>OX940862.1:39078231-40278231 GCA_954871525.1 Parietaria judaica
AATTAACCACGCCGCGGCTTATTTTGTAGAAGCCACGGCTTTATCTCAAACGTCGGATATATCCGCTGCAGAAACTGAACACGCCGCGGCATATATAACCCCTCCCGCAGCTTTCTGTCGCTGACACAAAAACGGCTAGTTTTTTTTTTCACCCGAATTATTACCCGACAACGGTAATAAACGGCTATATTTGTTAAGAACGTTTAAATTCACACAAATCTTCTATTTAAACCTATACTTGTTCATATTTTATTCTACGTTTCATCAAATTAATCCTTAGATTAAAAAATATCATCATTTTTCTTTGTTATGGATGATCCGTCTCGTTTCGGTTCGTCATCGGAATATCATCAGGGATTCTTTTTCGGGTTTACCTCTTCCTCTTCCTCCGATGATGATAGTTTTTCTATGGATACAAGTTCCAATAATACTATTGTCATATCCTCCGACGACACCGAGGAGTTGGAAATGCCTCCGAATCCAACTCTAAATCGGACCTCTCGTGCCGGTGGGCCACGACCGACGAGGGGGCGTGGGCGTGGACGTGGTAGGCCACCGTCTTTACTATGGGAAACAGATTTTCAAATGAGGCTCAAATGGAACAATGAGACTCAAACTCAAGATAGGTACGCCAAATGCAAATGGTGCCGTTAAGAAATTCTCGCAATCGTTGAACGAGGCACAACTCATTTACGCCGACATGCTAATCGTTGTCGTAGAGATTTAGGTATTGATGACGAATTATGATTTTAATTGTTGTAGTTTTATTAATATAATTTTGAATTGTTGTGAGTTATTTTGTTATTTGAAAAAGTATTAAATGTAATGTTGGATTGTTGTGAGTGATTTTGTTGTTTTAAAACTATTAAATGTAATGTTGAATTGTTGTGAGTGATTTTGCTGTTTTAAAACTAATAAATGTAATATTTAATTGCTGTAAGTGATTTTGTTGTTTTAAAATTATTAAATGTATTGTTTAACTGTTGTAAGCGATTATGTTGTTTTAATATTAAATTTAATGTTGAATTGTTCGAAGTGATTTTGTTGTTTTAAAATTAATAAATGTAATGAAGTATGATACTCGCCGCGGCACAATGTTAACAATGCCTTGGCAAGACCTATTGAACCATGATTAATAACCGTAGTCGAACTCACGCCACGGCATATCAAAATCTATGCCTCGGCATTTTTACAATGGCCGCGGCAGAATGGTAGTAACGCCGCGGCGTTTAGTGACTTACAGAGTCCGTGCTCTCTGTATAATTTGAAACAACATATAGGCCTCGGCATGGTATCAGCAAGCCGTGGCTTCGTTGGCCATGCCAAGGCATGGGTAACAGAATGCCGCAGCTTACATCGTCTGTTTACCAAAGTACCCTCACAATATGCAACTCGCCGAGGCCTTTCTTGAAAGTGCCGCGGCGAGTTGCATAATCAAGAGGGCAAATTCGTAAATTAAAATGAAGCCACAGCGTGTTCATTCAAATGCCGCGGCATGATAAGTAAATTTACAATGTAATTATTAGTTATCATATTAATTGTAACACAATTTTAGTAAATTAAATTATCTCATTAATAAACTATGAAAATGTTGATAATTTTATTATAAAAAAAACAAAATAATGCACTTAATTATCATAACTAAATAATCGTTCAAACAAAAAACACAACATTGTACTATTAATTATATAATTTTTCAAACCAAAAATATAAAAAATTAATATAATTACAGTTTAATTTTATGGGTTTAAAGTCTAGGGTAAAATTGTAAAAATTAATTAACCACGCCGCGGCTTATTTTGTAGAAGCCACGGCTTTATCTCAAACGTCGGATATATCCGCTGCAGAAACTGAACACGCCGCGGCATATATAACCCCTCCCGCAGCTTTCTGTCGCTGACACAAAAACGGCTAGTTTTTTTTTTCACCCGAATTATTACCCGACAACGGTAATAAACGGCTATATTTGTTAAGAACGTTTAAATTCACACAAATCTTCTATTTAAACCTATACTTGTTCATATTTTATTCTATGTTTCATCAAATTAATCCTTAGATTAAAAAATATCATCATTTTTCTTTGTTATGGATGATCCGTCTCGTTTCGGTTCGTCATCGGAATATCATCAGGGATTCTTTTTCGGGTTTACCTCTTCCTCTTCCTCCGATGATGATAGTTTTTCTATGGATACAAGTTCCAATAATACTATTGTCATATCCTCCGACGACACCGAGGAGTTTGAAATGCCTCCGAATCCAACTCTAAATCGGACCTCTCGTGCCGGTGGGCCACGACCGACGAGGGGGCGTGGGCGTGGACGTGGTAGGCCACCGTCTTTACTATGGGAAACAGATTTTCAAATGAGGCTCAAATGGAACAATGAGACTCAAACTCAAGATAGGTACGCCAAATGCAAATGGTGCCGTCAAGAAATTCTCGCAATCGTTGAACGAGGCACAACTCATTTACGCCGACATGCTAATCGTTGTCGTAGAGATTTAGGTATTGATGACGAATTATGATTTTAATTGTTGTAGTTTTATTAATATAATTTTGAATTGTTGTGAGTTATTTTGTTATTTGAAAAAGTATTAAATGTAATGTTGGATTGTTGTGAGTGATTTTGTTGTTTTAAAACTATTAAATGTAATGTTGAATTGTTGTGAGTGATTTTGCTGTTTTAAAACTAATAAATGTAATATTTAATTGCTGTAAGTGATTTTGTTGTTTTAAAATTATTAAATGTATTGTTTAACTGTTGTAAGCGATTATGTTGTTTTAATATTAAATTTAATGTTGAATTGTTCGAAGTGATTTTGTTGTTTTAAAATTAATAAATGTAATGAAATATGATACTCGCCGCGGCACAATGTTAACAATGCCTTGGCAAGACCTATTGAACCATGATTAATAACCGTAGTCGAACTCACGCCACGGCATATCAAAATCTATGCCTCGGCATTTTTACAATGGCCGCGGCAGAATGGTAGTAACGCCGCGGCGTTTAGTGACTTACAGAGTCCGTGCTCTCTGTATAATTTGAAACAACATATAGGCCTCGGCATGGTATCAGCAAGCCGTGGCTTCGTTGGCCATGCCAAGGCATGGGTAACAGAATGCCGCAGCTTACATCGTCTGTTTACCAAAGTACCCTCACAATATGCAACTCGCCGAGGCCTTTCTTGAAAGTGCCGCGGCGAGTTGCATAATCAAGAGGGTAAATTCGTAAATTAAAATGAAGCCACAGCGTGTTCATTCAAATGCCGCGGCATGATAAGTAAATTTACAATGTAATTATTAGTTATCATATTAATTGTAACACAATTTTAGTAAATTAAATTATCTCATTAATAAACTATGAAAATGTTGATAATTTTATTATAAAAAAAACAAAATAATGCACTTAATTATCATAACTAAATAATCGTTCAAACAAAAAACACAACATTGTACTATTAATTATATAATTTTTCAAACCAAAAATATAAAAAATTAATATAATTACAGTTTAATTTTATGGGTTTAAAGTCTAGGGTAAAATTGTAAAAATTAATTAACCACGCCGCGGCTTATTTTGTAGAAGCCACGGCTTTATCTCAAACGTCGGATATATCCGCTGCAGAAACTGAACACGCCGCGGCATATATAACCCCTCCCGCGGCTTTCTGTCGCTGACACAAAAACGGCTAGTTTTTTTTTTCACCCGAATTATTACCTGACAACGGTAATAAACGGCTATATTTGTTAAGAACGTTTAAATTCACACAAATCTTCTATTTAAACCTATACTTGTTCATATTTTATTCTATGTTTCATCAAATTAATCCTTAGATTAAAAAATATCATCATTTTTCTTTGTTATGGATGATCCGTCTCGTTTCGGTTCGTCATCGGAATATCATCAGGGATTCTTTTTCGGGTTTACCTCTTCCTCTTCCTCCGATGATGATAGTTTTTCTATGGATACAATTTCCAATAATACTATTGTCATATCCTCCGAAGACACCGAGGAGTTTGAAATGCCTCCGAATCCAACTCTAAATCGGACCTCTCGTGCCGGTGGGCCACGACCGACGAGGGGGCGTGGGCGTGGACGTGGTAGGCCACCGTCTTTACTATGGGAAACAGATTTTCAAATGAGGCTCAAATGGAACAATGAGACTCAAACTCAAGATAGGTACGCCAAATGCAAATGGTGCCGTCAAGAAATTCTCGCAATCGTTGAACGAGGCACAACTCATTTACGCCGACATGTTAATCGTTGTCGTAGAGATTTAGGTATTGATGACGAATTATGATTTTAATTGTTGTAGTTTTATTAATATAATTTTGAATTGTTGTGAGTTATTTTGTTATTTGAAAAAGTATTAAATGTAATGTTGGATTGTTGTGAGTGATTTTGTTGTTTTAAAACTATTAAATGTAATGTTGAATTGTTGTGAGTGATTTTGTTGTTTTAAAACTAATAAATGTAATATTTAATTGCTGTAAGTGATTTTGTTGTTTTAAAATTATTAAATGTATTGTTTAACTGTTGTAAGCGATTATGTTGTTTTAATATTAAATTTAATGTTGAATTGTTCGAAGTGATTTTGTTGTTTTAAAATTAATAAATGTAATGAAGTATGATACTCGCCGCGGCACAATGTTAACAATGCCTTGGCAAGACCTATTGAACCATGATTAATAACCGTAGTCGAACTCACGCCACGGCATATCAAAATCTATGCCTCGGCATTTTTACAATGGCCGCGGCAGAATGGTAGTAACGCCGCGGCGTTTAGTGACTTACAGAGTCCGTGCTCTCTGTATAATTTGAAACAACATATAGGCCTCGGCATGGTATCAGCAAGCCGTGGCTTCGTTGGCCATGCCAAGGCATGGGTAACAGAATGCCGCAGCTTACATCATCTGTTTACCAAAGTACTCTCACAATATGCAACTCGCCGAGGCCTTTCTTGAAAGTGCCGCGGCGAGTTGCATAATCAAGAGGGCAAATTCGTAAATTAAAATGAAGCCACAGCGTGTTCATTCAAATGCCGCGGCATGATAAGTAAATTTACAATGTAATTATTAGTTATCATATTAATTGTAACACAATTTTAGAAAATTAAATTATCTCATTAATAAACTATGAAAATGTTGATAATTTTATTATAAAAAAAAAAATAATGCACTTAATTATCATAACTAAATAATCGTTCAAACAAAAAACACAACATTGTACTATTAATTATATAATTTTTCAAACCAAAAATATAAAAAATTAATATAATTACAGTTTAATTTTATGGGTTTAAAGTCTAGGGTAAAATTGTAAAAATTAATTAACCACGCCGCGGCTTATTTTGTAGAAGCCACGGCTTTATCTCAAACGTCGGATATATCCGCTGCAGAAACTGAACACGCCGCGGCATATATAACCCCTCCCGCAGCTTTCTGTCGCTGACACAAAAACGGCTAGTTTTTTTTTTCACCCGAATTATTACCCGACAACGGTAATAAACGGCTATATTTGTTAAGAACGTTTAAATTCACACAAATCTTCTATTTAAACCTATACTTGTTCATATTTTATTCTACGTTTCATCAAATTAATCCTTAGATTAAAAAATATCATCATTTTTCTTTGTTATGGATGATCCGTCTCGTTTCGGTTCGTCATCGGAATATCATCAGGGATTCTTTTTCGGGTTTACCTCTTCCTCTTCCTCCGATGATGATAGTTTTTCTATGGATACAATTTCCAATAATACTATTGTCATATCCTCCGAAGACACCGAGGAGTTTGAAATGCCTCCGAATCCAACTCTAAATCGGACCTCTCGTGCCGGTGGGCCACGACCGACGAGGGGGCGTGGGCGTGGACGTGGTAGGCCACCGTCTTTACTATGGGAAACAGATTTTCAAATGAGGCTCAAATGGAACAATGAGACTCAAACTCAAGATAGGTACGCCAAATGCAAATGGTGCCGTCAAGAAATTCTCGCAATCGTTGAACGAGGCACAACTCATTTACGCCGACATGTTAATCGTTGTCGTAGAGATTTAGGTATTGATGACGAATTATGATTTTAATTGTTGTAGTTTTATTAATATAATTTTGAATTGTTGTGAGTTATTTTGTTATTTGAAAAAGTATTAAATGTAATGTTGGATTGTTGTGAGTGATTTTGTTGTTTTAAAACTATTAAATGTAATGTTGAATTGTTGTGAGTGATTTTGTTGTTTTAAAACTAATAAATGTAATATTTAATTGCTGTAAGTGATTTTGTTGTTTTAAAATTATTAAATGTATTGTTTAACTGTTGTAAGCGATTATGTTGTTTTAATATTAAATTTAATGTTGAATTGTTCGAAGTGATTTTGTTGTTTTAAAATTAATAAATGTAATGAAGTATGATACTCGCCGCGGCACAATGTTAACAATGCCTTGGCAAGACCTATTGAACCATGATTAATAACCGTAGTCGAACTCACGCCACGGCATATCAAAATCTATGCCTCGGCATTTTTACAATGGCCGCGGCAGAATGGTAGTAACGCCGCGGCGTTTAGTGACTTACAGAGTCCGTGCTCTCTGTATAATTTGAAACAACATATAGGCCTCGGCATGGTATCAGCAAGCCGTGGCTTCGTTGGCCATGCCAAGGCATGGGTAACAGAATGCCGCAGCTTACATCATCTGTTTACCAAAGTACTCTCACAATATGCAACTCGCCGAGGCCTTTCTTGAAAGTGCCGCGGCGAGTTGCATAATCAAGAGGGCAAATTCGTAAATTAAAATGAAGCCACAGCGTGTTCATTCAAATGCCGCGGCATGATAAGTAAATTTACAATGTAATTATTAGTTATCATATTAATTGTAACACAATTTTAGAAAATTAAATTATCTCATTAATAAACTATGAAAATGTTGATAATTTTATTATAAAAAAAAAAAATAATGCACTTAATTATCATAACTAAATAATCGTTCAAACAAAAAACACAACATTGTACTATTAATTATATAATTTTTCAAACCAAAAATATAAAAAATTAATATAATTACAGTTTAATTTTATGGGTTTAAAGTCTAGGGTAAAATTGTAAAAATTAATTAACCACGCCGCGGCTTATTTTGTAGAAGCCACGGCTTTATCTCAAACGTCGGATATATCCGCTGCAGAAACTGAACACGCCGCGGCATATATAACCCCTCCCGCAGCTTTCTGTCGCTGACACAAAAACGGCTAGTTTTTTTTTTCACCCGAATTATTACCCGACAACGGTAATAAACGGCTATATTTGTTAAGAACGTTTAAATTCACACAAATCTTCTATTTAAACCTATACTTGTTCATATTTTATTCTACGTTTCATCAAATTAATCCTTAGATTAAAAAATATCATCATTTTTCTTTGTTATGGATGATCCGTCTCGTTTCGGTTCGTCATCGGAATATCATCAGGGATTCTTTTTCGGGTTTACCTCTTCCTCTTCCTCCGATGATGATAGTTTTTCTATGGATACAAGTTCCAATAATACTATTGTCATATCCTCCGACGACACCGAGGAGTTTGAAATGCCTCCGAATCCAACTCTAAATCGGACCTCTCGTGCCGGTGGGCCACGACCGACGAGGGGGCGTGGGCGTGGACGTGGTAGGCCACCGTCTTTACTATGGGAAACAGATTTTCAAATGAGGCTCAAATGGAACAATGAGACTCAAACTCAAGATAGGTACGCCAAATGCAAATGGTGCCGTTAAGAAATTCTCGCAATCGTTGAACGAGGCACAACTCATTTACGCCGACATGCTAATCGTTGTCGTAGAGATTTAGGTATTGATGACGAATTATGATTTTAATTGTTGTAGTTTTATTAATATAATTTTGAATTGTTGTGAGTTATTTTGTTATTTGAAAAAGTATTAAATGTAATGTTGGATTGTTGTGAGTGATTTTGTTGTTTTAAAACTATTAAATGTAATGTTGAATTGTTGTGAGTGATTTTGCTGTTTTAAAACTAATAAATGTAATATTTAATTGCTGTAAGTGATTTTGTTGTTTTAAAATTATTAAATGTATTGTTTAACTGTTGTAAGCGATTATGTTGTTTTAATATTAAATTTAATGTTGAATTGTTCGAAGTGATTTTGTTGTTTTAAAATTAATAAATGTAATGAAGTATGATACTCGCCGCGGCACAATGTTAACAATGCCTTGGCAAGACCTATTGAACCATGATTAATAACCGTAGTCGAACTCACGCCACGGCATATCAAAATCTATGCCTCGGCATTTTTACAATAGCCGCGGTAGAATGGTAGTAACGCCGCGGCGTTTAGTGACTTACAGAGTCCATGCTCTCTGTATAATTTGAAACAACATATAGGCCTCGGCATGGTATCAGCAAGCCGTGGCTTCGTTGGCCATGCCAAGGCATGGGTAACAGAATGCCGCAGCTTACATCATCTGTTTACCAAAGTACTCTCACAATATGCAACTCGCCGAGGCCTTTCTTGAAAGTGCCGCGGCGAGTTGCATAATCAAGAGGGCAAATTCGTAAATTAAAATGAAGCCACAGCGTGTTCATTCAAATGCCGCGGCATGATAAGTAAATTTACAATGTAATTATTAGTTATCATATTAATTGTAACACAATTTTAGAAAATTAAATTATCTCATTAATAAACTATGAAAATGTTGATAATTTTATTATAAAAAAAAAAAAAATAATGCACTTAATTATCATAACTAAATAATCGTTCAAACAAAAAACACAACATTGTACTATTAATTATATAATTTTTCAAACCAAAAATATAAAAAATTAATATAATTACAGTTTAATTTTATGGGTTTAAAGTCTAGGGTAAAATTGTAAAAATTAATTAACCACGCCGCGGCTTATTTTGTAGAAGCCACGGCTTTATCTCAAACGTCGGATATATCCGCTGCAGAAACTGAACACGCCGCGGCATATATAACCCCTCCCGCAGCTTTCTGTCGCTGACACAAAAACGGCTAGTTTTTTTTTTCACCCGAATTATTACCCGACAACGGTAATAAACGGCTATATTTGTTAAGAACGTTTAAATTCACACAAATCTTCTATTTAAACCTATACTTGTTCATATTTTATTCTACGTTTCATCAAATTAATCCTTAGATTAAAAAATATCATCATTTTTCTTTGTTATGGATGATCCGTCTCGTTTCGGTTCGTCATCGGAATATCATCAGGGATTCTTTTTCGGGTTTACCTCTTCCTCTTCCTCCGATGATGATAGTTTTTCTATGGATACAAGTTCCAATAATACTATTGTCATATCCTCCGACGACACCGAGGAGTTTGAAATGCCTCCGAATCCAACTCTAAATCGGACCTCTCGTGCCGGTGGGCCACGACCGACGAGGGGGCGTGGGCGTGGACGTGGTAGGCCACCGCCTTTACTATGGGAAACAGATTTTCAAATGAGGCTCAAATGGAACAATGAGACTCAAACTCAAGATAGGTACGCCAAATGCAAATGGTGCCGTTAAGAAATTCTCGCAATCGTTGAACGAGGCACAACTCATTTACGCCGACATGCTAATCGTTGTCGTAGAGATTTAGGTATTGATGACGAATTATGATTTTAATTGTTGTAGTTTTATTAATATAATTTTGAATTGTTGTGAGTTATTTTGTTATTTGAAAAAGTATTAAATGTAATGTTGGATTGTTGTGAGTGATTTTGTTGTTTTAAAACTATTAAATGTAATGTTGAATTGTTGTGAGTGATTTTGCTGTTTTAAAACTAATAAATGTAATATTTAATTGCTGTAAGTGATTTTGTTGTTTTAAAATTATTAAATGTATTGTTTAACTGTTGTAAGCGATTATGTTGTTTTAATATTAAATTTAATGTTGAATTGTTCGAAGTGATTTTGTTGTTTTAAAATTAATAAATGTAATGAAGTATGATACTCGCCGCGGCACAATGTTAACAATGCCTTGGCAAGACCTATTGAACCATGATTAATAACCGTAGTCGAACTCACGCCACGGCATAACAAAATCTATGCCTCGGCATTTTTACAATGGCCGCGGCAGAATGGTAGTAACGCCGCGGCGTTTAGTGACTTACAGAGTCCGTGCTCTCTGTATAATTTGAAACAACATATAGGCCTCGGCATGGTATCAGCAAGCCGTGGCTTCGTTGGCCATGCCAAGGCATGGGTAACAGAATGCCGCAGCTTACATCGTCTGTTTACCAAAGTACTCTCACAATATGCAACTCGCCGAGGCCTTTCTTGAAAGTGCCGCGGCGAGTTGCATAATCAAGAGGGCAAATTCGTAAATTAAAATGAAGCCACAGCGTGTTCATTCAAATGCCGCGGCATGATAAGTAAATTTACAATGTAATTATTAGTTATCATATTAATTGTAACACAATTTTAGAAAATTAAATTATCTCATTAATAAACTATGAAAATGTTGATAATTTTATTATAAAAAAAAAAAATTAATGCACTTAATTATCATAACTAAATAATCGTTCAAACAAAAAACACAACATTGTACTATTAATTATATAATTTTTCAAACCAAAAATATAAAAAATTAATATAATTACAGTTTAATTTTATGGGTTTAAAGTCTAGGGTAAAATTGTAAAAATTAATTAACCACGCCGCGGCTTATTTTGTAGAAGCCACGGCTTTATCTCAAACGTCGGATATATCCGCTGCAGAAACTGAACACGCCGCGGCATATATAACCCCTCCCGCAGCTTTCTGTCGCTGACACAAAAACGGCTAGTTTTTTTTTTCACCCGAATTATTACCCGACAACGGTAATAAACGGCTATATTTGTTAAGAACGTTTAAATTCACACAAATCTTCTATTTAAACCTATACTTGTTCATATTTTATTCTACGTTTCATCAAATTAATCCTTAGATTAAAAAATATCATCATTTTTCTTTGTTATGGATGATCCGTCTCGTTTCGGTTCGTCATCGGAATATCATCAGGGATTCTTTTTCGGGTTTACCTCTTCCTCTTCCTCCGATGATGATAGTTTTTCTATGGATACAAGTTCCAATAATACTATTGTCATATCCTCCGACGACACCGAGGAGTTTGAAATGCCTCCGAATCCAACTCTAAATCGGACCTCTCGTGCCGGTGGGCCACGACCGACGAGGGGGCGTGGGCGTGGACGTGGTAGGCCACCGTCTTTACTATGGGAAACAGATTTTCAAATGAGGCTCAAATGGAACAATGAGACTCAAACTCAAGATAGGTACGCCAAATGCAAATGGTGCCGTTAAGAAATTCTCGCAATCGTTGAACGAGGCACAACTCATTTACGCCGACATGCTAATCGTTGTCGTAGAGATTTAGGTATTGATGACGAATTATGATTTTAATTGTTGTAGTTTTATTAATATAATTTTGAATTGTTGTGAGTTATTTTGTTATTTGAAAAAGTATTAAATGTAATGTTGGATTGTTGTGAGTGATTTTGTTGTTTTAAAACTATTAAATGTAATGTTGAATTGTTGTGAGTGATTTTGCTGTTTTAAAACTAATAAATGTAATATTTAATTGCTGTAAGTGATTTTGTTGTTTTAAAATTATTAAATGTATTGTTTAACTGTTGTAAGCGATTATGTTGTTTTAATATTAAATTTAATGTTGAATTGTTCGAAGTGATTTTGTTGTTTTAAAATTAATAAATGTAATGAAGTATGATACTCGCCGCAGCACAATGTTAACAATGCCTTGGCAAGACCTATTGAACCATGATTAATAACCGTAGTCGAACTCACGCCACGGCATATCAAAATCTATGCCTCGGCATTTTTACAATGGCCGCGGCAGAATGGTAGTAACGCCGCGGCGTTTAGTGACCTACAGAGTCCGTGCTCTCTGTATAATTTGAAACAACATATAGGCCTCGGCATGGTATCAGCAAGCCGTGGCTTCGTTGGCCATGCCAAGGCATGGGTAACAGAATGCCGCAGCTTACATCGTCTGTTTACCAAAGTACCCTCACAATATGCAACTCGCCGAGGCCTTTCTTGAAAGTGCCGCGGCGAGTTGCATAATCAAGAGGGCAAATTCGTAAATTAAAATGAAGCCACAGCGTGTTCATTCAAATGCCGCGGCATGATAAGTAAATTTACAATGTAATTATTAGTTATCATATTAATTGTAACACAATTTTAGTAAATTAAATTATCTCATTAATAAGCTATGAAAATGTTGATAATTTTATTATAAAAAAAACAAAATAATGCACTTAATTATCATAACTAAATAATCGTTCAAACAAAAAACACAACATTGTACTATTAATTATATAATTTTTCAAACCAAAAATATAAAAAATTAATATAATTACAGTTTAATTTTATGGGTTTAAAGTCTAGGGTAAAATTGTAAAAATTAATTAACCACGCCGCGGCTTATTTTGTAGAAGCCACGGCTTTATCTCAAACGTCGGATATATCCGCTGCAGAAACTGAACACGCCGCGGCATATATAACCCCTCCCGCGGCTTTCTGTCGCTGACACAAAAACGGCTAGTTTTTTTTTTCACCCGAATTATTACCCGACAACGGTAATAAACGGCTATATTTGTTAAGAACGTTTAAATTCACACAAATCTTCTATTTAAACCTATACTTGTTCATATTTTATTCTATGTTTCATCAAATTAATCCTTAGATTAAAAAATATCATCATTTTTCTTTGTTATGGATGATCCGTCTCGTTTCGGTTCGTCATCGGAATATCATCAGGGATTCTTTTTCAGGTTTACCTCTTCCTCTTCCTCCGATGATGATAGTTTTTCTATGGATACAATTTCCAATAATACTATTGTCATATCCTCCGAAGACACCGAGGAGTTTGAAATGCCTCCGAATCCAACTCTAAATCGGACCTCTCGTGCCGGTGGGCCACGACCGACGAGGGGGCGTGGGCGTGGACGTGGTAGGCCACCGTCTTTACTATGGGAAACAGATTTTCAAATGAGGCTCAAATGGAACAATGAGACTCAAACTCAAGATAGGTACGCCAAATGCAAATGGTGCCGTCAAGAAATTCTCGCAATCGTTGAACGAGGCACAACTCATTTACGCCGACATGCTAATCGTTGTCGTAGAGATTTAGGTATTGATGACGAATTATGATTTTAATTGTTGTAGTTTTATTAATATAATTTTGAATTGTTGTGAGTTATTTTGTTATTTGAAAAAGTATTAAATGTAATGTTGGATTGTTGTGAGTGATTTTGTTGTTTTAAAACTATTAAATGTAATGTTGAATTGTTGTGAGTGATTTTGTTGTTTTAAAACTAATAAATGTAATATTTAATTGCTGTAAGTGATTTTGTTGTTTTAAAATTATTAAATGTATTGTTTAACTGTTGTAAGCGATTATGTTGTTTTAATATTAAATTTAATGTTGAATTGTTCGAAGTGATTTTGTTGTTTTAAAATTAATAAATGTAATGAAGTATGATACTCGCCGCGGCACAATGTTAACAATGCCTTGGCAAGACCTATTGAACCATGATTAATAACCGTAGTCGAACTCACGCCACGGCATATCAAAATCTATGCCTCGGCATTTTTACAATGGCCGCGGCAGAATGGTAGTAACGCCGCGGCGTTTAGTGACTTACAGAGTCCGTGCTCTCTGTATAATTTGAAACAACATATAGGCCTCGGCATGGTATCAGCAAGCCGTGGCTTCGTTGGCCATGCCAAGGCATGGGTAACAGAATGCCGCAGCTTACATCATCTGTTTACCAAAATACTCTCACAATATGCAACTCGCCGAGGCCTTTCTTGAAAGTGCCGCGGCGAGTTGCATAATCAAGAGGGCAAATTCGTAAATTAAAATGAAGCCACAGCGTGTTCATTCAAATGCCGCGGCATGATAAGTAAATTTACAATGTAATTATTAGTTATCATATTAATTGTAACACAATTTTAGAAAATTAAATTATCTCATTAATAAACTATGAAAATGTTGATAATTTTATTATAAAAAAAAAAAAATAATGCACTTAATTATCATAACTAAATAATCGTTCAAACAAAAAACACAACATTGTACTATTAATTATATAATTTTTCAAACCAAAAATATAAAAAATTAATATAATTACAGTTTAATTTTATGGGTTTAAAGTCTAGGGTAAAATTGTAAAAATTAATTAACCACGCCGCGGCTTATTTTGTAGAAGCCACGGCTTTATCTCAAACGTCGGATATATCCGCTGCAGAAACTGAACACGCCGCGGCATATATAACCCCTCCCGCAGCTTTCTGTCGCTGACACAAAAACGGCTAGTTTTTTTTTTCACCCGAATTATTACCCGACAACGGTAATAAACGGCTATATTTGTTAAGAACGTTTAAATTCACACAAATCTTCTATTTAAACCTATACTTGTTCATATTTTATTCTACGTTTCATCAAATTAATCCTTAGATTAAAAAATATCATCATTTTTCTTTGTTATGGATGATCCGTCTCGTTTCGGTTCGTCATCGGAATATCATCAGGGATTCTTTTTCGGGTTTACCTCTTCCTCTTCCTCCGATGATGATAGTTTTTCTATGGATACAAGTTCCAATAATACTATTGTCATATCCTCCGACGACACCGAGGAGTTTGAAATGCCTCCGAATCCAACTCTAAATCGGACCTCTCGTGCCGGTGGGCCACGACCGACGAGGGGGCGTGGGCGTGGACGTGGTAGGCCACCGTCTTTACTATGGGAAACAGATTTTCAAATGAGGCTCAAATGGAACAATGAGACTCAAACTCAAGATAGGTACGCCAAATGCAAATGGTGCCGTTAAGAAATTCTCGCAATCGTTGAACGAGGCACAACTCATTTACGCCGACATGCTAATCGTTGTCGTAGAGATTTAGGTATTGATGACGAATTATGATTTTAATTGTTGTAGTTTTATTAATATAATTTTGAATTGTTGTGAGTTATTTTGTTATTTGAAAAAGTATTAAATGTAATGTTGGATTGTTGTGAGTGATTTTGTTGTTTTAAAACTATTAAATGTAATGTTGAATTGTTGTGAGTGATTTTGCTGTTTTAAAACTAATAAATGTAATATTTAATTGCTGTAAGTGATTTTGTTGTTTTAAAATTATTAAATGTATTGTTTAACTGTTGTAAGCGATTATGTTGTTTTAATATTAAATTTAATGTTGAATTGTTCGAAGTGATTTTGTTGTTTTAAAATTAATAAATGTAATGAAGTATGATACTCGCCGCGGCACAATGTTAACAATGCCTTGGCAAGACCTATTGAACCATGATTAATAACCGTAGTCGAACTCACGCCACGGCATATCAAAATCTATGCCTCGGCATTTTTACAATGGCCGCGGCAGAATGGTAGTAACGCCGCGGCGTTTAGTGACTTACAGAGTCCGTGCTCTCTGTATAATTTGAAACAACATATAGGCCTCGGCATGGTATCAGCAAGCCGTGGCTTCGTTGGCCATGCCAAGGCCTGGGTAATAGAATGCCGCAGCTTACATCATCTGTTTACCAAAGTACTCTCACAATATGCAACTCGCCGAGGCCTTTCTTGAAAGTGCCGCGGCGAGTTGCATAATCAAGAGGGCAAATTCGTAAATTAAAATGAAGCCACAGCGTGTTCATTCAAATGCCGCGGCATGATAAGTAAATTTACAATGTAATTATTAGTTATCATATTAATTGTAACACAATTTTAGAAAATTAAATTATCTCATTAATAAACTATGAAAATGTTGATAATTTTATTATAAAAAAAAAAATAATGCACTTAATTATCATAACTAAATAATCGTTCAAACAAAAAACACAACATTGTACTATTAATTATATAATTTTTCAAACCAAAAATATAAAAAATTAATATAATTACAGTTTAATTTTATGGGTTTAAAGTCTAGGGTAAAATTGTAAAAATTAATTAACCACGCCGCGGCTTATTTTGTAGAAGCCACGGCTTTATCTCAAACGTCGGATATATCCGCTGCAGAAACTGAACACGCCGCGGCATATATAACCCCTCCCGCAGCTTTCTGTCGCTGACACAAAAACGGCTAGTTTTTTTTTTCACCCGAATTATTACCCGACAACGGTAATAAACGGCTATATTTGTTAAGAACGTTTAAATTCACACAAATCTTCTATTTAAACCTATACTTGTTCATATTTTATTCTACGTTTCATCAAATTAATCCTTAGATTAAAAAATATCATCATTTTTCTTTGTTATGGATGATCCGTCTCGTTTCGGTTCGTCATCGGAATATCATCAGGGATTCTTTTTCGGGTTTACCTCTTCCTCTTCCTCCGATGATGATAGTTTTTCTATGGATACAAGTTCCAATAATACTATTGTCATATCCTCCGACGACACCGAGGAGTTTGAAATGCCTCCGAATCCAACTCTAAATCGGACCTCTCGTGCCGGTGGGCCACGACCGACGAGGGGGCGTGGGCGTGGACGTGGTAGGCCACCGTCTTTACTATGGGAAACAGATTTTCAAATGAGGCTCAAATGGAACAATGAGACTCAAACTCAAGATAGGTACGCCAAATGCAAATGGTGCCGTCAAGAAATTCTCGCAATCGTTGAACGAGGCACAACTCATTTACGCCGACATGCTAATCGTTGTCGTAGAGATTTAGGTATTGATGACGAATTATGATTTTAATTGTTGTAGTTTTATTAATATAATTTTGAATTGTTGTGAGTTATTTTGTTATTTGAAAAAGTATTAAATGTAATGTTGGATTGTTGTGAGTGATTTTGTTGTTTTAAAACTATTAAATGTAATGTTGAATTGTTGTGAGTGATTTTGTTGTTTTAAAACTAATAAATGTAATATTTAATTGCTGTAAGTGATTTTGTTGTTTTAAAATTATTAAATGTATTGTTTAACTGTTGTAAGCGATTATGTTGATTTAATATTAAATTTAATGTTGAATTGTTCGAAGTGATTTTGTTGTTTTAAAATTAATAAATGTAATGAAGTATGATACTCGCCGCGGCACAATGTTAACAATGCCTTGGCAAGACCTATTGAACCATGATTAATAACCGTAGTCGAACTCACGCCACGGCATATCAAAATCTATGCCTCGGCATTTTTACAATGGCCGCGGCAGAATGGTAGTAACGCCGCGGCGTTTAGTGACTTACAGAGTCCGTGCTCTCTGTATAATTTGAAACAACATATAGGCCTCGGCATGGTATCAGCAAGCCGTGGCTTCGTTGGCCATGCCAAGGCATGGGTAACAGAATGCCGCAGCTTACATCGTCTGTTTACCAAAGTACCCTCACAATATGCAACTCGCCGAGGCCTTTCTTGAAAGTGCCGCGGCGAGTTGCATAATCAAGAGGGCAAATTCGTAAATTAAAATGAAGCCACAGCGTGTTCATTCAAATGCCGCAGCATGATAAGTAAATTTACAATGTAATTATTAGTTATCATATTAATTGTAACACAATTTTAGTAAATTAAATTATCTCATTAATAAACTATGAAAATGTTGATAATTTTATTATAAAAAAAACAAAATAATGCACTTAATTATCATAACTAAATAATCGTTCAAACAAAAAACACAACATTGTACTATTAATTATATAATTTTTCAAACCAAAAATATAAAAAATTAATATAATTACAGTTTAATTTTATGGGTTTAAAGTCTAGGGTAAAATTGTAAAAATTAATTAACCACGCCGCGGCTTATTTTGTAGAAGCCACGGCTTTATCTCAAACGTCGGATATATCCGCTGCAGAAACTGAACACGCCGCGGCATATATAACCCCTCCCGCAGCTTTCTGTCGCTGACACAAAAACGGCTAGTTTTTTTTTTCACCCGAATTATTACCCGACAACGGTAATAAACGGCTATATTTGTTAAGAACGTTTAAATTCACACAAATCTTCTATTTAAACCTATACTTGTTCATATTTTATTCTATGTTTCATCAAATTAATCCTTAGATTAAAAAATATCATCATTTTTCTTTGTTATGGATGATCCGTCTCGTTTCGGTTCGTCATCGGAATATCATCAGGGATTCTTTTTCGGGTTTACCTCTTCCTCTTCCTCCGATGATGATAGTTTTTCTATGGATACAAGTTCCAATAATACTATTGTCATATCCTCCGACGACACCGAGGAGTTTGAAATGCCTCCGAATCCAACTCTAAATCGGACCTCTCGTGCCGGTGGGCCACGACCGACGAGGGGGCGTGGGCGTGGACGTGGTAGGCCACCGTCTTTACTATGGGAAACAGATTTTCAAATGAGGCTCAAATGGAACAATGAGACTCAAACTCAAGATAGGTACGCCAAATGCAAATGGTGCCGTCAAGAAATTCTCGCAATCGTTGAACGAGGCACAACTCATTTACGCCGACATGCTAATCGTTGTCGTAGAGATTTAGGTATTGATGACGAATTATGATTTTAATTGTTGTAGTTTTATTAATATAATTTTGAATTGTTGTGAGTTATTTTGTTATTTGAAAAAGTATTAAATGTAATGTTGGATTGTTGTGAGTGATTTTGTTGTTTTAAAACTATTAAATGTAATGTTGAATTGTTGTGAGTGATTTTGCTGTTTTAAAACTAATAAATGTAATATTTAATTGCTGTAAGTGATTTTGTTGTTTTAAAATTATTAAATGTATTGTTTAACTGTTGTAAGCGATTATGTTGTTTTAATATTAAATTTAATGTTGAATTGTTCGAAGTGATTTTGTTGTTTTAAAATTAATAAATGTAATGAAGTATGATACTCGCCGCGGCACAATGTTAACAATGCCTTGGCAAGACCTATTGAACCATGATTAATAACCGTAGTCGAACTCACGCCACGGCATATCAAAATCTATGCCTCGGCATTTTTACAATGGCCGCGGCAGAATGGTAGTAACGCCGCGGCGTTTAGTGACTTACAGAGTCCGTGCTCTCTGTATAATTTGAAACAACATATAGGCCTCGGCATGGTATCAGCAAGCCGTGGCTTCGTTGGCCATGCCAAGGCATGGGTAACAGAATGCCGCAGCTTACATCGTCTGTTTACCAAAGTACCCTCACAATATGCAACTCGCCGAGGCCTTTCTTGAAAGTGCCGCGGCGAGTTGCATAATCAAGAGGGCAAATTCGTAAATTAAAATGAAGCCACAGCGTGTTCATTCAAATGCCGCGGCATGATAAGTAAATTTACAATGTAATTATTAGTTATCATATTAATTGTAACACAATTTTAGAAAATTAAATTATCTCATTAATAAACTATGAAAATGTTGATAATTTTATTATAAAAAAAACAAAATAATGCACTTAATTATCATAACTAAATAATCGTTCAAACAAAAAACACAACATTGTACTATTAATTATATAATTTTTCAAACCAAAAATATAAAAAATTAATATAATTAGAGTTTAATTTTATGGGTTTAAAGTCTAGGGTAAAATTGTAAAAATTAATTAACCACGCCGCGGCTTATTTTGTAGAAGCCACGGCTTTATCTCAAACGTCGGATATATCCGCTGCAGAAACTGAACACGCCGCGGCATATATAACCCCTCCCGCGGCTTTCTGTCGCTGACACAAAAACGGCTAGTTTTTTTTTTCACCCGAATTATTACCCGACAACGGTAATAAACGGCTATATTTGTTAAGAACGTTTAAATTCACACAAATCTTCTATTTAAACCTATACTTGTTCATATTTTATTCTACGTTTCATCAAATTAATCCTTAGATTAAAAAATATCATCATTTTTCTTTGTTATGGATGATCCGTCTCGTTTCGGTTCGTCATCGGAATATCATCAGGGATTCTTTTTCGGGTTTACCTCTTCCTCTTCCTCCGATGATGATAGTTTTTCTATGGATACAAGTTCCAATAATACTATTGTCATATCCTCCGACGACACCGAGGAGTTTGAAATGCCTCCGAATCCAACTCTAAATCGGACCTCTCGTGCCGGTGGGCCACGACCGACGAGGGGGCGTGGGCGTGGACGTGGTAGGCCACCGTCTTTACTATGGGAAACAGATTTTCAAATGAGGCTCAAATGGAACAATGAGACTCAAACTCAAGATAGGTACGCCAAATGCAAATGGTGCCGTCAAGAAATTCTCGCAATCGTTGAACGAGGCACAACTCATTTACGCCGACATGCTAATCGTTGTCGTAGAGATTTAGGTATTGATGACGAATTATGATTTTAATTGTTGTAGTTTTATTAATATAATTTTGAATTGTTGTGAGTTATTTTGTTATTTGAAAAAGTATTAAATGTAATGTTGGATTGTTGTGAGTGATTTTGTTGTTTTAAAACTATTAAATGTAATGTTGAATTGTTGTGAGTGATTTTGTTGTTTTAAAACTAATAAATGTAATATTTAATTGCTGTAAGTGATTTTGTTGTTTTAAAATTATTAAATGTATTGTTTAACTGTTGTAAGCGATTATGTTGATTTAATATTAAATTTAATGTTGAATTGTTCGAAGTGATTTTGTTGTTTTAAAATTAATAAATGTAATGAAGTATGATACTCGCCTCGGCACAATGTTAACAATGCCTTGGCAAGACCTATTGAACCATGATTAATAACCGTAGTCGAACTCACGCCACGGCATATCAAAATCTATGCCTCGGCATTTTTACAATGGCCGCGGCAGAATGGTAGTAACGCCGCGGCGTTTAGTGACTTACAGAGTCCGTTCTCTCTGTATAATTTGAAACAACATATAGGCCTCGGCATGGTATCAGCAAGCCGTGGCTTCGTTGGCCATGCCAAGGCATGGGTAACAGAATGCCGCAGCTTACATCGTCTGTTTACCAAAGTACCCTCACAATATGCAACTCGCCGAGGCCTTTCTTGAAAGTGCCGCGGCGAGTTGCATAATCAAGAGGGCAAATTCGTAAATTAAAATGAAGCCACAGCGTGTTCATTCAAATGCCGCGGCATGATAAGTAAATTTACAATGTAATTATTAGTTATCATATTAATTGTAACACAATTTTAGTAAATTAAATTATCTCATTAATAAACTATGAAAATGTTGATAATTTTATTATAAAAAAAAACAAAATAATGCACTTAATTATCATAACTAAATAATCGTTCAAACAAAAAACACAACATTGTACTATTAATTATATAATTTTTCAAACCAAAAATATAAAAAATTAATATAATTACAGTTTAATTTTATGGGTTTAAAGTCTAGGGTAAAATTGTAAAAATTAATTAACCACGCCGCGGCTTATTTTGTAGAAGCCACGGCTTTATCTCAAACGTCGGATATATCCGCTGCAGAAACTGAACACGCCGCGGCATATATAACCCCTCCCGCGGCTTTCTGTCGCTGACACAAAAACGGCTAGTTTTTTTTTTCACCCGAATTATTACCCGACAACGGTAATAAACGGCTATATTTGTTAAGAACGTTTAAATTCACACAAATCTTCTATTTAAACCTATACTTGTTCATATTTTATTCTACGTTTCATCAAATTAATCCTTAGATTGAAAAATATCATCATTTTTCTTTGTTATGGATGATCCGTCTCGTTTCGGTTCGTCATCGGAATATCATCAGGGATTCTTTTTCGGGTTTACCTCTTCCTCTTCCTCCGATGATGATAGTTTTTCTATGGATACAAGTTCCAATAATACTATTGTCATATCCTCCGACGACACCGAGGAGTTTGAAATGCCTCCGAATCCAACTCTAAATCGGACCTCTCGTGCCGGTGGGCCACGACCGACGAGGGGGCGTGGGCGTGGACGTGGTAGGCCACCGTCTTTACTATGGGAAACAGATTTTCAAATGAGGCTCAAATGGAACAATGAGACTCAAACTCAAGATAGGTACGCCAAATGCAAATGGTGCCGTCAAGAAATTCTCGCAATCGTTGAACGAGGCACAACTCATTTACGCCGACATGCTAATCGTTGTCGTAGAGATTTAGGTATTGATGACGAATTATGATTTTAATTGTTGTAGTTTTATTAATATAATTTTGAATTGTTGTGAGTTATTTTGTTATTTGAAAAAGTATTAAATGTAATGTTGGATTGTTGTGAGTGATTTTGTTGTTTTAAAACTATTAAATGTAATGTTGAATTGTTGTGAGTGATTTTGTTGTTTTAAAACTAATAAATGTAATATTTAATTGCTGTAAGTGATTTTGTTGTTTTAAAATTATTAAATGTATTGTTTAACTGTTGTAAGCGATTATGTTGTTTTAATATTAAATTTAATGTTGAATTGTTCGAAGTGATTTTGTTGTTTTAAAATTAATAAATGTAATGAAGTATGATACTCGCCGCGGCACAATGTTAACAATGCCTTGGCAAGACCTATTGAACCATGATTAATAACCGTAGTCGAACTCACGCCACGGCATATCAAAATCTATGCCTCGGCATTTTTACAATGGCCGCGGCAGAATGGTAGTAACGCCGCGGCGTTTAGTGACTTACAGAGTCCGTGCTCTCTGTATAATTTGAAACAACATATAGGCCTCGGCATGGTATCAGCAAGCCGTGGCTTCGTTGGCCATGCCAAGGCATGGGTAACAGAATGCCGCAGCTTACATCGTCTGTTTACCAAAGTACCCTCACAATATGCAACTCGCCGAGGCCTTTCTTGAAAGTGCCGCGGCGAGTTGCATAATCAAGAGGGCAAATTCGTAAATTAAAATGAAGCCACAGCGTGTTCATTCAAATGCCGCGGCATGATAAGTAAATTTACAATGTAATTATTAGTTATCATATTAATTGTAACACAATTTTAGTAAATTAAATTATCTCATTAATAAACTATGAAAATGTTGATAATTTTATTATAAAAAAAACAAAATAATGCACTTAATTATCATAACTAAATAATCGTTCAAACAAAAAACACAACATTGTACTATTAATTATATAATTTTTCAAACCAAAAATATAAAAAATTAATATAATTACAGTTTAATTTTATGGGTTTAAAGTCTAGGGTAAAATTGTAAAAATTAATTAACCACGCCGCGGCTTATTTTGTAGAAGCCACGGCTTTATCTCAAACGTCGGATATATCCGCTGCAGAAACTGAACACGCCGCGGCATATATAACCCCTCCCGCGGCTTTCTGTCGCTGACACAAAAACGGCTAGTTTTTTTTTTCACCCGAATTATTACCCGACAACGGTAATAAACGGCTATATTTGTTAAGAACGTTTAAATTCACACAAATCTTCTATTTAAACCTATACTTGTTCATATTTTATTCTACGTTTCATCAAATTAATCCTTAGATTGAAAAATATCATCATTTTTCTTTGTTATGGATGATCCGTCTCGTTTCGGTTCGTCATCGGAATATCATCAGGGATTCTTTTTCGGGTTTACCTCTTCCTCTTCCTCCGATGATGATAGTTTTTCTATGGATACAAGTTCCAATAATACTATTGTCATATCCTCCGACGACACCGAGGAGTTTGAAATGCCTCCGAATCCAACTCTAAATCGGACCTCTCGTGCCGGTGGGCCACGACCGACGAGGGGGCGTGGGCGTGGACGTGGTAGGCCACCGTCTTTACTATGGGAAACAGATTTTCAAATGAGGCTCAAATGGAACAATGAGACTCAAACTCAAGATAGGTACGCCAAATGCAAATGGTGCCGTCAAGAAATTCTCGCAATCGTTGAACGAGGCACAACTCATTTACGCCGACATGCTAATCGTTGTCGTAGAGATTTAGGTATTGATGACGAATTATGATTTTAATTGTTGTAGTTTTATTAATATAATTTTGAATTGTTGTGAGTTATTTTGTTATTTGAAAAAGTATTAAATGTAATGTTGGATTGTTGTGAGTGATTTTGTTGTTTTAAAACTATTAAATGTAATGTTGAATTGTTGTGAGTGATTTTGTTGTTTTAAAACTAATAAATGTAATATTTAATTGCTGTAAGTGATTTTGTTGTTTTAAAATTATTAAATGTATTGTTTAACTGTTGTAAGCGATTATGTTGTTTTAATATTAAATTTAATGTTGAATTGTTCGAAGTGATTTTGTTGTTTTAAAATTAATAAATGTAATGAAGTATGATACTCGCCGCGGCACAATGTTAACAATGCCTTGGCAAGACCTATTGAACCATGATTAATAACCGTAGTCGAACTCACGCCACGGCATATCAAAATCTATGCCTCGGCATTTTTACAATGGCCGTGGCAGAATGGTAGTAACGCCGCGGCGTTTAGTGACTTACAGAGTCCGTGCTCTCTGTATAATTTGAAACAACATATAGGCCTCGGCATGGTATCAGCAAGCCGTGGCTTCGTTGGCCATGCCAAGGCATGGGTAACAGAATGCCGCAGCTTACATCGTCTGTTTACCAAAGTACCCTCACAATATGCAACTCGCCGAGGCCTTTCTTGAAAGTGCCGCGGCGAGTTGCATAATCAAGAGGGCAAATTCGTAAATTAAAATGAAGCCACAGCGTGTTCATTCAAATGCCGCGGCATGATAAGTAAATTTACAATGTAATTATTGGTTATCATATTAATTGTAACACAATTTTAGTAAATTAAATTATCTCATTAATAAACTATGAAAATGTTGATAATTTTATTATAAAAAAAACAAAATAATGCACTTAATTATCATAACTAAATAATCGTTCAAACAAAAAACACAACATTGTACTATTAATTATATAATTTTTCAAACCAAAAATATAAAATATTAATATAATTACAGTTTAATTTTATGGGTTTAAAGTCTAGGGTAAAATTGTAAAAATTAATTAACCACGCCGCGGCTTATTTTGTAGAAGCCACGGCTTTATCTCAAACGTCGGATATATCCGCTGCAGAAACTGAACACGCCGCGGCATATATAACCCCTCCCGCGGCTTTCTGTCGCTGACACAAAAACGGCTAGTTTTTTTTTTCACCCGAATTATTACCCGACAACGGTAATAAACGGCTATATTTGTTAAGAACGTTTAAATTCACACAAATCTTCTATTTAAACCTATACTTGTTCATATTTTATTCTATGTTTCATCAAATTAATCCTTAGATTAAAAAATATCATCATTTTTCTTTGTTATGGATGATCCGTCTCGTTTCGGTTCGTCATCGGAATATCATCAGGGATTCTTTTTCGGGTTTACCTCTTCCTCTTCCTCCGATGATGATAGTTTTTCTATGGATACAAGTTCCAATAATACTATTGTCATATCCTCCGACGACACCGAGGAGTTTGAAATGCCTCCGAATCCAACTCTAAATCGGACCTCTCGTGCCGGTGGGCCACGACCGACGAGGGGGCGTGGGCGTGGACGTGGTAGGCCACCGTCTTTACTATGGGAAACAGATTTTCAAATGAGGCTCAAATGGAACAATGAGACTCAAACTCAAGATAGGTACGCCAAATGCAAATGGTGCCGTCAAGAAATTCTCGCAATCGTTGAACGAGGCACAACTCATTTACGCCGACATGCTAATCGTTGTCGTAGAGATTTAGGTATTGATGACGAATTATGATTTTAATTGTTGTAGTTTTATTAATATAATTTTGAATTGTTGTGAGTTATTTTGTTATTTGAAAAAGTATTAAATGTAATGTTGGATTGTTGTGAGTGATTTTGTTGTTTTAAAACTATTAAATGTAATGTTGAATTGTTGTGAGTGATTTTGTTGTTTTAAAACTAATAAATGTAATATTTAATTGCTGTAAGTGATTTTGTTGTTTTAAAATTATTAAATGTATTGTTTAACTGTTGTAAGCGATTATGTTGTTTTAATATTAAATTTAATGTTGAATTGTTCGAAGTGATTTTGTTGTTTTAAAATTAATAAATGTAATGAAGTATGATACTCGCCGCGGCACAATGTTAACAATGCCTTGGCAAGACCTATTGAACCATGATTAATAACCGTAGTCGAACTCACGCCACGGCATATCAAAATCTATGCCTCGGCATTTTTACAATGGCCGCGGCAGAATGGTAGTAACGCCGCAGCGTTTAGTGACTTACAGAGTCCGTGCTCTCTGTATAATTTGAAACAACATATAGGCCTCAGCATGGTATCAGCAAGCCGTGGCTTCGTTGGCCATGCCAAGGCATGGGTAACAGAATGCCGCAGCTTACATCGTCTGTTTACCAAAGTACCCTCACAATATGCAACTCGCCGAGGCCTTTCTTGAAAGTGCCGCGGCGAGTTGCATAATCAAGAGGGCAAATTCGTAAATTAAAATGAAGCCACAGCGTGTTCATTCAAATGCCGCGGCATGATAAGTAAATTTACAATGTAATTATTAGTTATCATATTAATTGTAACACAATTTTAGTAAATTAAATTATCTCATTAATAAACTATGAAAATGTTGATAATTTTATTATAAAAAAAAACAAAATAATGCACTTAATTATCATAACTAAATAATCGTTCAAACAAAAAACACAACATTGTACTATTAATTATATAATTTTTCAAACCAAAAATATAAAAAATTAATATAATTACAATTTAATTTTATGGGTTTAAAGTCTAGGGTAAAATTGTAAAAATTAATTAACCACGCCGCGGCTTATTTTGTAGAAGCCACGGCTTTATCTCAAACGTCGGATATATCCGCTGCAGAAACTGAACACGCCGCGGCATATATAACCCCTCCCGCGGCTTTCTGTCGCTGACACAAAAACGGCTAGTTTTTTTTTTCACCCGAATTATTACCCGACAACGGTAATAAACGGCTATATTTGTTAAGAACGTTTAAATTCACACAAATCTTCTATTTAAACCTATACTTGTTCATATTTTATTCTATGTTTCATCAAATTAATCCTTAGATTAAAAAATATCATCATTTTTCTTTGTTATGGATGATCCGTCTCGTTTCGGTTCGTCATCGGAATATCATCAGGGATTCTTTTTCGGGTTTACCTATTCCTCTTCCTCCGATGATGATAGTTTTTCTATGGATACAAGTTCCAATAATACTATTGTCATATCCTCCGACGACACCGAGGAGTTTGAAATGCCTCCGAATCCAACTCTAAATCGGACCTCTCGTGCCGGTGGGCCACGACCGACGAGGGGGCGTGGGCGTGGACGTGGTAGGCCACCGTCTTTACTATGGGAAACAGATTTTCAAATGAGGCTCAAATGGAACAATGAGACTCAAACTCAAGATAGGTACGCCAAATGCAAATGGTGCCGTCAAGAAATTCTCGCAATCGTTGAACGAGGCACAACTCATTTACGCCGACATGCTAATCGTTGTCGTAGAGATTTAGGTATTGATGACGAATTATGATTTTAATTGTTGTAGTTTTATTAATATAATTTTGAATTGTTGTGAGTTATTTTGTTATTTGAAAAAGTATTAAATGTAATGTTGGATTGTTGTGAGTGATTTTGTTGTTTTAAAACTATTAAATGTAATGTTGAATTGTTGTGAGTGATTTTGTTGTTTTAAAACTAATAAATGTAATATTTAATTGCTGTAAGTGATTTTGTTGTTTTAAAATTATTAAATGTATTGTTTAACTGTTGTAAGCGATTATGTTGTTTTAATATTAAATTTAATGTTGAATTGTTCGAAGTGATTTTGTTGTTTTAAAATTAATAAATGTAATGAAGTATGATACTCGCCGCGGCACAATGTTAACAATGCCTTGGCAAGACCTATTGAACCATGATTAATAACCGTAGTCGAACTCACGCCACGGCATATCAAAATCTATGCCTCGGCATTTTTACAATGGCCGCGGCAGAATGGTAGTAACGCCGCAGCGTTTAGTGACTTACAGAGTCCGTGCTCTCTGTATAATTTGAAACAACATATAGGCCTCAGCATGGTATCAGCAAGCCGTGGCTTCGTTGGCCATGCCAAGGCATGGGTAACAGAATGCCGCAGCTTACATCGTCTGTTTACCAAAGTACCCTCACAATATGCAACTCGCCGAGGCCTTTCTTGAAAGTGCCGCGGCGAGTTGCATAATCAAGAGGGCAAATTCGTAAATTAAAATGAAGCCACAGCGTGTTCATTCAAATGCCGCGGCATGATAAGTAAATTTACAATGTAATTATTAGTTATCATATTAATTGTAACACAATTTTAGTAAATTAAATTATCTCATTAATAAACTATGAAAATGTTGATAATTTTATTATAAAAAAAAACAAAATAATGCACTTAATTATCATAACTAAATAATCGTTCAAACAAAAAACACAACATTGTACTATTAATTATATAATTTTTCAAACCAAAAATATAAAAAATTAATATAATTACAATTTAATTTTATGGGTTTAAAGTCTAGGGTAAAATTGTAAAAATTAATTAACCACGCCGCGGCTTATTTTGTAGAAGCCACGGCTTTATCTCAAACGTCGGATATATCCGCTGCAGAAACTGAACACGCCGCGGCATATATAACCCCTCCCGCGGCTTTCTGTCGCTGACACAAAAACGGCTAGTTTTTTTTTTCACCCGAATTATTACCCGACAACGGTAATAAACGGCTATATTTGTTAAGAACGTTTAAATTCACACAAATCTTCTATTTAAACCTATACTTGTTCATATTTTATTCTATGTTTCATCAAATTAATCCTTAGATTAAAAAATATCATCATTTTTCTTTGTTATGGATGATCCGTCTCGTTTCGGTTCGTCATCGGAATATCATCAGGGATTCTTTTTCGGGTTTACCTCTTCCTCTTCCTCCGATGATGATAGTTTTTCTATGGATACAAGTTCCAATAATACTATTGTCATATCCTCCGACGACACCGAGGAGTTTGAAATGCCTCCGAATCCAACTCTAAATCGGACCTCTCGTGCCGGTGGGCCACGACCGACGAGGGGGCGTGGGCGTGGACGTGGTAGGCCACCGTCTTTACTATGGGAAACAGATTTTCAAATGAGGCTCAAATGGAACAATGAGACTCAAACTCAAGATAGGTACGCCAAATGCAAATGGTGCCGTCAAGAAATTCTCGCAATCGTTGAACGAGGCACAACTCATTTACGCCGACATGCTAATCGTTGTCGTAGAGATTTAGGTATTGATGACGAATTATGATTTTAATTGTTGTAGTTTTATTAATATAATTTTGAATTGTTGTGAGTTATTTTGTTATTTGAAAAAGTATTAAATGTAATGTTGGATTGTTGTGAGTGATTTTGTTGTTTTAAAACTATTAAATGTAATGTTGAATTGTTGTGAGTGATTTTGTTGTTTTAAAACTAATAAATGTAATATTTAATTGCTGTAAGTGATTTTGTTGTTTTAAAATTATTAAATGTATTGTTTAACTGTTGTAAGCGATTATGTTGATTTAATATTAAATTTAATGTTGAATTGTTCGAAGTGATTTTGTTGTTTTAAAATTAATAAATGTAATGAAGTATGATACTCGCCGCGGCACAATGTTAACAATGCCTTGGCAAGACCTATTGAACCATGATTAATAACCGTAGTCGAACTCACGCCACGGCATATCAAAATCTATGCCTCGGCATTTTTACAATGGCCGCGGCAGAATGGTAGTAACGCCGCGGCGTTTAGTGACTTACAGAGTCCGTGCTCTCTGTATAATTTGAAACAACATATAGGCCTCGGCATGGTATCAGCAAGCCGTGGCTTCGTTGGCCATGCCAAGGCATGGGTAACAGAATGCCGCAGCTTACATCGTCTGTTTACCAAAGTACCCTCACAATATGCAACTCGCCGAGGCCTTTCTTGAAAGTGCCGCGGCGAGTTGCATAATCAAGAGGGCAAATTCGTAAATTAAAATGAAGCCACAGCGTGTTCATTCAAATGCCGCGGCATGATAAGTAAATTTACAATGTAATTATTAGTTATCATATTAATTGTAACACAATTTTAGTAAATTAAATTATCTCATTAATAAACTATGAAAATGTTGATAATTTTATTATAAAAAAAACAAAATAATGCACTTAATTATCATAACTAAATAATCGTTCAAAAAAAACACAACATTGTACTATTAATTATATAATTTTTCAAACCAAAAATATAAAAAATTAATATAATTACAGTTTAATTTTATGGGTTTAAAGTCTAGGGTAAAATTGTAAAAATTAATTAACCACGCCGCGGCTTATTTTGTAGAAGCCACGGCTTTATCTCAAACGTCGGATATATCCGCTGCAGAAACTGAACACGCCGCGGCATATATAACCCCTCCCGCGGCTTTCTGTCGCTGACACAAAAACGGCTAGTTTTTTTTTTCACCCGAATTATTACCCGACAACGGTAATAAACGGCTATATTTGTTAAGAACGTTTAAATTCACACAAATCTTCTATTTAAACCTATACTTGTTCATATTTTATTCTATGTTTCATCAAATTAATCCTTAGATTAAAAAATATCATCATTTTTCTTTGTTATGGATGATCCGTCTCGTTTCGGTTCGTCATCGGAATATCATCAGGGATTCTTTTTCGGGTTTACCTCTTCCTCTTCCTCCGATGATGATAGTTTTTCTATGGATACAAGTTCCAATAATACTATTGTCATATCCTCCGACGACACCGAGGAGTTTGAAATGCCTCCGAATCCAACTCTAAATCGGACCTCTCGTGCCGGTGGGCCACGACCGACGAGGGGGCGTGGGCGTGGACGTGGTAGGCCACCGTCTTTACTATGGGAAACAGATTTTCAAATGAGGCTCAAATGGAACAATGAGACTCAAACTCAAGATAGGTACGCCAAATGCAAATGGTGCCGTCAAGAAATTCTCGCAATCGTTGAACGAGGCACAACTCATTTACGCCGACATGCTAATCGTTGTCGTAGAGATTTAGGTATTGATGACGAATTATGATTTTAATTGTTGTAGTTTTATTAATATAATTTTGAATTGTTGTGAGTTATTTTGTTATTTGAAAAAGTATTAAATGTAATGTTGGATTGTTGTGAGTGATTTTGTTGTTTGAAAACTATTAAATGTAATGTTGAATTGTTGTGAGTGATTTTGTTGTTTTAAAACTAATAAATGTAATATTTAATTGCTGTAAGTGATTTTGTTGTTTTAAAATTATTAAATGTATTGTTTAACTGTTGTAAGCGATTATGTTGTTTTAATATTAAATTTAATGTTGAATTGTTCGAAGTGATTTTGTTGTTTTAAAATTAATAAATGTAATGAAGTATGATACTCGCCGCGGCACAATGTTAACAATGCCTTGGCAAGACCTATTGAACCATGATTAATAACCGTAGTCGAACTCACGCCACGGCATATCAAAATCTATGCCTCGGCATTTTTACAATGGCCGCGGCAGAATGGTAGTAACGCCGCGGCGTTTAGTGACTTACAGAGTCCGTGCTCTCTGTATAATTTGAAACAACATATAGGCCTCGGCATGGTATCAGCAAGCCGTGGCTTCGTTGGCCATGCCAAGGCATGGGTAACAGAATGCCGCAGCTTACATCGTCTGTTTACCAAAGTACCCTCACAATATGCAACTCGCCGAGGCCTTTCTTGAAAGTGCCGCGGCGAGTTGCATAATCAAGAGGGCAAATTCGTAAATTAAAATGAAGCCACAGCGTGTTCATTCAAATGCCGCGGCATGATAAGTAAATTTACAATGTAATTATTAGTTATCATATTAATTGTAACACAATTTTAGTAAATTAAATTATCTCATTAATAAACTATGAAAATGTTGATAATTTTATTATAAAAAAAAACAAAATAATGCACTTAATTATCATAACTAAATAATCGTTCAAACAAAAAACACAACATTGTACTATTAATTATATAATTTTTCAAACCAAAAATATAAAAAATTAATATAATTACAGTTTAATTTTATGGGTTTAAAGTCTAGGGTAAAATTGTAAAAATTAATTAACCACGCCGCGGCTTATTTTGTAGAAGCCACGGCTTTATCTCAAACGTCGGATATATCCGCTGCAGAAACTGAACACGCCGCGGCATATATAACCCCTCCCGCGGCTTTCTGTCGCTGACACAAAAACGGCTAGTTTTTTTTTTTCACCCGAATTATTACCCGACAACGGTAATAAACGGCTATATTTGTTAAGAACGTTTAAATTCACACAAATCTTCTATTTAAACCTATACTTGTTCATATTTTATTCTATGTTTCATCAAATTAATCCTTAGATTAAAAAATATCATCATTTTTCTTTGTTATGGATGATCCGTCTCGTTTCGGTTCGTCATCGGAATATCATCAGGGATTCTTTTTCGGGTTTACCTCTTCCTCTTCCTCCGATGATGATAGTTTTTCTATGGATACAAGTTCCAATAATACTATTGTCATATCCTCCGACGACACCGAGGAGTTTGAAATGCCTCCGAATCCAACTCTAAATCGGACCTCTCGTGCCGGTGGGCCACGACCGACGAGGGGGCGTGGGCGTGGACGTGGTAGGCCACCGTCTTTACTATGGGAAACAGATTTTCAAATGAGGTTCAAATGGAACAATGAGACTCAAACTCAAGATAGGTACGCCAAATGCAAATGGTGCCGTCAAGAAATTCTCGCAATCGTTGAACGAGGCACAACTCATTTACGCCGACATGCTAATCTTTGTCGTAGAGATTTAGGTATTGATGACGAATTATGATTTTAATTGTTGTAGTTTTATTAATATAATTTTGAATTGTTGTGAGTTATTTTGTTATTTGAAAAAGTATTAAATGTAATGTTGGATTGTTGTGAGTGATTTTGTTGTTTTAAAACTATTAAATGTAATGTTGAATTGTTGTGAGTGATTTTGTTGTTTTAAAACTAATAAATATAATATTTAATTGCTGTAAGTGATTTTGTTGTTTTAAAATTATTAAATGTATTGTTTAACTGTTGTAAGCGATTATGTTGTTTTAATATTAAATTTAATGTTGAATTGTTCGAAGTGATTTTGTTGTTTTACTATTAATAAATGTAATGAAGTATGATACTCGCCGAGGCACAATGTTAACAATGCCTTGGCAAGACCTATTGAACCATGATTAATAACCGTAGTCGAACTCACGCCACGGCATATCAAAATCTATGCCTCGGCATTTTTACAATGGCCGCGGCAGAATGGTAGTAACGCCGCGGCGTTTAGTGACTTACAGAGTCCGTGCTCTCTGTATAATTTGAAACAACATATAGGCCTCGGCATGGTATCAGCAAGCCGTGGCTTCGTTGGCCATGCCAAGGCATGGGTAACAGAATGCCGCAGCTTACATCGTCTGTTTACCAAAGTACCCTCACAATATGCAACTCGCCGAGGCCTTTCTTGAAAGTGCCGCGGCGAGTTGCATAATCAAGAGGGCAAATTCGTAAATTAAAATGAAGCCACAGCGTGTTCATTCAAATGCCGCGGCATGATAAGTAAATTTACAATGTAATTATTAGTTATCATATTAATTGTAACACAATTTTAGTAAATTAAATTATCTCATTAATAAACTATGAAAATGTTGATAATTTTATTATAAAAAAAAACAAAATAATGCACTTAATTATCATAACTAAATAATCGTTCAAACAAAAAACACAACATTGTACTATTAATTATATAATTTTTCAAACCAAAAATATAAAAAATTAATATAATTACAGTTTAATTTTATGGGTTTAAAGTCTAGGGTAAAATTGTAAAAATTAATTAACCACGCCGCGGCTTATTTTGTAGAAGCCACGGCTTTATCTCAAACGTCGGATATATCCGCTGCAGAAACTGAACACGCCACGGCATATATAACCCCTCCCGCGGCTTTCTGTCGCTGACACAAAAACGGCTAGTTTTTTTTTCACTCGAATTATTACCCGACAACGGTAATAAACGGCTATATTTGTTAAGAACGTTTAAATTCACACAAATCTTCTATTTAAACCTATACTTGTTCATATTTTATTCTATGTTTCATCAAATTAATCCTTAGATTAAAAAATATCATCATTTTTCTTTGTTATGGATGATCCGTCTCGTTTCGGTTCGTCATCGGAATATCATCAGGGATTCTTTTTCGGGTTTACTTATTCCTCTTCCTCCGATGATGATAGTTTTTCTATGGATACAAGTTCCAATAATACTATTGTCATATCCTCCGACGACACCGAGGAGTTTGAAATGCCTCCGAATCCAACTCTAAATCGGACCTCTCGTGCCGGTGGGCCACGACCGACGAGGGGGCGTGGGCGTGGACGTGGTAGGCCACCGTCTTTACTATGGGAAACAGATTTTCAAATGAGGCTCAAATGGAACAATGAGACTCAAACTCAAGATAGGTACGCCAAATGCAAATGGTGCCGTCAAGAAATTCTCGCAATCGTTGAACGAGGCACAACTCATTTACGCCGACATGCTAATCGTTGTCGTAGAGATTTAGGTATTGATGACGAATTATGATTTTAATTGTTGTAGTTTTATTAATATAATTTTGAATTGTTGTGAGTTATTTTGTTATTTGAAAAAGTATTAAATGTAATGTTGGATTGTTGTGAGTGATTTTGTTGTTTTAAAACTATTAAATGTAATGTTGAATTGTTGTGAGTGATTTTGTTGTTTTAAAACTAATAAATGTAATATTTAATTGCTGTAAGTGATTTTGTTGTTTTAAAATTATTAAATGTATTGTTTAACTGTTGTAAGCGATTATGTTGTTTTAATATTAAATTTAATGTTGAATTGTTCGAAGTTATTTTGTTGTTTTAAAATTAATAAATGTAATGAAGTATGATACTCGCCGCGGCACAATGTTAACAATGCCTTGGCAAGACCTATTGAACCATGATTAATAACCGTAGTCGAACTCACGCCACGGCATATCAAAATCTATGCCTCGGCATTTTTACAATGGCCGCGGCAGAATGGTAGTAACGCCGCGGCGTTTAGTGACTTACAGAGTCCGTGCTCTCTGTATAATTTGAAACAACATATAGGCCTCGGCATGGTATCAGCAAGCCGTGGCTTCGTTGGCCATGCCAAGGCATGGGTAACAGAATGCCGCAGCTTACATCGTCTGTTTACCAAAGTACCCTCACAATATGCAACTCGCCGAGGCCTTTCTTGAAAGTGCCGCGGCGAGTTGCATAATCAAGAGGGCAAATTCGTAAATTAAAATGAAGCCACAGCGTGTTCATTCAAATGCCGCGGCATGATAAGTAAATTTACAATGTAATTATTAGTTATCATATTAATTGTAACACAATTTTAGTAAATTAAATTATCTCATTAATAAACTATGAAAATGTTGATAATTTTATTATAAAAAAAACAAAATAATGCACTTAATTATCATAACTAAATAATCGTTCAAACAAAAAACACAACATTGTACTATTAATTATATAATTTTTCAAACCAAAAATATAAAAAATTAATATAATTACAGTTTAATTTTATGGGTTTAAAGTCTAGGGTAAAATTGTAAAAATTGATTAACCACGCCGCGGCTTATTTTGTAGAAGCCACGGCTTTATCTCAAACGTCGGATATATCCGCTGCAGAAACTGAACACGCCGCGGCATATATAACCCCTCCCGCGGCTTTCTGTCGCTGACACAAAAACGGCTAGTTTTTTTTTTCACCCGAATTATTACCCGACAACGGTAATAAACGGCTATATTTGTTAAGAACGTTTAAATTCACACAAATCTTCTATTCAAACCTATACTTGTTCATATTTTATTCTATGTTTCATCAAATTAATCCTTAGATTAAAAAATATCATCATTTTTCTTTGTTATGGATGATCCGTCTCGTTTCGGTTCGTCATCGGAATATCATCAGGGATTCTTTTTCGGGTTAACCTCTTCCTCTTCCTCCGATGATGATAGTTTTTCTATGGATACAAGTTCCAATAATACTATTGTCATATCCTCCGACGACACCGAGGAGTTTGAAATGCCTCCGAATCCAACTCTAAATCGGACCTCTCGTGCCGGTGGGCCACGACCGACGAGGGGGCGTGGGCGTGGACGTGGTAGGCCACCGTCTTTACTATGGGAAACAGATTTTCAAATGAGGCTCAAATGGAACAATGAGACTCAAACTCAAGATAGGTACGCCAAATGCAAATGGTGCCGTCAAGAAATTCTCGCAATCGTTGAACGAGGCACAACTCATTTACGCCGACATGCTAATCGTTGTCGTAGAGATTTAGGTATTGATGACGAATTATGATTTTAATTGTTGTAGTTTTATTAATATAATTTTGAATTGTTGTGAGTTATTTTGTTATTTGAAAAAGTATTAAATGTAATGTTGGATTGTTGTGAGTGATTTTGTTGTTTTAAAACTATTAAATGTAATGTTGAATTGTTGTGAGTGATTTTGTTGTTTTAAAACTAATAAATGTAATATTTAATTTCTGTAAGTGATTTTGTTGTTTTAAAATTATTAAATGTATTGTTTAACTGTTGTAAGCGATTATGTTGTTTTAATATTAAATTTAATGTTGAATTGTTCGAAGTGATTTTGTTGTTTTAAAATTAATAAATGTAATGAAGTATGATACTCGCCGCGGCAAAATGTTAACAATGCCTTGGCAAGACCTATTGAACCATGATTAATAACCGTAGTCGAACTCACGCCACGGCATATCAAAATCTATGCCTCGGCATTTTTACAATGGCCGCGGCAGAATGGTAGTAACGCCGCGGCGTTTAGTGACTTACAGAGTCCGTGCTCTCTGTATAATTTGAAACAACATATAGGCCTCGGCATGGTATCAGCAAGCCGTGGCTTCGTTGGCCATGCCAAGGCATGGGTAACAGAATGCCGCAGCTTACATCGTCTGTTTACCAAAGTACCCTCACAATATGCAACTCGCCGAGGCCTTTCTTGAAAGTGCCGCGGCGAGTTGCATAATCAAGAGGGCAAATTCGTAAATTAAAATGAAGCCACAGCGTGTTCATTCAAATGCCGCGGCATGATAAGTAAATTTACAATGTAATTATTAGTTATCATATTAATTGTAACACAATTTTAGTAAATTAAATTATCTCATTAATAAACTATGAAAATGTTGATAATTTTATTATAAAAAAAAACAAAATAATGCACTTAATTATCATAACTAAATAATCGTTCAAACAAAAAACACAACATTGTACTATTAATTATATAATTTTTCAAACCAAAAATATAAAAAATTAATATAATTACAGTTTAATTTTATGGGTTTAAAGTCTAGGGTAAAATTGTAAAAATTAATTAACCACGCCGCGGCTTATTTTGTAGAAGCCACGGCTTTATCTCAAACGTCGGATATATGCGCTGCAGAAACTGAACACGCCGCGGCATATATAACCCCTCCCGCGGCTTTCTGTCGCTGACACAAAAACGGCTAGTTTTTTTTTTTCACCCGAATTATTACCCGACAACGGTAATAAACGGCTATATTTGTTAAGAACGTTTAAATTCACACAAATCTTCTATTTAAACCTATACTTGTTCATATTTTATTCTATGTTTCATCAAATTAATCCTTAGATTAAAAAATATCATCATTTTTCTTTGTTATGGATGATCCGTCTCGTTTCGGTTCGTCATCGGAATATCATCAGGGATTATTTTTCGGGTTTACCTCTTACTCTTCCTCCGATGATGATAGTTTTTCTATGGATACAAGTTCCAATAATACTATTGTCATATCCTCCGACGACACCGAGGAGTTTGAAATGCCTCCGAATCCAACTCTAAATCGGACCTCTCGTGCCGGTGGGCCACGACCGACGAGGGGGCGTGGGCGTGGACGTGGTAGGCCACCGTCTTTACTATGGGAAACAGATTTTCAAATGAGGCTCAAATGGAACAATGAGACTCAAACTCAAGATAGGTACGCCAAATGCAAATGGTGCCGTCAAGAAATTCTCGCAATCGTTGAACGAGGCACAACTCATTTACGCCGACATGCTAATCGTTGTCGTAGAGATTTAGGTATTGATGACGAATTATGATTTTAATTGTTGTAGTTTTATTAATATAATTTTGAATTGTTGTGAGTTATTTTGTTATTTGAAAAAGTATTAAATGTAATGTTGGATTGTTGTGAGTGATTTTGTTGTTTTAAAACTATTAAATGTAATGTTGAATTGTTGTGAGTGATTTTGTTGTTTTAAAACTAATAAATGTAATATTTAATTGCTGTAAGTGATTTTGTTGTTTTAAAATTATTAAATGTATTGTTTAACTGTTGTAAGCGATTATGTTGTTTTAATATTAAATTTAATGTTGAATTGTTCGAAGTGATTTTGTTGTTTTAAAATTAATAAATGTAATGAAGTATGATACTCGCCGCGGCACAATGTTAACAATGCCTTGGCAAGACCTATTGAACCATGATTAATAACCGTAGTCGAACTCACGCCACGGCATATCAAAATCTATGCCTCGGCATTTTTACAATGGCCGCGGCAGAATGGTAGTAACGCCGCGGCGTTTAGTGACTTACAGAGTCCGTGCTCTCTGTATAATTTGAAACAACATATAGGCCCCGGCATGGTATCAGCAAGCCGTGGCTTCGTTGGCCATGCCAAGGCATGGGTAACAGAATGCCGCAGCTTACATCGTCTGTTTACCAAAGTACCCTCACAATATGCAACTCGCCGAGGCCTTTCTTGAAAGTGCCGCGGCGAGTTGCATAATCAAGAGGGCAAATTTGTAAATTAAAATGAAGCCACAGCGTGTTCATTCAAATGCCGCGGCATGATAAGTAAATTTACAATGTAATTATTAGTTATCATATTAATTGTAACACAATTTTAGTAAATTAAATTATCTCATTAATAAACTATGAAAATGTTGATAATTTTATTATAAAAAAAAACAAAATAATGCACTTAATTATCATAACTAAATAATCGTTCAAACAAAAAACACAACATTGTACTATTAATTATATAATTTTTCAAACCAAAAATATAAAAAATTAATATAATTACAGTTTAATTTTATGGGTTTAAAGTCTAGGGTAAAATTGTAAAAATTAATTAACCACGCCGCGGCTTATTTTGTAGAAGCCACGGCTTTATCTCAAACGTCGGATATATGCGCTGCAGAAACTGAACACGCCGCGGCATATATAACCCCTCCCGCGGCTTTCTGTCGCTGACACAAAAACGGCTAGTTTTTTTTTTTCACCCGAATTATTACCCGACAACGGTAATAAACGGCTATATTTGTTAAGAACGTTTAAATTCACACAAATCTTCTATTTAAACCTATACTTGTTCATATTTTATTCTATGTTTCATCAAATTAATCCTTAGATTAAAAAATATCATCATTTTTCTTTGTTATGGATGATCCGTCTCGTTTCGGTTCGTCATCGGAATATCATCAGGGATTATTTTTCGGGTTTACCTCTTACTCTTCCTCCGATGATGATAGTTTTTCTATGGATACAAGTTCCAATAATACTATTGTCATATCCTCCGACGACACCGAGGAGTTTGAAATGCCTCCGAATCCAACTCTAAATCGGACCTCTCGTGCCGGTGGGCCACGACCGACGAGGGGGCGTGGGCGTGGACGTGGTAGGCCACCGTCTTTACTATGGGAAACAGATTTTCAAATGAGGCTCAAATGGAACAATGAGACTCAAACTCAAGATAGGTACGCCAAATGCAAATGGTGCCGTCAAGAAATTCTCGCAATCGTTGAACGAGGCACAACTCATTTACGCCGACATGCTAATCGTTGTCGTAGAGATTTAGGTATTGATGACGAATTATGATTTTAATTGTTGTAGTTTTATTAATATAATTTTGAATTGTTGTGAGTTATTTTGTTATTTGAAAAAGTATTAAATGTAATGTTGGATTGTTGTGAGTGATTTTGTTGTTTTAAAACTATTAAATGTAATGTTGAATTGTTGTGAGTGATTTTGTTGTTTTAAAACTAATAAATGTAATATTTAATTGCTGTAAGTGATTTTGTTGTTTTAAAATTATTAAATGTATTGTTTAACTGTTGTAAGCGATTATGTTGTTTTAATATTAAATTTAATGTTGAATTGTTCGAAGTGATTTTGTTGTTTTAAAATTAATAAATGTAATGAAGTATGATACTCGCCGCGGCACAATGTTAACAATGCCTTGGCAAGACCTATTGAACCATGATTAATAACCGTAGTCGAACTCACGCCACGGCATATCAAAATCTATGCCTCGGCATTTTTACAATGGCCGCGGCAGAATGGTAGTAACGCCGCGGCGTTTAGTGACTTACAGAGTCCGTGCTCTCTGTATAATTTGAAACAACATATAGGCCCCGGCATGGTATCAGCAAGCCGTGGCTTCGTTGGCCATGCCAAGGCATGGGTAACAGAATGCCGCAGCTTACATCGTCTGTTTACCAAAGTACCCTCACAATATGCAACTCGCCGAGGCCTTTCTTGAAAGTGCCGCGGCGAGTTGCATAATCAAGAGGGCAAATTTGTAAATTAAAATGAAGCCACAGCGTGTTCATTCAAATGCCGCGGCATGATAAGTAAATTTACAATGTAATTATTAGTTATCATATTAATTGTAACACAATTTTAGTAAATTAAATTATCTCATTAATAAACTATGAAAATGTTGATAATTTTATTATAAAAAAAAACAAAATAATGCACTTAATTATCATAACTAAATAATCGTTCAAACAAAAAACACAACATTGTACTATTAATTATATAATTTTTCAAACCAAAAATATAAAAAATTAATATAATTACAGTTTAATTTTATGGGTTTGTCTAGGGTAAAATTGTAAAAATTAATTAACCACGCCGCGGCTTATTTTGTAGAAGCCACGGCTTTATCTCAAACGTCGGATATATCCGCTGCAGAAACTGAACACGCCGCGGCATATATAACCCCTCCCGCGGCTTTCTGTCGCTGACACAAAAACGGCTAGTTTTTTTTTTCACCCGAATTATTACCCGACAACGGTAATAAACGGCTATATTTGTTAAGAACGTTTAAATTCACACAAATCTTCTATTTAAACCTATACTTGTTCATATTTTATTCTATGTTTCATCAAATTAATCCTTAGATTCAAAAATATCATCATTTTTCTTTGTTATGGATGATCCGTCTCGTTTCGGTTCGTCATCGGAATATCATCAGGGATTCTTTTTCGGGTTTACCTATTCCTCTTCCTCCGATGATGATAGTTTTTCTATGGATACAAGTTCCAATAATACTATTGTCATATCCTCCGACGACACCGAGGAGTTTGAAATGCCTCCGAATCCAACTCTAAATCGGACCTCTCGTGCCGGTGGGCCACGACCGACGAGGGGGCGTGGGCGTGGACGTGGTAGGCCACCGTCTTTACTATGGGAAACAGATTTTCAAATGAGGCTCAAATGGAACAATGAGACTCAAACTCAAGATAGGTACGCCAAATGCAAATGGTGCCGTCAAGAAATTCTCGCAATCGTTGAACGAGGCACAACTCATTTACGCCGACATGCTAATCGTTGTCGTAGAGATTTAGGTATTGATGACGAATTATGATTTTAATTGTTGTAGTTTTATTAATATAATTTTGAATTGTTGTGAGTTATTTTGTTATTTGAAAAAGTATTAAATGTAATGTTGGATTGTTGTGAGTGATTTTGTTGTTTTAAAACTATTAAATGTAATGTTGAATTGTTGTGAGTGATTTTGTTGTTTTAAAACTAATAAATGTAATATTTAATTGCTGTAAGTGATTTTGTTGTTTTAAAATTATTAAATGTATTGTTTAACTGTTGTAAGCGATTATGTTGTTTTAATATTAAATTTAATGTTGAATTGTTCGAAGTGATTTTGTTGTTTTAAAATTAATAAATGTAATGAAGTATGATACTCGCCGCGGCACAATGTTAACAATGCCTTGGCAAGACCTATTGAACCATGATTAATAACCGTAGTCGAACTCACGCCACGGCATATCAAAATCTATGCCTCGGCATTTTTACAATGGCCGCGGCAGAATGGTAGTAACGCCGCGGCGTTTAGTGACTTACAGAGTCGGTGCTCTCTGTATAATTTGAAACAACATATAGGCCTCGGCATGGTATCAGCAAGCCGTGGCTTCGTTGGCCATGCCAAGGCATGGGTAACAGAATGCCGCAGCTTACATCGTCTGTTTACCAAAGTACCCTCACAATATGCAACTCGCCGAGGCCTTTCTTGAAAGTGCCGCGGCGAGTTGCATAATCAAGAGGGCAAATTCGTAAATTAAAATGAAGCCACAGCGTGTTCATTCAAATGCCGCGGCATGATAAGTAAATTTACAATGTAATTATTAGTTATCATATTAATTGTAACACAATTTTAGTAAATTAATTTATCTCATTAATAAACTATGAAAATGTTGATAATTTTATTATAAAAAAAAACAAAATAATGCACTTAATTATCATAACTAAATAATCGTTCAAACAAAAAACACAACATTGTACTATTAATTATATAATTTTTCAAACCAAAAATATAAAAAATTAATATAATTACAGTTTAATTTTATGGGTTTAAAGTCTAGGGTAAAATTGTAAAAATTAATTAACCACGCCGCGGCTTATTTTGTAGAAGCCACGGCTTTATCTCAAACGTCGGATATATGCGCTGCAGAAACTGAACACGCCGCGGCATATATAACCCCTCCCGCGGCTTTCTTTCGCTGACACAAAAACGGCTAGTTTTTTTTTTCACCCGAATTATTACCCGACAACGGTAATAAACGGCTATATTTGTTAAGAACGTTTAAATTCACACAAATCTTCTATTTAAACCTATACTTGTTCATATTTTATTCTATGTTTCATCAAATTAATCCTTAGATTAAAAAATATCATCATTTTTCTTTGTTATGGATGATCCGTCTCGTTTCGGTTCGTCATCGGAATATCATCAGGGATTATTTTTCGGGTTTACCTCTTACTCTTCCTCCGATGATGATAGTTTTTCTATGGATACAAGTTCCAATAATACTATTGTCATATCCTCCGACGACACCGAGGAGTTTGAAATGCCTCCGAATCCAACTCTAAATCGGACCTCTCGTGCCTGTGGGCCACGACCGACGAGGGGGCGTGGGCGTGGACGTGGTAGGCCACCGTCTTTACTATGGGAAACAGATTTTCAAATGAGGCTCAAATGGAACAATGAGACTCAAACTCAAGATAGGTACGCCAAATGCAAATGGTGCCGTCAAGAAATTCTCGCAATCGTTGAACGAGGCACAACTCATTTACGCCGACATGCTAATCGTTGTCGTAGAGATTTAGGTATTGATGACGAATTATGATTTTAATTGTTGTAGTTTTATTAATATAATTTTGAATTGTTGTGAGTTATTTTGTTATTTGAAAAAGTATTAAATGTAATGTTGGATTGTTGTGAGTGATTTTGTTGTTTGAAAACTATTAAATGTAATGTTGAATTGTTGTGAGTGATTTTGTTGTTTTAAAACTAATAAATGTAATATTTAATTGCTGTAAGTGATTTTGTTGTTTTAAAATTATTAAATGTATTGTTTAACTGTTGTAAGCGATTATGTTGTTTTAATATTAAATTTAATGTTGAATTGTTCGAAGTGATTTTGTTGTTTTAAAATTAATAAATGTAATGAAGTATGATACTCGCCGCGGCACAATGTTAACAATGCCTTGGCAAGACCTATTGAACCATGATTAATAACCGTAGTCGAACTCACGCCACGGCATATCAAAATCTATGCCTCGGCATTTTTACAATGGCCGCGGCAGAATGGTAGTAACGCCGCGGCGTTTAGTGACTTACAGAGTCCGTGCTCTCTGTATAATTTGAAACAACATATAGGCCTCGGCATGGTATCAGCAAGCCGTGGCTTCGTTGGCCATGCCAAGGCATGGGTAACAGAATGCCGCAGCTTACATCGTCTGTTTACCAAAGTACCCTCACAATATGCAACTCGCCGAGGCCTTTCTTGAAAGTGCCGCGGCGAGTTGCATAATCAAGAGGGCAAATTCGTAAATTAAAATGAAGCCACAGCGTGTTCATTCAAATGCCGCGGCATGATAAGTAAATTTACAATGTAATTATTAGTTATCATATTAATTGTAACACAATTTTAGTAAATTAAATTATCTCATTAATAAACTATGAAAATGTTGATAATTTTATTATAAAAAAAAACAAAATAATGCACTTAATTATCATAACTAAATAATCGTTCAAACAAAAAACACAACATTGTACTATTAATTATATAATTTTTCAAACCAAAAATATAAAAAATTAATATAATTACAGTTTAATTTTATGGGTTTAAAGTCTAGGGTAAAATTGTAAAAATTAATTAACCACGCCGCGGCTTATTTTGTAGAAGCCACGGCTTTATCTCAAACGTCGGATATATGCGCTGCAGAAACTGAACACGCCGCGGCATATATAACCCCTCCCGCGGCTTTCTGTCGCTGACACAAAAACGGCTAGTTTTTTTTTTTCACCCGAATTATTACCCGACAACGGTAATAAACGGCTATATTTGTTAAGAACGTTTAAATTCACACAAATCTTCTATTTAAACCTATACTTGTTCATATTTTATTCTATGTTTCATCAAATTAATCCTTAGATTAAAAAATATCATCATTTTTCTTTGTTATGGATGATCCGTCTCGTTTCGGTTCGTCATCGGAATATCATCAGGGATTCTTTTTCGGGTTTACCTCTTCCTCTTCCTCCGATGATGATAGTTTTTCTATGGATACAAGTTCCAATAATACTATTGTCATATCCTCCGACGACACCGAGGAGTTTGAAATGCCTCCGAATCCAACTCTAAATCGGACCTCTCGTGCCGGTGGGCCACGACCGACGAGGGGGCGTGGGCGTGGACGTGGTAGGCCACCGTCTTTACTATGGGAAACAGATTTTCAAATGAGGCTCAAATGGAACAATGAGACTCAAACTCAAGATAGGTACGCCAAATGCAAATGGTGCCGTCAAGAAATTCTCGCAATCGTTGAACGAGGCACAACTCATTTACGCCGACATGCTAATCGTTGTCGTAGAGATTTAGGTATTGATGACGAATTATGATTTTAATTGTTGTAGTTTTATTAATATAATTTTGAATTGTTGTGAGTTATTTTGTTATTTGAAAAAGTATTAAATGTAATGTTGGATTGTTGTGAGTGATTTTGTTGTTTTAAAACTATTAAATGTAATGTTGAATTGTTGTGAGTGATTTTGTTGTTTTAAAACTAATAAATGTAATATTTAATTGCTGTAAGTGATTTTGTTGTTTTAAAATTATTAAATGTATTGTTTAACTGTTGTAAGCGATTATGTTGTTTTAATATTAAATTTATTGTTGAATTGTTCGAAGTGATTTTGTTGTTTTAAAATTAATAAATGTAATGAAGTATGATACTCGCCGCGGCACAATGTTAACAATGCCTTGGCAAGACCTATTGAACCATGATTAATAACCGTAGTCGAACTCACGCCACGGCATATCAAAATCTATGCCTCGGCATTTTTACAATGTCCGCGGCAGAATGGTAGTAACGCCGCGGCGTTTAGTGACTTACAGAGTCCGTGCTCTCTGTATAATTTGAAACAACATATAGGCCTCGGCATGGTATCAGCAAGCCGTGGCTTCGTTGGCCATGCCAAGGCATGGGTAACAGAATGCCGCAGCTTACATCGTCTGTTTACCAAAGTACCCTCACAATATGCAACTCGCCGAGGCCTTTCTTGAAAGTGCCGCGGCGAGTTGCATAATCAAGAGGGCAAATTCGTAAATTAAAATGAAGCCACAGCGTGTTCATTCAAATGCCGCGGCATGATAAGTAAATTTACAATGTAATTATTAGTTATCATATTAATTGTAACCCAATTTTAGTAAATTAAATTATCTCATTAATAAACTATGAAAATGTTGATAATTTTATTATAAAAAAAAACAAAATAATGCACTTAATTATCATAACTAAATAATCGTTCAAACAAAAAACACAACATTGTACTATTAATTATATAATTTTTCAAACCAAAAATATAAAAAATTAATATAATTACAGTTTAATTTTATGGGTTTAAAGTCTAGGGTAAAATTGTAAAAATTAATTAACCACGCCGCGGCTTATTTTGTAGAAGCCACGGCTTTATCTCAAACGTCGGATATATGCGCTGCAGAAACTGAACACGCAACCCCTCCCGCGGCTTTCTGTCGCTGACACAAAAACGGCTAGTTTTTTTTTTTCACCCGAATTATTACCCGACAACGGTAATAAACGGCTATATTTGTTAAGAACGTTTAAATTCACACAAATCTTCTATTTAAACCTATACTTGTTCATATTTTATTCTATGTTTCATCAAATTAATCCTTAGATTAAAAAATATCATCATTTTTCTTTGTTATGGATGATCCGTCTCGTTTCGGTTCGTCATCGGAATATCATCAGGGATTCTTTTTCGGGTTTACCTCTTCCTCTTCCTCCGATGATGATAGTTTTTCTATGGATACAAGTTCCAATAATACTATTGTCATATCCTCCGACGACACCGAGGAGTTTGAAATGCCTCCGAATCCAACTCTAAATCGGACCTCTCGTGCCGGTGGGCCACGACCGACGAGGGGGCGTGGGCGTGGACGTGGTAGGCCACCGTCTTTACTATGGGAAACAGATTTTCAAATGAGGCTCAAATGGAACAATGAGACTCAAACTCAAGATAGGTACGCCAAATGCAAATGGTGCCGTCAAGAAATTCTCGCAATCGTTGAACGAGGCACAACTCATTTACGCCGACATGCTAATCGTTGTCGTAGAGATTTAGGTATTGATGACGAATTATGATTTTAATTGTTGTAGTTTTATTAATATAATTTTGAATTGTTGTGAGTTATTTTGTTATTTGAAAAAGTATTAAATGTAATGTTGGATTGTTGTGAGTGATTTTGTTGTTTTAAAACTATTAAATGTAATGTTGAATTGTTGTGAGTGATTTTGTTGTTTTAAAACTAATAAATGTAATATTTAATTGCTGTAAGTGATTTTGTTGTTTTAAAATTATTAAATGTATTGTTTAACTGTTGTAAGCGATTATGTTGTTTTAATATTAAATTTAATGTTGAATTGTTCGAAGTGATTTTGTTGTTTTAAAATTAATAAATGTAATGAAGTATGATACTCGCCGCGGCACAATGTTAACAATGCCTTGGCAAGACCTATTGAACCATGATTAATAACCGTAGTCGAACTCACGCCACGGCATATCAAAATCTATGCCTCGGCATTTTTACAATGGCCGCGGCAGAATGGTAGTAACGCCGCGGCGTTTAGTGACTTACAGAGTCCGTGCTCTCTGTATAATTTGAAACAACATATAGGCCTCGGCATGGTATCAGCAAGCCGTGGCTTCGTTGGCCATGCCAAGGCATGGGTAACAGAATGCCGCAGCTTACATCGTCTGTTTATCAAAGTACCCTCACAATATGCAACTCGCCGAGGCCTTTCTTGAAAGTGCCGCGGCGAGTTGCATAATCAAGAGGGCAAATTCGTAAATTAAAATGAAGCCACAGCGTGTTCATTCAAATGCCGCGGCATGATAAGTAAATTTACAATGTAATTATTAGTTATCATATTAATTGTAACACAATTTTAGTAAATTAAATTATCTCATTAATAAACTATGAAAATGTTGATAACTTTATTATAAAAAAAAAACAAAATAATGCACTTAATTATCATAACTAAATAATCGTTCAAACAAAAAACACAACATTGTACTATTAATTATATAATTTTTCAAACCAAAAATATAAAAAATTAATATAATTACAGTTTAATTTTATGGGTTTAAAGTCTAGGGTAAAATTGTAAAAATTAATTAACCACGCCGCGGCTTATTTTGTAGAAGCCACGGCTTTATCTCAAACGTCGGATATATGCGCTGCAGAAACTGAACACGCCGCGGCATATATAACCCCTCCCGCGGCTTTCTGTCGCTGACACAAAAACGGCTAGTTTTTTTTTTCACCCGAATTATTACCCGACAACGGTAATAAACGGCTATATTTGTTAAGAACGTTTAAATTCACACAAATCTTCTATTTAAACCTATACTTGTTCATATTTTATTCTATGTTTCATCAAATTAATCCTTAGATTAAAAAATATCATCATTTTTCTTTGTTATGGATGATCCGTCTCGTTTCGGTTCGTCATCGGAATATCATCAGGGATTTTTTTTCGGGTTTACCTCTTCCTCTTCCTCCGATGATGATAGTTTTTCTATGGATACAAGTTCCAATAATACTATTGTCATATCCTCCGACGACACCGAGGAGTTTGAAATGCCTCCGAATCCAACTCTAAATCGGACCTCTCGTGCCGGTGGGCCACGACCGACGAGGGGGCGTGGGCGTGGACGTGGTAGGCCACCGTCTTTACTATGGGAAACAGATTTACAAATGAGGCTCAAATGGAACAATGAGACTCAAACTCAAGATAGGTACGCCAAATGCAAATGGTGCCGTCAAGAAATTCTCGCAATCGTTAAACGAGGCACAACTCATTTACGCCGACATGCTAATCGTTGTCGTAGAGATTTAGGTATTGATGACGAATTATGATTTTAATTGTTGTAGTTTTATTAATATAATTTTGAATTGTTGTGAGTTATTTTGTTATTTGAAAAAGTATTAAATGTAATGTTGGATTGTTGTGAGTGATTTTGTTGTTTTAAAACTATTAAATGTAATGTTGAATTGTTGTGAGTGATTTTGTTGTTTTAAAACTAATAAATGTAATATTTAATTGCTGTAAGTGATTTTGTTGTTTTAAAATTATTAAATGTATTGTTTAACTATTGTAAGCGATTATGTTGTTTTAATATTAAATTTAATGTTGAATTGTTCGAAGTGATTTTGTTGTTTTAAAATTAATAAATGTAATGAAGTATGATACTCGCCGCGGCACAATGTTAACAATGCCTTGGCAAGACCTATTGAACCATGATTAATAACCGTAGTCGAACTCACGCCACGGCATATCAAAATCTATGCCTCGGCATTTTTACAATGGCCGCGGCAGAATGGTAGTAACGCCGCGGCGTTTAGTGACTTACAGAGTCCGTGCTCTCTGTATAATTTGAAACAACATATAGGCCTCGGCATGGTATCAGCAAGCCGTGGCTTCGTTGGCCATGCCAAGGCATGGGTAACAGAATGCCGCAGCTTACATCGTCTGTTTACCAAAGTACCCTCACAATATGCAACTCGCCGAGGCCTTTCTTGAAAGTGCCGCGGCGAGTTGCATAATCAAGAGGGCAAATTCGTAAATTAAAATGAAGCCACAGCGTGTTCATTCAAATGCCGCGGCATGATAAGTAAATTTACAATGTAATTATTAGTTATCATATTAATTGTAACACAATTTTAGTAAATTAAATTATCTCATTAATAAACTATGAAAATGTTGATAACTTTATTATAAAAAAAAACAAAATAATGCACTTAATTATCATAACTAAATAATCGTTCAAACAAAAAACACAACATTGTACTATTAATTATATAATTTTTCAAACCAAAAATATAAAAAATTAATATAATTACAGTTTAATTTTATGGGTTTAAAGTCTAGGGTAAAATTGTAAAAATTAATTAACCACGCCGCGGCTTATTTTGTAGAAGCCACGGCTTTATCTCAAACGTCGGATATATCCGCTGCAGAAACTGAACACGCCGCGGCATATATAACCCCTCCCGCGGCTTTCTGTCGCTGACACAAAAACGGCTAGTTTTTTTTTTCACCCGAATTATTACCCGACAACGGTAATAAACGGCTATATTTGTTAAGAACGTTTAAATTCACACAAATCTTCTATTTAAACCTATACTTGTTCATATTTTATTCTATGTTTCATCAAATTAATCCTTAGATTAAAAAATATCATCATTTTTCTTTGTTATGGATGATCCGTCTCGTTTCGGTTCGTCATCGGAATATCATCAGGGATTTTTTTTCGGGTTTACCTCTTCCTCTTCCTCCGATGATGATAGTTTTTCTATGGATACAAGTTCCAATAATACTATTGTCATATCCTCCGACGACACCGAGGAGTTTGAAATGCCTCCGAATCCAACTCTAAATCGGACCTCTCGTGCCGGTGGGCCACGACCGACGAGGGGGCGTGGGCGTGGACGTGGTAGGCCACCGTCTTTACTATGGGAAACAGATTTACAAATGAGGCTCAAATGGAACAATGAGACTCAAACTCAAGATAGGTACGCCAAATGCAAATGGTGCCGTCAAGAAATTCTCGCAATCGTTAAACGAGGCACAACTCATTTACGCCGACATGCTAATCGTTGTCGTAGAGATTTAGGTATTGATGACGAATTATGATTTTAATTGTTGTAGTTTTATTAATATAATTTTGAATTGTTGTGAGTTATTTTGTTATTTGAAAAAGTATTAAATGTAATGTTGGATTGTTGTGAGTGATTTTGTTGTTTTAAAACTATTAAATGTAATGTTGAATTGTTGTGAGTGATTTTGTTGTTTTAAAACTAATAAATGTAATATTTAATTGCTGTAAGTGATTTTGTTGTTTTAAAATTATTAAATGTATTGTTTAACTATTGTAAGCGATTATGTTGTTTTAATATTAAATTTAATGTTGAATTGTTCGAAGTGATTTTGTTGTTTTAAAATTAATAAATGTAATGAAGTATGATACTCGCCGCGGCACAATGTTAACAATGCCTTGGCAAGACCTATTGAACCATGATTAATAACCGTAGTCGAACTCACGCCACGGCATATCAAAATCTATGCCTCGGCATTTTTACAATGGCCGCGGCAGAATGGTAGTAACGCCGCGGCGTTTAGTGACTTACAGAGTCCGTGCTCTCTGTATAATTTGAAACAACATATAGGCCTCGGCATGGTATCAGCAAGCCGTGGCTTCGTTGGCCATGCCAAGGCATGGGTAACAGAATGCCGCAGCTTACATCGTCTGTTTACCAAAGTACCCTCACAATATGCAACTCGCCGAGGCCTTTCTTGAAAGTGCCGCGGCGAGTTGCATAATCAAGAGGGCAAATTCGTAAATTAAAATGAAGCCACAGCGTGTTCATTCAAATGCCGCGGCATGATAAGTAAATTTACAATGTAATTATTAGTTATCATATTAATTGTAACACAATTTTAGTAAATTAAATTATCTCATTAATAAACTATGAAAATGTTGATAACTTTATTATAAAAAAAAACAAAATAATGCACTTAATTATCATAACTAAATAATCGTTCAAACAAAAAACACAACATTGTACTATTAATTATATAATTTTTCAAACCAAAAATATAAAAAATTAATATAATTACAGTTTAATTTTATGGGTTTAAAGTCTAGGGTAAAATTGTAAAAATTAATTAACCACGCCGCGGCTTATTTTGTAGAAGCCACGGCTTTATCTCAAACGTCGGATATATCCGCTGCAGAAACTGAACACGCCGCGGCATATATAACCCCTCCCGCGGCTTTCTGTCGCTGACACAAAAACGGCTAGTTTTTTTTTTTCACCCGAATTATTACCCGACAACGGTAATAAACGGCTATATTTGTTAAGAACGTTTAAATTCACACAAATCTTCTATTTAAACCTATACTTGTTCATATTTTATTCTATGTTTCATCAAATTAATCCTTAGATTAAAAAATATCATCATTTTTCTTTGTTATGGATGATCCGTCTCGTTTCGGTTCGTCATCGGAATATCATCAGGGATTCTTTTTCGGGTTTACCTCTTCCTCTTCCTCCGATGATGATAGTTTTTCTATGGATACAAGTTCCAATAATACTATTGTCATATCCTCCGACGACACCGAGGAGTTTGAAATGCCTCCGAATCCAACTCTAAATCGGACCTCTCGTGCCGGTGGGCCACGACCGACGAGGGGGCGTGGGCGTGGACGTGGTAGGCCACCGTCTTTACTATGGGAAACAGATTTTCAAATGAGGCTCAAATGGAACAATGAGACTCAAACTCAAGATAGGTACGCCAAATGCAAATGGTGCCGTCAAGAAATTCTCGCAATCGTTGAACGAGGCACAACTCATTTACGCCGACATGCTAATCGTTGTCGTAGAGATTTAGGTATTGATGACGAATTATGATTTTAATTGTTGTAGTTTTATTAATATAATTTTGAATTGTTGTGAGTTATTTTGTTATTTGAAAAAGTATTAAATGTAATGTTGGATTGTTGTGAGTGATTTTGTTGTTTTAAAACTATTAAATGTAATGTTGAATTGTTGTGAGTGATTTTGTTGTTTTAAAACTAATAAATGTAATATTTAATTGCTGTAAGTGATTTTGTTGTTTTAAAATTATTAAATGTATTGTTTAACTGTTGTAAGCGATTATGTTGTTTTAATATTAAATTTAATGTTGAATTGTTCGAAGTGATTTTGTTGTTTTAAAATTAATAAATGTAATGAAGTATGATACTCGCCGCGGCACAATGTTAACAATGCCTTGGCAAGACCTATTGAACCATGATTAATAACCGTAGTCGAACTCACGCCACGGCATATCAAAATCTATGCCTCGGCATTTTTACAATGGCCGCGGCAGAATAGTAGTAACGCCGCGGCGTTTAGTGACTTACAGAGTCCGTGCTCTCTGTATAATTTGAAACAACATATAGGCCTCGGCATGGTATCAGCAAGCCGTGGCTTCGTTGGCCATGCCAAGGCATGGGTAACAGAATGCCGCAGCTTACATCGTCTGTTTACCAAAGTACCCTCACAATATGCAACTCGCCGAGGCCTTTCTTGAAAGTGCCGCGGCGAGTTGCATAATCAAGAGGGCAAATTCGTAAATTAAAATGAAGCCACAGCGTGTTCATTCAAATGCCGCGGCATGATAAGTAAATTTACAATGTAATTATTAGTTATCATATTAATTGTAACACAATTTTAGTAAATTAAATTATCTCATTAATAAACTATGAAAATGTTGATAATTTTATTATAAAAAAAACAAAATAATGCACTTAATTATCATAACTAAATAATCGTTCAAACAAAAAACACAACATTGTACTATTAATTATATAATTTTTCAAACCAAAAATATAAAAAATTAATATAATTAGAGTTTAATTTTATGGGTTTAAAGTCTAGGGTAAAATTGTAAAAATTAATTAACCACGCCGCGGCTTATTTTGTAGAAGCCACGGCTTTATCTCAAACGTCGGATATATCCGCTGCAGAAACTGAACACGCCGCGGCATATATAACCCCTCCCGCGGCTTTCTGTCGCTGACACAAAAACGGCTAGTTTTTTTTTTTCACCCGAATTATTACCCGACAACGGTAATAAACGGCTATATTTGTTAAGAACGTTTAAATTCACACAAATCTTCTATTTAAACCTATACTTGTTCATATTTTATTCTATGTTTCATCAAATTAATCCTTAGATTAAAAAATATCATCATTTTTCTTTGTTATGGATGATCCGTCTCGTTTCGGTTCGTCATCGGAATATCATCAGGGATTCTTTTTCGGGTTTACCTCTTCCTCTTCCTCCGATGATGATAGTTTTTCTATGGATACAAGTTCCAATAATACTATTGTCATATCCTCCGACGACACCGAGGAGTTTGAAATGCCTCCGAATCCAACTCTAAATCGGACCTCTCGTGCCGGTGGGCCACGACCGACGAGGGGGCGTGGGCGTGGACGTGGTAGGCCACCGTCTTTACTATGGGAAACAGATTTTCAAATGAGGCTCAAATGGAACAATGAGACTCAAACTCAAGATAGGTACGCCAAATGCAAATGGTGCCGTCAAGAAATTCTCGCAATCGTTGAACGAGGCACAACTCATTTACGCCGACATGCTAATCGTTGTCGTAGAGATTTAGGTATTGATGACGAATTATGATTTTAATTGTTGTAGTTTTATTAATATAATTTTGAATTGTTGTGAGTTATTTTGTTATTTGAAAAAGTATTAAATGTAATGTTGGATTGTTGTGAGTGATTTTGTTGTTTTAAAACTATTAAATGTAATGTTGAATTGTTGTGAGTGATTTTGTTGTTTTAAAACTAATAAATGTAATATTTAATTGCTGTAAGTGATTTTGTTGTTTTAAAATTATTAAATGTATTGTTTAACTGTTGTAAGCGATTATGTTGTTTTAATATTAAATTTAATGTTGAATTGTTCGAAGTGATTTTGTTGTTTTAAAATTAATAAATGTAATGAAGTATGATACTCGCCGCGGCACAATGTTAACAATGCCTTGGCAAGACCTATTGAACCATGATTAATAACCGTAGTCGAACTCACGCCACGGCATATCAAAATCTATGCCTCGGCATTTTTACAATGGCCGTGGCAGAATGGTAGTAACGCCGCGGCGTTTAGTGACTTACAGAGTCCGTGCTCTCTGTATAATTTGAAACAACATATAGGCCTCGGCATGGTATCAGCAAGCCGTGGCTTCGTTGGCCATGCCAAGGCATGGGTAACAGAATGCCGCAGCTTACATCGTCTGTTTACCAAAGTACCCTCACAATATGCAACTCGCCGACGCCTTTCTTGAAAGTGCCGCGGCGAGTTGCATAATCAAGAGGGCAAATTTGTAAATTAAAATGAAGCCACAGCGTGTTCATTCAAATGCTGCGGCATGATAAGTAAATTTACAATGTAATTATTAGTTATCATATTAATTGTAACACAATTTTAGTAAATTAAATTATCTCATTAATAAACTATGAAAATGTTGATAATTTTATTATAAAAAAAAACAAAATAATGCACTTAATTATCATAACTAAATAATCGTTCAAACAAAAAACACAACATTGTACTATTAATTATATAATTTTTCAAACCAAAAATATAAAAAATTAATATAATTACAGTTTAATTTTATGGGTTTAAAGTCTAGGGTAAAATTGTAAAAATTAATTAACCACGCCGCGGCTTATTTTGTAGAAGCCACGGCTTTATCTCAAACGTCGGATATATCCGCTGCAGAAACTGAACACGCCGCGGCATATATAACCCCTCCCGCGGCTTTCTGTCGCTGACACAAAAACGGCTAGTTTTATTTTTCACCCGAATTATTACCCGACAACGGTAATAAACGGCTATATTTGTTAAGAACGTTTAAATTCACACAAATCTTCTATTTAAACCTATACTTGTTCATATTTTATTCTATGTTTCATCAAATTAATCCTTAGATTAAAAAATATCATCATTTTTCTTTGTTATGGATGATCCGTCTCGTTTCGGTTCGTCATCGGAATATCATCAGGGATTCTTTTTCGGGTTTACCTCTTCCTCTTCCTCCGATGATGATAGTTTTTCTATGGATACAAGTTCCAATAATACTATTGTCATATCCTCCGACGACACCGAGGAGTTTGAAATGCCTCCGAATCCAACTCTAAATCGGACCTCTCGTGCCGGTGGGCCACGACCGACGAGGGGGCGTGGGCGTGGACGTGGTAGGCCACCGTCTTTACTATGGGAAACAGATTTTCAAATGAGGCTCAAATGGAACAATGAGACTCAAACTCAAGATAGGTACGCCAAATGCAAATGGTGCCGTCAAGAAATTCTCGCAATCGTTGAACGAGGCACAACTCATTTACGCCGACATGCTAATCGTTGTCGTAGAGATTTAGGTATTGATGACGAATTATGATTTTAATTGTTGTAGTTTTATTAATATAATTTTGAATTGTTGTGAGTTATTTTGTTATTTGAAAAAGTATTAAATGTAATGTTGGATTGTTGTGAGTGATTTTGTTGTTTTAAAACTATTAAATGTAATGTTGAATTGTTGTGAGTGATTTTGTTGTTTTAAAACTAATAAATGTAATATTTAATTGCTGTAAGTGATTTTGTTGTTTTAAAATTATTAAATGTATTGTTTAACTGTTGTAAGCGATTATGTTGTTTTAATATTAAATTTAATGTTGAATTGTTCGAAGTGATTTTGTTGTTTTAAAATTAATAAATGTAATGAAGTATGATACTCGCCGCGGCACAATGTTAACAATGCCTTGGCAAGACCTATTGAACCATGATTAATAACCGTAGTCGAACTCACGCCACGGCATATCAAAATCTATGCCTCGGCATTTTTACAATGGCCGTGGCAGAATGGTAGTAACGCCGCGGCGTTTAGTGACTTACAGAGTCCGTGCTCTCTGTATAATTTGAAACAACATATAGGCCTCGGCATGGTATCAGCAAGCCGTGGCTTCGTTGGCCATGCCAAGGCATGGGTAACAGAATGCCGCAGCTTACATCGTCTGTTTACCAAAGTACCCTCACAATATGCAACTCGCCGACGCCTTTCTTGAAAGTGCCGCGGCGAGTTGCATAATCAAGAGGGCAAATTTGTAAATTAAAATGAAGCCACAGCGTGTTCATTCAAATGCTGCGGCATGATAAGTAAATTTACAATGTAATTATTAGTTATCATATTAATTGTAACACAATTTTAGTAAATTAAATTATCTCATTAATAAACTATGAAAATGTTGATAATTTTATTATAAAAAAAAACAAAATAATGCACTTAATTATCATAACTAAATAATCGTTCAAACAAAAAACACAACATTGTACTATTAATTATATAATTTTTCAAACCAAAAATATAAAAAATTAATATAATTACAGTTTAATTTTATGGGTTTAAAGTCTAGGGTAAAATTGTAAAAATTAATTAACCACGCCGCGGCTTATTTTGTAGAAGCCACGGCTTTATCTCAAACGTCGGATATATCCGCTGCAGAAACTGAACACGCCGCGGCATATATAACCCCTCCCGCGGCTTTCTGTCGCTGACACAAAAACGGCTAGTTTTATTTTTCACCCGAATTATTACCCGACAACGGTAATAAACGGCTATATTTGTTAAGAACGTTTAAATTCACACAAATCTTCTATTTAAACCTATACTTGTTCATATTTTATTCTATGTTTCATCAAATTAATCCTTAGATTAAAAAATATCATCATTTTTCTTTGTTATGGATGATCCGTCTCGTTTCGGTTCGTCATCGGAATATCATCAGGGATTCTTTTTCGGGTTTACCTCTTCCTCTTCCTCCGATGATGATAGTTTTTCTATGGATACAAGTTCCAATAATACTATTGTCATATCCTCCGACGACACCGAGGAGTTTGAAATGCCTCCGAATCCAACTCTAAATCGGACCTCTCGTGCCGGTGGGCCACGACCGACGAGGGGGCGTGGGCGTGGACGTGGTAGGCCACCGTCTTTACTATGGGAAACAGATTTTCAAATGAGGCTCAAATGGAACAATGAGACTCAAACTCAAGATAGGTACGCCAAATGCAAATGGTGCCGTCAAGAAATTCTCGCAATCGTTGAACGAGGCACAACTCATTTACGCCGACATGCTAATCGTTGTCGTAGAGATTTAGGTATTGATGACGAATTATGATTTTAATTGTTGTAGTTTTATTAATATAATTTTGAATTGTTGTGAGTTATTTTGTTATTTGAAAAAGTATTAAATGTAATGTTGGATTGTTGTGAGTGATTTTGTTGTTTTAAAACTATTAAATGTAATGTTGAATTGTTGTGAGTGATTTTGTTGTTTTAAAACTAATAAATGTAATATTTAATTGCTGTAAGTGATTTTGTTGTTTTAAAATTATTAAATGTATTGTTTAACTGTTGTAAGCGATTATGTTGTTTTAATATTAAATTTAATGTTGAATTGTTCGAAGTGATTTTGTTGTTTTAAAATTAATAAATGTAATGAAGTATGATACTCGCCGCGGCACAATGTTAACAATGCCTTGGCAAGACCTATTGAACCATGATTAATAACCGTAGTCGAACTCACGCCACGGCATATCAAAATCTATGCCTCGGCATTTTTACAATGGCCGTGGCAGAATGGTAGTAACGCCGCGGCGTTTAGTGACTTACAGAGTCCGTGCTCTCTGTATAATTTGAAACAACATATAGGCCTCGGCATGGTATCAGCAAGCCGTGGCTTCGTTGGCCATGCCAAGGCATGGGTAACAGAATGCCGCAGCTTACATCGTCTGTTTACCAAAGTACCCTCACAATATGCAACTCGCCGAGGCCTTTCTTGAAAGTGCCGCGGCGAGTTGCATAATCAAGAGGGCAAATTTGTAAATTAAAATGAAGCCACAGCGTGTTCATTCAAATGCCGCGGCATGATAAGTAAATTTACAATGTAATTATTAGTTATCATATTAATTGTAACACAATTTTAGTAAATTAAATTATCTCATTAATAAACTATGAAAATGTTGATAATTTTATTATAAAAAAAACAAAATAATGCACTTAATTATCATAACTAAATAATCGTTCAAACAAAAAACACAACATTGTACTATTAATTATATAATTTTTCAAACCAAAAATATAAAAAATTAATATAATTACAGTTTAATTTTATGGGTTTAAAGTCTAGGGTAAAATTGTAAAAATTAATTAACCACGCCGCGGCTTATTTTGTAGAAGCCACGGCTTTATCTCAAACGTCGGATATATCCGCTGCAGAAACTGAACACGCCGCGGCATATATAACCCCTCCCGTGGCTTTCTGTCGCTGACACAAAAACGGCTAGTTTTTTTTTTCACCCGAATTATTACCCGACAACGGTAATAAACGGCTATATTTGTTAAGAACGTTTAAATTCACACAAATCTTCTATTTAAACCTATACTTGTTCATATTTTATTCTATGTTTCATCAAATTAATCCTTAGATTAAAAAATATCATCATTTTTCTTTGTTATGGATGATCCGTCTCGTTTCGGTTCGTCATCGGAATATCATCAGGGATTCTTTTTCGGGTTTACCTCTTCCTCTTCCTCCGATGATGATAGTTTTTCTATGGATACAAGTTCCAATAATACTATTGTCATATCCTCCGACGACACCGAGGAGTTTGAAATGCCTCCGAATCCAACTCTAAATCGGACCTCTCGTGCCGGTGGGCCACGACCGACGAGGGGGCGTGGGCGTGGACGTGGTAGGCCACCGTCTTTACTATGGGAAACAAATTTTCAAATGAGGCTCAAATGGAACAATGAGACTCAAACTCAAGATAGGTACGCCAAATGCAAATGGTGCCGTCAAGAAATTCTCGCAATCGTTGAACGAGGCACAACTCATTTACGCCGACATGCTAATCGTTGTCGTAGAGATTTAGGTATTGATGACGAATTATGATTTTAATTGTTGTAGTTTTATTAATATAATTTTGAATTGTTGTGAGTTATTTTGTTATTTGAAAAAGTATTAAATGTAATGTTGGATTGTTGTGAGTGATTTTGTTGTTTTAAAACTATTAAATGTAATGTTGAATTGTTGTGAGTGATTTTGTTGTTTTAAAACTAATAAATGTAATATTTAATTGCTGTAAGTGATTTTGTTGTTTTAAAATTATTAAATGTATTGTTTAACTGTTGTAAGCGATTATGTTGTTTTAATATTAAATTTAATGTTGAATTGTTCGAAGTGATTTTGTTGTTTTAAAATTAATAAATGTAATGAAGTATGATACTCGCCGCGGCACAATGTTAACAATGCCTTGGCAAGACCTATTGAACCATGATTAATAACCGTAGTCGAACTCACGCCACGGCATATCAAAATCTATGCCTCGGCATTTTTACAATGGCCGTGGCAGAATGGTAGTAACGCCGCGGCGTTTAGTGACTTACAGAGTCCGTGCTCTCTGTATAATTTGAAACAACATATAGGCCTCGGCATGGTATCAGCAAGCCGTGGCTTCGTTGGCCATGCCAAGGCATGGGTAACAGAATGCCGCAGCTTACATCGTCTGTTTACCAAAGTACCCTCACAATATGCAACTCGCCGAGGCCTTTCTTGAAAGTGCCGCGGCGAGTTGCATAATCAAGAGGGCAAATTTGTAAATTAAAATGAAGCCACAGCGTGTTCATTCAAATGCCGCGGCATGATAAGTAAATTTACAATGTAATTATTAGTTATCATATTAATTGTAACACAATTTTAGTAAATTAAATTATCTCATTAATAAACTATGAAAATGTTGATAATTTTATTATAAAAAAAACAAAATAATGCACTTAATTATCATAACTAAATAATCGTTCAAACAAAAAACACAACATTGTACTATTAATTATATAATTTTTCAAACCAAAAATATAAAAAATTAATATAATTACAGTTTAATTTTATGGGTTTAAAGTCTAGGGTAAAATTGTAAAAATTAATTAACCACGCCGCGGCTTATTTTGTAGAAGCCACGGCTTTATCTCAAACGTCGGATATATCCGCTGCAGAAACTGAACACGCCGCGGCATATATAACCCCTCCCGTGGCTTTCTGTCGCTGACACAAAAACGGCTAGTTTTTTTTTTCACCCGAATTATTACCCGACAACGGTAATAAACGGCTATATTTGTTAAGAACGTTTAAATTCACACAAATCTTCTATTTAAACCTATACTTGTTCATATTTTATTCTATGTTTCATCAAATTAATCCTTAGATTAAAAAATATCATCATTTTTCTTTGTTATGGATGATCCGTCTCGTTTCGGTTCGTCATCGGAATATCATCAGGGATTCTTTTTCGGGTTTACCTCTTCCTCTTCCTCCGATGATGATAGTTTTTCTATGGATACAAGTTCCAATAATACTATTGTCATATCCTCCGACGACACCGAGGAGTTTGAAATGCCTCCGAATCCAACTCTAAATCGGACCTCTCGTGCCGGTGGGCCACGACCGACGAGGGGGCGTGGGCGTGGACGTGGTAGGCCACCGTCTTTACTATGGGAAACAGATTTTCAAATGAGGCTCAAATGGAACAATGAGACTCAAACTCAAGATAGGTACGCCAAATGCAAATGGTGCCGTCAAGAAATTCTCGCAATCGTTGAACGAGGCACAACTCATTTATGCCGACATGCTAATCGTTGTCGTAGAGATTTAGGTATTGATGACGAATTATGATTTTAATTGTTGTAGTTTTATTAATATAATTTTGAATTGTTGTGAGTTATTTTGTTATTTGAAAAAGTATTAAATGTAATGTTGGATTGTTGTGAGTGATTTTGTTGTTTTAAAACTATTAAATGTAATGTTGAATTGTTGTGAGTGATTTTGTTGTTTTAAAACTAATAAATGTAATATTTAATTGCTGTAAGTGATTTTGTTGTTTTAAAATTATTAAATGTATTGTTTAACTGTTGTAAGCGATTATGTTGTTTTAATATTAAATTTAATGTTGAATTGTTCGAAGTGATTTTGTTGTTTTAAAATTAATAAATGTAATGAAGTATGATACTCGCCGCGGCACAATGTTAACAATGCCTTGGCAAGACCTATTGAACCATGATTAATAACCGTAGTCGAACTCACGCCACGGCATATCAAAATCTATGCCTCGGCATTTTTACAATGGCCGTGGCAGAATGGTAGTAACGCCGCGGCGTTTAGTGACTTACAGAGTCCGTGCTCTCTGTATAATTTGAAACAACATATAGGCCTCGGCATGGTATCAGCAAGCCGTGGCTTCGTTGGCCATGCCAAGGCATGGGTAACAGAATGCCGCAGCTTACATCGTCTGTTTACCAAAGTACCCTCACAATATGCAACTCGCCGAGGCCTTTCCTTAAAGTGCCGCGGCGAGTTGCATAATCAAGAGGGCAAATTTGTAAATTAAAATGAAGCCACAGCGTGTTCATTCAAATGCCGCGGCATGATAAGTAAATATACAATGTAATTATTAGTTATCATATTAATTGTAACACAATTTTAGTAAATTAAATTATCTCATTAATAAACTATGAAAATGTTGATAATTTTATTATAAAAAAAACAAAATAATGCACTTAATTATCATAACTAAATAATCGTTCAAACAAAAAACACAACATTGTACTATTAATTATATAATTTTTCAAACCAAAAATATAAAAAATTAATATAATTACAGTTTAATTTTATGGGTTTAAAGTCTAGGGTAAAATTGTAAAAATTAATTAACCACGCCGCGGCTTATTTTGTAGAAGCCACGGCTTTATCTCAAACGTCGGATATATCCGCTGCAGAAACTGAACACGCCGCGGCATATATAACCCCTCCCGCGGCTTTCTGTCGTTGACACAAAAACGGCTAGTTTTTTTTTCACCCGAATTATTACCCGACAACGGTAATAAACGGCTATATTTGTTAAGAACGTTTAAATTCACACAAATCTTCTATTTAAACCTATACTTGTTCATATTTTATTCTATGTTTCATCAAATTAATCCTTAGATTAAAAAATATCATCATTTTTCTTTGTTATGGATGATCCGTCTCGTTTCGGTTCGTCATCGGAATATCATCAGGGATTCTTTTTCGGGTTTACCTCTTCCTCTTCCTCCGATGATGATAGTTTTTCTATGGATACAAGTTCCAATAATACTATTGTCATATCCTCCGACGACACCGAGGAGTTTGAAATGCCTCCGACTCCAACTCTAAATCGGACCTCTCGTGCCGGTGGGCCACGACCGACGAGGGGGCGTGGGCGTGGACGTGGTAGGCCACCGTCTTTATTATGGGAAACAGATTTTCAAATGAGGCTCAAATGGAACAATGAGACTCAAACTCAAGATAGGTACGCCAAATGCAAATGGTGCCGTCAAGAAATTCTCGCAATCGTTGAACGAGGCACAACTCATTTACGCCGACATGCTAATCGTTGTCGTAGAGATTTAGGTATTGATGACGAATTATGATTTTAATTGTTGTAGTTTTATTAATATAATTTTGAATTGTTGTGAGTTATTTTGTTATTTGAAAAAGTATTAAATGTAATGTTGGATTGTTGTGAGTGATTTTGTTGTTTTAAAACTATTAAATGTAATGTTGAATTGTTGTGAGTGATTTTGTTGTTTTAAAACTATTAAATGTAATATTTAATTGCTGTAAGTGATTTTGTTGTTTTAAAATTATTAAATGTATTGTTTAACTGTTGTAAGCGATTATGTTGTTTTAATATTAAATTTAATGTTGAATTGTTCGAAATGGTTTTGTTGTTTTAAAATTAATAAATGTAATGAAGTATGATACTCGCCGCGGCACAATGTTAACAATGCCTTGGCAAGACCTATTGAACCATGATTAATAACCGTAGTCGAACTCACGCCACGGCATATCAAAATCTATGCCTCGGCATTTTTACAATGGCCGCGGCAGAATGCTAGTAACGCCGCGGCGTTTAGTGACTTACAGAGTCCGTGCTCTCTGTATAATTTGAAACAACATATAGGCCTCGGCATGGTATCAGCAAGCCGTGGCTTCGTTGGCCATGCCAAGGCATGGGTAACAGAATGCCGCAGCTTACATCGTCTGTTTACCAAAGTACCCTCACAATATGCAACTCGCCGAGGCCTTTCTTGAAAGTGCCGCGGCGAGTTGCATAATCAAGAGGGCAAATTTGTAAATTAAAATGAAGCCACAGCGTGTTCATTCAAATGCCGCGGCATGATAAGTAAATTTACAATGTAATTATTAGTTATCATATTAATTGTAACACAATTTTAGTAAATTAAATTATCTCATTAATAAACTATGAAAATGTTGATAATTTTATTATAAAAAAAAAAATAATGCACTTAATTATCATAACTAAATAATCGTTCAAACAAAAAACACAACATTGTACTATTAATTATATAATTTTTCAAACCAAAAATATAAAAAATTAATATAATTACAGTTTAATTTTATGGGTTTAAAGTCTAGGGTAAAATTGTAAAAATTAATTAACCACGCCGCGGCTTATTTTGTAGAAGCCACGGCTTTATCTCAAACGTCGGATATATCCGCTGCAGAAACTGAACACGCCGCGGCATATATAACCCCTCCCGCGGCTTTCTTTCGCTGACACAAAAACGGCTAGTTTTTTTTTTCACCCGAATTATTACCCGACAACGGTAATAAACGGCTATATTTGTTAAGAACGTTTAAATTCACACAAATCTTCTATTTAAACCTATACTTGTTCATATTTTATTCTATGTTTCATCAAATTAATCCTTAGATTAAAAAATATCATCATTTTTCTTTGTTATGGATGATCCGTCTCGTTTCGGTTCGTCATCGGAATATCATCAGGGATTCTTTTTCGGGTTTACCTCTTCCTCTTCCTCCGATGATGATAGTTTTTCTATGGATACAAGTTCCAATAATACTATTGTCATATCCTCCGACGACACCGAGGAGTTTAAAATGCCTCCGAATCCAACTCTAAATCGGACCTCTCGTGCCGGTGGGCCACGACCGACGAGGGGGCGTGGGCGTGGACGTGGTAGGCCACCGTCTTTACTATGGGAAACATATTTTCAAATGAGGCTCAAATAGAACAATGAGACTCAAACTCAAGATAGGTACGCCAAATGCAAATGGTGCCGTCAAGAAATTCTCGCAATCACTGAACGAGGCACAACTCATTTACGCCGACATGCTAATCGTTGTCGTAGAGATTTAGGTATTGATGACGAATTATGATTTTAATTGTTGTAGTTTTATTAATATAATTTTGAATTGTTGTGAGTTATTTTGTTATTTGAAAAAGTATTAAATGTAATGTTGGATTGTTGTGAGTGATTTTGTTGTTTTAAAACTATTAAATGTAATGTTGAATTGTTGTGAGTGATTTTGTTGTTTTAAAACTATTAAATGTAATATTTAATTGCTGTAAGTGATTTTGTTGTTTTAAAATTATTAAATGTATTGTTTAACTGTTGTAAGCGATTATGTTGTTTTAATATTAAATTTAATGTTGAATTGTTCGAAATGGTTTTGTTGTTTTAAAATTAATAAATGTAATGAAGTATGATACTCGCCGCGGCACAATGTTAACAATGCCTTGGCAAGACCTATTGAACCATGATTAATAACCGTAGTCGAACTCACGCCACGGCATATCAAAATCTATGCCTCGGCATTTTTACAATGGCCGCGGCAGAATGGTAGTAACGCCGCGGCGTTTAGTGACTTACAGAGTCCGTGCTCTCTGTATAATTTGAAACAACATATAGGCCTCGGCATGGTATCAGCAAGCCGTGGCTTCGTTGGCCATGCCAAGGCATGGGTAACAGAATGCCGCAGCTTACATCGTCTGTTTACCAAAGTACCCTCACAATATGCAACTCGCCGAGGCCTTTCTTGAAAGTGCCGCGGCGAGTTGCATAATCAAGAGGGCAAATTTGTAAATTAAAATGAAGCCACAGCGTGTTCATTCAAATGCCGCGGCATGATAAGTAAATTTACAATGTAATTATTAGTTATCATATTAATTGTAACACAATTTTAGTAAATTAAATTATCTCATTAATAAACTATGAAAATGTTGATAATTTTATTATAAAAAAAAAAATAATGCACTTAATTATCATAACTAAATAATCGTTCAAACAAAAAACACAACATTGTACTATTAATTATATAATTTTTCAAACCAAAAATATAAAAAATTAATATAATTACAGTTTAATTTTATGGGTTTAAAGTCTAGGGTAAAATTGTAAAAATTAATTAACCACGCCGCGGCTTATTTTGTAGAAGCCACGGCTTTATCTCAAACGTCGGATATATCCGCTGCAGAAACTGAACACGCCGCGGCATATATAACCCCTCCCGCGGCTTTCTGTCGTTGACACAAAAACGGCTAGTTTTTTTTTTCACCCGAATTATTACCCGACAACGGTAATAAACGGCTATATTTGTTAAGAACGTTTAAATTCACACAAATCTTCTATTTAAACCTATACTTGTTCATATTTTATTCTATGTTTCATCAAATTAATCCTTAGAATAAAAAATATCATCATTTTTCTTTGTTATGGATGATCCGTCTCGTTTCGGTTCGTCATCGGAATATCATCAGGGATTCTTTTTCGGGTTTACCTCTTCCTCTTCCTCCGATGATGATAGTTTTTCTATGGATACAAGTTCCAATAATACTATTGTCATATCCTCCGACGACACCGAGGAGTTTGAAATGCCTCCGAATCCAACTCTAAATCGGACCTCTCGTGCCGGTGGGCCACGACCGACGAGGGGGCGTGGGCGTGGATGTGGTAGGCCACCGTCTTTACTATGGGAAACAGATTTTCAAATGAGGCTCAAATGGAACAATGAGACTCAAACTCAAGATAGGTACGCCAAATGCAAATGGTGCCGTCAAGAAATTCTCGCAATCACTGAACGAGGCACAACTCATTTACGCCGACATGCTAATCGTTGTCGTAGAGATTTAGGTATTGATGACGAATTATGATTTTAATTGTTGTAGTTTTATTAATATAATTTTGAATTGTTGTGAGTTATTTTGTTATTTGAAAAAGTATTAAATGTAATGTTGGATTGTTGTGAGTGATTTTGTTGTTTTAAAACTATTAAATGTAATGTTGAATTGTTGTGAGTGATTTTGTTGTTTTAAAACTATTAAATGTAATATTTAATTGCTGTAAGTGATTTTGTTGTTTTAAAATTATTAAATGTATTGTTTAACTGTTGTAAGCGATTATGTTGTTTTAATATTAAATTTAATGTTGAATTGTTCGAAATGATTTTGTTGTTTTAAAATTAATAAATGTAATGAAGTATGATACTCGCCGCGGCACAATGTTAACAATGCCTTGGCAAGACCTATTGAACCATGATTAATAACCGTAGTCGAACTCACGCCACGGCATATCAAAATCTATGCCTCGGCATTTTTACAATGGCCGCGGCAGAATGGTAGTAACGCCGCGGCGTTTAGTGACTTACAGAGTCCGTGCTCTCTGTATAATTTGAAACAACATATAGGCCTCGGCATGGTATCAGCAAGCCGTGGCTTCGTTGGCCATGCCAAGGCATGGGTAACAGAATGCCGCAGCTTACATCGTCTGTTTACCAAAGTACCCTCACAATATGCAACTCGCCGAGGCCTTTCTTGAAAGTGCCGCGGCGAGTTGCATAATCAAGAGGGCAAATTTGTAAATTAAAATGAAGCCACAGCGTGTTCATTCAAATGCCGCGGCATGATAAGTAAATTTACAATGTAATTATTAGTTATCATATTAATTGTAACACAATTTTAGTAAATTAAATTATCTCATTAATAAACTATGAAAATGTTGATAATTTTATTATAAAAAAAAAAATAATGCACATAATTATCATAACTAAATAATCGTTCAAACAAAAAACACAACATTGTACTATTAATTATATAATTTTTCAAACCAAAAATATAAAAAATTAATATAATTACAGTTTAATTTTATGGGTTTAAAGTCTAGGGTAAAATTGTAAAAATTAATTAACCACGCCGCGGCTTATTTTGTAGAAGCCACGGCTTTATCTCAAACGTCGGATATATCCGCTGCAGAAACTGAACACGCCGCGGCATATATAACCCCTCCCGCGGCTTTCTGTCGTTGACACAAAAACGGCTAGTTTTTTTTTTCACCCGAATTATTACCCGACAACGGTAATAAACGGCTATATTTGTTAAGAACGTTTAAATTCACACAAATCTTCTATTTAAACCTATACTTGTTCATATTTTATTCTATGTTTCATCAAATTAATCCTTAGATTAAAAAATATCATCATTTTTCTTTGTTATGGATGATCCGTCTCGTTTCGGTTCGTCATCGGAATATCATCAGGGATTCTTTTTCGGGTTTACCTCTTCCTCTTCCTCCGATGATGATAGTTTTTCTATGGATACAAGTTCCAATAATACTATTGTCATATCCTCCGACGACACCGAGGAGTTTAAAATGCCTCCGAATCCAACTCTAAATCGGACCTCTCGTGCCGGTGGGCCACGACCGACGAGGGGGCGTGGGCGTGGACGTGGTAGGCCACCGTCTTTACTATGGGAAACATATTTTCAAATGAGGCTCAAATAGAACAATGAGACTCAAACTCAAGATAGGTACGCCAAATGCAAATGGTGCCGTCAAGAAATTCTCGCAATCACTGAACGAGGCACAACTCATTTACGCCGACATGCTAATCGTTGTCGTAGAGATTTAGGTATTGATGACGAATTATGATTTTAATTGTTGTAGTTTTATTAATATAATTTTGAATTGTTGTGAGTTATTTTGTTATTTGAAAAAGTATTAAATGTAATGTTGGATTGTTGTGAGTGATTTTGTTGTTTTAAAACTATTAAATGTAATGTTGAATTGTTGTGAGTGATTTTGTTGTTTTAAAACTATTAAATGTAATATTTAATTGCTGTAAGTGATTTTGTTGTTTTAAAATTATTAAATGTATTGTTTAACTGTTGTAAGCGATTATGTTGTTTTAATATTAAATTTAATGTTGAATTGTTCGAAATGATTTTGTTGTTTTAAAATTAATAAATGTAATGAAGTATGATACTCGCCGCGGCACAATGTTAACAATGCCTTGGCAAGACCTATTGAACCATGATTAATAACCGTAGTCGAACTCACGCCACGGCATATCAAAATCTATGCCTCGGCATTTTTACAATGGCCGCGGCAGAATGGTAGTAACGCCGCGGCGTTTAGTGACTTACAGAGTCCATGCTCTCTGTATAATTTGAAACAACATATAGGCCTCGGCATGGTATCAGCAAGCCGTGGCTTCGTTGGCCATGCCAAGGCATGGGTAACAGAATGCCGCAGCTTACATCGTCTGTTTACCAAAGTACCCTCACAATATGCAACTCGCCGAGGCCTTTCTTGAAAGTGCCGCGGCGAGTTGCATAATCAAGAGGGCAAATTCGTAAATTAAAATGAAGCCACAGCGTGTTCATTCAAATGCCGCGGCATGATAAGTAAATTTACAATGTAATTATTAGTTATCATATTAATTGTAACACAATTTTAGTAAATTAAATTATCTCATTAATAAACTATGAAAATGTTGATAATTTTATTATAAAAAAAAACAAAATAATGCACTTAATTATCATAACTAAATAATCGTTCAAACAAAAAACACAACATTGTACTATTAATTATATAATTTTTCAAACCAAAAATATAAAAAATTAATATAATTACAGTTTAATTTTATGGGTTTAAAGTCTAGGGTAAAATTGTAAAAATTAATTAACCACGCCGCGGCTTATTTTGTAGAAGCCACGGCTTTATCTCAAACGTCGGATATATCCGCTGCAGAAACTGAACACGCCGCGGCATATATAACCCCTCCCGCGGCTTTCTGTCGCTGACACAAAAACGGCTAGTTTTTTTTTTCACCCGAATTATTACCCGACAACGGTAATAAACGGCTATATTTGTTAAGAACGTTTAAATTCACACAAATCTTCTATTTAAACCTATACTTGTTCATATTTTATTCTATGTTTCATCAAATTAATCCTTAGATTAAAAAATATCATCATTTTTCTTTGTTATGGATGATCCGTCTCGTTTCGGTTCGTCATCGGAATATCATCAGGGATTCTTTTTCGGGTTTACCTCTTCCTCTTCCTCCGATGATGATAGTTTTTCTATGGATACTAGTTCCAATAATACTATTGTCATATCCTCCGACGATACGAGGAGTTTGAAATGCCTCCGAATCCAACTCTAAATCGGACCTCTCGTGCCGGTGGGCCACGACCGACGAGGGGGCGTGGGCGTGGGCGTGGGCGTGGTAGGCCACCGTCTTTTCTATGGGAAACAGATTTTCAAATGAGGTTCAAATGGAACAATGAGACTCAAACTCAAGATAGGTACGCCAAATGCAAATGGTGCCGTCAAGAGATTCTCGCAATCGTTGAACAAGGCACAACTCATTTACGCCGACATGCTAATCGTTGTCGTAGAGATTTAGGTATTGATGACGAATTATGATTTTAATTGTTGTAGTTTTATTAATATAATTTTGAATTGTTGTGAGTTATTTTGTTATTTGAAAAAGTATTAAATGTAATGTTGGATTGTTTTGAGTGATTTTGTTGTTTTAAAACTATTAAATGTAATATTTAATTGCTGTAAGTGATTTTGTTGTTTTAAAATTATTAAATGTAATGTTTAACTGTTGTAAGCGATTATGTTGTTTTAATATTAAATTTAATGATGAATTGTTCGAAGTGATTTTGTTGTTTTAAAATTAATAAATGTAATGAAGTATGATACTCGACGCGGCACAATGTTAACAATGCCTTGGCAAGACCTATTGACTCATGATTAATAACCGTAGTCGAACTCACGCCACGGCATATCAAAATCTATGCCTCGGCATTTTTACAATGGCCGCGGCAGAATGGTAGTAACGCCGCGGCGTTTAGTGACTTACAGAGTCCATGCTCTCTGTATAATTTGAAACAACATATAGGCCTCGGCATGGTATCACCAAGCCGTGGCTTCGTTGGCCATGCCAAGGCAGGGTAACAGAATGCCGCAGCTTACATCATCTGTTTACCATAGTACCCTCACAATATGCAACTCCCCGAGGCCTCTCTTGAAAGTGCCGCGGCGAGTTGCATAATCAAGAGGGCAAATTTGTAAATTAAAATGAAGCCACAGCGTGTTCATTCAAATGCCGCGGCATGATAAGTAAATTTACAATGTAATTATTAGTTATCATATTAATTGTAACACAATTTTAGTAAATTAAATTATCTCATTAATAAACTATGAAAATGTTGATAATTTTATTATAAAAAATACAAAATAATGCACATAATAATCATAACTAAATAATCGTTCAAACAAAAAACACAACATTGTACTATTAATTATATAATTTTTCAAACAAAAAATATAAAAAATTAATATAATTACAGTTTAATTTTATGGGTTTAAAGTCTAAGGTAAAATTGTAAAAATTAATTAACCACGCCGCGGCTTATTTTGTAGAAGTCACGGCTTTATCTCAAACGTCGGATATATCCGTTGAAGAAACTGAACACGCCGCGGCATATATAACCCCTGCCGCGGCTTTCTATCGCTGACACAAAAACGGCTAGTTTTTTTTTTCACCCGAATTATTACCCCACAACGGTAATAAACGGCTATATTTGTTAACAACGTTTAAATTCACACAAATTTTCTATTTAAACCTATACTTGTTCACATTTTATTCTATGTTTCATCAAATTATTCCTTAGATTCAAAAATATCATCATTTTACTTTGTTATGGATGATCCGTCTTGTTTCGGTTCGTCATCGGAATATCATGAGGGATTCTTTTTCGGGTTTACCTCTTCCTCTTCCTCCGATGATGATAGTTTTTCTATGGATACAAGTTCCAATAATACTGTTGTCATATCCTCCGACGACACCGAGGAGTTTGAAATGCCTCCGAATCCAACTCTAAACCGGACCTCTCGTGCCGGTGGGCCACGACCGACGAGGGGGCGTGGGCGTGGGCGTGGGCGGGGACGTGGTAGGCCACCGTCTTTTCTATGGGAAACAGATTTTCAAATGAGGCTCAAATGGAACAATGAGACTCAAACTCAAGATAGGTACGCCAAATGCAAATGGTGCCGTCAAGAGATTCTCGCAATCGTTGAACGAGGCACAACTCATTTACGCCGACATGCTAATCGTAACTATTACAAAGTAAATTTACAATGTAAATATTAGTTATCATATTAATTGTAACACAATTTTAGTAAATTAAATTATCTCATTAATAAACTATGAAAATGTTGATAATTTTATTATAAAAAAAACAAAATAATGCACTTAATAATCATAACTAAATAATCGTTCAAACAAAAAACACAACATAGTACTATTAATTATATAATTTTTCAAACTAAAAATATAAAAAATTAATATAATTACAGTTTAATTTTATGGGTTTAAAGTCTAGGGTAAAATTGTAAAAATTAATTAACCACGCCGCGGATTATTTTGTAGAAGCCACGGCTTTATCTCAAACGTCGGATATATCCATTGCAGAAACTGAACACGCCGCGGCATATATAACCCCTGCCGCGGCTTTCTATCGCTGACACAAAAACGGCTAGTTTTTTTTTTTCACCCGAATTATTACCCCACAACGGTAATAAACGGCTATATTTGTAAACAACGTTTAAATTCACACAAATTTTCTATTTAAACCTATACTTGTTCACATTTTATTCTATGTTTCATCAAATTAATCCTTAGATTCAAAAATATCATCATTTTACTTTGTTATGGATGATCCGTCTTGTTTCGGTTCGTCATCGGAATATCATCAGGGATTCTTTTTCGGGTTTACCTCTTCCTCTTCCTCCGATGATGATAGTTTTTCTATGGATACAAGTTCCAATAATACTATTGTCATATCCTCCGACGACACCGAGGAGTTTGAAATGCCTCCGAATCCAACTCTAAATCGGACCTCTCGTGCCGGTGGGCCACGAGCGACGAGGGGGCGTGGGCGTGGGCGTGGGCGGGGACGTGGTAGGCCACCGTCTTTTCTATGGGAAACAGATTTTCAAATGAGGCTCAAATGGAACAATGAGACTCAAACTCAAGATAGGTACGCCAAATGCAAATGGTGCCGTCAAGAGATTCTCGCAATCGTTGAACGAGGCACAACTCATTTACGCCGACATGCTAATCGTTGTCGTAGAGATTTAGGTATTGATGACGAATTATGATTTTAATTGTTGTAGTTTTATTAATATAATTTTGAATTGTTGTGAGTTATTTTGTTATTTGAAAAAGTATTAAATGTAATGTTGGATTGTTGTGAGTGATTTTGTTGTTTTAAAACTATTAAATGTAATATTTAATTGCTGTAAGTGATTTTGTTGTTTTAAAATTATTAAATGTAATGTTTAACTGTTGTAAGCGATTATGTTGTTTTAATATTAAATTTAATGATGAATTGTTCGAAGTGATTTTGTTGTTTTAAAGTTAATAAATGTAATGAAGTATGATACTCGCCGCGGCGCAATGTTAACAATGCCTTGGCAAGACCTATTGACTCATGATTAATAACCGTAGTCGAACTCACGCCACGGCATATCAAAATCTATGCCTCGGCATTTTTACAATGGCCGCGGCAGAATGGTAGTAACGCCGCGGCGTTTAGTGACTTACAGAGTCCATGCTCTCCGTATAATTTGAAACAACATATAGGCCTCGCCATTGTATCACCAAGCCGTGGCTTCGTTGGCCATGCCAAGGCATGGGTAACAGAATGCCGCAGCTTACATCGTCTGTTTACTAAAGTACCCTCACAATATGCAACTCGCCGAGGCCTCTCTTGAAAGTGCCGCGGCGAGTTGCATAATCAAGAGGGCAAATTTGTAAATTAAAATGAAGCCACAGCGTGTTCATTCAAATGCCGCGGCATGATAAGTAAATTTACAATGTAACTATTAGTTATCATATTAATTGTAACACAATTTTAGTAAATTAAATTATCTCATTAATAAACTATGAAAATGTTGATAATTTTATTATAAAAAAAAAACAAAATAATGCACTTAATAATGATAACTAAATACTCGTTCAAACAAAAAACACAACATAGTACTATTAATTATATAATTTTTCAAACCAAAAATATAAAAAATTAATATAATTACAGTTTAATTTTATGGGTTTAAAGTCTAGGGTAAAATTGTAAAAATTAATTAACCACGCCGCGGATTATTTTGTAGAAGCCACGGCTTTATCTCAAACGTCGGATATATCCGTTGCAGAAACTGAACACGCCGCGGCATATATAACCCCTGCCGCGGCTTTCTATCGCTGACACAAAAACGGCTAGTTTTTTTTTTTCACCCGAATTATTACCCCACAACGGTAATAAACGGCTATATTTGTAAACAACGTTTAAATTCACACAAATTTTCTATTTAAACCTATACTTGTTCACATTTTATTCTATGTTTCATCAAATTAATCCTAAGATTCAAAAATATCATCATTTTACTTTGTTATGGATGATCCGTCTTGTTTCGGTTCGTCATCGGAATATCATCAGGGATTCTTTTTCGGGTTTACCTCTTCCTCTTCCTCCGATGATGATAGTTTTTCTATGGATACAAGTTCCAATAATACTATTGTCATATCCTCCGACGACACCGAGGAGTTTGAAATGCCTCCGAATCCAACTCTAAATCGGACCTCTCGTGCCGGTGGGCCACGAGCGACGAGGGGGCGTGGGCGTGGGCGTGGGCGGGGACGTGGTAGGCCACCGTCTTTTCTATGGGAAACAGATTTTCAAATGAGGCTCAAATGGAACAATGAGACTCAAACTCAAGATAGGTACGCCAAATGCAAATGGTGCCGTCAAGAGATTCTCGCAATCGTTGAACGAGGCACAACTCATTTACGCCGACATGCTAATCGTTGTCGTAGAGATTTAGGTATTGATGACGAATTATGATTTTAATTGTTGTAGTTTTATTAATATAATTTTGAATTGTTGTGAGTTATTTTGTTATTTGAAAAAGTATTAAATGTAATGTTGGATTGTTGTGAGTGATTTTGTTGTTTTAAAACTATTAAATGTAATATTTAATTGCTGTAAGTGATTTTGTTGTTTTAAAATTATTAAATGTAATGTTTAACTGTTGTAAGCGATTATGTTGTTTTAATATTAAATTTAATGATGAATTGTTCGAAGTGATTTTGTTGTTTTAAAGTTAATAAATGTAATGAAGTATGATACTCGCCGCGGCGCAATGTTAACAATGCCTTGGCAAGACCTATTGACTCATGATTAATAACCGTAGTCGAACTCACGCCACGGCATATCAAAATCTATGCCTCGGCATTTTTACAATGGCCGCGGCAGAATGGTAGTAACGCCGCGGCGTTTAGTGACTTACAGAGTCCATGCTCTCCGTATAATTTGAAACAACATATAGGCCTCGCCATTGTATCACCAAGCCGTGGCTTCGTTGGCCATGCCAAGGCATGGGTAACAGAATGCCGCAGCTTACATCGTCTGTTTACTAAAGTACCCTCACAATATGCAACTCGCCGAGGCCTCTCTTGAAAGTGCCGCGGCGAGTTGCATAATCAAGAGGGCAAATTTGTAAATTAAAATGAAGCCACAGCGTGTTCATTCAAATGCCGCGGCATGATAAGTAAATTTACAATGTAACTATTAGTTATCATATTAATTGTAACACAATTTTAGTAAATTAAATTATCTCATTAATAAACTATGAAAATGTTGATAATTTTATTATAAAAAAAAAACAAAATAATGCACTTAATAATGATAACTAAATACTCGTTCAAACAAAAAACACAACATAGTACTATTAATTATATAATTTTTCAAACCAAAAATATAAAAAATTAATATAATTACAGTTTAATTTTATGGGTTTAAAGTCTAGGGTAAAATTGTAAAAATTAATTAACCACGCCGCGGATTATTTTGTAGAAGCCACGGCTTTATCTCAAACGTCGGATATATCCGTTGCAGAAACTGAACACGCCGCGGCATATATAACCCCTGCCGCGGCTTTCTCTCGCTGACACAAAAACGGCTAGTTTTTTTTTTTCACCCGAATTATTACCCCACAACGGTAATAAACGGCTATATTTGTAAACAACGTTTAAATTCACACAAATTTTCTATTTAAACCTATACTTGTTCACATTTTATTCTATGTTTCATCAAATTAATCCTAAGATTCAAAAATATCATCATTTTACTTTGTTATGGATGATCCGTCTTGTTTCGGTTCGTCATCGGAATATCATCAGGGATTCTTTTTCGGGTTTACCTCTTCCTCTTCCTCCGATGATGATAGTTTTTCTATGGATACAAGTTCCAATAATACTATTGTCATATCCTCCGACGACACCGAGGAGTTTGAAATGCCTCCGAATCCAACTCTAAATCGGACCTCTCGTGCCGGTGGGCCACGAGCGACGAGGGGGCGTGGGCGTGGGCGTGGGCGGGGACGTGGTAGGCCACCGTCTTTTCTATGGGAAACAGATTTTCAAATGAGGCTCAAATGGAACAATGAGACTCAAACTCAAGATAGGTACGCCAAATGCAAATGGTGCCGTCAAGAGATTCTCGCAATCGTTGAACGAGGCACAACTCATTTACGCCGACATGCTAATCGTTGTCGTAGAGATTTAGGTATTGATGACGAATTATGATTTTAATTGTTGTAGTTTTATTAATATAATTTTGAATTGTTGTGAGTTATTTTGTTATTTGAAAAAGTATTAAATGTAATGTTGGATTGTTGTGAGTGATTTTGTTGTTTTAAAACTATTAAATATAATATTTAATTGCTGTAAGTGATTTTGTTGTTTTAAAATTATTAAATGTAATGTTTAACTGTTGTAAGCGATTATGTTGTTTTAATATTAAATTTAATGATGAATTGTTCGAAGTGATTTTGTTGTTTTAAAATTAATAAATGTAATGAAGTATGATACTCGCCGCCGCACAATGTTAACAATGCCTTGGCAAGACCTATTGACTCATGATTAATAACCGTAGTCGAACTCACGCCACGGCATATCAAAATCTATGCCTCGGCATTTTTACAATGGCCGCGGCAGAATGGTAGTAACGCCGCGGCGTTTAGTGACTTACAGAGTCCATGCTCTCTGTATAATTTGAAACAACATATAGGCCTCGGCATGGTATCATCAAGCCGTGGCTTCGTTGGCCATGCTAAGGCATGGGTAACAGAATGCCGCAGCTTACATCGTCTGTTTACCAAAGTTCCCTCACAATATGCAACTCCCCGAGGCCTCTCTTGAAAGTGCCGCGGCGAGTTGCATAATCAAGAGGGCAAATTTGTAAATTAAAATGAAGCCACAGCGTGTTCATTCAAATGCCGCGGCATGATAAGTAAATTTACAATGTAATTATTAGTTATCATATTAATTGTAACACAATTTTAGTAAATTAAATTATCTCATTAATAAACTATGAAAATGTTGATAATTTTATTATAAAAAATACAAAATAATGCACATAATAATCATAACTAAATAATCGTTCAAACAAAAAACACAACATTGTACTATTAATTATATAATTTTTCAAACAAAAAATATAAAAAATTAATATAATTACAGTTTAATTTTATGGGTTTAAAGTCTAGGGTAAAATTGTAAAAATTAATTAACCACGCCGCGGCTTATTTTGTAGAAGTCACGGCTTTATCTCAAACGTCGGATATATCCGTTGCAGAAACTGAACACGCCGCGGCATATATAACCCCTGCCGCGGCTTTCTGTCGCTGACACAAAAACGGCTAGTTTTTTTTTTCACCCGAATTATTACCCCGCAACGGTAATAAACGGCTATATTTGTTAAGAATGTTTAAATTCACACAAATCTTCTATTTAAACCTATACTTGTTCACATTTTATTCTATGTTTCATCAAATTAATCCTTAGATTCAAAAATATCATCATTTTTCTTTGTTATGGATGATCCGTCTCGTTTCGGTTCGTCATCGGAATATCATCAGGGATTCTTTTTTGGGTTTACCTCTTCCTCTTCCTCCGATGATGATAGTTTTTCTATGGATACAAGTTCCAATAATACTATTGTCATATCCTCCGACGACACCGAGGAGTTTGAAATGCCTCCGAATCCAACTCTAAATCGGACCTCTCGTGCCGGTGGGCCACGACCGACGAGGGGGCGTGGGCGTGGACGTGGTAGGCCACCGTCTTTACTATGGGAAACAGATTTTCAAATGAGGCTCAAATGGAACAATGAGACTCAAACTCAAGATAGGTACGCCAAATGCAAATGGTGCCGTCAAGAGATTCTCGCAATCGTTGAACGAGGCACAACTCATTTACGCCGACATGCTAATCGTTGTCGTAGAGATTTAGGTATTGATGACGAATTATGATTTTAATTATTGTAGTTTTATTAATATAATTTTGAATTGTTGTGAGTTATTTTGTTATTTGAAAAAGTATTAAATGTAATGTTGGATTGTTGTGAGTGATTTTGTTGTTTTAAAACTATTAAATGTAATATTTAATTGCTGTAAGTGATTTTGTTGTTTTAAAATTATTAAATGTAATGTTTAACTGTTGTAAGCGATTATGTTGTTTTAATATTAAATTTAATGATGAATTGTACGAAGTGATTTTGTTGTTTTAAAATTAATAAATGTAATGAAGTATGATACTCGCCGCGGCACAATGTTAACAATGCCTTGGCAAGACCTATTGACTCATGATTAATAACCGTAGTCGAACGAACGCCACGGCATATCAAAATCTATGCCTCGGCATTTTTACAATGGCCGCGGCAGAATGGTAGTAACGCCGCGGCGTTTAGTGACTTACAGAGTCCATGCTCTCTGTATAATTTGAAACAACATATAGGCCTCGGCATGGTATCACCAAGCCGTGGCTTCGTTGGCCATGCCAAGGCATGGGTAACAGAATGCCGCAGCTTACATCGTCTGTTTACCAAAGTACCCTCACAATATGCAACTCGCCGAGGCCTCTCTTGAAAGTGCCGCGGCGAGTTGCATAATCAAGAGGGCAAATTTGTAAATTAAAATGAAGCCACAGCGTGTTCATTCAAATGCCGCGGCATGATAAGTAAATTTACAATGTAATTATTAGTTATCATATTAATTGTAACACAATTTTAGTAAATTAAATTATCTCATTAATAAACTATGAAAATGTTGATAATTTTATTATAAAAAATACAAAATAATGCACATAATAATCATAACTAAATAATCGTTCAAACAAAAAACACAACATTGTACTATTAATTATATAATTTTTCAAACAAAAAATATAAAAAATTAATATAATTACAGTTTAATTTTATGGGTTTAAAGTCTAGGGTAAAATTGTAAAAATTAATTAACCACGCCGCGGCTTATTTTGTAGAAGTCACGGCTTTATCTCAAACGTCGGATATATCCGTTGCAGAAACTGAACACGCCGCGGCATATATAACCCCTGCCGCGGCTTTCTGTCGCTGACACAAAAACGGCTAGTTTTTTTTTTCACCCGAATTATTACCCCGCAACGGTAATAAACGGCTATATTTGTTAAGAACGTTTAAATTCACACAAATTTTCTATTTAAACCTATACTTGTTCACATTTTATTCTATGTTTCATCAGATTAATCCTTAGATTCAAAAATATCATCATTTTACTTTGTTATGGATGATCCGTCTTGTTTCGGTTCGTCATCGGAATATCATAAGGGATTCTTTTTCGGGTTTACCTCTTCCTCTTCCTCCGATGATGATAGTTTTTCTATGGATACAAGTTCCAATAATACTATTGTCATATCCTCCGACGACACCGAGGAGTTTGAAATGCCTCCGAATCCAACTCTAAATCGGACCTCTCGTGCCGGTGGGCCACGAGCGACGAGGGGGCGTGGGCGTGGGCGTGGGCGTGGGCGGGGACGTGGTAGGCCACCGTCTTTTCTATGGGAAACAGATTTTCAAATGAGGCTCAAATGGAACAATGAGACTCAAACTCAAGATAGGTACGCCAAATGCAAATGGTGTTGTCAAGAGATTCTCGCAATCGTTGAACGAGGCACAACTCATTTACGCCGACATGCTAATCGTTGTCGTAGAGATTTAGGTATTGATGACGAATTATGATTTTAATTGTTGTAGTTTTATTAATATAATTTTGAATTGTTGTGACTTATTTTGTTATTTGAAAAAGTATTAAATGTAATGTTGGATTGTTGTGAGTGATTTTGTTGTTTTAAAACTATTAAATGTAATATTTAATTGCTGTAAGTGATTTTGTTGTTTTAAAATTATTAAATGTAATGTTTAACTGTTGTAAGCGATTATGTTGTTTTAATATTAAATTTAATGATGAATTGTTCGAAGTGATTTTGTTGTTTAAAACTTAATAAATGTAATGAAGTATGATACTCGCCGCGGCACAATGTTAACAATGCCTTGGCAAGACCTATTGACTCATGATTAATAACCGTAGTCGAACTCACGCCACGGCATATCAAAATCTATGCCTCGGCATTTTTACAATGGCCGCGGCAGAATGGTAGTAACGCCGCGGCGTTTAGTGACTTACAGAGTCCATGCTCTCTGTATAATTTGAAACAACATATAGGCCTCGGCATGGTATCATCAAGCCGTGGCTTCGTTGGCCATGCCAAGGCATGGGTAACAGAATGCCGCAGCTTACATCGTCTGTTTACCAAAGTACCCTCACAATATGCAACTCCCCGAGGCCTCTCTTGAAAGTGCCGCGGCGAGTTGCATAATCAAGAGGGCAAATTTGTAAATTAAAATGAAGCCACAGCGTGTTCATTCAAATGCCGCGGCATGATAAGTAAATTTACAATGTAATTATTAGTTATCGTATTAATTGTAACACAATTTTAGTAAATTAAATTATCTCATTAATAAACTATGAAAATGTTGATAATTTTATTATAAAAAATACAAAATAATGCACATAATAATCATAACTAAATAATCGTTCAAACAAAAAACACAACATTGTACTATTAATTATATAATTTTTCAAACAAAAAATATAAAAAATTAATATAATTACAGTTTAATTTTATGGGTTTAAAGTCTAGGGTAAAATTGTAAAAATTAATTAACCACACCGCGGCTTATTTTGTAGAAGTCACGGCTTTATCTCAAACGTCGGATATATCCGTTGCAGAAACTGAACACGCCGCGGCATATATAACCCCTGCCGCGGCTTTCTGTCGCTGACACAAAAACGGCTAGTTTTTTTTTTTCACCCGAATTATTACCCCGCAACGGTAATAAACGGCTATATTTGTTAAGAACGTTTAAATTCACACAAATCTTCTATTTAAACCTATACTTGTTCACATTTTATTCTATGTTTCATCAAATTAATCCTTAGATTCAAAAATATCATCATTTTTCTTTGTTATGGATGATCCGTCTCGTTTCGGTTCGTCATCGGAATATCATCAGGGATTCTTTTTTGGGTTTACCTCTTCCTCTTCCTCCGATGATGATAGTTTTTCTATGGATACAAGTTCCAATAATACTATTGTCATATCCTCCGACGACACCGAGGAGTTTGAAATGCCTCCGAATCCAACTCTAAATCGGACCTCTCGTGCCGGTGGGCCACGACCGACGAGGGGGCGTGGGCGTGGACGTGGTAGGCCACCGTCTTTACTATGGGAAACAGATTTTCAAATGAGGCTCAAATGGAACAATGAGACTCAAACTCAAGATAGGTACGCCAAATGCAAATGGTGCCGTCAAGAGATTCTCGCAATCGTTGAACGAGGCACAACTCATTTACGCCGACATGCTAATCGTTGTCGTAGAGATTTAGGTATTGATGACGAATTATGATTTTAATTATTGTAGTTTTATTAATATAATTTTGAATTGTTGTGAGTTATTTTGTTATTTGAAAAAGTATTAAATGTAATGTTGGATTGTTGTGAGTGATTTTGTTGTTTTAAAACTATTAAATGTAATATTTAATTGCTGTAAGTGATTTTGTTGTTTTAAAATTATTAAATGTAATGTTTAACTGTTGTAAGCGATTATGTTGTTTTAATATTAAATTTAATGATGAATTGTACGAAGTGATTTTGTTGTTTTAAAATTAATAAATGTAATGAAGTATGATACTCGCCGCGGCACAATGTTAACAATGCCTTGGCAAGACCTATTGACTCATGATTAATAACCGTAGTCGAACGAACGCCACGGCATATCAAAATCTATGCCTCAGCATTTTTACAATGGCCGCGGCAGAATGGTAGTAACGCCGCGGCGTTTAGTGACTTACAGAGTCCATGCTCTCTGTATAATTTGAAACAACATATAGGCCTCGGCATGGTATCACCAAGCCGTGGCTTCGTTGGCCATGCCAAGGCATGGGTAACAGAATGCCGCAGCTTACATCGTCTGTTTACCAAAGTACCCTCACAATATGCAACTCGCCGAGGCCTCTCCTGAAAGTGCCGCGGCGAGTTGCATAATCAAGAGGGAAAATTTGTAAATTAAAATGAAGCCACAGCGTGTTCATTCAAATGCCGCGGCATGATAAGTAAATTTACAATGTAATTATTAGTTATCATATTAATTGTAACACAATTTTAGTAAATTAAATTATCTCATTAATAAACTATGAAAATGTTGATAATTTTATTATAAAAAATACAAAATAATGCACATAATAATCATAACTAAATAATCGTTCAAACAAAAAACACAACATTGTACTATTAATTATATAATTTTTCAAACAAAAAATATAAAAAATTAATATAATTACAGTTTAATTTTATGGGTTTAAAGTCTAGGGTAAAATTGTAAAAATTAATTAACCACGCCGCGGCTTATTTTGTAGAAGTCACGGCTTTATCTCAAACGTCGGATATATCCGTTGCAGAAACTGAACACGCCGCGGCATATATAACCCCTGCCGCGGCTTTCTGTCGCTGACACAAAAACGGCTAGTTTTTTTTTTCACCCGAATTATTACCCCGCAACGGTAATAAACGGCTATATTTGTTAAGAACGTTTAAATTCACACAAATTTTCTATTTAAACCTATACTTGTTCACATTTTATTCTATGTTTCATCAGATTAATCCTTAGATTCAAAAATATCATCATTTTACTTTGTTATGGATGATCCGTCTTGTTTCGGTTCGTCATCGGAATATCATAAGGGATTCTTTTTCGGGTTTACCTCTTCCTCTTCCTCCGATGATGATAGTTTTTCTATGGATACAAGTTCCAATAATACTATTGTCATATCCTCCGACGACACCGAGGAGTTTGAAATGCCTCCGAATCCAACTCTAAATCGGACCTCTCGTGCCGGTGGGCCACGAGCGACGAGGGGGCGTGGGCGTGGGTGTGGGCGGGGACGTGGTAGGCCACCGTCTTTTCTATGGGAAACAGATTTTCAAATGAGGCTCAAATGGAACAATGAGACTCAAACTCAAGATAGGTACGCCAAATGCAAATGGTGCTGTCAAGAGATTCTCGCAATCGTTGAACGAGGCACAACTCATTTACGCCGACATGCTAATCGTTGTCGTAGAGATTTAGGTATTGATGACGAATTATGATTTTAATTGTTGTAGTTTTATTAATATAATTTTGAATTGTTGTGACTTATTTTGTTATTTTAAAAAGTATTAAATGTAATGTTGGATTGTTGTGAGTGATTTTGTTGTTTTAAAACTATTAAATGTAATATTTAATTGCTGTAAGTGATTTTGTTGTTTTAAAATTATTAAATGTAATGTTTAACTGTTGTAAGCGATTATGTTGTTTTAATATTATATTTAATGATGAATTGTTCGAAGTGATTTTGTTGTTTTAAAATTAATAAATGTAATGAAGTATGATACTCGCCGCGGCACAATGTTAACAATGCCTTGGCAAGACCTATTGACTCATGATTAATAACCGTAGTCGAACTCACGCCACGGCATATCAAAATCTATGCCTCGGCATTTTTACAATGGCCGCGGCAGAATGGTAGTAACGCCGCGGCGTTTAGTGACTTACAGAGTCCATGCTCTCCGTATAATTTGAAACAACATATAGGCCTCGCCATTGTATCACCAAGCCGTGGCTTCGTTGGCCATGCCAAGGCATGGGTAACAGAATGCCGCAGCTTACATCGTCTGTTTACCAAAGTACCCTCACAATATGCAACTCGCCGAGGCCTCTCTTGAAAGTGCCGCGGCGAGTTGCATAATCAAGAGTGCAAATTTGTAAATTAAAATGAAGCCACAGCGTGTTCATTCAAATGCCGCGGCATGATAAGTAAATTTACAATGTAACTATTAGTTATCATATTAATTGTAACACAATTTTAGTAAATTAAATTATCTCATTAATAAACTATGAAAATGTTGATAATTTTATTATAAAAAAAACAAAATAATGCACTTAATAATCATAACTAAATAATCGTTCAAACAAAAAACACAACATAGTACTATTAATTATATAATTTTTCAAACCAAAAATATAAAAAATTAATATAATTACAGTTTAATTTTATGGGTTTAAAGTCTAGGGTAAAATTGTAAAAATTAATTAACCACGCCGCGGATTATTTTGTAGAAGCCACGGCTTTATCTCAAACGTCGGATATATCCGTTGCAGAAACTGAACACGCCGCGGCATATATAACCCCTTCCGCGGCTTTCTATCGCTGACACAAAAACGGCTAGTTTTTTTTTTCACCCGAATTATTACCCCACAACGGTAATAAACGGCTATATTTGTAAACAACGTTTAAATTCACACAAATTTTCTATTTAAACCTATACTTGTTCACATTTTATTCTATGTTTCATCAAATTAATCCTTAGATTCAAAAATATCATCATTTTACTTTGTTATGGATGATCCGTCTTGTTTCGGTTCGTCATCGGAATATCATCAGGGATTCTTTTTCGGGTTTACCTCTTCCTCTTCCTCCGATGATGATAGTTTTTCTATGGATACAAGTTCCAATAATACTATTGTCATATCCTCCGACGACACCGAGGAGTTTGAAATGCCTCCGAATCCAACTCTAAACCGGACCTCTCGTGCCGGTGGGCCACGACCGACGAGGGGGCGTGGGCGTGGGCGTGGGCGGGGACGTGGTAGGCCACCGTCTTTTCTATGGGAAACAGATTTTCAAATGAGGCTCAAATGGAACAATGAGACTCAAACTCAAGATAGGTACGCCAAATGCAAATGGTGCCGTCAAGAGATTCTCGCAATTGTTGAACGAGGCACAACTCATTTACGCCGACATGCTAATCGTTGTCGTAGAGATTTAGGTATTGATGACGAATTATGATTTTAATTGTTGTAGTTTTATTAATATAATTTTGAATTGTTGTGAGTTATTTTGTTATTTGAAAAAGTATTAAATGTAATGTTGGATTGTTGTGAGTGATTTTGTTGTTTTAAAACTATTAAATGTAATATTTAATTGCTGTAAGTGATTTTGTTGTTTTAAAATTATTAAATGTAATGTTTAACTGTTGTAAGCGATTATGTTGTTTTAATATTAAATTTAATGATGAATTGTTCGAAGTGATTTTATTGTTTTAAAATTAATAAATGTAATGAAGTATGATACTCGCCGCGGCACAATGTTAACAATGCCTTGGCAAGACCTATTGACTCATGATTAATAACCGTAGTCGAACTCACGCCACGGCATATCAAAATCTATGCCTCGGCATTTTTACAATGGCCGCGGCAGAATGGTAGTAACGCCGCGGCGTTTAGTGACTTACAGAGTCCATGCTCTCTGTATAATTTGAAACAACATATAGGCCTCGGCATGGTATCACCAAGCCGTGGCTTCGTTGGCCATGCCAAGGCATGGGTAACAGAATGCCGCAGCTTACATCGTCTGTTTACCAAAGTACCCTCACAATAAGCAACTCCCCGAGGCCTCTCTTGAAAGTGCCGCGGCGAGTTGCATAATCAAGAGGGCAAATTTGTAAATTAAAATGAAGCCACAGCGTGTTCATTCAAATGCCGCGGCATGATAAGTAAATTTACAATGTAATTATTAGTTATCATATTAATTGTAACACAATTTTAGTAAATTAAATTATCTCATTAATAAACTATGAAAATGTTGATAATTTTATTATAAAAAATACAAAATAATGCACATAATAATCATAACTAAATAATCGTTCAAACAAAAAACACAACATTGTACTATTAATTATATAATTTTTCAAACAAAAAATATAAAAAATTAATATAATTACAGTTTAATTTTATGGGTTTAAAGTCTAGGGTAAAATTGTAAAAATTAATTAACCACGCCGCGGCTTATTTTGTAGAAGTCACGGCTTTATCTCAAACGTCGGATATATCCGTTGCAGAAACTGAACACGCCGCGGCATATATAACCCCTGCCGCGGCTTTCTGTCGCTGACACAAAAACGGCTAGTTTTTTTTTTTCACCCGAATTATTACCCCGCAACGGTAATAAACGGCTATATTTGTTATGAACGTTTAAATTCACACAAATCTTCTATTTAAACCTATACTTGTTCACATTTTATTCTATGTTTCATCAAATTAATCCTTAGATTCAAAAATATCATCATTTTTCTTTGTTATGGATGATCCGTCTCGTTTCGGTTCGTCATCGGAATATCATCAGGGATTCTTTTTTGGGTTTACCTCTTCCTCTTCCTCCGATGATGATAGTTTTTCTATGGATACAAGTTCCAATAATACTATTGTCATATCCTCCGACGACACCGAGGAGTTTGAAATGCCTCCGAATCCAACTCTAAACCGGACCTCTCGTGCCGGTGGGCCACGACCGACGAGGGGGCGTGGGCGTGGACGTGGTAGGCCACCGTCTTTACTATGGGAAACAGATTTTCAAATGAGGCTCAAATGGAACAATGAGACTCAAACTCAAGATAGGTACGCCAAATGCAAATGGTGCCGTCAAGAGATTCTCGCAATCGTTGAACGAGGCATAACTCATTTACGCCGACATGCTAATCGTTGTCGTAGAGATTTAGGTATTGATGACGAATTATGATTTTAATTATTGTAGTTTTATTAATATAATTTTGAATTGTTGTGAGTTATTTTGTTATTTGAAAAAGTATTAAATGTAATGTTGGATTGTTGTGAGTGATTTTGTTGTTTTAAAACTATTAAATGTAATATTTAATTGCTGTAAGTGATTTTGTTGTTTTAAAATTATTAAATGTAATGTTTAACTGTTGTAAGCGATTATGTTGTTTTAATATTAAATTTAATGATGAATTGTACGAAGTGATTTTGTTGTTTTAAAATTAATAAATGTAATGAAGTATGATACTCGCCGCGGCACAATGTTAACAATGCCTTGGCAAGACCTATTGACTCATGATTAATAACCGTAGTCGAACGAACGCCACGGCATATCAAAATCTATGCCTCGGCATTTTTACAATGGCCGCGGCAGAATGGTAGTAACGCCGCGGCGTTTAGTGACTTACAGAGTCCATGCTCTCTGTATAATTTGAAACAACATATAGGCCTCGGCATGGTATCACCAAGCCGTGGCTTCGTTGGCCATGCCAAGGCATGGGTAACAGAATGCCGCAGCTTACATCGTCTGTTTACCAAAGTACCCTCACAATATGCAACTCGCCGAGGCCTCTCTTGAAAGTGCCGCGGCGAGTTGCATAATCAAGAGGGCAAATTTGTAAATTAAAATGAAGCCACAGCGTGTTCATTCAAATGCCGCGGCATGATAAGTAAATTTACAATGTAACTATTAGTTATCATATTAATTGTAACACAATTTTAGTAAATTAAATTATCTCATTAATAAACTATGAAAATGTTGATAATTTTATTATAAAAAAAACAAAATAATGCACTTAATAATCATAACTAAATAATCGTTCAAACAAAAAACACAACATAGTACCATTAATTATATAATTTTTCAAACCAAAAATATAAAAAATTAATATAATTACAGTTTAATTTTATGGGTTTAAAGTCTAGGGTAAAATTGTAAAAATTAATTAACCACGCCGCGGCTTATTTTGTAGAAGCCACGGCTTTATCTCAAACGTCGGATATATCCGTTGCAGAAACTGAACACGCCGCGGCATATATAACCCCTGCCGCGGCTTTCTGTCGCTGACACAAAAACGGCAATTTTTTTTTTCACCCGAATTATTACCCCGCAACGGTAATAAACGGCTATATTTGTTAAGAACGTTTAAATTCACACAAATTTTCTATTTAAACCTATACTTGTTCACATTTTATTCTATGTTTCATCAAATTAATCCTTAGATTCAAAAATATCATCATTTTACTTTGTTATGGATGATTTGTCTTGTTTCGGTTCGTCATCGGAATATCATAAGGGATTCTTTTTCGGATTTACCTCTTCCTCTTCCTCCGATGATGATAGTTTTTCTATGGATACAAGTTCCAATAATACTATTGTCATATCCTCCGACGACACCGAGGAGTTTGAAATGCCTCCGAATCCAACTCTAAATCGGACCTCTCGTGCCTGTGGGCCACGAGCGACGAGGGTGCGTGGGCGTGGGCGTGGGCGGGGACGTGGTAGGCCACCGTCTTTTCTATGGGAAACAGATTTTCAAATGAGGCTCAAATGGAACAATGAGACTCAAACTCAAGATAGGTACGCCAAATGCAAATGGTGCCGTCAAGAGATTCTCGCAATCGTTGAACGAGGCACAACTCATTTACGCCGACATGCTAATCGTTGTCGTAGAGATTTAGGTATTGATGACGAATTATGATTTTAATTGTTGTAGTTATATTAATATAATTTTGAATTGTTGTGAGTTATTTTGTTATTTGAAAAAGTATTAAATGTAATGTTGGATTGTTGTGAGTGATTTTGTTGTTTTAAAACTATTAAATGTAATAGTTAATTGCTGTAAGTGATTTTGTTGTTTTAAAATTATTAAATGTAATGTTTAACTGTTGTAAGCGATTATGTTGTTTTAATATTAAATTTAATGATGAATTGTTCGAAGTGATTTTGTTGTTTTAAAATTAATAAATGTAATGAAGTATGATACTCGCCGAGGCACAATGTTAACAATGCCTTGGCAAGACCTATTGATTCATGATTAATAACCGTAGTCGAACTCACGCCACGGCATATCAAAATCTATGCCTCGGCATTTTTACAATGGCCGCGGCAGAATGGTAGTAACGCCGCGGCGTTTAGTGACTTACAGAGTCCATGCTCTCTGTATAATTTGAAACAACATATAGGCCTCGGCATGGTATCACCAAGCCGTGGCTTCGTTGGCCATGCCAAGGCATGGGTAACAGAATGCCGCAGCTTACATCGTCTGTTTACCAAAGTACCCTCACAATATGCAACTCGCCGAGGCCTCTCTTGAAAGTGCCGCGGCGAGTTGCATAATCAAGAGGGCAAATTTGTAAATTAAAATGAAGCCACAGCGTGTTCATTCAAATGCCGCGGCATGATAAGTAAATTTACAATGTAATTATTAGTTATCATATTAATTGTAACACAATTTTAGTAAATTAAATTATCTCATTAATAAACTATGAAAATGTTGATAATTTTATTATAAAAAATACAAAATAATGCACATAATAATCATAACTAAATAATCGTTCAAACAAAAAACACAACATTGTACTATTAATTATATAATTTTTCAAACCAAAAATATAAAAAATTAATATAATTACAGTTTAATTTTATGGGTTTAAAGTCTAGGGTAAAATTGTAAAAATTAATTAACCACGCCGCGGCTTATTTTGTAGAAGTCACGGCTTTATCTCAAACGTCGTATATATCCGTTGCAGAAACTGAACACGCCGCGGCATATATAACCCCTGCCGCGGCTTTCTGTCGCTGACACAAAAACGGCTAGTTTTTTTTTTCACCCGAATTATTACCCCGCAACGGTAATAAACGGCTATATTTGTTAAGAACGTTTAAATTCACACAAATTTTCTATTTAAACCTATACTTGTTCACATTTTATTCTATGTTTCATCAAATTAATCCTTAGATTCAAAAATATCATCATTTTACTTTGTTATGGATGATCCGTCTTGTTTCGGTTCGTCATCGGAATATCATAAGGGATTCTTTTTCGGGTTTACCTCTTCCTCTTCCTCCGATGATGATAGTTTTTCTATGGATACAAGTTCCAATAATACTATTGTCATATCCTCCGACGACACCGAGGAGTTTGAAATGCCTCCGAATCCAACTCTAAATCGGACCTCTCGTGCCGGTGGGCCACGAGCGACGAGGGGGCGTGGGCGTGGGCGTGGGCGGGGACGTGGTAGGCCACCGTCTTTTCTATGGGAAACAGATTTTCAAATGAGGCTCAAATGGAACAATGAGACTCAAACTCAAGATAGGTACGCCAAATGCAAATGGTGCCGTCAAGAGATTATCGCAATCGTTGAACGAGGCACAACTCATTTACGCCGACATGCTAATCGTTGTCGTAGAGATTTAGGTATTGATGACGAATTATGATTTTAATTGTTGTAGTTTTATTAATATAATTTTGAATTGTTGTGAGTTATTTTGTTATTTGAAAAAGTATTAAATGTAATGTTGGATTGTTGTGAGTGATTTTGTTGTTTTAAAACTATTAAATGTAATATTTAATTGCTGTAAGTGATTTTGTTGTTTTAAAATTATTAAATGTAATGTTTAACTGTTGTAAGCGATTATGTTGTTTTAATATTAAATTTAATGATGAATTGTTCGAAGTGATTTTGTTGTTTTAAAATTAATAAATGTAATGAAGTATGATACTCGCCGCGGCACAATGTTAACAATGCCTTGGCAAGACCTATTGACTCATGATTAATAACCGTAGTCGAACTCACGCCACGGCATATCAAAATCTATGCCTCGGCATTTTTACAATGGCCGCGGCAGAATGGTAGTAACGCCGCGGCGTTTAGTGACTTACAGAGTCCATGCTCTCTGTATAATTTGAAACAACATATAGGCCTCGGCATGGTATCACCAAGCCGTGGCTTCGTTGGCCATGCCAAGGCATGGGTAACAGAATGCCGCAGCTTACATCGTCTGTTTACCAAAGTACCCTCACAATATGCAACTCGCCGAGGCCTCTCTTGAAAGTGCCGCGGCGAGTTGCATAATCAAGAGGGCAAATTTGTAAATTAAAATGAAGCCACAGCGTGTTCATTCAAATGCCGCGGCATGATAAGTAAATTTACAATGTAATTATTAGTTATCATATTAATTGTAACACAATTTTAGTAAATTAAATTATCTCATTAATAAACTATGAAAATGTTGATAATTTTATTATAAAAAATACAAAATAATGCACATAATAATCATAACTAAATAATCGTTCAAACAAAAAACACAACATTGTACTATTAATTATATAATTTTTCAAACCAAAAATATAAAAAATTAATATAATTACAGTTTAATTTTATGGGTTTAAAGTCTAGGGTAAAATTGTAAAAATTAATTAACCACGCCGCGGCTTATTTTGTAGAAGTCACGGCTTTATCTCAAACGTCGTATATATCCGTTGCAGAAACTGAACACGCCGCGGCATATATAACCCCTGCCGCGGCTTTCTGTCGCTGACACAAAAACGGCTAGTTTTTTTTTTCACCCGAATTATTACCCCGCAACGGTAATAAACGGCTATATTTGTTAAGAACGTTTAAATTCACACAAATTTTCTATTTAAACCTATACTTGTTCACATTTTATTCTATGTTTCATCAAATTAATCCTTAGATTCAAAAATATCATCATTTTACTTTGTTATGGATGATCCGTCTTGTTTCGGTTCGTCATCGGAATATCATAAGGGATTCTTTTTCGGGTTTACCTCTTCCTCTTCCTCCGATGATGATAGTTTTTCTATGGATACAAGTTCCAATAATACTATTGTCATATCCTCCGACGACACCGAGGAGTTTGAAATGCCTCCGAATCCAACTCTAAATCGGACCTCTCGTGCCGGTGGGCCACGAGCGACGAGGGGGCGTGGGCGTGGGCGTGGGCGGGGACGTGGTAGGCCACCGTCTTTTCTATGGGAAACAGATTTTCAAATGAGGCTCAAATGGAACAATGAGACTCAAACTCAAGATAGGTACGCCAAATGCAAATGGTGCCGTCAAGAGATTATCGCAATCGTTGAACGAGGCACAACTCATTTACGCCGACATGCTAATCGTTGTCGTAGAGATTTAGGTATTGATGACGAATTATGATTTTAATTGTTGTAGTTTTATTAATATAATTTTGAATTGTTGTGAGTTATTTTGTTATTTGAAAAAGTATTAAATGTAATGTTGGATTGTTGTGAGTGATTTTGTTGTTTTAAAACTATTAAATGTAATATTTAATTGCTGTAAGTGATTTTGTTGTTTTAAAATTATTAAATGTAATGTTTAACTGTTGTAAGCGATTATGTTGTTTTAATATTAAATTTAATGATGAATTGTTCGAAGTGATTTTGTTGTTTTAAAATTAATAAATGTAATGAAGTATGATACTCGCCGCGGCACAATGTTAACAATGCCTTGGCAAGACCTATTGACTCATGATTAATAACCGTAGTCGAACTCACGCCACGGCATATCAAAATCTATGCCTCGGCATTTTTACAATGGCCGCGGCAGAATGGTAGTAACGCCGCGGCGTTTAGTGACTTACAGAGTCCATGCTCTCTGTATAATTTGAAACAACATATAGGCCTCGGCATGGTATCACCAAGCCGTGGCTTCGTTGGCCATGCCAAGGCATGGGTAACAGAATGCCGCAGCTTACATCGTCTGTTTACCAAAGTACCCTCACAATATGCAACTCGCCGAGGCCTCTCTTGAAAGTGCCGCGGCGAGTTGCATAATCAAGAGGGCAAATTTGTAAATTAAAATGAAGCCACAGCGTGTTCATTCAAATGCCGCGGCATGATAAGTAAATTTACAATGTAATTATTAGTTATCATATTAATTGTAACACAATTTTAGTAAATTAAATTATCTCATTAATAAACTATGAAAATGTTGATAATTTTATTATAAAAAATACAAAATAATGCACATAATAATCATAACTAAATAATCGTTCAAACAAAAAACACAACATTGTACTATTAATTATATAATTTTTCAAACAAAAAATATAAAAAATTAATATAATTACAGTTTAATTTTATGTGTTTAAAGTCTAGGGTAAAATTGTAAAAATTAATTAACCACGCCGCGGCTTATTTTGTAGAAGTCACGGCTTTATCTCAAACGTCGGATATATCCGTTGCAGAAACTGAACACGCCGCGGCATATATAACCCCTGCCGCGGCTTTCTGTCGCTGACACAAAAACGGCTAGTTTTTTTTTTCACCCGAATTATTACCCCGCAACGGTAATAAACGGCTATATTTGTTAAGAACGTTTAAATTCACACAAATTTTCTATTTAAACCTATACTTGTTCACATTTTATTCTATGTTTCATCAAATTAATCCTTAGATTAAAAAATATCATCATTTTACTTTGTTATGGATGATCCGTCTTGTTTCGGTTAGTCATCGGAATATCATAAGGGATTCTTTTTCGGGTTTACCTCTTCCTCTTCCTCCGATGATGATAGTTTTTCTATGGATACAAGTTCCAATAATACTATTGTCATATCCTCCGACGTCACCGAGGAGTTTGAAATGCCTCCGAATCCAACTCTAAATCGGACCTCTCGTGCCGGTGGGCCACGAGCGACGAGGGGGCGTGGGCGTGGGCGTGGGCGGGGACGTGGTAGGCCACCGTCTTTTCTATGGGAAACAGATTTTCAAATGAGGCTCAAATGGAACAATGAGACTCAAACTCAAGATAGGTACGCCAAATGCAAATGGTGCCGTCAAGAGATTATCGCAATCGTTGAACGAGGCACAACTCATTTACGCCGACATGCTAATCGTTGTCGTAGAGATTTAGGTATTGATGACGAATTATGATTTTAATTGTTGTAGTTTTATTAATATAATTTTGAATTGTTGTGAGTTATTTTGTTATTTGAAAAAGTATTAAATGTAATGTTGGATTGTTGTGAGTGATTTTGTTGTTTTAAAACTATTAAATGTAATATTTAATTGCTGTAAGTGATTTTGTTGTTTTAAAATTATTAAATGTAATGTTTAACTGTTGTAAGCGATTATGTTGTTTTAATATTAAATTTAATGATGAATTGTTCGAAGTGATTTTGTTGTTTTAAAATTAATAAATGTAATGAAGTATGATACTCGCCGCGGCACAATGTTAACAATGCCTTGGCAAGACCTATTGACTCATGATTAATAACCGTAGTCGAACTCACGCCACGGCATATCAAAATCTATGCCTCGGCATTTTTACAATGGCCGCGGCAGAATGGTAGTAACGCCGCGGCGTTTAGTGACTTACAGAGTCCATGCTCTCTGTATAATTTGAAACAACATATAGGCCTCGGCATGGTATCACCAAGCCGTGGCTTCGTTGGCCATGCCAAGGCATGGGTAACAGAATGCCGCAGCTTACATCGTCTGTTTACCAAAGTACCCTCACAATATGCAACTCGCCGAGGCCTCTCTCGAAAGTGCCGCGGCGAGTTGCATAATCAAGAGGGCAAATTTGTAAATTAAAATGAAGCCACAGCGTGTTCATTCAAATGCCGCGGCATGATAAGTAAATTTACAATGTAACTATTAGGTATCATATTAATTGTAACACAATTTTAGTAAATTAAATTATCTCATTAATAAACTATGAAAATGTTGATAATTTTATTATAAAAAAACAAAATAATGCACTTAATAATCATAACTAAATAATCGTTCAAACAAAAAACACAACATAGTACTATTAATTATATAATTTTTCAAACCAAAAATATAAAAAATTAATATAATTACAGTTTAATTTTATGGGTTTAAAGTCTAGGGTAAAATTGTAAAAATTAATTAACCACGCCGCGGATTATTTTGTAGAAGCCACGGCTTTATCTCAAACGTCGGATATATCCGTTGCAGAAACTGAACACGCCGCGGCATATATAACCCCTGCCGCGGCTTTCTATCGCTGACACAAAAACGGCTAGTTTTTTTTTTCACCCGAATTATTACCCCACAACGGTAATAAACGGCTATATTTGTAAACAACATTTAAATTCACACAAATTTTCTATTTAAACCTATACTTGTTCACATTTTATTCTATGTTTCATCAAATTAATCCTTAGATTCAAAAATATCATCATTTTACTTTGTTATGGATGATCCGTCTTGTTTCGGTTCGTCATCGGAATATCATCAGGGATTCTTTTTCGGGTTTACCTCTTCCTCTTCCTCCGATGATGATAGTTTTTCTATGGATACAAGTTCCAATAATACTATTGTCATATCCTCCGACGACACCGAGGAGTTTGAAATGCCTCCGAATCCAACTCTAAACCGGACCTCTCGTGCCGGTGGGCCACGACCGACGAGGGGGCGTGGGCGTGGGCGTGGGCGGGGACGTGGTAGGCCACCGTCTTTTCTATGGGAAACAGATTTTCAAATGAGGCTCAAATGGAACAATGAGACTCAAACTCAAGATAGGTACGCCAAATGCAAATGGTGCCGTCAAGAGATTCTCGCAATTGTTGAACGAGGCACAACTCATTTACGCCGACATGCTAATCGTTGTCGTAGAGATTTAGGTATTGATGACGAATTATGATTTTAATTGTTGTAGTTTTATTAATATAATTTTGAATTGTTGTGAGTTATTTTGTTATTTGAAAAAGTATTAAATGTAATGTTGGATTGTTGTGAGTGATTTTGTTGTTTTAAAACTATTAAATGTAATATTTAATTGCTGTAAGTGATTTTGTTGTTTTAAAATTATTAAATGTAATGTTTAACTGTTGTAAGCGATTATGTTGTTTTAATATTAAATTTAATGATGAATTGTTCGAAGTGATTTTGTTGTTTTAAAATTAATAAATGTAATGAAGTATGATACTCGCCGCGGCACAATGTTAACAATGCCTTGGCAAGACCTATTGACTCATGATTAATAACCGTAGTCGAACTCACGCCACGGCATATCAAAATCTATGCCTCGGCATTTTTACAATGGCCGCGGCAGAATGGTAGTAACGCCGCGGCGTTTAGTGACTTACAGAGTCCATGCTCTCTGTATAATTTGAAACAACATATAGGCCTCGGCATGGTATCACCAAGCCGTGGCTTCGTTGGCCATGCCAAGGCATGGGTAACAGAATGCCGCAGCTTACATCGTCTGTTTACCAAAGTACCCTCACAATATGCAACTCGCCGAGGCCTCTATTGAAAGTGCCGCGGCGAGTTGCATAATCAAGAGGGCAAATTTGTAAATTAAAATGAAGCCACAGCGTGTTCATTCAAATGCCGCGGCATGATAAGTAAATTTACAATGTAATTATTAGTTATCATATTAATTGTAACACAATTTTAGTAAATTAAATTATCTCATTAATAAACTATGAAAATGTTGATAATTTTATTATAAAAAATACAAAATAATGCACATAATAATCATAACTAAATAATCGTTCAAACAAAAAACACAACATTGTACTATTAATTATATAATTTTTCAAACAAAAAATATAAAAAATTAATATAATTACAGTTTAATTTTATGGGTTTAAAGTCTAGGGTAAAATTGTAAAAATTAATTAACCACGCCGCGGCTTATTTTGTAGAAGTCACGGCTTTATCTCAAACGTCGGATATATCCGTTGCAGAAACTGAACACGCCGCGGCATATATAACCCCTGCCGCGGCTTTCTGTCGCTGACACAAAAACGGCTAGTTTTTTTTTTCACCCGAATTATTACCCCGCAACGGTAATAAACGGCTATATTTGTTAAGAACGTTTAAATTCACACAAATTTTCTATTTGAACCTATACTTGTTCACATTTTATTCTATGTTTCATCAAATTAATCCTTAGATTCAAAAATATCATCATTTTACTTTGTTATGGATGATCCGTCTTGTTTCGGTTCGTCATCGGAATATCATAAGGGATTCTTTTTCGGGTTTACCTCTTCCTCTTCCTCCGATGATGATAGTTTTTCTATGGATACAAGTTCCAATAATACTATTGTCATATCCTCCGACGACACCGAGGAGTTTGAAATGCCTCCGAATCCAACTCTAAATCGGACCTCTCGTGCCGGTGGGCCACGAGCGACGAAGGGGCGTGGGCGTGGGCGTGGGCGGGGACGTGGTAGGCCACCGTCTTTTCTATGGGAAACAGATTTTCAAATGAGGCTCAAATGGAACAATGAGACTCAAACTCAAGATAGGTACGCCAAATGCAAATGGTGCTGTCAAGAGATTCTCGCAATCGTTGAACGAGGCACAACTCATTTACGCCGACATGCTAATCGTTGTCGTAGAGATTTAGGTATTGATGACGAATTATGATTTTAATTGTTGTAGTTTTATTAATATAATTTTGAATTGTTGTGAGTTATTTTGTTATTTGAAAAAGTATTAAATGTAATGTTGGATTGTTGTGAGTGATTTTGTTGTTTTAAAACTATTAAATGTAATATTTAATTGCTGTAAGTGATTTTGTTGTTTTAAAATTATTAAATGTAATGTTTAACTGTTGTAAGCGATTATGTTGTTTTAATATTAAATTTAATGATGAATTTTTCGAAGTGATTTTGTTGTTTTAAAATTAATAAATGTAATGAAGTATGATACTCGCCGCGGCACAATGTTAACAATGCCTTGGCAAGACCTATTGATTCATGATTAATAACCGTAGTCGAACTCACGCCACGGCATATCAAAATCTATGCCTCGGCATTTTTACAATGGCCGCGGCAGAATAGTAACGCCGCGGCGTTTAGTGACTTACAGAGTCCATGCTCTCTGTATAATTTGAAACAACATATAGACCTCGGCATGGTATCACCAAGCCGTGGCTTCGTTGGCCATGCCAAGGCATGGGTAACAGAATGCCGCAGCTTACATCGTCTGTTTACCAAAGTACCCTCACAATATGCAACTCGCCGAGGCCTCTCTTGAAAGTGCCGCGGCGAGTTGCATAATCAAGAGGGCAAATTTGTAAATTAAAATGAAGCCACAGCGTGTTCATTCAAATGCCGCGGCATGATAAGTAAATTTACAATGTAATTATTAGTTATCATATTAATTGTAACACAATTTTAGTAAATTAAATTATCTCATTAATAAACTATGAAAATGTTGATAATTTTATTATAAAAAATACAAAATAATGCACATAATAATCATAACTAAATAATCGTTCAAACAAAAAACACAACATTGTACTATTAATTATATAATTTTTCAAACAAAAAATATAAAAAATTAATATAATTACAGTTTAATTTTATGGGTTTAAAGTCTAGGGTAAAATTGTAAAAATTAATTAACCACGCCGCGGCTTATTTTGTAGAAGTCACGGCTTTATCTCAAACGTCGGATATATCCGTTGCAGAAACTGAACACGCCGCGGCATATATAACCCCTGCCGCGGCTTTCTGTCGCTGACACAAAAACGGCTAGTTTTTTTTTTCACCCGAATTATTACCCCGCAACGGTAATAAACGGCTATATTTGTTAAGAACGTTTAAATTCACACAAATTTTCTATTTAAACCTATACTTGTTCACATTTTATTCTATGTTTCATCAAATTAATCCTTAGATTCAAAAATATCATCATTTTACTTTGTTATGGATGATCCGTCTTGTTTCGGTTCGTCATCGGAATATCATAAGGGATTCTTTTTCGGGTTTACCTCTTCCTCTTCCTCCGATGATGATAGTTTTTCTATGGATACAAGTTCCAATAATACTATTGTCATATCCTCCGACGACACCGAGGAGTTTGAAATGCCTCCGAATCCAACTCTAAATCGGACCTCTCGTGCCGGTGGGCCACGAGCGACGAGGGGGCGTGGGCGTGGGCGTGGGCGGGGACGTGGTAGGCCACCGTCTTTTCTATGGGAAACAGATTTTCAAATGAGGCTCAAATGGAACAATGAGACTCAAACTCAAGATAGGTACGCCAAATGCAAATGGTGCCGTCAAGAGATTCTCGCAATCGTTGAACGAGGCACAACTCATTTACGCCGACATGCTAATCCTTGTCGTAGAGATTTAGGTATTGATGACGAATTATGATTTTAATTGTTGTAGTTTTATTAATATAATTTTGAATTGTTGTGAGTTATTTTGTTATTTGAAAAAGTATTAAATGTAATGTTGGATTGTTGTGAGTGATTTTGTTGTTTTAAAACTATTAAATGTAATATTTAATATCTGTAAGTGATTTTGTTGTTTTAAAATTATTAAATGTAATGTTTAACTGTTGTAAGCGATTATGTTGTTTTAATATTAAATTTAATGATGAATTGTTCGAAGTGATTTTGTTGTTTTAAAATTAATAAATGTAATGAAGTATGATACTCGCCGCGGCACAATGTTAACAATGCCTTGGCAAGACCTATTGACTCATGATTAATAACCGTAGTCGAACTCACGCCACGGCATATCAAAATCTATGCCTCGGCATTTTTACAATGGCCGCGGCAGAATGGTAGTAACGCCGCGGCGTTTAGTGACTTACAGAGTCCATGCTCTCTGTATAATTTGAAACAACATATAGGCCTCGGCATGGTATCACCAAGCCGTGGCTTCGTTGGCCATGCCAAGGCATGGGTAACAGAATGCCGCAGCTTACATCGTCTGTTTACCAAAGTACCCTCACAATATGCAACTCGCCGAGGCCTTTCTTGAAAGTGCCGCGGCGAGTTGCATAATCAAGAGGGCAAATTTGTAAATTAAAATGAAGCCACAGCGTGTTCATTCAAATGCCGCGGCATGATAAGTAAATTTACAATGTAATTATTAGTTATCATATTAATTGTAACACAATTTTAGTAAATTAAATTATCTCATTAATAAACTATGAAAATGTTGATAATTTTATTATAAAAAATACAAAATAATGCACATAATAATCATAACTAAATAATCGTTCAAACAAAAAACACAACATTGTACTATTAATTATATAATTTTTCAAACAAAAAATATAAAAAATTAATATAATTACAGTTTAATTTTATGGGTTTAAAGTCTAGGGTAAAATTGTAAAAATTAATTAACCACGCCGCGGCTTATTTTGTAGAAGTCACGGCTTTATCTCAAACGTCGGATATATCCGTTGCAGAAACTGAACACGCCGCGGCATATATAACCCCTGCCGCGGCTTTCTGTCGCTGACACAAAAATGGCTAGTTTTTTTTTTCACCCGAATTATTACCCCGCAACGGTAATAAACGGCTATATTTGTTAAGAACGTTTAAATTCACACAAATTTTCTATTTGAACCTATACTTGTTCACATTTTATTCTATGTTTCATCAAATTAATCCTTAGATTCAAAAATATCATCATTTTACTTTGTTATGGATGATCCGTCTTGTTTCGGTTCGTCATCGGAATATCATAAGGGATTCTTTTTCGGGTTTACCTCTTCCTCTTCCTCCGATGATGATAGTTTTTCTATGGATACAAGTTCCAATAATACTATTGTCATATCCTCCGACGACACCGAGGAGTTTGAAATGCCTCCGAATCCAACTCTAAATCGGACCTCTCGTGCCGGTGGGCCACGAGCGACGAAGGGGCGTGGGCGTGGGCGTGGGCGGGGACGTGGTAGGCCACCGTCTTTTCTATGGGAAACAGATTTTCAAATGAGGCTCAAATGGAACAATGAGACTCAAACTCAAGATAGGTACGCCAAATGCAAATGGTGCTGTCAAGAGATTCTCGCAATCGTTGAACGAGGCACAACTCATTTACGCCGACATGCTAATCGTTGTCGTAGAGATTTAGGTATTGATGACGAATTATGATTTTAATTGTTGTAGTTTTATTAATATAATTTTGAATTGTTGTGAGTTATTTTGTTATTTGAAAAAGTATTAAATGTAATGTTGGATTGTTGTGAGTGATTTTGTTGTTTTAAAACTATTAAATGTAATATTTAATATCTGTAAGTGATTTTGTTGTTTTAAAATTATTAAATGTAATGTTTAACTGTTGTAAGCGATTATGTTGTTTTAATATTAAATTTAATGATGAATTGTTCGAAGTGATTTTGTTGTTTTAAAATTAATAAATGTAATGAAGTATGATACTCGCCGCGGCACAATGTTAACAATGCCTTGGCAAGACCTATTGACTCATGATTAATAACCGTAGTCGAACTCACGCCACGGCATATCAAAATCTATGCCTCGGCATTTTTACAATGGCCGCGGCAGAATGGTAGTAACGCCGCGGCGTTTAGTGACTTACAGAGTCCATGCTCTCTGTATAATTTGAAACAACATATAGGCCTCGGCATGGTATCAGCAAGCCGTGGCTTCGTTGGCCATGCCAAGGCATGGGTAACAGAATGCCGCAGCTTACATCGTCTGTTTACCAAAGTACCCTCACAATATGCAACTCGCCGAGGCCTCTCTTGAAAGTGCCGCGGCGAGTTGCATAATCAAGAGGGCAAATTTGTAAATTAAAATGAAGCCACAGCGTGTTCATTCAAATGCCGCGGCATGATAAGTAAATTTACAATGTAATTATTAGTTATCATATTAATTGTAACACAATTTTAGTAAATTAAATTATCTCATTAATAAACTATGAAAATGTTGATAATTTTATTATAAAAAATACAAAATAATGCACATAATAATCATAACTAAATAATCGTTCAAACAAAAAACACAACATTGTACTATTAATTATATAATTTTTCAAACAAAAAATATAAAAAATTAATATAATTACAGTTTAATTTTATGGGTTTAAAGTCTAGGGTAAAATTGTAAAAATTAATTAACCACGCCGCGGCTTATTTTGTAGAAGTCACGGCTTTATCTCAAACGTCGGATATATCCGTTGCAGAAACTGAACACGCCGCGGCATATATAACCCCTGCCGCGGCTTTCTGTCGCTGACACAAAAATGGCTAGTTTTTTTTTTCACCCGAATTATTACCCCGCAACGGTAATAAACGGCTATATTTGTTAAGAACGTTTAAATTCACACAAATTTTCTATTTGAACCTATACTTGTTCACATTTTATTCTATGTTTCATCAAATTAATCCTTAGATTCAAAAATATCATCATTTTACTTTGTTATGGATGATCCGTCTTGTTTCGGTTCGTCATCGGAATATCATAAGGGATTCTTTTTCGGGTTTACCTCTTCCTCTTCCTCCGATGATGATAGTTTTTCTATGGATACAAGTTCCAATAATACTATTGTCATATCCTCCGACGACACCGAGGAGTTTGAAATGCCTCCGAATCCAACTCTAAATCGGACCTCTCGTGCCGGTGGGCCACGAGCGACGAAGGGGCGTGGGCGTGGGCGGGGGCGGGGACGTGGTAGGCCACCGTCTTTTCTATGGGAAACAGATTTTCAAATGAGGCTCAAATGGAACAATGAGACTCAAACTCAAGATAGGTACGCCAAATGCAAATGGTGCTGTCAAGAGATTCTCGCAATCGTTGAACGAGGCACAACTCATTTACGCCGACATGCTAATCGTTGTCGTAGAGATTTAGGTATTGATGACGAATTATGATTTTAATTGTTGTAGTTTTATTAATATAATTTTGAATTGTTGTGAGTTATTTTGTTATTTGAAAAAGTATTAAATGTAATGTTGGATTGTTGTGAGTGATTTTGTTGTTTTAAAACTATTAAATGTAATATTTAATTGCTGTAAGTGATTTTGTTGTTTTAAAATTATTAAATGTAATGTTTAACTGTTGTAAGCGATTATGTTGTTTTAATATTAAATTTAATGACGAATTGTTCGAAGTGATTTTGTTGTTTTAAAATTAATAAATGTAATGAAGTATGATACTCGCCGCGGCACAATGTTAACAATGCCTTGGCAAGACCTATTGATTCATGATTAATAACCGTAGTCGAACTCACGCCACGGCATATCAAAATCTATGCCTCGGCATTTTTACAATGGCCGCGGCAGAATGGTAGTAACGCCGCGGCGTTTAGTGACTTACAGAGTCCATGCTCTCTGTATAATTTGAAACAACATATAGACCTCGGCATGGTATCACCAAGCCGTGGCTTCGTTGGCCATGCCAAGGCATGGGTAACAGAATGCCGCAGCTTACATCGTCTGTTTACCAAAGTACCCTCACAATATGCAACTCGCCGAGGCCTCTCTTGAAAGTGCCGCGGCGAGTTGCATAATCAAGAGGGCAAATTTGTAAATTAAAATGAAGCCACAGCGTGTTCATTCAAATGCCGCGGCATGATAAGTAAATTTACAATGTAATTATTAGTTATCATATTAATTGTAACACAATTTTAGTAAATTAAATTATCTCATTAATAAACTATGAAAATGTTGATAATTTTATTATAAAAAATACAAAATAATGCACATAATAATCATAACTAAATAATCGTTCAAACAAAAAACACAACATTGTACTATTAATTATATAATTTTTCAAACAAAAAATATAAAAAATTAATATAATTACAGTTTAATTTTATGGGTTTAAAGTCTAGGGTAAAATTGTAAAAATTAATTAACCACGCCGCGGCTTATTTTGTAGAAGTCACGGCTTTATCTCAAACGTCGGATATATCCGTTGCAGAAACTGAACACGCCGCGGCATATATAACCCCTGCCGCGGCTTTCTGTCGCTGACACAAAAACGGCTAGTTTTTTTTTTCACCCGAATTATTACCCCGCAACGGTAATAAACGGCTATATTTGTTAAGAACGTTTAAATTCACACAAATTTTCTATTTAAACCTATACTTGTTCACATTTTATTCTATGTTTCATCAAATTAATCCTTAGATTCAAAAATATCATCATTTTACTTTGTTATGGATGATCCGTCTTGTTTCGGTTCGTCATCGGAATATCATCAGGGATTCTTTTTCGGGTTTACCTCTTCCTCTTCCTCCGATGATGATAGTTTTTCTATGGATACAAGTTCCAATAATACTATTGTCATATCCTCCGACGACACCGAGGAGTTTGAAATGCCTCCGAATCCAACTCTAAATCGGACCTCTCGTGCCGGTGGGCCACGAGCGACGAGGGGGCGTGGGCGTGGGCGTGGGCGGGGACGTGGTAGGCCACCGTCTTTTCTATGGGAAACAGATTTTCAAATGAGGCTCAAATGGAACAATGAGACTCAAACTCAAGATAGGTACGCCAAATGCAAATGGTGCCGTCAAGAGATTCTCGCAATCGTTGAACGAGGCACAACTCATTTACGCCGACATGCTAATCCTTGTCGTAGAGATTTAGGTATTGATGACGAATTATGATTTTAATTGTTGTAGTTTTATTAATATAATTTTGAATTGTTGTGAGTTATTTTGTTATTTGAAAAAGTATTAAATGTAATGTTGGATTGTTGTGAGTGATTTTGTTGTTTTAAAACTATTAAATGTAATATTTAATATCTGTAAGTGATTTTGTTGTTTTAAAATTATTAAATGTAATGTTTAACTGTTGTAAGCGATTATGTTGTTTTAATATTAAATTTAATGATGAATTGTTCGAAGTGATTTTGTTGTTTTAAAATTAATAAATGTAATGAAGTATGATACTCGCCGCGGCACAATGTTAACAATGCCTTGGCAAGACCTATTGACTCATGATTAATAACCGTAGTCGAACTCACGCCACGGCATATCAAAATCTATGCCTCGGCATTTTTACAATGGCCGCGGCAGAATGGTAGTAACGCCGCGGCGTTTAGTGACTTACAGAGTCCATGCTCTCTGTATAATTTGAAACAACATATAGGCCTCGACATGGTATCACCAAGCCGTGGCTTCGTTGGCCATGCCAAGGCATGGGTAACAGAATGCCGCAGCTTACATCGTCTGTTTACCAAAGTACCCTCACAATATGCAACTCGCCGAGGCCTCTCTTGAAAGTGCCGCGGCGAGTTGCATAATCAAGAGGGAAAATTTGTAAATTAAAATGAAGCCACAGCGTGTTCATTCAAATGCCGCGGCATGATAAGTAAATTTACAATGTAATTATTAGTTATCATATTAATTGTAACACAATTTTAGTAAATTAAATTATCTCATTAATAAACTATGAAAATGTTGATAATTTTATTATAAAAAATACAAAATAATGCACATAATAATCATAACTAAATAATCGTTCAAACAAAAAACACAACATTGTACTATTAATTATATAATTTTTCAAACAAAAAATATAAAAAATTAATATAATTACAGTTTAATTTTATGGGTTTAAAGTCTAGGGTAAAATTGTAAAAATTAATTAACCACGCCGCGGCTTATTTTGTAGAAGTCACGGCTTTATCTCAAACGTCGGATATATCCGTTGTAGAAACTGAACACGCCGCGGCATATATAACCCCTGCCGCGGCTTTCTGTCGCTGACACAAAAACGGCTAGTTTTTTTTTTCACCCGAATTATTACCCCGCAACGGTAATAAACGGCTATATTTGTTAAGAACGTTTAAATTCACACAAATTTTCTATTTGAACCTATACTTGTTCACATTTTATTCTATGTTTCATCAAATTAATCCTTAGATTCAAAAATATCATCATTTTACTTTGTTATGGATGATCCGTCTTGTTTCGGTTCGTCATCGGAATATCATAAGGGATTCTTTTTCGGGTTTACCTCTTCCTCTTCCTCCGATGATGATAGTTTTTCTATGGATACAAGTTCCAATAATACTATTGTCATATCCTCCGACGACACCGAGGAGTTTGAAATGCCTCCGAATCCAACTCTAAATCGGACCTCTCGTGCCGGTGGGCCACGAGCGACGAAGGGGCGTGGGCGTGGGCGTGGGCGGGGACGTGGTAGGCCACCGTCTTTTCTATGGGAAACAGATTTTCAAATGAGGCTCAAATGGAACAATGAGACTCAAACTCAAGATAGGTACGCCAAATGCAAATGGTGCTGTCAAGAGATTCTCGCAATCGTTGAACGAGGCACAACTCATTTACGCCGACATGCTAATCGTTGTCGTAGAGATTTAGGTATTGATGACGAATTATGATTTTAATTGTTGTAGTTTTATTAATATAATTTTGAATTGTTGTGAGTTATTTTGTTATTTGAAAAAGTATTAAATGTAATGTTGGATTGTTGTGAGTGATTTTGTTGTTTTAAAACTATTAAATGTAATATTTAATTGCTGTAAGTGATTTTGTTTTTTTAAAATTATTAAATGTAATGTTTAACTGTTGTAAGCGATTATGTTGTTTTAATATTAAATTTAATGATGAATTGTTCGAAGTGATTTTGTTGTTTTAAAATTAATAAATGTAATGAAGTATGATACTCGCCGCGGCACAATGTTAACAATGCCTTGGCAAGACCTATTGATTCATGATTAATAACCGTAGTCGAACTCACGCCACGGCATATCAAAATCTATGCCTCGGCATTTTTACAATGGCCGCGGCAGAATGGTAGTAACGCCGCGGCGTTTAGTGACTTACAGAGTCCATGCTCTCTGTATAATTTGAAACAACATATAGACCTCGGCATGGTATCACCAAGCCGTGGCTTCGTTGGCCATGCCAAGGCATGGGTAACAGAATGCCGCAGCTTACATCGTCTGTTTACCAAAGTACCCTCACAATATGCAACTCGCCGAGGCCTCTCTTGAAAGTGCCGCGGCGAGTTGCATAATCAAGAGGGCAAATTTGTAAATTAAAATGAAGCCACAGCGTGTTCATTCAAATGCCGCGGCATGATAAGTAAATTTACAATGTAATTATTAGTTATCATATTAATTGTAACACAATTTTAGTAAATTAAATTATCTCATTAATAAACTATGAAAATGTTGATAATTTTATTATAAAAAATACAAAATAATGCACATAATAATCATAACTAAATAATCGTTCAAACAAAAAACACAACATTGTACTATTAATTATATAATTTTTCAAACAAAAAATATAAAAAATTAATATAATTGCAGTTTAATTTTATGGGTTTAAAGTCTAGGGTAAAATTGTAAAAATTAATTAACCACGCCGCGGCTTATTTTGTAGAAGTCACGGCTTTATCTCAAACGTCGGATATATCCGTTGCAGAAACTGAACACGCCGCGGCATATATAACCCCTGCCGCGGCTTTCTGTCGCTGACACAAAAACGGCTAGTTTTTTTTTTCACCCGAATTATTACCCCGCAACGGTAATAAACGGCTATATTTGTTAAGAACGTTTAAATTCACACAAATTTTCTATTTAAACCTATACTTGTTCACATTTTATTCTATGTTTCATCAAATTAATCCTTAGATTCAAAAATATCATCATTTTACTTTGTTATGGATGATCCGTCTTGTTTCGGTTCGTCATCGGAATATCATAAGGGATTCTTTTTCGGGTTTACCTCTTCCTCTTCCTCCGATGATGATAGTTTTTCTATGGATACAAGTTCCAATAATACTATTGTCATATCCTCCGACGACACCGAGGAGTTTGAAATGCCTCCGAATCCAACTCTAAATCGGACCTCTCGTGCCGGTGGGCCACGAGCGACGAGGGGGCGTGGGCGTGGGCGTGGGCGGGGACGTGGTAGGCCACCGTCTTTTCTATGGGAAACAGATTTTCAAATGAGGCTCAAATGGAACAATGAGACTCAAACTCAAGATAGGTACGCCAAATGCAAATGGTGCCGTCAAGAGATTCTCGCAATCGTTGAACGAGGCACAACTCATTTACGCCGACATGCTAATCCTTGTCGTAGAGATTTAGGTATTGATGACGAATTATGATTTTAATTGTTGTAGTTTTATTAATATAATTTTGAATTGTTGTGAGTTATTTTGTTATTTGAAAAAGTATTAAATGTAATGTTGGATTGTTGTGAGTGATTTTGTTGTTTTAAAACTATTAAATGTAATATTTAATATCTGTAAGTGATTTTGTTGTTTTAAAATTATTAAATGTAATGTTTAACTGTTGTAAGCGATTATGTTGTTTTAATATTAAATTTAATGATGAATTGTTCGAAGTGATTTTGTTGTTTTAAAATTAATAAATGTAATGAAGTATGATACTCGCCGCGGCACAATGTTAACAATGCCTTGGCAAGACCTATTGACTCATGATTAATAACCGTAGTCGAACTCACGCCACGGCATATCAAAATCTATGCCTCGGCATTTTTACAATGGCCGCGGCAGAATGGTAGTAACGCCGCGGCGTTTAGTGACTTACAGAGTCCATGCTCTCTGTATAATTTGAAACAACATATAGGCCTCGGCATGGTATCACCAAGCCGTGGCTTCGTTGGCCATGCCAAGGCATGGGTAACAGAATGCCGCAGCTTACATCGTCTGTTTACCAAAGTACCCTCACAATATGCAACTCGCCGAGGCCTCTCTTGAAAGTGCCGCGGCGAGTTGCATAATCAAGAGGGCAAATTTGTAAATTAAAATGAAGCCACAGCGTGTTCATTCAAATGCCGCGGCATGATAAGTAAATTTACAATGTAATTATTAGTTATCATATTAATTGTAACACAATTTTAGTAAATTAAATTATCTCATTAATAAACTATGAAAATGTTGATAATTTTATTATAAAAAATACAAAATAATGCACATAATAATCATAACTAAATAATCGTTCAAACAAAAAACACAACATTGTACTATTAATTATATAATTTTTCAAACAAAAAATATAAAAAATTAATATAATTACAGTTTAATTTTATGGGTTTAAAGTCTAGGGTAAAATTGTAAAAATTAATTAACCACGCCGCGGCTTATTTTGTAGAAGTCACGGCTTTATCTCAAACGTCGGATATATCCGTTGCAGAAACTGAACACGCCGCGGCATATAGAACCCCTGCCGCGGCTTTCTGTCGCTGACACAAAAACGGCTAGTTTTTTTTTTCACCCGAATTATTACCCCGCAACGGTAATAAACGGCTATATTTGTTAAGAACGTTTAAATTCACACAAATTTTCTATTTAAACCTATACTTGTTCACATTTTATTCTATGTTTCATCAAATTAATCCTTAGATTCAAAAATATCATCATTTTACTTTGTTATGGATGATCCGTCTTGTTTCGGTTCGTCATCGGAATATCATAAGGGATTCTTTTTCGGGTTTACCTCTTCCTCTTCCTCCGATGATGATAGTTTTTATATGGATACAAGTTCCAATAATACTATTGTCATATCCTCCGACGACACCGAGGAGTTTGAAATGCCTCCGAATCCAACTCTAAATCGGACCTCTCGTGCCGGTGGGCCTTGAACGACGAGGGGGCGTGGGCGTGGGCGTGGGCGGGGACGTGGTAGGCCACCGTCTTTTCTATGGGAAACAGATTTTCAAATGAGGCTCAAATGGAACAATGAGACTCAAACTCAAGATAGGTACGCCAAATGCAAATGGTGCCGTCAAGAGATTCTCGCAATCGTTGAACGAGGCACAACTCATTTACGCCGACATGCTAATCGTTGTCGTAGATATTTACGTATTGATGACGAATTATGATTTTAATTGTTGTAGTTTTATTAATATAATTTTGAATTGTTGTGAGTTATTTTGTTATTTGAAAAAGTATTAAATGTAATGTTGGATTGTTGTGAGTGATTTTGTTGTTTTAAAACTATTAAATGTAATATTTAATTGCTGTAAGTGATTTTGTTGTTTTAAAATTATTAAATGTAATGTTTAACTGTTGTAAGCGATTATGTTGTTTTAATATTAAATTTAATGATGAATTGTTCGAAGTGATTTTGTTGTTTTAAAATTAATAAATGTAATGAAGTATGATACTCGCCGCGGCACAATGTTAACAATGCCTTGGCAAGACCTATTGACTCATGATTAATAACCGTAGTCGAACTCACGCCACGGCATATCAAAATCTATGCCTCGGCATTTTTACAATGGCCGCGGCAGAATGGTAGTAACGCCGCGGCGTTTAGTGACTTACAGAGTCCATGCTCTCTGTATAATTTGAAACAACATATAGGCCTCGGCATGGTATCACCAAGCCGTGGCTTCGTTGGCCATGCCAAGGCATGGGTAACAGAATGCCGCAGCTTACATCGTCTGTTTACCAAAGTACCCTCACAATATGCAACCCCCCGAGGCCTCTCTTGAAAGTGCCGCGGCGAGTTGCATAATCAAGAGGGCAAATTTGTAAATTAAAATGAAGCCACAGCGTGTTCATTCAAATGCCGCGGCATGATAAGTAAATTTACAACGTAATTATTAGTTATCATATTAATTGTAACACAATTTTAGTAAATTAAATTATCTCATTAATAAACTATGAAAATGTTGATAATTTTATTATAAAAAATACAAAATAATGCACATAATAATCATAACTAAATAATCGTTCAAACAAAAAACACAACATTGTACTATTAATTATATAATTTTTCAAACAAAAAATATAAAAAATTAATATAATTACAGTTTAATTTTATGGGTTTAAAGTCTAGGGTAAAATTGTAAAAATTAATTAACCACGCCGCGGCTTATTTTGTAGAAGTCACGGCTTTATCTTAAACGTCGGATATATCCGTTGCAGAAACTGAACACGCCGCGGCATATAGAACCCCTGCCGCGGCTTTCTGTCGCTGACACAAAAACGGCTAGTTTTTTTTTTCACCCGAATTATTACCCCGCAACGGTAATAAACGGCTATATTTGTTAAGAACGTTTTAAATTCACACAAATCTTCTATTTAAACCTATACTTGTTCACATTTTATTCTATGTTTCATCAAATTAATCCTTAGATTCAAAAATATCATCATTTTTCTTTGTTATGGATGATCCGTCTCGTTTCGGTTCGTCATCGGAATATCATCAGGGATTCTTTTTTGGGTTTACCTCTTCCTCTTCCTTCGATGATGATAGTTTTTCTATGGATACAAGTTCCAATAATACTATTGTCATATCCTCCGACGACACCGAGGAGTTTGAAATGCCTCCGAATCCAACTCTAAACCGGACCTCTCGTGCCGGTGGGCCACGACCGACGAGGGGGCGTGGGCGTGGACGTGGTAGGCCACCATCTTTACTATGGGAAACAGATTTTCAAATGAGGCTCAAATGGAACAATGAGACTCAAACTCAAGATAGGTACGCCAAATGCAAATGGTGCCGTCAAGAGATTCTCGCAATCGTTGAACGAGGCACAACTCATTTACACCGACATGCTAATCGTTGTCGTAGAGATTTAGGTATTGATGACGAATTATGATTTTAATTATTGTAGTTTTATTAATATAATTTTGAATTGTTGTGAGTTATTTTGTTATTTGAAAAAGTATTAAATGTAATGTTGGATTGTTGTGAGTGATTTTGTTGTTTTAAAACTATTAAATGTAATATTTAATTGCTGTAAGTGATTTTGTTGTTTTAAAATTATTAAATGTAATGTTTAACTGTTGTAAGCGATTATGTTGTTTTAATATTAAATTTAATGATGAATTGTACGAAGTGATTTTGTTGTTTTAAAATTAATAAATGTAATGAAGTATGATACTCGCCGGGGCACAATGTTAACAATGCCTTGGCAAGACCTATTGACTCATGATTAATAACCGTAGTCGAACGAACGCCACGGCATATCAAAATCTATGCCTCGGCATTTTTACAATGGCCGCGGCAGAATGGTAGTAACGCCGCGGCGTTTAGTGACTTACAGAGTCCATGCTCTCTGTATAATTTGAAACAACATATAGGCCTCGGCATGGTATCACCAAGCCGTGGCTTCGTTGGCCATGCCAAGGCATGGGTAACAGAATGCCGCAGCTTACATCGTCTGTTTACCAAAGTACCCTCACAATATGCAACTCGCCAAGGCCTCTCTTGAAAGTGCCGCGGCGAGTTGCATAATCAAGAGGGCAAATTTGTAAATTAAAATGAAGCCACAGCGTGTTCATTCAAATGCCGCGGCATGATAAGTAAATTTACAACGTAATTATTAGTTATCATATTAATTGTAACACAATTTTAGTAAATTAAATTATCTCATTAATAAACTATGAAAATGTTGATAATTTTATTATAAAAAATACAAAATAATGCACATAATAATCATAACTAAATAATCGTTCAAACAAAAAACACAACATTGTACTATTAATTATATAATTTTTCAAACAAAAAATATAAAAAATTAATATAATTACAGTTTAATTTTATGGGTTTAAAGTCTAGGGTAAAATTGTAAAAATTAATTAACCACGCCGCGGCTTATTTTGTAGAAGTCACGGCTTTATCTTAAACGTCGGATATATCCGTTGCAGAAACTGAACACGCCGCGGCATATATAACCCCTGCCGCGGCTTTCTGTCGCTGACACAAAAACGGCTAGTTTTTTTTTTCACCCGAATTATTACCCCGCAACGGTAATAAACGGCTATATTTGTTAAGAACGTTTTAAATTCACACAAATCTTCTATTTAAACCTATACTTGTTCACATTTTATTCTATGTTTCATCAAATTAATCCTTAGATTCAAAAATATCATCATTTTTCTTTGTTATGGATGATCCGTCTCGTTTCGGTTCGTCATCGGAATATCATCAGGGATTCTTTTTTGGGTTTACCTCTTCCTCTTCCTTCGATGATGATAGTTTTTCTATGGATACAAGTTCCAATAATACTATTGTCATATCCTCCGACGACACCGAGGAGTTTGAAATGCCTCCGAATCCAACTCTAAACCGGACCTCTCGTGCCGGTGGGCCACGACCGACGAGGGGGCGTGGGCGTGGACGTGGTAGGCCACCATCTTTACTATGGGAAACAGATTTTCAAATGAGGCTCAAATGGAACAATGAGACTCAAACTCAAGATAGGTACGCCAAATGCAAATGGTGCCGTCAAGAGATTCTCGCAATCGTTGAACGAGACACAACTCATTTACACCGACATGCTAATCGTTGTCGTAGAGATTTAGGTATTGATGACGAATTATGATTTTAATTATTGTAGTTTTATTAATATAATTTTGAATTGTTGTGAGTTATTTTGTTATTTGAAAAAGTATTAAATGTAATGTTGGATTGTTGTGAGTGATTTTGTTGTTTTAAAACTATTAAATGTAATATTTAATTGCTGTAAGTGATTTTGTTGTTTTAAAATTATTAAATGTAATGTTTAACTGTTGTAAGCGATTATGTTGTTTTAATATTAAATTTAATGATGAATTGTACGAAGTGATTTTGTTGTTTTAAAATTAATAAATGTAATGAAGTATGATACTCGCCGGGGCACAATGTTAACAATGCCTTGGCAAGACCTATTGACTCATGATTAATAACCGTAGTCGAACGAACGCCACGGCATATCAAAATCTATGCCTCGGCATTTTTACAATGGCCGCGGCAGAATGGTAGTAACGCCGCGGCGTTTAGTGACTTACAGAGTCCATGCTCTCTGTATAATTTGAAACAACATATAGGCCTCGGCATGGTATCACCAAGCCGTGGCTTCGTTGGCCATGCCAAGGCATGGGTAACAGAATGCCGCAGCTTACATCGTCTGTTTACCAAAGTACCCTCACAATATGCAACTCCCCGAGGCCTCTCTTGAAAGTGCCGCGGCGAGTTGCATAATCAAGAGGGCAAATTTGTAAATTAAAATGAAGCCACAGCGTGTTCATTCAAATGCCGCGGCATGATAAGTAAATTTACAACGTAATTATTAGTTATCATATTAATTGTAACACAATTTTAGTAAATTAAATTATCTCATTAATAAACTATGAAAATGTTGATAATTTTATTATAAAAAATACAAAATAATGCACATAATAATCATAACTAAATAATCGTTCAAACAAAAAACACAACATTGTACTATTAATTATATAATTTTTCAAACAAAAAATATAAAAAATTAATATAATTACAGTTTAATTTTATGGGTTTAAAGTCTAGGGTAAAATTGTAAAAATTAATTAACCACGCCGCGGCTTATTTTGTAGAAGTCACGGCTTTATCTTAAACGTCGGATATATCCGTTGCAGAAACTGAACACGCCGCGGCATATATAACCCCTGCCGCGGCTTTCTGTCGCTGACACAAAAACGGCTAGTTTTTTTTTTCACCCGAATTATTACCCCGCAACGGTAATAAACGGCTATATTTGTTAAGAACGTTTTAAATTCACACAAATCTTCTATTTAAACCTATACTTGTTCACATTTTATTCTATGTTTCATCAAATTAATCCTTAGATTCAAAAATATCATCATTTTTCTTTGTTATGGATGATCCGTCTCGTTTCGGTTCGTCATCGGAATATCATCAGGGATTCTTTTTTGGGTTTACCTCTTCCTCTTCCTTCGATGATGATAGTTTTTCTATGGATACAAGTTCCAATAATACTATTGTCATATCCTCCGACGACACCGAGGAGTTTTAAATGCCTCCGAATCCAACTCTAAACCGGACCTCTCGTGCCGGTGGGCCACGACCGACGAGGGGGCGTGGGCGTGGACGTGGTAGGCCACCATCTTTACTATGGGAAACAGATTTTCAAATGACGCTCAAATGGAACAATGAGACTCAAACTCAAGATAGGTACGCCAAATGCAAATGGTGCCGTCAAGAGATTCTCGCAATCGTTGAACGAGGCACAACTCATTTACACCGACATGCTAATCGTTGTCGTAGAGATTTAGGTATTGATGACGAATTATGATTTTAATTATTGTAGTTTTATTAATATAATTTTGAATTGTTGTGAGTTATTTTGTTATTTGAAAAAGTATTAAATGTAATGTTGGATTGTTGTGAGTGATTTTGTTGTTTTAAAACTATTAAATGTAATATTTAATTGCTGTAAGTGATTTTGTTGTTTTAAAATTATTAAATGTAATGTTTAACTGTTGTAAGCGATTATGTTGTTTTAATATTAAATTTAATGATGAATTGTACGAAGTGATTTTGTTGTTTTAAAATTAATAAATGTAATGAAGTATGATACTCGCCGGGGCACAATGTTAACAATGCCTTGGCAAGACCTATTGACTCATGATTAATAACCGTAGTCGAACGAACGCCACGGCATATCAAAATCTATGCCTCGGCATTTTTACAATGGCCGCGGCAGAATGGTAGTAACGCCGCGGCGTTTAGTGACTTACAGAGTCCATGCTCTCTGTATAATTTGAAACAACATATAGGCCTCGGCATGGTATCACCAAGCCGTGGCTTCGTTGGCCATGCCAAGGCATGGGTAACAGAATGCCGCAGCTTACATCGTCTGTTTACCAAAGTACCCTCACAATATGCAACTCCCCGAGGCCTCTCTTGAAAGTGCCGCGGCGAGTTGCATAATCAAGAGGGCAAATTTGTAAATTAAAATGAAGCCACAGCGTGTTCATTCAAATGCCGCGGCATGATAAGTAAATTTACAACGTAATTATTAGTTATCATATTAATTGTAACACAATTTTAGTAAATTAAATTATCTCATTAATAAACTATGAAAATGTTGATAATTTTATTATAAAAAATACAAAATAATGCACATAATAATCATAACTAAATAATCGTTCAAACAAAAAACACAACATTGTACTATTAATTATATAATTTTTCAAACAAAAAATATAAAAAATTAATATAATTACAGTTTAATTTTATGGGTTTAAAGTCTAGGGTAAAATTGTAAAAATTAATTAACCACGCCGCGGCTTATTTTGTAGAAGTCACGGCTTTATCTTAAACGTCGGATATATCCGTTGCAGAAACTGAACACGCCGCGGCATATATAACCCCTGCCGCGGCTTTCTGTCGCTGACACAAAAACGGCTAGTTTTTTTTTTCACCCGAATTATTACCCCGCAACGGTAATAAACGGCTATATTTGTTAAGAACGTTTTAAATTCACACAAATCTTCTATTTAAACCTATACTTGTTCACATTTTATTCTATGTTTCATCAAATTAATCCTTAGATTCAAAAATATCATCATTTTTCTTTGTTATGGATGATCCGTCTCGTTTCGGTTCGTCATCGGAATATCATCAGGGATTCTTTTTTGGGTTTACCTCTTCCTCTTCCTTCGATGATGATAGTTTTTCTATGGATACAAGTTCCAATAATACTATTGTCATATCCTCCGACGACACCGAGGAGTTTGAAATGCCTCCGAATCCAACTCTAAACCGGACCTCTCGTGCCGGTGGGCCACGACCGACGAGGGGGCGTGGGCGTGGACGTGGTAGGCCACCATCTTTACTATGGGAAACAGATTTTCAAATGAGGCTCAAATGGAACAATGAGACTCAAACTCAAGATAGGTACGCCAAATGCAAATGGTGCCGTCAAGAGATTCTCGCAATCGTTGAACGAGACACAACTCATTTACACCGACATGCTAATCGTTGTCGTAGAGATTTAGGTATTGATGACGAATTATGATTTTAATTATTGTAGTTTTATTAATATAATTTTGAATTGTTGTGAGTTATTTTGTTATTTGAAAAAGTATTAAATGTAATGTTGGATTGTTGTGAGTGATTTTGTTGTTTTAAAACTATTAAATGTAATATTTAATTGCTGTAAGTGATTTTGTTGTTTTAAAATTATTAAATGTAATGTTTAACTGTTGTAAGCGATTATGTTGTTTTAATATTAAATTTAATGATGAATTGTACGAAGTGATTTTGTTGTTTTAAAATTAATAAATGTAATGAAGTATGATACTCGCCGGGGCACAATGTTAACAATGCCTTGGCAAGACCTATTGACTCATGATTAATAACCGTAGTCGAACGAACGCCACGGCATATCAAAATCTATGCCTCGGCATTTTTACAATGGCCGCGGCAGAATGGTAGTAACGCCGCGGCGTTTAGTGACTTACAGAGTCCATGCTCTCTGTATAATTTGAAACAACATATAGGCCTCGGCATGGTATCACCAAGCCGTGGCTTCGTTGGCCATGCCAAGGCATGGGTAACAGAATGCCGCAGCTTACATCGTCTGTTTACCAAAGTACCCTCACAATATGCAACTCCCCGAGGCCTCTCTTGAAAGTGCCGCGGCGAGTTGCATAATCAAGAGGGCAAATTTGTAAATTAAAATGAAGCCACAGCGTGTTCATTCAAATGCCGCGGCATGATAAGTAAATTTACAACGTAATTATTAGTTATCATATTAATTGTAACACAATTTTAGTAAATTAAATTATCTCATTAATAAACTATGAAAATGTTGATAATTTTATTATAAAAAATACAAAATAATGCACATAATAATCATAACTAAATAATCGTTCAAACAAAAAACACAACATTGTACTATTAATTATATAATTTTTCAAACAAAAAATATAAAAAATTAATATAATTACAGTTTAATTTTATGGGTTTAAAGTCTAGGGTAAAATTGTAAAAATTAATTAACCACGCCGCGGCTTATTTTGTAGAAGTCACGGCTTTATCTTAAACGTCGGATATATCCGTTGCAGAAACTGAACACGCCGCGGCATATATAACCCCTGCCGCGGCTTTCTGTCGCTGACACAAAAACGGCTAGTTTTTTTTTTCACCCGAATTATTACCCCGCAACGGTAATAAACGGCTATATTTGTTAAGAACGTTTTAAATTCACACAAATCTTCTATTTAAACCTATACTTGTTCACATTTTATTCTATGTTTCATCAAATTAATCCTTAGATTCAAAAATATCATCATTTTTCTTTGTTATGGATGATCCGTCTCGTTTCGGTTCGTCATCGGAATATCATCAGGGATTCTTTTTTGGGTTTACCTCTTCCTCTTCCTTCGATGATGATAGTTTTTCTATGGATACAAGTTCCAATAATACTATTGTCATATCCTCCGACGACACCGAGGAGTTTGAAATGCCTCCGAATCCAACTCTAAACCGGACCTCTCGTGCCGGTGGGCCACGACCGACGAGGGGGCGTGGGCGTGGACGTGGTAGGCCACCATCTTTACTATGGGAAACAGATTTTCAAATGAGGCTCAAATGGAACAATGAGACTCAAACTCAAGATAGGTACGCCAAATGCAAATGGTGCCGTCAAGAGATTCTCGCAATCGTTGAACGAGACACAACTCATTTACACCGACATGCTAATCGTTGTCGTAGAGATTTAGGTATTGATGACGAATTATGATTTTAATTATTGTAGTTTTATTAATATAATTTTGAATTGTTGTGAGTTATTTTGTTATTTGAAAAAGTATTAAATGTAATGTTGGATTGTTGTGAGTGATTTTGTTGTTTTAAAACTATTAAATGTAATATTTAATTGCTGTAAGTGATTTTGTTGTTTTAAAATTATTAAATGTAATGTTTAACTGTTGTAAGCGATTATGTTGTTTTAATATTAAATTTAATGATGAATTGTACGAAGTGATTTTGTTGTTTTAAAATTAATAAATGTAATGAAGTATGATACTCGCCGGGGCACAATGTTAACAATGCCTTGGCAAGACCTATTGACTCATGATTAATAACCGTAGTCGAACGAACGCCACGGCATATCAAAATCTATGCCTCGGCATTTTTACAATGGCCGCGGCAGAATGGTAGTAACGCCGCGGCGTTTAGTGACTTACAGAGTCCATGCTCTCTGTATAATTTGAAACAACATATAGGCCTCGGCATGGTATCACCAAGCCGTGGCTTCGTTGGCCATGCCAAGGCATGGGTAACAGAATGCCGCAGCTTACATCGTCTGTTTACCAAAGTACCCTCACAATATGCAACTCCCCGAGGCCTCTCTTGAAAGTGCCGCGGCGAGTTGCATAATCAAGAGGGCAAATTTGTAAATTAAAATGAAGCCACAGCGTGTTCATTCAAATGCCGCGGCATGATAAGTAAATTTACAACGTAATTATTAGTTATCATATTAATTGTAACACAATTTTAGTAAATTAAATTATCTCATTAATAAACTATGAAAATGTTGATAATTTTATTATAAAAAATACAAAATAATGCACATAATAATCATAACTAAATAATCGTTCAAACAAAAAACACAACATTGTACTATTAATTATATAATTTTTCAAACAAAAAATATAAAAAATTAATATAATTACAGTTTAATTTTATGGGTTTAAAGTCTAGGGTAAAATTGTAAAAATTAATTAACCACGCCGCGGCTTATTTTGTAGAAGTCACGGCTTTATCTTAAACGTCGGATATATCCGTTGCAGAAACTGAACACGCCGCGGCATATATAACCCCTGCCGCGGCTTTCTGTCGCTGACACAAAAACGGCTAGTTTTTTTTTTCACCCGAATTATTACCCCGCAACGGTAATAAACGGCTATATTTGTTAAGAACGTTTTAAATTCACACAAATCTTCTATTTAAACCTATACTTGTTCACATTTTATTCTATGTTTCATCAAATTAATCCTTAGATTCAAAAATATCATCATTTTTCTTTGTTATGGATGATCCGTCTCGTTTCGGTTCGTCATCGGAATATCATCAGGGATTCTTTTTTGGGTTTACCTCTTCCTCTTCCTTCGATGATGATAGTTTTTCTATGGATACAAGTTCCAATAATACTATTGTCATATCCTCCGACGACACCGAGGAGTTTGAAATGCCTCCGAATCCAACTCTAAACCGGACCTCTCGTGCCGGTGGGCCACGACCGACGAGGGGGCGTGGGCGTGGACGTGGTAGGCCACCATCTTTACTATGGGAAACAGATTTTCAAATGACGCTCAAATGGAACAATGAGACTCAAACTCAAGATAGGTACGCCAAATGCAAATGGTGCCGTCAAGAGATTCTCGCAATCGTTGAACGAGGCACAACTCATTTACACCGACATGCTAATCGTTGTCGTAGAGATTTAGGTATTGATGACGAATTATGATTTTAATTATTGTAGTTTTATTAATATAATTTTGAATTGTTGTGAGTTATTTTGTTATTTGAAAAAGTATTAAATGTAATGTTGGATTGTTGTGAGTGATTTTGTTGTTTTAAAACTATTAAATGTAATATTTAATTGCTGTAAGTGATTTTGTTGTTTTAAAATTATTAAATGTAATGTTTAACTGTTGTAAGCGATTATGTTGTTTTAATATTAAATTTAATGATGAATTGTACGAAGTGATTTTGTTGTTTTAAAATTAATAAATGTAATGAAGTATGATACTCGCCGGGGCACAATGTTAACAATGCCTTGGCAAGACCTATTGACTCATGATTAATAACCGTAGTCGAACGAACGCCACGGCATATCAAAATCTATGCCTCGGCATTTTTACAATGGCCGCGGCAGAATGGTAGTAACGCCGCGGCGTTTAGTGACTTACAGAGTCCATGCTCTCTGTATAATTTGAAACAACATATAGGCCTCGGCATGGTATCACCAAGCCGTGGCTTCGTTGGCCATGCCAAGGCATGGGTAACAGAATGCCGCAGCTTACATCGTCTGTTTACCAAAGTACCCTCACAATATGCAACTCCCCGAGGCCTCTCTTGAAAGTGCCGCGGCGAGTTGCATAATCAAGAGGGCAAATTTGTAAATTAAAATGAAGCCACAGCGTGTTCATTCAAATGCCGCGGCATGATAAGTAAATTTACAACGTAATTATTAGTTATCATATTAATTGTAACACAATTTTAGTAAATTAAATTATCTCATTAATAAACTATGAAAATGTTGATAATTTTATTATAAAAAATACAAAATAATGCACATAATAATCATAACTAAATAATCGTTCAAACAAAAAACACAACATTGTACTATTAATTATATAATTTTTCAAACAAAAAATATAAAAAATTAATATAATTACAGTTTAATTTTATGGGTTTAAAGTCTAGGGTAAAATTGTAAAAATTAATTAACCACGCCGCGGCTTATTTTGTAGAAGTCACGGCTTTATCTTAAACGTCGGATATATCCGTTGCAGAAACTGAACACGCCGCGGCATATATAACCCCTGCCGCGGCTTTCTGTCGCTGACACAAAAACGGCTAGTTTTTTTTTTCACCCGAATTATTACCCCGCAACGGTAATAAACGGCTATATTTGTTAAGAACGTTTTAAATTCACACAAATCTTCTATTTAAACCTATACTTGTTCACATTTTATTCTATGTTTCATCAAATTAATCCTTAGATTCAAAAATATCATCATTTTTCTTTGTTATGGATGATCCGTCTCGTTTCGGTTCGTCATCGGAATATCATCAGGGATTCTTTTTTGGGTTTACCTCTTCCTCTTCCTTCGATGATGATAGTTTTTCTATGGATACAAGTTCCAATAATACTATTGTCATATCCTCCGACGACACCGAGGAGTTTGAAATGCCTCCGAATCCAACTCTAAACCGGACCTCTCGTGCCGGTGGGCCACGACCGACGAGGGGGCGTGGGCGTGGACGTGGTAGGCCACCATCTTTACTATGGGAAACAGATTTTCAAATGACGCTCAAATGGAACAATGAGACTCAAACTCAAGATAGGTACGCCAAATGCAAATGGTGCCGTCAAGAGATTCTCGCAATCGTTGAACGAGGCACAACTCATTTACACCGACATGCTAATCGTTGTCGTAGAGATTTAGGTATTGATGACGAATTATGATTTTAATTATTGTAGTTTTATTAATATAATTTTGAATTGTTGTGAGTTATTTTGTTATTTGAAAAAGTATTAAATGTAATGTTGGATTGTTGTGAGTGATTTTGTTGTTTTAAAACTATTAAATGTAATATTTAATTGCTGTAAGTGATTTTGTTGTTTTAAAATTATTAAATGTAATGTTTAACTGTTGTAAGCGATTATGTTGTTTTAATATTAAATTTAATGATGAATTGTACGAAGTGATTTTGTTGTTTTAAAATTAATAAATGTAATGAAGTATGATACTCGCCGGGGCACAATGTTAACAATGCCTTGGCAAGACCTATTGACTCATGATTAATAACCGTAGTCGAACGAACGCCACGGCATATCAAAATCTATGCCTCGGCATTTTTACAATGGCCGCGGCAGAATGGTAGTAACGCCGCGGCGTTTAGTGACTTACAGAGTCCATGCTCTCTGTATAATTTGAAACAACATATAGGCCTCGGCATGGTATCACCAAGCCGTGGCTTCGTTGGCCATGCCAAGGCATGGGTAACAGAATGCCGCAGCTTACATCGTCTGTTTACCAAAGTACCCTCACAATATGCAACTCCCCGAGGCCTCTCTTGAAAGTGCCGCGGCGAGTTGCATAATCAAGAGGGCAAATTTGTAAATTAAAATGAAGCCACAGCGTGTTCATTCAAATGCCGCGGCATGATAAGTAAATTTACAACGTAATTATTAGTTATCATATTAATTGTAACACAATTTTAGTAAATTAAATTATCTCATTAATAAACTATGAAAATGTTGATAATTTTATTATAAAAAATACAAAATAATGCACATAATAATCATAACTAAATAATCGTTCAAACAAAAAACACAACATTGTACTATTAATTATATAATTTTTCAAACAAAAAATATAAAAAATTAATATAATTACAGTTTAATTTTATGGGTTTAAAGTCTAGGGTAAAATTGTAAAAATTAATTAACCACGCCGCGGCTTATTTTGTAGAAGTCACGGCTTTATCTTAAACGTCGGATATATCCGTTGCAGAAACTGAACACGCCGCGGCATATATAACCCCTGCCGCGGCTTTCTGTCGCTGACACAAAAACGGCTAGTTTTTTTTTTCACCCGAATTATTACCCCGCAACGGTAATAAACGGCTATATTTGTTAAGAACGTTTTAAATTCACACAAATCTTCTATTTAAACCTATACTTGTTCACATTTTATTCTATGTTTCATCAAATTAATCCTTAGATTCAAAAATATCATCATTTTTCTTTGTTATGGATGATCCGTCTCGTTTCGGTTCGTCATCGGAATATCATCAGGGATTCTTTTTTGGGTTTACCTCTTCCTCTTCCTTCGATGATGATAGTTTTTCTATGGATACAAGTTCCAATAATACTATTGTCATATCCTCCGACGACACCGAGGAGTTTGAAATGCCTCCGAATCCAACTCTAAACCGGACCTCTCGTGCCGGTGGGCCACGACCGACGAGGGGGCGTGGGCGTGGACGTGGTAGGCCACCATCTTTACTATGGGAAACAGATTTTCAAATGAGGCTCAAATGGAACAATGAGACTCAAACTCAAGATAGGTACGCCAAATGCAAATGGTGCCGTCAAGAGATTCTCGCAATCGTTGAACGAGGCACAACTCATTTACACCGACATGCTAATCGTTGTCGTAGAGATTTAGGTATTGATGACGAATTATGATTTTAATTATTGTAGTTTTATTAATATAATTTTGAATTGTTGTGAGTTATTTTGTTATTTGAAAAAGTATTAAATGTAATGTTGGATTGTTGTGAGTGATTTTGTTGTTTTAAAACTATTAAATGTAATATTTAATTGCTGTAAGTGATTTTGTTGTTTTAAAATTATTAAATGTAATGTTTAACTGTTGTAAGCGATTATGTTGTTTTAATATTAAATTTAATGATGAATTGTACGAAGTGATTTTGTTGTTTTAAAATTAATAAATGTAATGAAGTATGATACTCGCCGCGGCACAATGTTAACAATGCCTTGGCAAGACCTATTGACTCATGATTAATAACCGTAGTCGAACGAACGCCACGGCATATCAAAATCTATGCCTCGGCATTTTTACAATGGCCGCGGCAGAATTGTAGTAACGCCGCGGCGTTTAGTGACTTACAGAGTCCATGCTCTCTGTATAATTTGAAACAACATATAGGCCTCGGCATGGTATCACCAAGCCGTGGCTTCGTTGGCCATGCCAAGGCATGGGTAACAGAATGCCGCAGCTTACATCGTCTGTTTACCAAAGTACCCTCACAATATGCAACTCCCCGAGGCCTCTCTTGAAAGTGCCGCGGCGAGTTGCATAATCAAGAGGGCAAATTTGTAAATTAAAATGAAGCCACAGCGTGTTCATTCAAATGCCGCGGCATGATAAGTAAATTTACAACGTAATTATTAGTTATCATATTAATTGTAACACAATTTTAGTAAATTAAATTATCTCATTAATAAACTATGAAAATGTTGATAATTTTATTATAAAAAAAAACAAAATAATGCACTTAATAATGATAACTAAATAATCGTTCAAACAAAAAACACAACATAGTACTATTAATTATATAATTTTTCAAACCAAAAATATAAAAAATTAATATAATTACAGTTTAATTTTATGGGTTTAAAGTATAGGGTAAAATTGTAAAAATTAATTAACCACGCCGCGGCTTATTTTGTAGAAGCCACGGCTTTATCTCAAACGTCGGATATATCCGTTGCAGAAAGTGAACACGCCGCGGCATATATAACCCCTGCCGCGGCTTTCTGTCGCTGACACAAAAACGGCTAGTTTTTTGTTTCACCCGAATTATTACCCCGCAACGGTAATAAACGGCTATATTTGTTAAGAACGTTTAAATTCACACAAATCTTCTATTTAAACCTATACTTGTTCACATTTTATTCTATGTTTCATCAAATTAATCCTTAGATTCAAAAATATCATCATTTTTCTTTGTTATGGATGATCCGTCTCGTTTCGGTTCGTCATCGGAATATCATCAGGGATTCTTTTTTGGGTTTACCTCTTCCTCTTCCTCCGATGATGATAGTTTTTCTATGGATACAAGTTCCAATAATACTATTGTCATATCCTCCGACGACACCGAGGAGTTTGAAATGCCTCCGAATCCAACTCTAAACCGGACCTCTCGTGCCGGTGGGCCACGACCGACGAGGGGGCGTGGGCGTGGACGTGGTAGGCCACCATCTTTACTATGGGAAACAGATTTTCAAATGAGGCTCAAATGGAACAATGAGACTCAAACTCAAGATAGGTACGCCAAATGCAAATGGTGCCGTCAAGAGATTCTCGCAATCGTTGAACGAGGCACAACTCATTTACACCGACATGCTAATCGTTGTCGTAGAGATTTAGGTATTGATGACGAATTATGATTTTAATTATTGTAGTTTTATTAATATAATTTTGAATTGTTGTGAGTTATTTTGTTATTTGAAAAAGTATTAAATGTAATGTTGGATTGTTGTGAGTGATTTTGTTGTTTTAAAACTATTAAATGTAATATTTAATTGCTGTAAGTGATTTTGTTGTTTTAAAATTATTAAATGTAATGTTTAACTGTTGTAAGCGATTATGTTGTTTTAATATTAAATTTAATGATGAATTGTACGAAGTGATTTTGTTGTTTTAAAATTAATAAATGTAATGAAGTATGATACTCGCCGCGGCACAATGTTAACAATGCCTTGGCAAGACCTATTGACTCATGATTAATAACCGTAGTCGAACGAACGCCACGGCATATCAAAATCTATGCCTCGGCATTTTTACAATGGCCGCGGCAGAATTGTAGTAACGCCGCGGCGTTTAGTGACTTACAGAGTCCATGCTCTCTGTATAATTTGAAACAACATATAGGCCTCGGCATGGTATCACCAAGCCGTGGCTTCGTTGGCCATGCCAAGGCATGGGTAACAGAATGCCGCAGCTTACATCGTCTGTTTACCAAAGTACCCTCACAATATGCAACTCCCCGAGGCCTCTCTTGAAAGTGCCGCGGCGAGTTGCATAATCAAGAGGGCAAATTTGTAAATTAAAATGAAGCCACAGCGTGTTCATTCAAATGCCGCGGCATGATAAGTAAATTTACAACGTAATTATTAGTTATCATATTAATTGTAACACAATTTTAGTAAATTAAATTATCTCATTAATAAACTATGAAAATGTTGATAATTTTATTATAAAAAAAAACAAAATAATGCACTTAATAATGATAACTAAATAATCGTTCAAACAAAAAACACAACATAGTACTATTAATTATATAATTTTTCAAACCAAAAATATAAAAAATTAATATAATTACAGTTTAATTTTATGGGTTTAAAGTATAGGGTAAAATTGTAAAAATTAATTAACCACGCCGCGGCTTATTTTGTAGAAGCCACGGCTTTATCTCAAACGTCGGATATATCCGTTGCAGAAAGTGAACACGCCGCGGCATATATAACCCCTGCCGCGGCTTTCTGTCGCTGACACAAAAACGGCTAGTTTTTTGTTTCACCCGAATTATTACCCCGCAACGGTAATAAACGGCTATATTTGTTAAGAACGTTTAAATTCACACAAATCTTCTATTTAAACCTATACTTGTTCACATTTTATTCTATGTTTCATCAAATTAATCCTTAGATTCAAAAATATCATCATTTTTCTTTGTTATGGATGATCCGTCTCGTTTCGGTTCGTCATCGGAATATCATCAGGGATTCTTTTTTGGGTTTACCTCTTCCTCTTCCTCCGATGATGATAGTTTTTCTATGGATACAAGTTCCAATAATACTATTGTCATATCCTCCGACGACACCGAGGAGTTTGAAATGCCTCCGAATCCAACTCTAAACCGGACCTCTCGTGCCGGTGGGCCACGACCGACGAGGGGGCGTGGGCGTGGACGTGGTAAGCCACCGTCTTTACTATGGGAAACAGATTTTCAAATGAGGCTCAAATGGAACAATGAGACTCAAACTCAAGATAGGTACGCCAAATGCAAATGGTGCCGTCAAGAGATTCTCGCAATCGTTGAACGAGGCACAACTCATTTACGCCGACATGCTAATCGTTGTCGTAGAGATTTAGGTATTGATGACAAATTATGATTTTAATTGTTGTAGTTTTATTAATATAATTTTGAATTGTTGTGAGTTATTTGGTTATTTGAAAAAGTATTAAATGTAATGTTGGATTGTTGTGAGTGATTTTGTTGTTTTAAAACTATTAAATGTAATATTTAATTGTTGTAAGTGATTTTGTTGTTTTAAAATTATTAAATGTAATGTTTAACTGTTGTAAGCGATTATGTTGTTTTAATATTAAATTTAATGATGAATTGTACGAAGTGATTTTGTTGTTTTAAAATTAATAAATGTAATGAAGTATGATACTCGCCGCGGCACAATGTTAACAATGCCTTGGCAAGACCTATTGACTCATGATTAATAACCGTAGTCGAACGAACGCCACGGCATATCAAAATCTATGCCTCGGCATTTTTACAATGGCCGCGGCAGAATGGTAGTAACGCCGCGGCGTTTAGTGACTTACAGAGTCCATGCTCTCTGTATAATTTGAAACAACATATAGGCCTCGGCATGGTATCAGCAAGCCGTGGCTTCGTTGGCCATGCCAAGGCATGGGTAACAGAATGCCGCAGCTTACATCGTCTGTTTACCAAAGTACCCTCACAATATGCAACTCGCCGAGGCCTCTCTTGAAAGTGCCGCGGCGAGTTGCATAATCAAGAGGGCAAATTTGTAAATTAAAATGAAGCCACAGCGTGTTCATTCAAATGCCGCGGCATGATAAGTAAATTTACAATGTAATTATTAGTTATCATATTAATTGTAACACAATTTTAGTAAATTAAATTATCTCATTAATAAACTATGAAAATGTTGATAATTTTATTATAAAAAATACAAAATAATGCACATAATAATCATAACTAAATAATCGTTCAAACAAAAAACACAACATTGTACTATTAATTATATAATTTTTCAAACAAAAAATATAAAAAATTAATATAATTACAGTTTAATTTTATGGGTTTAAAGTCTAGGGTAAAATTGTAAAAATTAATTAACCACGCCGCGGCTTATTTTGTAGAAGTCACGGCTTTATCTCAAACGTCGGATATATCCGTTGCAGAAACTGAACACGCCGCGGCATATAGAACCCCTGCCGCGGCTTTCTGTCGCTGACACAAAAACGGCTAGTTTTTTTTTTCACCCGAATTATTACCCCGCAACGGTAATAAACGGCTATATTTGTTAAGAACGTTTAAATTCACACAAATTTTCTATTTAAACCTATACTTGTTCACATTTTATTCTATGTTTCATCAAATTAATCCTTAGATTCAAAAATATCATCATTTTACTTTGTTATGGATGATCCGTCTTGTTTCGGTTCGTCATCGGAATATCATAAGGGATTCTTTTTCGGGTTTACCTCTTCCTCTTCCTCCGATGATGATAGTTTTTATATGGATACAAGTTCCAATAATACTATTGTCATATCCTCCGACGACACCGAGGAGTTTGAAATGCCTCCGAATCCAACTCTAAATCGGACCTCTCGTGCCGGTGGGCCTTGAACGACGAGGGGGCGTGGGCGTGGGCGTGGGCGGGGACGTGGTAGGCCGCCGTCTTTTCTATGGGAAACAGATTTTCAAATGAGGCTCAAATGGAACAATGAGACTCAAACTCAAGATAGGTACGCCAAATGCAAATGGTGCCGTCAAGAGATTCTCGCAATCGTTGAACGAGGCACAACTCATTTACGCCGACATGCTAATCGTTGTCGTAGAGATTTAGGTATTGATGACGAATTATGATTTTAATTGTTGTAGTTTTATTAATATAATTTTGAATTGTTGTGAGTTATTTTGTTATTTGAAAAAGTATTAAATGTAATGTTGGATTGTTGTGAGTGATTTTGTTGTTTTAAAACTATTAAATGTAATATTTAATTGCTGTAAGTGATTTTGTTGTTTTAAAATTATTAAATGTAATGTTTAACTGTTGTAAGCGATTATGTTGTTGTAATATTAAATTTAATGATGAATTGTTCGAAGTGATTTTGTTGTTTTAAAATTAATAAATGTAATGAAGTATGATACTCGCCGCGGCACAATGTTAACAATGCCTTGGCAAGACCTATTGACTCATGATTAATAACCGTAGTCGAACTCACGCCACGGCATATCAAAATCTATGCCTCGGCATTTTTACAATGGCCGCGGCAGAATGGTAGTAACGCCGCGGCGTTTAGTGACTTACAGAGTCCATGCTCTCTGTATAATTTGAAACAACATATAGGCCTCGGCATGGTATCAGCAAGCCGTGGCTTCGTTGGCCATGCCAAGGCATGGGTAACAGAATGCCGCAGCTTACATCGTCTGTTTACCAAAGTACCCTCACAATATGCAACTCCCCGAGGCCTCTCTTGAAAGTGCCGCGGCGAGTTGCATAATCAAGAGGGCAAATTTGTAAATTAAAATGAAGCCACAGCGTGTTCATTCAAATGCCGCGGCATGATAAGTAAATTTACAACGTAATTATTAGTTATCATATTAATTGTAACACAATTTTAGTAAATTAAATTATCTCATTAATAAACTATGAAAATGTTGATAATTTTATTATAAAAAATACAAAATAATGCACATAATAATCATAACTAAATAATCGTTCAAACAAAAAACACAACATTGTACTATTAATTATATAATTTTTCAAACAAAAAATATAAAAAATTAATATAATTACAGTTTAATTTTATGGGTTTAAAGTCTAGGGTAAAATTGTAAAAATTAATTAACCACGCCGCGGCTTATTTTGTAGAAGTCACGGCTTTATCTTAAACGTCGGATATATCCGTTGCAGAAACTGAACACGCCGCGGCATATATAACCCCTGCCGCGGCTTTCTGTCGCTGACACAAAAACGGCTAGTTTTTTTTTTCACCCGAATTATTACCCCGCAACGGTAATAAACGGCTATATTTGTTAAGAACGTTTTAAATTCACACAAATCTTCTATTTAAACCTATACTTGTTCACATTTTATTCTATGTTTCATCAAATTAATCCTTAGATTCAAAAATATCATCATTTTTCTTTGTTATGGATGATCCGTCTCGTTTCGGTTCGTCATCGGAATATCATCAGGGATTCTTTTTTGGGTTTACCTCTTCCTCTTCCTTCGATGATGATAGTTTTTCTATGGATACAAGTTCCAATAATACTATTGTCATATCCTCCGACGACACCGAGGAGTTTGAAATGCCTCCGAATCCAACTCTAAACCGGACCTCTCGTGCCGGTGGGCCACGACCGACGAGGGGGCGTGGGCGTGGACGTGGTAGGCCACCATCTTTACTATGGGAAACAGATTTTCAAATGAGGCTCAAATGGAACAATGAGACTCAAACTCAAGATAGGTACGCCAAATGCAAATGGTGCCGTCAAGAGATTCTCGCAATCGTTGAACGAGGCACAACTCATTTACACCGACATGCTAATCGTTGTCGTAGAGATTTAGGTATTGATGACGAATTATGATTTTAATTATTGTAGTTTTATTAATATAATTTTGAATTGTTGTGAGTTATTTTGTTATTTGAAAAAGTATTAAATGTAATGTTGGATTGTTGTGAGTGATTTTGTTGTTTTAAAACTATTAAATGTAATATTTAATTGCTGTAAGTGATTTTGTTGTTTTAAAATTATTAAATGTAATGTTTAACTGTTGTAAGCGATTATGTTGTTTTAATATTAAATTTAATGATGAATTGTACGAAGTGATTTTGTTGTTTTAAAATTAATAAATGTAATGAAGTATGATACTCGCCGCGGCACAATGTTAACAATGCCTTGGCAAGACCTATTGACTCATGATTAATAACCGTAGTCGAACGAACGCCACGGCATATCAAAATCTATGCCTCGGCATTTTTACAATGGCCGCGGCAGAATTGTAGTAACGCCGCGGCGTTTAGTGACTTACAGAGTCCATGCTCTCTGTATAATTTGAAACAACATATAGGCCTCGGCATGGTATCACCAAGCCGTGGCTTCGTTGGCCATGCCAAGGCATGGGTAACAGAATGCCGCAGCTTACATCGTCTGTTTACCAAAGTACCCTCACAATATGCAACTCCCCGAGGCCTCTCTTGAAAGTGCCGCGGCGAGTTGCATAATCAAGAGGGCAAATTTGTAAATTAAAATGAAGCCACAGCGTGTTCATTCAAATGCCGCGGCATGATAAGTAAATTTACAACGTAATTATTAGTTATCATATTAATTGTAACACAATTTTAGTAAATTAAATTATCTCATTAATAAACTATGAAAATGTTGATAATTTTATTATAAAAAAAAACAAAATAATGCACTTAATAATGATAACTAAATAATCGTTCAAACAAAAAACACAACATAGTACTATTAATTATATAATTTTTCAAACCAAAAATATAAAAAATTAATATAATTACAGTTTAATTTTATGGGTTTAAAGTATAGGGTAAAATTGTAAAAATTAATTAACCACGCCGCGGCTTATTTTGTAGAAGCCACGGCTTTATCTCAAACGTCGGATATATCCGTTGCAGAAAGTGAACACGCCGCGGCATATATAACCCCTGCCGCGGCTTTCTGTCGCTGACACAAAAACGGCTAGTTTTTTGTTTCACCCGAATTATTACCCCGCAACGGTAATAAACGGCTATATTTGTTAAGAACGTTTAAATTCACACAAATCTTCTATTTAAACCTATACTTGTTCACATTTTATTCTATGTTTCATCAAATTAATCCTTAGATTCAAAAATATCATCATTTTTCTTTGTTATGGATGATCCGTCTCGTTTCGGTTCGTCATCGGAATATCATCAGGGATTCTTTTTTGGGTTTACCTCTTCCTCTTCCTCCGATGATGATAGTTTTTCTATGGATACAAGTTCCAATAATACTATTGTCATATCCTCCGACGACACCGAGGAGTTTGAAATGCCTCCGAATCCAACTCTAAACCGGACCTCTCGTGCCGGTGGGCCACGACCGACGAGGGGGCGTGGGCGTGGACGTGGTAAGCCACCGTCTTTACTATGGGAAACAGATTTTCAAATGAGGCTCAAATGGAACAATGAGACTCAAACTCAAGATAGGTACGCCAAATGCAAATGGTGCCGTCAAGAGATTCTCGCAATCGTTGAACGAGGCACAACTCATTTACGCCGACATGCTAATCGTTGTCGTAGAGATTTAGGTATTGATGACAAATTATGATTTTAATTGTTGTAGTTTTATTAATATAATTTTGAATTGTTGTGAGTTATTTGGTTATTTGAAAAAGTATTAAATGTAATGTTGGATTGTTGTGAGTGATTTTGTTGTTTTAAAACTATTAAATGTAATATTTAATTGTTGTAAGTGATTTTGTTGTTTTAAAATTATTAAATGTAATGTTTAACTGTTGTAAGCGATTATGTTGTTTTAATATTAAATTTAATGATGAATTGTACGAAGTGATTTTGTTGTTTTAAAATTAATAAATGTAATGAAGTATGATACTCGCCGCGGCACAATGTTAACAATGCCTTGGCAAGACCTATTGACTCATGATTAATAACCGTAGTCGAACGAACGCCACGGCATATCAAAATCTATGCCTCGGCATTTTTACAATGGCCGCGGCAGAATGGTAGTAACGCCGCGGCGTTTAGTGACTTACAGAGTCCATGCTCTCTGTATAATTTGAAACAACATATAGGCCTCGGCATGGTATCAGCAAGCCGTGGCTTCGTTGGCCATGCCAAGGCATGGGTAACAGAATGCCGCAGCTTACATCGTCTGTTTACCAAAGTACCCTCACAATATGCAACTCGCCGAGGCCTCTCTTGAAAGTGCCGCGGCGAGTTGCATAATCAAGAGGGCAAATTTGTAAATTAAAATGAAGCCACAGCGTGTTCATTCAAATGCCGCGGCATGATAAGTAAATTTACAATGTAATTATTAGTTATCATATTAATTGTAACACAATTTTAGTAAATTAAATTATCTCATTAATAAACTATGAAAATGTTGATAATTTTATTATAAAAAATACAAAATAATGCACATAATAATCATAACTAAATAATCGTTCAAACAAAAAACACAACATTGTACTATTAATTATATAATTTTTCAAACAAAAAATATAAAAAATTAATATAATTACAGTTTAATTTTATGGGTTTAAAGTCTAGGGTAAAATTGTAAAAATTAATTAACCACGCCGCGGCTTATTTTGTAGAAGTAACGGCTTTATCTCAAACGTCGGATATATCCGTTGCAGAAACTGAACACGCCGCGGCATATAGAACCCCTGCCGCGGCTTTCTGTCGCTGACACAAAAACGGCTAGTTTTTTTTTTCACCCGAATTATTACCCCGCAACGGTAATAAACGGCTATATTTGTTAAGAACGTTTAAATTCACACAAATTTTCTATTTAAACCTATACTTGTTCACATTTTATTCTATGTTTCATCAAATTAATCCTTAGATTCAAAAATATCATCATTTTACTTTGTTATGGATGATCCGTCTTGTTTCGGTTCGTCATCGGAATATCATAAGGGATTCTTTTTCGGGTTTACCTCTTCCTCTTCCTCCGATGATGATAGTTTTTATATGGATACAAGTTCCAATAATACTATTGTCATATCCTCCGACGACACCGAGGAGTTTGAAATGCCTCCGAATCCAACTCTAAATCGGACCTCTCGTGCCGGTGGGCCTTGAACGACGAGGGGGCGTGGGCGTGGGCGTGGGCGGGGACGTGGTAGGCCGCCGTCTTTTCTATGGGAAACAGATTTTCAAATGAGGCTCAAATGGAACAATGAGACTCAAACTCAAGATAGGTACGCCAAATGCAAATGGTGCCGTCAAGAGATTCTCGCAATCGTTGAACGAGGCACAACTCATTTACGCCGACATGCTAATCGTTGTCGTAGAGATTTAGGTATTGATGACGAATTATGATTTTAATTGTTGTAGTTTTATTAATATAATTTTGAATTGTTGTGAGTTATTTTGTTATTTGAAAAAGTATTAAATGTAATGTTGGATTGTTGTGAGTGATTTTGTTGTTTTAAAACTATTAAATGTAATATTTAATTGCTGTAAGTGATTTTGTTGTTTTAAAATTATTAAATGTAATGTTTAACTGTTGTAAGCGATTATGTTGTTGTAATATTAAATTTAATGATGAATTGTTCGAAGTGATTTTGTTGTTTTAAAATTAATAAATGTAATGAAGTATGATACTCGCCGCGGCACAATGTTAACAATGCCTTGGCAAGACCTATTGACTCATGATTAATAACCGTAGTCGAACTCACGCCACGGCATATCAAAATCTATGCCTCGGCATTTTTACAATGGCCGCGGCAGAATGGTAGTAACGCCGCGGCGTTTAGTGACTTACAGAGTCCATGCTCTCTGTATAATTTGAAACAACATATAGGCCTCGGCATGGTATCACCAAGCCGTGGCTTCGTTGGCCATGCCAAGGCATGGGTAACAGAATGCCGCAGCTTACATCGTCTGTTTACCAAAGTACCCTCACAATATGCAACTCCCCGAGGCCTCTCTTGAAAGTGCCGCGGCGAGTTGCATAATCAAGAGGGCAAATTTGTAAATTAAAATGAAGCCACAGCGTGTTCATTCAAATGCCGCGGCATGATAAGTAAATTTACAATGTAATTATTAGTTATCATATTAATTGTAACACAATTTTAGTAAATTAAATTATCTCATTAATAAACTATGAAAATGTTGATAATTTTATTATAAAAAAAAAAACAAAATAATGCACTTAATAATGATAACTAAATAATCGTTCAAACAAAAAACACAACATAGTACTATTAATTATATAATTTTTCAAACCAAAAATATAAAAAATTAATATAATTACAGTTTAATTTTATGGGTTTAAAGTCTAGGGTAAAATTGTAAAAATTAATTAACCACGCCGCGGCTTATTTTGTAGAAGCCACGGCTTTATCTCAAACGTCGGATATATCCGTTGCAGAAACTGAACACGCCGCGGCATATAGAACCCCTGCCGCGGCTTTCTATCGCTGACACAAAAACGGCTAGTTTTTTTCTTCACCCGAATTATTACCCCACAACGGTAATAAACGGCTATATTTGTTAACAACGTTTAAATTCACACAAATTTTCTATTTAAACCTATACTTGTTCACATTTTATTCTATGTTTCATCAAATTAATCCTTAGATTCAAAAATATCATCATTTTACTTTGTTATGGATGATCCGTCTTGTTTCGGTTCGTCATCGGAATATCATCAGGGATTCTTTTTCGGGTTTACCTCTTCCTCTTCCTCCGATGATGATAGTTTTTATATGGATACAAGTTCCAATAATACTATTGTCATAACCTCCGACGACACCGAGGAGTTTGAAATGCCTCCGAATCCAACTCTAAATCGGACCTCTCGTGCCGGTGGGCCACGACCGACGAGGGGGCGTGGGCGTGGGCGTGGGCGGGGACGTGGTAGGCCACCGTCTTTTCTATGGGAAACAGATTTTCAAATGAGGCTCAAATGGAACAATGAGACTCAAACTCAAGATAGGTACGCCAAATGCAAATGGTGCCGTCAAGAGATTCTCGCAATCGTTGAACGAGGCACAACTCATTTACGCCGACATGCTAATCGTTGTCGTAGAGATTTAGGTATTGATGACAAATTATGATTTTAATTGTTGTAGTTTTATTAATATAATTTTGAATTGTTGTGAGTTATTTTGTTATTTGAAAAAGTATTAAATGTAATGTTGGATTGTTGTGAGTGATTTTGTTGTTTTAAAACTATTAAATGTAATATTTAATTGCTGTAAGTGATTTTGTTGTTTTAAAATTATTAAATGTAATGTTTAACTGTTGTAAGCGATTATGTTGTTTTAATAATAAATTTAATGATGAATTGTTCGAAGTGATTTTGTTGATTTAAAATTAATAAATGTAATGAAGTATGATACTCGCCGCGGCACAATGTTAACAATGCCTTGGCAAGACCTATTGACTCATGATTAATAACCGTAGTCGAACTCACGCCACGGCATATCAAAATCTATGCCTCGGCATTTTTACAATGGCCGCGGCAGAATTGTAGTAACGCCGCGGCGTTTAGTGACTTACAGAGTTCATGCTCTCTGTATAATTTGAAACAACATATAGGCCTCGGCATGGTATCAGCAAGCCGTGGCTTCGTTGGCCATGCCAAGGCATGGGTAACAGAATGCCGCAGCTTACATCGTCTGTTTACCAAAGTACCCTCACAATATGCAACTCGCCGAGGCCTCTCTTGAAAGTGCCGCGGCGAGTTGCATAATCAAGAGGGCAAATTTGTAAATTAAAATGAAGCCACAGCGTGTTCATTCAAATGCCGCGGCATGATAAGTAAATTTACAATGTAACTATTAGTTATCATATTAATTGTAACACAATTTTAGTAAATTAAATTATCTCATTAATAAACTATGAAAATGTTGATAATTTTATTATAAAAAAAAAAACAAAATAATGCACTTAATAATGATAACTAAATAATCGTTCAAACAAAAAACACAACATAGTACTATTAATTATATAATTTTTCAAACCAAAAATATAAAAAATTAATATAATTACAGTTTAATTTTATGGGTTTAAAGTCTAGGGTAAAATTGTAAAAATTAATTAACCACGCCGCGGCTTATTTTGTAGAAGCCACGGCTTTATCTCAAACGTCGGATATATCCGTTGCAGAAACTGAACACGCCGCGGCATATAGAACCCCTGCCGCGGCTTTCTATCGCTGACACAAAAACGGCTAGTTTTTTTCTTCACCCGAATTATTACCCCGCAACGGTAATAAACGGCTATATTTGTTAACAACGTTTAAATTCACACAAATTTTCTATTTAAACCTATACTTGTTCACATTTTATTCTATGTTTCATCAAATTAATCCTTAGATTCAAAAATATCATCATTTTACTTTGTTATGGATGATCCGTCTTGTTTCGGTTCGTCATCGGAATATCATCAGGGATTCTTTTTCGGGTTTACCTCTTCCTCTTCCTCCGATGATGATAGTTTTTCTATGGATACAAGTTCCAATAATACTATTGTCATATCCTCCGACGACACCGAGGAGTTTGAAATGCCTCCGAATCCAACTCTAAATCGGACCTCTCGTGCCGGTGGGCCACGACCGACGAGGGGGCGTGGGCGTGGGCGTGGGCGGGGACGTGGTAGGCCACCGTCTTTTCTATGGGAAACAGATTTTCAAATGAGGCTCAAATGGAACAATGAGACTCAAACTCAAGATAGGTACGCCAAATGCAAATGGTGCCGTCAAGAGATTCTCGCAATCGTTGAACGAGGCACAACTCATTTACGCCGACATGCTAATCGTTGTCGTAGAGATTTAGGTATTGATGACGAATTATGATTTTAATTGTTGTAGTTTTATTAATATAATTTTGAATTGTTGTGAGTTATTTTGTTATTTGAAAAAGTATTAAATGTAATGTTGGATTGTTGTGAGTGATTTTGTTGTTTTAAAACTATTAAATGTAATATTTAATTGCTGTAAGTGATTTTGTTGTTTTAAAATTATTAAATGTAATGTTTAACTGTTGTAAGCGATTATGTTGTTTTAATATTAAATTTAATGATGAATTGTTCGAAGTGATTTTGTTGATTTAAAATTAATAAATGTAATGAAGTATGATACTCGCCGCGGCACAATGTTAACAATGCCTTGGCAAGACCTATTGACTCATGATTAATAACCGTAGTCGAACTCACGCCACGGCATATCAAAATCTATGCCTCGGCATTTTTACAATGGCCGCGGCAGAATTGTAGTAACGCCGCGGCGTTTAGTGACTTACAGAGTCCATGCTCTCTGTATAATTTGAAACAACATATAGGCCTCGGCATGGTATCAGCAAGCCGTGGCTTCGTTGGCCATGCCAAGGCATGGGTAACAGAATGCCGCAGCTTACATCGTCTGTTTACCAAAGTACCCTCACAATATGCAACTCGCCGAGGCCTCTCTTGAAAGTGCCGCGGCGAGTTGCATAATCAAGAGGGCAAATTTGTAAATTAAAATGAAGCCACAGCGTGTTCATTCAAATGCCGCGGCATGATAAGTAAATTTACAATGTAACTATTAGTTATCATATTAATTGTAACACAATTTTAGTAAATTAAATTATCTCATTAATAAACTATGAAAATGTTGATAATTTTATTATAAAAAAAAAAACAAAATAATGCACTTAATAATGATAACTAAATAATCGTTCAAACAAAAAACACAACATAGTACTATTAATTATATAATTTTTCAAACCAAAAATATAAAAAATTAATATAATTACAGTTTAATTTTATGGGTTTAAAGTCTAGGGTAAAATTGTAAAAATTAATTAACCACGCCGCGGCTTATTTTGTAGAAGCCACGGCTTTATCTCAAACGTCGGATATATCCGTTGCAGAAATTGAACACGCCGCGGCATATAGAACCCCTGCCGCGGCTTTCTATCGCTGACACAAAAACGGCTAGTATTTTTCTTCACCCGAATTATTACCCCACAACGGTAATAAACGGCTATATTTGTTAACAACGTTTAAATTCACACAAATTTTCTATTTAAACCTATACTTGTTCACATTTTATTCTATGTTTCATCAAATTAATCCTTAGATTCAAAAATATCATCATTTTACTTTGTTATGGATGATCCGTCTTGTTTCGGTTCGTCATCGGAATATCATCAGGGATTCTTTTTCGGGTTTACCTCTTCCTCTTCCTCCGATGATGATAGTTTTTCTATGGATACAAGTTCCAATAATACTATTGTCATATCCTCCGACGACACCGAGGAGTTTGAAATGCCTCCGAATCCAACTCTAAATCGGACCTCTCGTGCCGGTGGGCCACGACCGACGAGGGGGCGTGGGCGTGGGCGTGGGCGGGGACGTGGTAGGCCACCGTCTTTTCTATGGGAAACAGATTTTCAAATGAGGCTCAAATGGAACAATGAGACTCAAACTCAAGATAGGTACGCCAAATGCAAATGGTGCCGTCAAGAGATTCTCGCAATCGTTGAACGAGGCACAACTCATTTACGCCGACATGCTAATCGTTGTCGTAGAGATTTAGGTATTGATGACGAATTATGATTTTAATTGTTGTAGTTTTATTAATATAATTTTGAATTGTTGTGAGTTATTTTGTTATTTGAAAAAGTATTAAATGTAATGTTGGATTGTTGTGAGTGATTTTGTTGTTTTAAAACTATTAAATGTAATATTTAATTGCTGTAAGTGATTTTGTTGTTTTAAAATTATTAAATGTAATGTTTAACTGTTGTAAGCGATTATGTTGTTTTAATATTAAATTTAATGATGAATTGTTCGAAGTGATTTTGTTGATTTAAAATTAATAAATGTAATGAAGTATGATACTCGCCGCGGCACAATGTTAACAATGCCTTGGCAAGACCTATTGACTCATGATTAATAACCGTAGTCGAACTCACGCCACGGCATATCAAAATCTATGCCTCGGCATTTTTACAATGGCCGCGGCAGAATTGTAGTAACGCCGCGGCGTTTAGTGACTTACAGAGTCCATGCTCTCTGTAGAATTTGAAACAACATATAGGCCTCGGCATGGTATCAGCAAGCCGTGGCTTCGTTGGCCATGCCAAGGCATGGGTAACAGAATGCCGCAGCTTACATCGTCTGTTTACCAAAGTACCCTCACAATATGCAACTCGCCGAGGCCTCTCTTGAAAGTGCCGCGGCGAGTTGCATAATCAAGAGGGCAAATTTGTAAATTAAAATGAAGCCACAGCGTGTTCATTCAAATGCCGCGGCATGATAAGTAAATTTACAATGTAACTATTAGTTATCATATTAATTGTAACACAATTTTAGTAAATTAAATTATCTCATTAATAAACTATGAAAATGTTGATAATTTTATTATAAAAAAAAAAAACAAAATAATGCACTTAATAATGATAACTAAATAATCGTTCAAACAAAAAACACAACATAGTACCATTAATTATATAATTTTTCAAACCAAAAATATAAAAAATTAATATAATTACAGTTTAATTTTATGGGTTTAAAGTCTAGGGTAAAATTGTAAAAATTAATTAACCACGCCGCGGCTTATTTTGTAGAAGCCACGGCTTTATCTCAAACGTCGGATATATCCGTTGCAGAAACTGAACACGCCGCGGCATATAGAACCCCTGCCGCGGCTTTCTATCGCTGACACAAAAACGGCTAGTTTTTTTCTTCACCCGAATTATTACCCCACAACGGTAATAAACGGCTATATTTGTTAACAACGTTTAAATTCACACAAATTTTCTATTTAAACCTATACTTGTTCACATTTTATTCTATGTTTCATCAAATTAATCCTTAGATTCAAAAATATCATCATTTTACTTTGTTATGGATGATCCGTCTTGTTTCGGTTCGTCATCGGAATATCATCAGGGATTCTTTTTCGGGTTTACCTCTTCCTCTTCCTCCGATGATGATAGTTTTTCTATGGATACAAGTTCCAATAATACTATTGTCATATCCTCCGACGACACCGAGGAGTTTGAAATGCCTCCGAATCCAACTCTAAATCGGACCTCTCGTGCCGGTGGGCCACGACCGACGAGGGGGCGTGGGCGTGGGCGTGGGCGGGGACGTGGTAGGCCACCGTCTTTTCTATGGGAAACAGATTTTCAAATGAGGCTCAAATGGAACAATGAGACTCAAACTCAAGATAGGTACGCCAAATGCAAATGGTGCCGTCAAGAGATTCTCGCAATCGTTGAACGAGGCACAACTCATTTACGCCGACATGCTAATCGTTGTCGTAGAGATTTAGGTATTGATGACGAATTATGATTTTAATTGTTGTAGTTTTATTAATATAATTTTGAATTGTTGTGAGTTATTTTGTTATTTGAAAAAGTATTAAATGTAATGTTGGATTGTTGTGAGTGATTTTGTTGTTTTAAAACTATTAAATGTAATATTTAATTGCTGTAAGTGATTTTGTTGTTTTAAAATTATTAAATGTAATGTTTAACTGTTGTAAGCGATTATGTTGTTTTAATATTAAATTTAATGATGAATTGTTCGAAGTGATTTTGTTGATTTAAAATTAATAAATGTAATGAAGTATGATACTCGCCGCGGCACAATGTTAACAATGCCTTGGCAAGACCTATTGACTCATGATTAATAACCGTAGTCGAACTCACGCCACGGCATATCAAAATCTATGCCTCGGCATTTTTACAATGGCCGCGGCAGAATTGTAGTAACGCCGCGGCGTTTAGTGACTTACAGAGTCCATGCTCTCTGTATAATTTGAAACAACATATAGGCCTCGGCATGGTATCAGCAAGCCGTGGCTTCGTTGGCCATGCCAAGGCATGGGTAACAGAATGCCGCAGCTTACATCGTCTGTTTACCAAAGTACCCTCACAATATGCAACTCGCCGAGGCCTCTCTTGAAAGTGCCGCGGCGAGTTGCATAATCAAGAGGGCAAATTTGTAAATTAAAATGAAGCCACAGCGTGTTCATTCAAATGCCGCGGCATGATAAGTAAATTTACAATGTAACTATTAGTTATCATATTCATTGTAACACAATTTTAGTAAATTAAATTATCTCATTAATAAACTATGAAAATGTTGATAATTTTATTATAAAAAAAAAAACAAAATAATGCACTTAATAATGATAACTAAATAATCGTTCAAACAAAAAACACAACATAGTACTATTAATTATATAATTTTTCAAACCAAAAATATAAAAAATTAATATAATTACAGTTTAATTTTATGGGTTTAAAGTCTAGGGTAAAATTGTAAAAATTAATTAACCACGCCGCGGCTTATTTTGTAGAAGCCACGGCTTTATCTCAAACGTCGGATATATCCGTTGCAGAAATTGAACACGCCGCGGCATATAGAACCCCTGCCGCGGCTTTCTATCGCTGACACAAAAACGGCTAGTATTTTTCTTCACCCGAATTATTACCCCACAACGGTAATAAACGGCTATATTTGTTAACAACGTTTAAATTCACACAAATTTTCTATTTAAACCTATACTTGTTCACATTTTATTCTATGTTTCATCAAATTAATCCTTAGATTCAAAAATATCATCATTTTACTTTGTTATGGATGATCCGTCTTGTTTCGGTTCGTCATCGGAATATCATCAGGGATTCTTTTTCGGGTTTACCTCTTCCTCTTCCTCCGATGATGATAGTTTTTCTATGGATACAAGTTCCAATAATACTATTGTCATATCCTCCGACGACACCGAGGAGTTTGAAATGCCTCCGAATCCAACTCTAAATCGGACCTCTCGTGCCGGTGGGCCACGACCGACGAGGGGGCGTGGGCGTGGGCGTGGGCGGGGACGTGGTAGGCCACCGTCTTTTCTATGGGAAACAGATTTTCAAATGAGGCTCAAATGGAACAATGAGACTCAAACTCAAGATAGGTACGCCAAATGCAAATGGTGCCGTCAAGAGATTCTCGCAATCGTTGAACGAGGCACAACTCATTTACGCCGACATGCTAATCGTTGTCGTAGAGATTTAGGTATTGATGACGAATTATGATTTTAATTGTTGTAGTTTTATTAATATAATTTTGAATTGTTGTGAGTTATTTTGTTATTTGAAAAAGTATTAAATGTAATGTTGGATTGTTGTGAGTGATTTTGTTGTTTTAAAACTATTAAATGTAATATTTAATTGCTGTAAGTGATTTTGTTGTTTTAAAATTATTAAATGTAATGTTTAACTGTTGTAAGCGATTATGTTGTTTTAATATTAAATTTAATGATGAATTGTTCGAAGTGATTTTGTTGATTTAAAATTAATAAATGTAATGAAGTATGATACTCGCCGCGGCACAATGTTAACAATGCCTTGGCAAGACCTATTGACTCATGATTAATAACCGTAGTCGAACTCACGCCACGGCATATCAAAATCTATGCCTCGGCATTTTTACAATGGCCGCGGCAGAATTGTAGTAACGCCGCGGCGTTTAGTGACTTACAGAGTCCATGCTCTCTGTATAATTTGAAACAACATATAGGCCTCGGCATGGTATCAGCAAGCCGTGGCTTCGTTGGCCATGCCAAGGCATGGGTAACAGAATGCCGCAGCTTACATCGTCTGTTTACCAAAGTACCCTCACAATATGCAACTCGCCGAGGCCTCTCTTGAAAGTGCCGCGGCGAGTTGCATAATCAAGAGGGCAAATTTGTAAATTAAAATGAAGCCACAGCGTGTTCATTCAAATGCCGCGGCATGATAAGTAAATTTACAATGTAACTATTAGTTATCATATTAATTGTAACACAATTTTAGTAAATTAAATTATCTCATTAATAAACTATGAAAATGTTGATAATTTTATTATAAAAAAAAAACAAAATAATGCACTTAATAATGATAACTAAATAATCGTTCAAACAAAAAACACAACATAGTACCATTAATTATATAATTTTTCAAACCAAAAATATAAAAAATTAATATAATTACAGTTTAATTTTATGGGTTTAAAGTCTAGGGTAAAATTGTAAAAATTAATTAACCACGCCGCGGCTTATTTTGTAGAAGCCACGGCTTTATCTCAAACGTCGGATATATCCGTTGCAGAAACTGAACACGCCGCGGCATATATAACCCCTGCCGCGGCTTTCTATCGCTGACACAAAAACGGCTAGTATTTTTCTTCACCCGAATTATTACCCCACAACGGTAATAAACGGCTATATTTGTTAACAACGTTTAAATTCACACAAATTTTCTATTTAAACCTATACTTGTTCACATTTTATTCTATGTTTCATCAAATTAATCCTTAGATTCAAAAATATCATCATTTTACTTTGTTATGGATGATCCGTCTTGTTTCGGTTCGTCATCGGAATATCATCAGGGATTCTTTTTCGGGTTTACCTCTTCCTCTTCCTCCGATGATGATAGTTTTTCTATGGATACAAGTTCCAATAATACTATTGTCATATCCTCCGACGACACCGAGGAGTTTGAAATGCCTCCGAATCCAACTCTAAATCGGACCTCTCGTGCCGGTGGGCCACGACCGACGAGGGGGCGTGGGCGTGGGCGTGGGCGGGGACGTGGTAGGCCACCGTCTTTTCTATGGGAAACAGATTTTCAAATGAGGCTCAAATGGAACAATGAGACTCAAACTCAAGATAGGTACGCCAAATGCAAATGGTGCCGTCAAGAGATTCTCGCAATCGTTGAACGAGGCACAACTCATTTACGCCGACATGCTAATCGTTGTCGTAGAGATTTAGGTATTGATGACGAATTATGATTTTAATTGTTGTAGTTTTATTAATATAATTTTGAATTGTTGTGAGTTATTTTGTTATTTGAAAAAGTATTAAATGTAATGTTGGATTGTTGTGAGTGATTTTGTTGTTTTAAAACTATTAAATGTAATATTTAATTGCTGTAAGTGATTTTGTTGTTTTAAAATTATTAAATGTAATGTTTAACTGTTGTAAGCGATTATGTTGTTTTAATATTAAATTTAATGATGAATTGTTCGAAGTGATTTTGTTGATTTAAAATTAATAAATGTAATGAAGTATGATACTCGCCGCGGCACAATGTTAACAATGCCTTGGCAAGACCTATTGACTCATGATTAATAACCGTAGTCGAACTCACGCCACGGCATATCAAAATCTATGCCTCGGCATTTTTACAATGGCCGCGGCAGAATTGTAGTAACGCCGCGGCGTTTAGTGACTTACAGAGTCCATGCTCTCTGTATAATTTGAAACAACATATAGGCCTCGGCATGGTATCAGCAAGCCGTGGCTTCGTTGGCCATGCCAAGGCATGGGTAACAGAATGCCGCAGCTTACATCGTCTGTTTACCAAAGTACCCTCACAATATGCAACTCGCCGAGGCCTCTCTTGAAAGTGCCGCGGCGAGTTGCATAATCAAGAGGGCAAATTTGTAAATTAAAATGAAGCCACAGCGTGTTCATTCAAATGCCGCGGCATGATAAGTAAATTTACAATGTAACTATTAGTTATCATATTAATTGTAACACAATTTTAGTAAATTAAATTATCTCATTAATAAACTATGAAAATGTTGATAATTTTATTATAAAAAAAAAACAAAATAATGCACTTAATAATGATAACTAAATAATCGTTCAAACAAAAAACACAACATAGTACCATTAATTATATAATTTTTCAAACCAAAAATATAAAAAATTAATATAATTACAGTTTAATTTTATGGGTTTAAAGTCTAGGGTAAAATTGTAAAAATTAATTAACCACGCCGCGGCTTATTTTGTAGAAGCCACGGCTTTATCTCAAACGTCGGATATATCCGTTGCAGAAACTGAACACGCCGCGGCATATAGAACCCCTGCCGCGGCTTTCTATCGCTGACACAAAAACGGCTAGTTTTTTTCTTCACCCGAATTATTACCCCACAACGGTAATAAACGGCTATATTTGTTAACAACGTTTAAATTCACACAAATTTTCTATTTAAACCTATACTTGTTCACATTTTATTCTATGTTTCATCAAATTAATCCTTAGATTCAAAAATATCATCATTTTACTTTGTTATGGATGATCCGTCTTGTTTCGGTTCGTCATCGGAATATCATCAGGGATTCTTTTTCGGGTTTACCTCTTCCTCTTCCTCCGATGATGATAGTTTTTCTATGGATACAAGTTCCAATAATACTATTGTCATATCCTCCGACGACACCGAGGAGTTTGAAATGCCTCCGAATCCAACTCTAAATCGGACCTCTCGTGCCGGTGGGCCACGACCGACGAGGGGGCGTGGGCGTGGGCGTGGGCGGGGACGTGGTAGGCCACCGTCTTTTCTATGGGAAACAGATTTTCAAATGAGGCTCAAATGGAACAATGAGACTCAAACTCAAGATAGGTACGCCAAATGCAAATGGTGCCGTCAAGAGATTCTCGCAATCGTTGAACGAGGCACAACTCATTTACGCCGACATGCTAATCGTTGTCGTAGAGATTTAGGTATTGATGACGAATTATGATTTTAATTGTTGTAGTTTTATTAATATAATTTTGAATTGTTGTGAGTTATTTTGTTATTTGAAAAAGTATTAAATGTAATGTTGGATTGTTGTGAGTGATTTTGTTGTTTTAAAACTATTAAATGTAATATTTAATTGCTGTAAGTGATTTTGTTGTTTTAAAATTATTAAATGTAATGTTTAACTGTTGTAAGCGATTATGTTGTTTTAATATTAAATTTAATGATGAATTGTTCGAAGTGATTTTGTTGATTTAAAATTAATAAATGTAATGAAGTATGATACTCGCCGCGGCACAATGTTAACAATGCCTTGGCAAGACCTATTGACTCATGATTAATAACCGTAGTCGAACTCACGCCACGGCATATCAAAATCTATGCCTCGGCATTTTTACAATGGCCGCGGCAGAATTGTAGTAACGCCGCGGCGTTTAGTGACTTACAGAGTCCATGCTCTCTGTATAATTTGAAACAACATATAGGCCTCGGCATGGTATCAGCAAGCCGTGGCTTCGTTGGCCATGCCAAGGCATGGGTAACAGAATGCCGCAGCTTACATCGTCTGTTTACCAAAGTACCCTCACAATATGCAACTCGCCGAGGCCTCTCTTGAAAGTGCCGCGGCGAGTTGCATAATCAAGAGGGCAAATTTGTAAATTAAAATGAAGCCACAGCGTGTTCATTCAAATGCCGCGGCATGATAAGTAAATTTACAATGTAACTATTAGTTATCATATTAATTGTAACACAATTTTAGTAAATTAAATTATCTCATTAATAAACTATGAAAATGTTGATAATTTTATTATAAAAAAAAAAACAAAATAATGCACTTAATAATGATAACTAAATAATCGTTCAAACAAAAAACACAACATAGTACCATTAATTATATAATTTTTCAAACCAAAAATATAAAAAATTAATATAATTACAGTTTAATTTTATGGGTTTAAAGTCTAGGGTAAAATTGTAAAAATTAATTAACCACGCCGCGGCTTATTTTGTAGAAGCCACGGCTTTATCTCAAACGTCGGATATATCCGTTGCAGAAACTGAACACGCCGCGGCATATAGAACCCCTGCCGCGGCTTTCTATCGCTGACACAAAAACGGCTAGTTTTTTTCTTCACCCGAATTATTACCCCACAACGGTAATAAACGGCTATATTTGTTAACAACGTTTAAATTCACACAAATTTTCTATTTAAACCTATACTTGTTCACATTTTATTCTATGTTTCATCAAATTAATCCTTAGATTCAAAAATATCATCTTTTTACTTTGTTATGGATGATCCGTCTTGTTTCGGTTCGTCATCGGAATATCATCAGGGATTCTTTTTCGGGTTTACCTCTTCCTCTTCCTCCGATGATGATAGTTTTTCTATGGATACAAGTTCCAATAATACTATTGTCATATCCTCCGACGACACCGAGGAGTTTGAAATGCCTCCGAATCCAACTCTAAATCGGACCTCTCGTGCCGGTGGGCCACGACCGACGAGGGGGCGTGGGCGTGGGCGTGGGCGGGGACGTGGTAGGCCACCGTCTTTTCTATGGGAAACAGATTTTCAAATGAGGCTCAAATGGAACAATGAGACTCAAACTCAAGATAGGTACGCCAAATGCAAATGGTGCCGTCAAGAGATTCTCGCAATCGTTGAACGAGGCACAACTCATTTACGCCGACATGCTAATCGTTGTCGTAGAGATTTAGGTATTGATGACGAATTATGATTTTAATTGTTGTAGTTTTATTAATATAATTTTGAATTGTTGTGAGTTATTTTGTTATTTGAAAAAGTATTAAATGTAATGTTGGATTGTTGTGAGTGATTTTGTTGTTTTAAAACTATTAAATGTAATATTTAATTGCTGTAAGTGATTTTGTTGTTTTAAAATTATTAAATGTAATGTTTAACTGTTGTAAGCGATTATGTTGTTTTAATATTAAATTTAATGATGAATTGTTCGAAGTGATTTTGTTGATTTAAAATTAATAAATGTAATGAAGTATGATACTCGCCGCGGCACAATGTTAACAATGCCTTGGCAAGACCTATTGACTCATGATTAATAACCGTAGTCGAACTCACGCCACGGCATATCAAAATCTATGCCTCGGCATTTTTACAATGGCCGCGGCAGAATTGTAGTAACGCCGCGGCGTTTAGTGACTTACAGAGTCCATGCTCTCTGTATAATTTGAAACAACATATAGGCCTCGGCATGGTATCAGCAAGCCGTGGCTTCGTTGGCCATGCCAAGGCATGGGTAACAGAATGCCGCAGCTTACATCGTCTGTTTACCAAAGTACCCTCACAATATGCAACTCGCCGAGGCCTCTCTTGAAAGTGCCGCGGCGAGTTGCATAATCAAGAGGGCAAATTTGTAAATTAAAATGAAGCCACAGCGTGTTCATTCAAATGCCGCGGCATGATAAGTAAATTTACAATGTAACTATTAGTTATCATATTAATTGTAACACAATTTTAGTAAATTAAATTATCTCATTAATAAACTATGAAAATGTTGATAATTTTCTTATAAAAAAAAAAAACAAAATAATGCACTTAATAATGATAACTAAATAATCGTTCAAACAAAAAACACAACATAGTACCATTAATTATATAATTTTCCAAACCAAAAATATAAAAAATTAATATAATTACAGTTTAATTTTATGGGTTTAAAGTCTAGGGTAAAATTGTAAAAATTAATTAACCACGCCGCGGCTTATTTTGTAGAAGCCACGGCTTTATCTCAAACGTCGGATATATCCGTTGCAGAAACTGAACACGCCGCGGCATATAGAACCCCTGCCGCGGCTTTCTATCGCTGACACAAAAACGGCTAGTTTTTTTCTTCACCCGAATTATTACCCCACAACGGTAATAAACGGCTATATTTGTTAACAACGTTTAAATTCACACAAATTTTCTATTTAAACCTATACTTGTTCACATTTTATTCTATGTTTCATCAAATTAATCCTTAGATTCAAAAATATCATCATTTTACTTTGTTATGGATGATCCGTCTTGTTTCGGTTCGTTATCATCAGGGATTCTTTTTCGGGTTTACCTCTTCCTCTTCCTCCGATGATGATAGTTTTTCTATGGATACAAGTTCCAATAATACTATTGTCATATCCTCCAACGACACCGAGGAGTTTGAAATGCCTCCGAATCCAACTCTAAATCGGACCTCTCGTGCCGGTGGGCCACGACCGACGAGGGGGCGTGGGCGTGGGCGTGGGCGGGGACGTGGTAGGCCACCGTCTTTTCTATGGGAAACAGATTTTCAAATGAGGCTCAAATGGAACAATGAGACTCAAACTCAAGATAGGTACGCCAAATGCAAATGGTGCCGTCAAGAGATTCTCGCAATCGTTGAACGAGGCACAACTCATTTACGCCGACATGCTAATCGTTGTCGTAGAGATTTAGGTATTGATGACGAATTATGATTTTAATTGTTGTAGTTTTATTAATATAATTTTGAATTGTTGTGAGTTATTTTGTTATTTGAAAAAGTATTAAATGTAATTTTGGATTGTTGTGAGTGATTTTGTTGTTTTAAAACTATTAAATGTAATATTTAATTGCTGTAAGTGATTTTGTTATTTTAAAATTATTAAATGTAATGTTTAACTGTTGTAAGCGATTATGTTGTTTTAATATTAAATTTAATGATGAATTGTTCGAAGTGATTTTGTTGATTTAAAATTAATAAATGTAATGAAGTATGATACTCGCCGCGGCACAATGTTAACAATGCCTTGGCAAGACCTATTGACTCATGATTAATAACCGTAGTCGAACTCACGCCACGGCATATCAAAATCTATGCCTCGGCATTTTTACAATGGCCGCGGCAGAATTGTAGTAACGCCGCGGCGTTTAGTGACTTACAGAGTCCATGCTCTCTGTATAATTTGAAACAACATATAGGCCTCGGCATGGTATCAGCAAGCCGTGGCTTCGTTGGCCATGCCAAGGCATGGGTAACAGAATGCCGCAGCTTACATCGTCTGTTTACCAAAGTACCGTCACAATATGCAACTCGCCGAGGCCTTTCTTGAAAGTGCCGCGGCGAGTTGTATAATCAAGAGGGCAAATTTGTAAATTAAAATGAAGCCACAGCGTGTTCATTCAAATGCCGCGGCATGATAAGTAAATTTACAATGTAACTATTAGTTATCATATTAATTGTAACACAATTTTAGTAAATTAAATTATCTCATTAATAAACTATGAAAATGTTGATAATTTTATTATAAAAAAAAAACAAAATAATGCACTTAATAATGATAACTAAATAATCGTTCAAACAAAAAACACAACATAGTACTATTAATTATATAATTTTTCAAACCAAAAATATAAAAAATTAATATAATTACAGTTTAATTTTATGGGTTTAAAGTCTAGGGTAAAATTGTAAAAATTAATTAACCACGCCGCGGCTTATTTTGTAGAAGCCACGGCTTTATCTCAAACGTCGGATATATCCGTTGCAGAAATTGAACACGCCGCGGCATATATAACCCCTGCCGCGGCTTTCTATCGCTGACACAAAAACGGCTAGTATTTTTCTTCACCCGAATTATTACCCCACAACGGTAATAAACGGCTATATTTGTTAACAACGTTTAAATTCACACAAATTTTCTATTTAAACCTATACTTGTTCACATTTTATTCTATGTTTCATCAAATTAATCCTTAGATTCAAAAATATCATCATTTTACTTTGTTATGGATGATCCGTCTTGTTTCGGTTCGTCATCGGAATATCATCAGGGATTCTTTTTCGGGTTTACCTCTTCCTCTTCCTCCGATGATGATAGTTTTTCTATGGATACAAGTTCCAATAATACTATTGTCATATCCTCCGACGACACCGAGGAGTTTGAAATGCCTCCGAATCCAACTCTAAATCGGACCTCTCGTGCCGGTGGGCCACGACCGACGAGGGGGCGTGGGCGTGGGCGTGGGCGGGGACGTGGTAGGCCACCGTCTTTTCTATGGGAAACAGATTTTCAAATGAGGCTCAAATGGAACAATGAGACTCAAACTCAAGATAGGTACGCCAAATGCAAATGGTGCCGTCAAGAGATTCTCGCAATCGTTGAACGAGGCACAACTCATTTACGCCGACATGCTAATCGTTGTCGTAGAGATTTAGGTATTGATGACGAATTATGATTTTAATTGTTGTAGTTTTATTAATATAATTTTGAATTGTTGTGAGTTATTTTGTTATTTGAAAAAGTATTAAATGTAATGTTGGATTGTTGTGAGTGATTTTGTTGTTTTAAAACTATTAAATGTAATATTTAATTGCTGTAAGTGATTTTGTTGTTTTAAAATTATTAAATGTAATGTTTAACTGTTGTAAGCGATTATGTTGTTTTAATATTAAATTTAATGATGAATTGTTCGAAGTGATTTTGTTGATTTAAAATTAATAAATGTAATGAAGTATGATACTCGCCGCGGCACAATGTTAACAATGCCTTGGCAAGACCTATTGACTCATGATTAATAACCGTAGTCGAACTCACGCCACGGCATATCAAAATCTATGCCTCGGCATTTTTACAATGGCCGCGGCAGAATTGTAGTAACGCCGCGGCGTTTAGTGACTTACAGAGTCCATGCTCTCTGTATAATTTGAAACAACATATAGGCCTCGGCATGGTATCAGCAAGCCGTGGCTTCGTTGGCCATGCCAAGGCATGGGTAACAGAATGCCGCAGCTTACATCGTCTGTTTACCAAAGTACCCTCACAATATGCAACTCGCCGAGGCCTCTCTTGAAAGTGCCGCGGCGAGTTGCATAATCAAGAGGGCAAATTTGTAAATTAAAATGAAGCCACAGCGTGTTCATTCAAATGCCGCGGCATGATAAGTAAATTTACAATGTAACTATTAGTTATCATATTAATTGTAACACAATTTTAGTAAATTAAATTATCTCATTAATAAACTATGAAAATGTTGATAATTTTATTATAAAAAAAAAAACAAAATAATGCACTTAATAATGATAACTAAATAATCGTTCAAACAAAAAACACAACATAGTACCATTAATTATATAATTTTTCAAACCAAAAATATAAAAAATTAATATAATTACAGTTTAATTTTATGGGTTTAAAGTCTAGGGTAAAATTGTAAAAATTAACTAACCACGCCGCGGCTTATTTTGTAGAAGCCACGGCTTTATCTCAAACGTCGGATATATCCGTTGCAGAAACTGAACACGCCGCGGCATATAGAACCCCTGCCGCGGCTTTCTATCGCTGACACAAAAACGGCTAGTTTTTTTCTTCACCCGAATTATTACCCCACAACGGTAATAAACGGCTATATTTGTTAACAACGTTTAAATTCACACAAATTTTCTATTTAAACCTATACTTGTTCACATTTTATTCTATGTTTCATCAAATTAATCCTTAGATTCAAAAATATCATCTTTTTACTTTGTTATGGATGATCCGTCTTGTTTCGGTTCGTCATCGGAATATCATCAGGGATTCTTTTTCGGGTTTACCTCTTCCTCTTCCTCCGATGATGATAGTTTTTCTATGGATACAAGTTCCAATAATACTATTGTCATATCCTCCGACGACACCGAGGAGTTTGAAATGCCTCCGAATCCAACTCTAAATCGGACCTCTCGTGCCGGTGGGCCACGACCGACGAGGGGGCGTGGGCGTGGGCGTGGGCGGGGACGTGGTAGGCCACCGTCTTTTCTATGGTAAACAGATTTTCAAATGAGGCTCAAATGGAACAATGAGACTCAAACTCAAGATAGGTACGCCAAATGCAAATGGTGCCGTCAAGAGATTCTCGCAATCGTTGAACGAGGCACAACTCATTTACGCCGACATGCTAATCGTTGTCGTAGAGATTTAGGTATTGATGACGAATTATGATTTTAATTGTTGTAGTTTTATTAATATAATTTTGAATTGTTGTGAGTTATTTTGTTATTTGAAAAAGTATTAAATGTAATGTTGGATTGTTGTGAGTGATTTTGTTGTTTTAAAACTATTAAATGTAATATTTAATTGCTGTAAGTGATTTTGTTGTTTTAAAATTATTAAATGTAATGTTTAACTGTTGTAAGCGATTATGTTGTTTTAATATTAAATTTAATGATGAATTGTTCGAAGTGATTTTGTTGATTTAAAATTAATAAATGTAATGAAGTATGATACTCGCCGCGGCACAATGTTAACAATGCCTTGGCAAGACCTATTGACTCATGATTAATAACCGTAGTCGAACTCACGCCACGGCATATCAAAATCTATGCCTCGGCATTTTTACAATGGCCGCGGCAGAATTGTAGTAACGCCGCGGCGTTTAGTGACTTACAGAGTCCATGCTCTCTGTATAATTTGAAACAACATATAGGCCTCGGCATGGTATCAGCAAGCCGTGGCTTCGTTGGCCATGCCAAGGCATGGGTAACAGAATGCCGCAGCTTACATCGTCTGTTTACCAAAGTACCGTCACAATATGCAACTCGCCGAGGCCTTTCTTGAAAGTGCCGCGGCGAGTTGTATAATCAAGAGGGCAAATTTGTAAATTAAAATGAAGCCACAGCGTGTTCATTCAAATGCCGCGGCATGATAAGTAAATTTACAATGTAACTATTAGTTATCATATTAATTGTAACACAATTTTAGTAAATTAAATTATCTCATTAATAAACTATGAAAATGTTGATAATTTTATTATAAAAAAAAAAACAAAATAATGCACTTAATAATGATAACTAAATAATCGTTCAAACAAAAAACACAACATAGTACTATTAATTATATAATTTTTCAAACCAAAAATATAAAAAATTAATATAATTACAGTTTAATTTTATGGGTTTAAAGTCTAGGGTAAAATTGTAAAAATTAATTAACCACGCCGCGGCTTATTTTGTAGAAGCCACGGCTTTATCTCAAACGTCGGATATATCCGTTGCAGAAATTGAACACGCCGCGGCATATATAACCCCTGCCGCGGCTTTCTATCGCTGACACAAAAACGGCTAGTATTTTTCTTCACCCGAATTATTACCCCACAACGGTAATAAACGGCTATATTTGTTAACAACGTTTAAATTCACACAAATTTTCTATTTAAACCTATACTTGTTCACATTTTATTCTATGTTTCATCAAATTAATCCTTAGATTCAAAAATATCATCATTTTACTTTGTTATGGATGATCCGTCTTGTTTCGGTTCGTCATCGGAATATCATCAGGGATTCTTTTTCGGGTTTACCTCTTCCTCTTCCTCCGATGATGATAGTTTTTCTATGGATACAAGTTCCAATAATACTATTGTCATATCCTCCGACGACACCGAGGAGTTTGAAATGCCTCCGAATCCAACTCTAAATCGGACCTCTCGTGCCGGTGGGCCACGACCGACGAGGGGGCGTGGGCGTGGGCGTGGGCGGGGACGTGGTAGGCCACCGTCTTTTCTATGGGAAACAGATTTTCAAATGAGGCTCAAATGGAACAATGAGACTCAAACTCAAGATAGGTACGCCAAATGCAAATGGTGCCGTCAAGAGATTCTCGCAATCGTTGAACGAGGCACAACTCATTTACGCCGACATGCTAATCGTTGTCGTAGAGATTTAGGTATTGATGACGAATTATGATTTTAATTGTTGTAGTTTTATTAATATAATTTTGAATTGTTGTGAGTTATTTTGTTATTTGAAAAAGTATTAAATGTAATGTTGGATTGTTGTGAGTGATTTTGTTGTTTTAAAACTATTAAATGTAATATTTAATTGCTGTAAGTGATTTTGTTGTTTTAAAATTATTAAATGTAATGTTTAACTGTTGTAAGCGATTATGTTGTTTTAATATTAAATTTAATGATGAATTGTTCGAAGTGATTTTGTTGATTTAAAATTAATAAATGTAATGAAGTATGATACTCGCCGCGGCACAATGTTAACAATGCCTTGGCAAGACCTATTGACTCATGATTAATAACCGTAGTCGAACTCACGCCACGGCATATCAAAATCTATGCCTCGGCATTTTTACAATGGCCGCGGCAGAATTGTAGTAACGCCGCGGCGTTTAGTGACTTACAGAGTCCATGCTCTCTGTATAATTTGAAACAACATATAGGCCTCGGCATGGTATCAGCAAGCCGTGGCTTCGTTGGCCATGCCAAGGCATGGGTAACAGAATGCCGCAGCTTACATCGTCTGTTTACCAAAGTACCCTCACAATATGCAACTCGCCGAGGCCTCTCTTGAAAGTGCCGCGGCGAGTTGCATAATCAAGAGGGCAAATTTGTAAATTAAAATGAAGCCACAGCGTGTTCATTCAAATGCCGCGGCATGATAAGTAAATTTACAATGTAACTATTAGTTATCATATTAATTGTAACACAATTTTAGTAAATTAAATTATCTCATTAATAAACTATGAAAATGTTGATAATTTTATTATAAAAAAAAAACAAAATAATGCACTTAATAATGATAACTAAATAATCGTTCAAACAAAAAACACAACATAGTACCATTAATTATATAATTTTTCAAACCAAAAATATAAAAAATTAATATAATTACAGTTTAATTTTATGGGTTTAAAGTCTAGGGTAAAATTGTAAAAATTAATTAACCACGCCGCGGCTTATTTTGTAGAAGCCACGGCTTTATCTCAAACGTCGGATATATCCGTTGCAGAAACTGAACACGCCGCGGCATATAGAACCCCTGCCGCGGCTTTCTATCGCTGACACAAAAACGGCTAGTTTTTTTCTTCACCCGAATTATTACCCCACAACGGTAATAAACGGCTATATTTGTTAACAACGTTTAAATTCACACAAATTTTCTATTTAAACCTATACTTGTTCACATTTTATTCTATGTTTCATCAAATTAATCCTTAGATTCAAAAATATCATCTTTTTACTTTGTTATGGATGATCCGTCTTGTTTCGGTTCGTCATCGGAATATCATCAGGGATTCTTTTTCGGGTTTACCTCTTCCTCTTCCTCCGATGATGATAGTTTTTCTATGGATACAAGTTCCAATAATACTATTGTCATATCCTCCGACGACACCGAGGAGTTTGAAATGCCTCCGAATCCAACTCTAAATCGGACCTCTCGTGCCGGTGGGCCACGACCGACGAGGGGGCGTGGGCGTGGGCGTGGGCGGGGACGTGGTAGGCCACCGTCTTTTCTATGGTAAACAGATTTTCAAATGAGGCTCAAATGGAACAATGAGACTCAAACTCAAGATAGGTACGCCAAATGCAAATGGTGCCGTCAAGAGATTCTCGCAATCGTTGAACGAGGCACAACTCATTTACGCCGACATGCTAATCGTTGTCGTAGAGATTTAGGTATTGATGACGAATTATGATTTTAATTGTTGTAGTTTTATTAATATAATTTTGAATTGTTGTGAGTTATTTTGTTATTTGAAAAAGTATTAAATGTAATGTTGGATTGTTGTGAGTGATTTTGTTGTTTTAAAACTATTAAATGTAATATTTAATTGCTGTAAGTGATTTTGTTGTTTTAAAATTATTAAATGTAATGTTTAACTGTTGTAAGAGATTATGTTGTTTTAATATTAAATTTAATGATGAATTGTTCGAAGTGATTTTGTTGATTTAAAATTAATAAATGTAATGAAGTATGATACTCGCCGCGGCACAATGTTAACAATGCCTTGGCAAGACCTATTGACTCATGATTAATAACCGTAGTCGAACTCACGCCACGGCATATCAAAATCTATGCCTCGGCATTTTTACAATGGCCGCGGCAGAATTGTAGTAACGCCGCGGCGTTTAGTGACTTACAGAGTCCATGCTCTCTGTATAATTTGAAACAACATATAGGCCTCGGCATGGTATCAGCAAGCCGTGGCTTCGTTGGCCATGCCAAGGCATGGGTAACAGAATGCCGCAGCTTACATCGTCTGTTTACCAAAGTACCCTCACAATATGCAACTCGCCGAGGCCTCTCTTGAAAGTGCCGCGGCGAGTTGCATAATCAAGAGGGCAAATTTGTAAATTAAAATGAAGCCACAGCGTGTTCATTCAAATGCCGCGGCATGATAAGTAAATTTACAATGTAACTATTAGTTATCATATTAATTGTAACACAATTTTAGTAAATTAAATTATCTCATTAATAAACTATGAAAATGTTGATAATTTTATTATAAAAAAAAAAACAAAATAATGCACTTAATAATGATAACTAAATAATCGTTCAAACAAAAAACACAACATAGTACTATTAATTATATAATTTTTCAAACTAAAAATATAAAAAATTAATATAATTACAGTTTAATTTTATGGGTTTAAAGTCTAGGGTAAAATTGTAAAAATTAATTAACCACGCCGCGGCTTATTTTGTAGAAGCCACGGCTTTATCTCAAACGTCGGATATATCCGTTGCAGAAACTGAACACGCCGCAGCATATAGAACCCCTGCCGCGGCTTTCTATCGCTGACACAAAAACGGCTAGTTTTTTTCTTCACCCGAATTATTACCCCACAACGGTAATAAACGGCTATATTTGTTAACAACGTTTAAATTCACACAAATTTTCTATTTAAACCTATACTTGTTCACATTTTATTCTATGTTTCATCAAATTAATCCTTAGATTCAAAAATATCATCATTTTACTTTGTTATGGATGATCCGTCTTGTTTCGGTTCGTCATCGGAATATCATCAGGGATTCTTTTTCGGGTTTACCTCTTCCTCTTCCTCCGATGATGATAGTTTTTCTATGGATACAAGTTCCAATAATACTATTGTCATATCCTCCGACGACACCGAGGAGTTTGAAATGCCTCCGAATCCAACTCTAAATCGGACCTCTCGTGCCGGTGGGCCACGACCGACGAGGGGGCGTGGGCGTGGGCGTGGGCGGGGACGTGGTAGGCCACCGTCTTTTCTATGGGAAACAGATTTTCAAATGAGGCTCAAATGGAACAATGAGACTCAAACTCAAGATAGGTACGCCAAATGCAAATGGTGCCGTCAAGAGATTCTCGCAATCGTTGAACGAGGCACAACTCATTTACGCCGACATGCTAATCGTTGTCGTAGAGATTTAGGTATTGATGACGAATTATGATTTTAATTGTTGTAGTTTTATTAATATAATTTTGAATTGTTGTGAGTTATTTTGTTATTTGAAAAAGTATTAAATGTAATGTTGGATTGTTGTGAGTGATTTTGTTGTTTTAAAACTATTAAATGTAATATTTAATTGCTGTAAGTGATTTTGTTGTTTTAAAATTATTAAATGTAATGTTTAACTGTTGTAAGCGATTATGTTGTTTTAATATTAAATTTAATGATGAATTGTTCGAAGTGATTTTGTTGATTTAAAATTAATAAATGTAATGAAGTATGATACTCGCCGCGGCACAATGTTAACAATGCCTTGGCAAGACCTATTGACTCATGATTAATAACCGTAGTCGAACTCACGCCACGGCATATCAAAATCTATGCCTCGGCATTTTTACAATGGCCGCGGCAGAATTGTAGTAACGCCGCGGCGTTTAGTGACTTACAGAGTCCATGCTCTCTGTATAATTTGAAACAACATATAGGCCTCGGCATGGTATCAGCAAGCCGTGGCTTCGTTGGCCATGCCAAGGCATGGGTAACAGAATGCCGCAGCTTACATCGTCTGTTTACCAAAGTACCCTCACATTATGCAACTCGCCGAGGCCTCTCTTGAAAGTGCCGCGGCGAGTTGCATAATCAAGAGGGCAAATTTGTAAATTAAAATGAAGCCACAGCGTGTTCATTCAAATGCCGCGGCATGATAAGTAAATTTACAATGTAACTATTAGTTATCATATTAATTGTAACACAATTTTAGTAAATTAAATTATCTCATTAATAAACTATGAAAATGTTGATAATTTTATTATAAAAAAAAAACAAAATAATGCACTTAATAATGATAACTAAATAATCGTTCAAACAAAAAACACAACATAGTACTATTAATTATATAATTTTTCAAACCAAAAATATAAAAAATTAATATAATTACAGTTTAATTTTATGGGTTTAAAGTCTAGGGTAAAATTGTAAAAATTAATTAACCACGCCGCGGCTTATTTTGTAGAAGCCACGGCTTTATCTCAAACGTCGGATATATCCGTTGCAGAAACTGAACACGCCGCGGCATATAGAACCCCTGCCGCGGCTTTCTATCGCTGACACAAAAACGGCTAGTTTTTTTCTTCACCCGAATTATTACCCCACAACGGTAATAAACGGCTATATTTGTTAACAACGTTTAAATTAACACAAATTTTCTATTTAAACCTATACTTGTTCACATTTTATTCTATGTTTCATCAAATTAATCCTTAGATTCAAAAATATCATCATTTTACTTTGTTATGGATGATCCGTCTTGTTTCGGTTCGTCATCGGAATATCATCAGGGATTCTTTTTCGGGTTTACCTCTTCCTCTTCCTCCGATGATGATAGTTTTTCTATGGATACAAGTTCCAATAATACTATTGTCATATCCTCCGACGACACCGAGGAGTTTGAAATGCCTCCGAATCCAACTCTAAATCGGACCTCTCGTGCCGGTGGGCCACGACCGACGAGGGGGCGTGGGCGTGGGCGTGGGCGGGGACGTGGTAGGCCACCGTCTTTTCTATGGGAAACAGATTTTCAAATGAGGCTCAAATGGAACAATGAGACTCAAACTCAAGATAGGTACGCCAAATGCAAATGGTGCCGTCAAGAGATTCTCGCAATCGTTGAACGAGGCACAACTCATTTACGCCGACATGCTAATCGTTGTCGTAGAGATTTAGGTATTGATGACGAATTATGATTTTAATTGTTGTAGTTTTATTAATATAATTTTGAATTGTTGTGAGTTATTTTGTTATTTGAAAAAGTATTAAATGTAATGTTGGATTGTTGTGAGTGATTTTGTTGTTTTAAAACTATTAAATGTAATATTTAATTGCTGTAAGTGATTTTGTTGTTTTAAAATTATTAAATGTAATGTTTAACTGTTGTAAGCGATTATGTTGTTTTAATATTAAATTTAATGATGAATTGTTCGAAGTGATTTTGTTGATTTAAAATTAATAAATGTAATGAAGTATGATACTCGCCGCGGCACAATGTTAACAATGCCTTGGCAAGACCTATTGACTCATGATTAATAACCGTAGTCGAACTCACGCCACGGCATATCAAAATCTATGCCTCGGCATTTTTACAATGGCCGCGGCAGAATTGTAGTAACGCCGCGGCGTTTAGTGACTTACAGAGTCCATTCTCTCTGTATAATTTGAAACAACATATAGGCCTCGGCATGGTATCAGCAAGCCGTGGCTTCGTTGGCCATGCCGAGGCATGGGTAACAGAATGCCGCAGCTTACATCGTCTGTTTACCAAAGTACCCTCACAATATGCAACTCGCCGAGGCCTCTCTTGAAAGTGCCGCGGCGAGTTGCATAATCAAGAGGGCAAATTTGTAAATTAAAATGAAGCCACAGCGTGTTCATTCAAATGCCGCGGCATGATAAGTAAATTTACAATGTAACTATTAGTTATCATATTAATTGTAACACAATTTTAGTAAATTAAATTATCTCATTAATAAACTATGAAAATGTTGATAATTTTATTATAAAAAAAAAAACAAAATAATGCACTTAATAATGATAACTAAATAATCGTTCAAACAAAAAACACAACATAGTACTATTAATTATATAATTTTTCAAACCAAAAATATAAAAAATTAATATAATTACAGTTTAATTTTATGGGTTTAAAGTCTAGGGTAAAATTGTAAAAATTAATTAACCACGCCGCGACTTATTTTGTAGAAGCCACGGCTTTATCTCAAACGTCGGATATATCCGTTGCAGAAACTGAACACGCCGCGGCATATAGAACCCCTGCCGCGGCTTTCTATCGCTGAAACAAAAACGGCTAGTTTTTCTCTTCACCCGAATTATTACCCCACAACGGTAATAAACGGCTATATTTGTTAACAACGTTTAAATTCACACAAATTTTCTATTTAAACCTATACTTGTTCACATTTTATTCTATGTTTCATCAAATTAATCCTTAGATTCAAAAATATCATCATTTTACTTTGTTATGGATGATCCGTCTTGTTTCGGTTCGTCATCGGAATGTCATCAGGGATTCTTTTTCGGGTTTACCTCTTCCTCTTCCTCCGATGATGATAGTTTTTCTATGGATACAAGTTCCAATAATACTATTGTCATATCCTCCGACGACACCGAGGAGTTTGAAATGCCTCCGAATCCAACTCTAAATCGGACCTCTCGTGCCGGTGGGCCACGAGCGACGAAGGGGCGTGGGCGTGGGCGTGGGCGGAGACGTGGTAGGCCACCGTCTTTTCTATGGGAAACAGATTTTCAAATGAGGCTCAAATGGAACAATGAGACTCAAACTCAAGATAGGTACGCCAAATGCAAATGGTGCTGTCAAGAGATTCTCGCAATCGTTGAACGAGGCACAACTCATTTACGCCGACATGCTAATCGTTGTCGTAGAGATTTAGGTATTGATGACGAATTATGATTTTAATTGTTGTAGTTTTATTAATATAATTTTGAATTGTTGTGAGTTATTTTGTTATTTGAAAAAGTATTAAATGTAATGTTGGATTGTTGTTAGTGATTTTGTTGTTTTAAAACTATTAAATGTAATATTTAATTGCTGTAAGTGATTTTGTTGTTTTAAAATTATTAAATGTAATGTTTAACTGTTGTAAGCGATTATGTTGTTTTAATATTAAATTTAATGATGAATTGTTCGAAGTGATTTTGTTGATTTAAAACTAATAAATGTAATGAAGTATGATACTCGCCGCGGCACAATGTTAACAATGCCTTGGCAAGACCTATTGACTCATGATTAATAACCGTAGTCGAACTCACGCCACGGCATATCAAAATCTATGCCTCGGCATTTTTACAATGGCCGCGGCAGAATTGTAGTAACGCCGCGGCGTTTAGTGACTTACAGAGTCCATGCTCTCTGTATAATTTGAAACAACATATAGGCCTCGGCATGGTATCAGCAAGCCGTGGCTTCGTTGGCCATGCCAAGGCATGGGTAACAGAATGCCGCAGCTTACATCGTCTGTTTACCAAAGTACCCTCACAATATGCAACTCGCCGAGGCCTCTCTTGAAAGTGCCGCGGCGAGTTGCATAATCAAGAGGGCAAATTTGTAAATTAAAATGAAGCCACAGCGTGTTCATTCAAATGCCGCGGCATGATAAGTAAATTTACAATGTAACTATTAGTTATCATATTAATTGTAACACAATTTTAGTAAATTAAATTATCTCATTAATAAACTATGAAAATGTTGATAATTTTATTATAAAAAAAAACAAAATAATGCACTTAATAATGATAACTAAATAATCGTTCAAACAAAAAACACAACATAGTACTATTAATTATATAATTTTTCAAACCAAAAATATAAAAAATTAATATAATTACAGTTTAATTTTATGGGTTTAAAGTCTAGGGTAAAATTGTAAAAATTAATTAACCACGCCGCGGCTTATTTTGTAGAAGCCACGGCTTTATCTCAAACGTCGGATATATCCGTTGCAGAAACTGAACACGCCGCGGCATATAGAACCCCTGCCGCGGCTTTCTATCGCTGACACAAAAACGGCTAGTTTTTTTCTTCACCCGAATTATTACCCCACAACGGTAATAAACGGCTATATTTGTTAACAACGTTTAAATTCACACAAATTTTCTATTTAAACCTATACTTGTTCACATTTTATTCTATGTTTCATCAAATTAATCCTTAGATTCAAAAATATCATCATTTTACTTTGTTATGGATGATCCGTCTTGTTTCGGTTCGTCATCGGAATATCATCAGGGATTCTTTTTCGGGTTTACCTCTTCCTCTTCCTCCGATGATGATAGTTTTTCTATGGATACAAGTTCCAATAATACTATTGTCATATCCTCCGACGACACCGAGGAGTTTGAAATGCCTCCGAATCCAACTCTAAATCGGACCTCTCGTGCCGGTGGGCCACGACCGACGAGGGGGCGTGGGCGTGGGCGTGGGCGGGGACGTGGTAGGCCACCGTCTTTTCTATGGGAAACAGATTTTCAAATGAGGCTCAAATGGAACAATGAGACTCAAACTCAAGATAGGTACGCCAAATGCAAATGGTGCCGTCAAGAGATTCTCGCAATCGTTGAACGAGGCACAACTCATTTACGCCGACATGCTAAACGTTGTCGTAGAGATTTAGGTATTGATGACGAATTATGATTTTAATTGTTGTAGTTTTATTAATATAATTTTGAATTGTTGTGAGTTATTTTGTTATTTGAAAAAGTATTAAATGTAATGTTGGATTGTTGTGAGTGATTTTGTTGTTTTAAAACTATTAAATGTAATATTTAATTGCTATAAGTGATTTTGTTGTTTTAAAATTATTAAATGTAATGTTTAACTGTTGTAAGCGATTATGTTGTTTTAATATTAAATTTAATGATGAATTGTTCGAAGTGATTTTGTTGATTTAAAATTAATAAATGTAATGAAGTATGATACTCGCCGCGGCACAATGTTAACAATGCCTTGGCAAGACCTATTGACTCATGATTAATAACCGTAGTCGAACTCACGCCACGGCATATCAAAATCTATGCCTCGGCATTTTTACAATGGCCGCGGCAGAATTGTAGTAACGCCGCGGCGTTTAGTGACTTACAGAGTCCATGCTCTCTGTATAATTTGAAACAACATATAGGCCTCGGCATGGTATCAGCAAGCCGTGGCTTCGTTGGCCATGCCAAGGCATGGGTAACAGAATGCCGCAGCTTACATCGTCTGTTTACCAAAGTACCCTCACAATATGCAACTCGCCGAGGCCTCTCTTGAAAGTGCCGCGGCGAGTTGCATAATCAAGAGGGCAAATTTGTAAATTAAAATGAAGCCACAGCGTGTTCATTCAAATGCCGCGGCATGATAAGTAAATTTACAATGTAACTATTAGTTATCATATTAATTGTAACACAATTTTAGTAAATTAAATTATCTCATTAATAAACTATGAAAATGTTGATAATTTTATTATATAAAAAAAAACAAAATAATGCACTTAATAATGATAAATAAATAATCGTTCAAACAAAAAACACAACATAGTACTATTAATTATATAATTTTTCAAACCAAAAATATAAAAAATTAATATAATTACAGTTTAATTTTATGGGTTTAAAGTCTAGGGTAAAATTGTAAAAATTAATTAACTACGCCGCGGCTTATTTTGTAGAAGCCACGGCTTTATCTCAAACGTCGGATATATCCGTTGCAGAAACTGAACACGCCGCGGCATATAGAACCCCTGCCGCGGATTTCTATCGCTGACACAAAAACGGCTAGTTTTTTTCTTCACCCGAATTATTACCCCACAACGGTAATAAACGGCTATATTTGTTAACAACGTTTAAATTCACACAAATTTTCTATTTAAACCTATACTTGTTCACATTTTATTCTATGTTTCATCAAATTAATCCTTAGATTCAAAAATATCATCATTTTACTTTGTTATGGATGATCCGTCTTGTTTCGGTTCGTTATCATCAGGGATTCTTTTTCGGGTTTACCTCTTCCTCTTCCTCCGATGATGATAGTTTTTCTATGGATACAAGTTCCAATAATACTATTGTCATATCCTCCGACGACACCGAGGAGTTTGAAATGCCTCCGAATCCAACTCTAAATCGGACCTCTCGTGCCGGTGGGCCACGACCGACGAGGGGGCGTGGGCGTGGGCGTGGGCGGGGACGTGGTAGGCCACCGTCTTTTCTATGGGAAACAGATTTTCAAATGAGGCTCAAATGGAACAATGAGACTCAAACTCAAGATAGGTACGCCAAATGCAAATGGTGCCGTCAAGAGATTCTCGCAATCGTTGAACGAGGCACAACTCATTTACGCCGACATGCTAATCGTTGTCGTAGAGATTTAGGTATTGATGACGAATTATGATTTTAATTGTTGTAGTTTTATTAATATAATTTTGAATTGTTGTGAGTTATTTTGTTATTTGAAAAAGTATTAAATGTAATTTTGGATTGTTGTGAGTGATTTTGTTGTTTTAAAACTATTAAATGTAATATTTAATTGCTGTAAGTGATTTTGTTATTTTAAAATTATTAAATGTAATGTTTAACTGTTGTAAGCGATTATGTTGTTTTAATATTAAATTTAATGATGAATTGTTCGAAGTGATTTTGTTGATTTAAAATTAATAAATGTAATGAAGTATGATACTCGCCGCGGCACAATGTTAACAATGCCTTGGCAAGACCTATTGACTCATGATTAATAACCGTAGTCGAACTCACGCCACGGCATATCAAAATCTATGCCTCGGCATTTTTACAATGGCCGCGGCAGAATTGTAGTAACGCCGCGGCGTTTAGTGACTTACAGAGTCCATGCTCTCTGTATAATTTGAAACAACATATAGGCCTCGGCATGGTATCAGCAAGCCGTGGCTTCGTTGGCCATGCCAAGGCATGGGTAACAGAATGCCGCAGCTTACATCGTCTGTTTACCAAAGTACCCTCACAATATGCAACTCGCCGAGGCCTCTCTTGAAAGTGCCGCGGCGAGTTGCATAATCAAGAGGGCAAATTTGTAAATTAAAATGAAGCCACAGCGTGTTCATTCAAATGCCGCGGCATGATAAGTAAATTTACAATGTAACTATTAGTTATCATATTAATTGTAACACAATTTTAGTAAATTAAATTATCTCATTAATAAACTATGAAAATGTTGATAATTTTCTTATAAAAAAAAAAACAAAATAATGCACTTAATAATGATAACTAAATAATCGTTCAAACAAAAAACACAACATAGTACCATTAATTATATAATTTTCCAAACCAAAAATATAAAAAATTAATATAATTACAGTTTAATTTTATGGGTTTAAAGTCTAGGGTAAAATTGTAAAAATTAATTAACCACGCCGCGGCTTATTTTGTAGAAGCCACGGCTTTATCTCAAACGTCGGATATATCCGTTGCAGAAACTGAACACGCCGCGGCATATAGAACCCCTGCCGCGGCTTTCTATCGCTGACACAAAAACGGCTAGTTTTTTTCTTCACCCGAATTATTACCCCACAACGGTAATAAACGGCTATATTTGTTAACAACGTTTAAATTCACACAAATTTTCTATTTAAACCTATACTTGTTCACATTTTATTCTATGTTTCATCAAATTAATCCTTAGATTCAAAAATATCATCATTTTACTTTGTTATGGATGATCCGTCTTGTTTCGGTTCGTTATCATCAGGGATTCTTTTTCGGGTTTACCTCTTCCTCTTCCTCCGATGATGATAGTTTTTCTATGGATACAAGTTCCAATAATACTATTGTCATATCCTCCAACGACACCGAGGAGTTTGAAATGCCTCCGAATCCAACTCTAAATCGGACCTCTCGTGCCGGTGGGCCACGACCGACGAGGGGGCGTGGGCGTGGGCGTGGGCGGGGACGTGGTAGGCCACCGTCTTTTCTATGGGAAACAGATTTTCAAATGAGGCTCAAATGGAACAATGAGACTCAAACTCAAGATAGGTACGCCAAATGCAAATGGTGCCGTCAAGAGATTCTCGCAATCGTTGAACGAGGCACAACTCATTTACGCCGACATGCTAATCGTTGTCGTAGAGATTTAGGTATTGATGACGAATTATGATTTTAATTGTTGTAGTTTTATTAATATAATTTTGAATTGTTGTGAGTTATTTTGTTATTTGAAAAAGTATTAAATGTAATTTTGGATTGTTGTGAGTGATTTTGTTGTTTTAAAACTATTAAATGTAATATTTAATTGCTGTAAGTGATTTTGTTATTTTAAAATTATTAAATGTAATGTTTAACTGTTGTAAGCGATTATGTTGTTTTAATATTAAATTTAATGATGAATTGTTCGAAGTGATTTTGTTGATTTAAAATTAATAAATGTAATGAAGTATGATACTCGCCGCGGCACAATGTTAACAATGCCTTGGCAAGACCTATTGACTCATGATTAATAACCGTAGTCGAACTCACGCCACGGCATATCAAAATCTATGCCTCGGCATTTTTACAATGGCCGCGGCAGAATTGTAGTAACGCCGCGGCGTTTAGTGACTTACAGAGTCCATGCTCTCTGTATAATTTGAAACAACATATAGGCCTCGGCATGGTATCAGCAAGCCGTGGCTTCGTTGGCCATGCCAAGGCATGGGTAACAGAATGCCGCAGCTTACATCGTCTGTTTACCAAAGTACCCTCACAATATGCAACTCGCCGAGGCCTCTCTTGAAAGTGCCGCGGCGAGTTGCATAATCAAGAGGGCAAATTTGTAAATTAAAATGAAGCCACAGCGTGTTCATTCAAATGCCGCGGCATGATAAGTAAATTTACAATGTAACTATTAGTTATCATATTAATTGTAACACAATTTTAGTAAATTAAATTATCTCATTAATAAACTATGAAAATGTTGATAATTTTCTTATAAAAAAAAAAACAAAATAATGCACTTAATAATGATAACTAAATAATCGTTCAAACAAAAAACACAACATAGTACCATTAATTATATAATTTTTCAAACCAAAAATATAAAAAATTAATATAATTACAGTTTAATTTTATGGGTTTAAAGTCTAGGGTAAAATTGTAAAAATTAATTAACCACGCCGCGGCTTATTTTGTAGAAGCCACGGCTTTATCTCAAACGTCGGATATATCCGTTGCAGAAACTGAACACGCCGCGGCATATAGAACCCCTGCCGCGGCTTTCTATCGCTGACACAAAAACGGCTAGTTTTTTTCTTCACCCGAATTATTACCCCACAACGGTAATAAACGGCTATATTTGTTAACAACGTTTAAATTCACACAAATTTTCTATTTAAACCTATACTTGTTCACATTTTATTCTATGTTTCATCAAATTAATCCTTAGATTCAAAAATATCATCATTTTACTTTGTTATGGATGATCCGTCTTGTTTCGGTTCGTCATCGGAATATCATCAGGGATTCTTTTTCGGGTTTACCTCTTCCTCTTCCTCCGATGATGATAGTTTTTCTATGGATACAAGTTCCAATAATACTATTGTCATATCCTCCGACGACACCGAGGAGTTTGAAATGCCTCCGAATCCAACTCTAAATCGGACCTCTCGTGTCGGTGGGCCACGACCGACGAGGGGGCGTGGGCGTGGGCGTGGGCGGGGACGTGGTAGGCCACCGTCTTTTCTATGGGAAACAGATTTTCAAATGAGGCTCAAATGGAACAATGAGACTCAAACTCAAGATAGGTACGCCAAATGCAAATGGTGCCGTCAAGAGATTCTCGCAATCGTTGAACGAGGCACAACTCATTTACGCCGACATGCTAATCGTTGTCGTAGAGATTTAGGTATTGATGACGAATTATGATTTTAATTGTTGTAGTTTTATTAATATAATTTTGAATTGTTGTGAGTTATTTTGTTATTTGAAAAAGTATTAAATGTAATGTTGGATTGTTGTGAGTGATTTTGTTGTTTTAAAACTATTAAATGTAATATTTAATTGCTGTAAGTGATTTAGTTGTTTTAAAATTATTAAATGTAATGTTTAACTGTTGTAAGCGATTATGTTGTTTTAATATTAAATTTAATGATGAATTGTTCGAAGTGATTTTGTTGATTTAAAATTAATAAATGTAATGAAGTATGATACTCGCCGCGGCACAATGTTAACAATGCCTTGGCAAGACCTATTGACTCATGATTAATAACCGTAGTCGAACTCACGCCACGGCATATCAAAATCTATGCCTCGGCATTTTTACAATGGCCGCGGCAGAATTGTAGTAACGCCGCGGCGTTTAGTGACTTACAGAGTCCATGCTCTCTGTATAATTTGAAACAACATATAGGCCTCGGCATGGTATCAGCAAGCCGTGGCTTCGTTGGCCATGCCAAGGCATGGGTAACAGAATGCCGCAGCTTACATCGTCTGTTTACCAAAGTACCCTCACAATATGCAACTCGCCGAGGCCTCTCTTGAAAGTGCCGCGGCGAGTTGCATAATCAAGAGGGCAAATTTGTAAATTAAAATGAAGCCACAGCGTGTTGATTCAAATGCCGCGGCATGATAAGTAAATTTACAATGTAACTATTAGTTATCATATTAATTGTAACACAATTTTAGTAAATTAAATTATCTCATTAATAAACTATGAAAATGTTGATAATTTTATTATAAAAAAAAAAACAAAATAATGCACTTAATAATGATAACTAAATAATCGTTCAAACAAAAAACACAACATAGTACTATTAATTATATAATTTTTCAAACCAAAAATATAAAAAATTAATATAATTACAGTTTAATTTTATGGGTTTAAAGTCTAGGGTAAAATTGTAAAAATTAATTAACCACGCCGCGGCTTATTTTGTAGAAGCCACGGCTTTATCTCAAACGTCGGATATATCCGTTGCAGAAACTGAACACGCCGCGGCATATAGAACCCCTGCCGCGGCTTTCTATCGCTGACACAAAAACGGCTAGTATTTTTCTTCACCCGAATTATTACCCCACAACGGTAATAAACGGCTATATTTGTTAACAACGTTTAAATTCACACAAATTTTCTATTTAAACCTATACTTGTTCACATTTTATTCTATGTTTCATCAAATTAATCCTTAGATTCAAAAATATCATCATTTTACTTTGTTATGGATGATCCGTCTTGTTTCGGTTCGTCATCGGAATATCATCAGGGATTCTTTTTCGGGTTTACCTCTTCCTCTTCCTCCGATGATGATAGTTTTTCTATGGATACAAGTTCCAATAATACTATTGTCATATCCTCCGACGACACCGAGGAGTTTGAAATGCCTCCGAATCCAACTCTAAATCGGACCTCTCGTGCCGGTGGGCCACGACCGACGAGGGGGCGTGGGCGTGGGCGTGGGCGGGGACGTGGTAGGCCACCGTCTTTTCTATGGGAAACAGATTTTCAAATGAGGCTCAAATGGAACAATGAGACTCAAACTCAAGATAGGTACGCCAAATGCAAATGGTGCCGTCAAGAGATTCTCGCAATCGTTGAACGAGGCACAACTCATTTACGCCGACATGCTAATCGTTGTCGTAGAGATTTAGGTATTGATGACGAATTATGATTTTAATTGTTGTAGTTTTATTAATATAATTTTGAATTGTTGTGAGTTATTTTGTTATTTGAAAAAGTATTAAATGTAATGTTGGATTGTTGTGAGTGATTTTGTTGTTTTAAAACTATTAAATGTAATATTTAATTGCTGTAAGTGATTTAGTTGTTTTAAAATTATTAAATGTAATGTTTAACTGTTGTAAGCGATTATGTTGTTTTAATATTAAATTTAATGATGAATTGTTCGAAGTGATTTTGTTGATTTAAAATTAATAAATGTAATGAAGTATGATACTCGCCGCGGCACAATGTTAACAATGCCTTGGCAAGACCTATTGACTCATGATTAATAACCGTAGTCGAACTCACGCCACGGCATATCAAAATCTATGCCTCGGCATTTTTACAATGGCCGCGGCAGAATTGTAGTAACGCCGCGGCGTTTAGTGACTTACAGAGTCCATGCTCTCTGTATAATTTGAAACAACATATAGGCCTCGGCATGGTATCAGCAAGCCGTGGCTTCGTTGGCCATGCCAAGGCATGGGTAACAGAATGCCGCAGCTTACATCGTCTGTTTACCAAAGTACCCTCACAATATGCAACTCGCCGAGGCCTCTCTTGAAAGTGCCGCGGCGAGTTGCATAATCAAGAGGGCAAATTTGTAAATTAAAATGAAGCCACAGCGTGTTGATTCAAATGCCGCGGCATGATAAGTAAATTTACAATGTAACTATTAGTTATCATATTAATTGTAACACAATTTTAGTAAATTAAATTATCTCATTAATAAACTATGAAAATGTTGATAATTTTATTATAAAAAAAAACAAAATAATGCACTTAATAATGATAACTAAATAATCGTTCAAACAAAAAACACAACATAGTACTATTAATTATATAATTTTTCAAACCAAAAATATAAAAAATTAATATAATTACAGTTTAATTTTATGGGTTTAAAGTCTAGGGTAAAATTGTAAAAATTAATTAACCACGCCGCGGCTTATTTTGTAGAAGCCACGGCTTTATCTCAAACGTCGGATATATCCGTTGCAGAAACTGAACACGCCGCGGCATATAGAACCCCTGCCGCGGCTTTCTATCGCTGACACAAAAACGGCTAGTATTTTTCTTCACCCGAATTATTACCCCACAACGGTAATAAACGGCTATATTTGTTAACAACGTTTAAATTCACACAAATTTTCTATTTAAACCTATACTTGTTCACATTTTATTCTATGTTTCATCAAATTAATCCTTAGATTCAAAAATATCATCATTTTACTTTGTTATGGATGATCCGTCTTGTTTCGGTTCGTCATCGGAATATCATCAGGGATTCTTTTTCGGGTTTACCTCTTCCTCTTCCTCCGATGATGATAGTTTTTCTATGGATACAAGTTCCAATAATACTATTGTCATATCCTCCGACGACACCGAGGAGTTTGAAATGCCTCCGAATCCAACTCTAAATCGGACCTCTCGTGCCGGTGGGCCACGACCGACGAGGGGGCGTGGGCGTGGGCGTGGGCGGGGACGTGGTAGGCCACCGTCTTTTCTATGGGAAACAGATTTTCAAATGAGGCTCAAATGGAACAATGAGACTCAAACTCAAGATAGGTACGCCAAATGCAAATGGTGCCGTCAAGAGATTCTCGCAATCGTTGAACGAGGCACAACTCATTTACGCCGACATGCTAATCGTTGTCGTAGAGATTTAGGTATTGATGACGAATTATGATTTTAATTGTTGTAGTTTTATTAATATAATTTTGAATTGTTGTGAGTTATTTTGTTATTTGAAAAAGTATTAAATGTAATGTTGGATTGTTGTGAGTGATTTTGTTGTTTTAAAACTATTAAATGTAATATTTAATTGCTGTAAGTGATTTTGTTATTTTAAAATTATTAAATGTAATGTTTAACTGTTGTAAGCGATTATGTTGTTTTAATATTAAATTTAATGATGAATTGTTCGAAGTGATTTTGTTGATTTAAAATTAATAAATGTAATGAAGTATGATACTCGCCGCGGCACAATGTTAACAATGCCTTGGCAAGACCTATTGACTCATGATTAATAACCGTAGTCGAACTCACGCCACGGCATATCAAAATCTATGCCTCGGCATTTTTACAATGGCCGCGGCAGAATTGTAGTAACGCCGCGGCGTTTAGTGACTTACAGAGTCCATGCTCTCTGTATAATTTGAAACAACATATAGGCCTCGGCATGGTATCAGCAAGCCGTGGCTTCGTTGGCCATGCCAAGGCATGGGTAACAGAATGCCGCAGCTTACATCGTCTGTTTACCAAAGTACCCTCACAATATGCAACTCGCCGAGGCCTCTCTTGAAAGTGCCGCGGCGAGTTGCATAATCAAGAGGGCAAATTTGTAAATTAAAATGAAGCCACAGCGTGTTCATTCAAATGCCGCGGCATGATAAGTAAATTTACAATGTAACTATTAGTTATCATATTAATTGTAACACAATTTTAGTAAATTAAATTATCTCATTAATAAACTATGAAAATGTTGATAATTTTATTATAAAAAAAAAACAAAATAATGCACTTAATAATGATAACTAAATAATCGTTCAAACAAAAAACACAACATAGTACCATTAATTATATAATTTTTCAAACCAAAAATATAAAAAATTAATATAATTACAGTTTAATTTTATGGGTTTAAAGTCTAGGGTAAAATTGTAAAAATTAATTAACCACGCCGCGGCTTATTTTGTAGAAGCCACGGCTTTATCTCAAACGTCGGATATATCCGTTGCAGAAACTGAACACGCCGCGGCATATAGAACCCCTGCCGCGGCTTTCTATCGCTGACACAAAAACGGCTAGTTTTTTTCTTCACCCGAATTATTACCCCACAACGGTAATAAACGGCTATATTTGTTAACAACGTTTAAATTCACACAAATTTTCTATTTAAACCTATACTTGTTCACATTTTATTCTATGTTTCATCAAATTAATCCTTAGATTCAAAAATATCATCATTTTACTTTGTTATGGATGATCCGTCTTGTTTCGGTTCGTCATCGGAATATCATCAGGGATTCTTTTTCGGGTTTACCTCTTCCTCTTCCTCCGATGATGATAGTTTTTCTATGGATACAAGTTCCAATAATACTATTGTCATATCCTCCGACGACACCGAGGAGTTTGAAATGCCTCCGAATCCAACTCTAAATCGGACCTCTCGTGCCGGTGGGCCACGACCGACGAGGGGGCGTGGGCGTGGGCGTGGGCGGGGACGTGGTAGGCCACCGTCTTTTCTATGGGAAACAGATTTTCAAATGAGGCACAAATGGAACAATGAGACTCAAACTCAAGATAGGTACGCCAAATGCAAATGGTGCCGTCAAGAGATTCTCGCAATCGTTGAACGAGGCACAACTCATTTACGCCGACATGCTAATCGTTGTCGTAGAGATTTAGGTATTGATGACGAATTATGATTTTAATTGTTGTAGTTTTATTAATATAATTTTGAATTGTTGTGAGTTATTTTGTTATTTGAAAAAGTATTAAATGTAATGTTGGATTGTTGTGAGTGATTTTGTTGTTTTAAAACTATTAAATGTAATATTTAATTGCTGTAAGTGATTTTGTTGTTTTAAAATTATTAAATGTAATGTTTAACTGTTGTAAGCGATTATGTTGTTTTAATATTAAATTTAATGATGAATTGTTCGAAGTGATTTTGTTGTTTTAAAATTAATAAATGTAATGAAGTATGATACTCGCCGCGGCACAATGTTAACAATGCCTTGGCAAGACCTATTGACTCATGATTAATAACCGTAGTCGAACTCACGCCACGGCATATCAAAATCTATGCCTCGGCATTTTTACAATGGCCGCGGCAGAATGGTAGTAACGCCGCGGCGTTTAGTGACTTACAGAGTCCATGCTCTCTGTATAATTTGAAACAACATATAGGCCTCGGCATGGTATCACCAAGCCGTGGCTTCGTTGGCCATGCCAAGGCATGGGTAACAGAATGCCGCAGCTTACATCGTCTGTTTACCAAAGTACCCTCACAATATGCAACTCGCCGAGGCCTATCTTGAAAGTGCCGCGGCGAGTTGCATAATCAAGAGGGCAAATTTGTAAATTAAAATGAAGCCACAGCGTGTTCATTCAAATGCCGCGGCATGATAAGTAAATTTACAATGTAACTATTAGTTATCATATTAATTGTAACACAATTTTAGTAAATTAAATTATCTCATTAATAAACTATGAAAATGTTGATAATTTTATTATAAAAAAAAAACAAAATAATGCACTTAATAATGATAACTAAATAATCGTTCAAACAAAAAACACAACATTGTACTATTAATTATATAATTTTTCAAACCAAAAATATAAAAAATTAATATAATTACAGTTTAATTTTATGGGTTTAAAGTCTAGGGTAAAATTGTAAAAATTAATTAACCACGCCGCGGCTTATTTTGTAGAAGCCACGACTTTATCTCAAACGTCGGATATATCCGTTGCAGAAACTGAACACGCCGCGGCATATAGAACCCCTGCCGCGGCTTTCTATCGCTGACACAAAAACGGCTAGTATTTTTCTTCACCCGAATTATTACCCCACAACGGTAATAAACGGCTATATTTGTTAACAACGTTTAAATTCACACAAATTTTCTATTTAAACCTATACTTGTTCACATTTTATTCTATGTTTCATCAAATTAATCCTTAGATTCAAAAATATCATCATTTTACTTTGTTATGGATGATCCGTCTTGTTTCGGTTCGTCATCGGAATATCATCAGGGATTCTTTTTCGGGTTTACCTCTTCCTCTTCCTCCGATGATGATAGTTTTTTTATGGATACAAGTTCCAATAATACTATTGTCATATCCTCCGACGACACCGAGGAGTTTGAAATGCCTCCGAATCCAACTCTAAATCGGACCTCTCGTGCCGGTGGGCCACGACCGACGAGGGGGCGTGGGCGTGGGCGTGGGCGGGGACGTGGTAGGCCACCGTCTTTTCTATGGGAAACAGATTTTCAAATGAGGCTCAAATGGAACAATGAGACTCAAACTCAAGATAGGTACGCCAAATGCAAATGGTGCCGTCAAGAGATTCTCGCAATCGTTGAACGAGGCACAACTCATTTACGCCGACATGCTAATCGTTGTCGTAGAGATTTAGGTATTGATGACGAATTATGATTTTAATTGTTGTAGTTTTATTAATATAATTTTGAATTGTTGTGAGTTATTTTGTTATTTGAAAAAGTATTAAATGTAATGTTGGATTGTTGTGAGTGATTTTGTTGTTTTAAAACTATTAAATGTAATATTTAATTGCTGTAAGTGATTTTGTTGTTTTAAAATTATTAAATGTAATGTTTAACTGTTGTAAGCGATTATGTTGTTTTAATATTAAATTTAATGATGAAGTTGGAAGTGATTTTGTTGTTTTAAAATTAATAAATGTAATGAAGTATGATACTCGCCGCGGCACAATGTTAACAATGCCTTGGCAAGACCTATTGACTCATGATTAATAACCGTAGTCGAACTCACGCCACGGCATATCAAAATCTATGCCTCGGCATTTTTACAATGGCCGCGGCAGAATGGTAGTAACGCCGCGGCGTTTAGTGACTTACAGAGTCCATGCTCTCTGTATAATTTGAAACAACATATAGGCCTCGGCATGGTATCACCAAGCCGTGGCTTCGTTGGCCATGCCAAGGCATGGGTAACAGAATGCCGCAGCTTACATCGTCTGTTTACCAAAGTACCCTCACAATATGCAACTCGCCGAGGCCTATCTTGAAAGTGCCGCGGCGAGTTGCATAATCAAGAGGGCAAATTTGTAAATTAAAATGAAGCCACAGCGTGTTCATTCAAATGCCGCGGCATGATAAGTAAATTTACAATGTAACTATTAGTTATCATATTAATTGTAACACAATTTTAGTAAATTAAATTATCTCATTAATAAACTATGAAAATGTTGATAATTTTATTATAAAAAAAAAACAAAATAATGCACTTAATAATGATAACTAAATAATCGTTCAAACAAAAAACACAACATTGTACTATTAATTATATAATTTTTCAAACCAAAAATATAAAAAATTAATATAATTACAGTTTAATTTTATGGGTTTAAAGTCTACGGTAAAATTGTAAAAATTAATTAACCACGCCGCGGCTTATTTTGTAGAAGCCACGGCTTTATCTACAACGTCGGATATATCCGTTGCAGAAACTGAACACGCCGCGGCATATAGAACCCCTGCCGCGGCTTTCTATCGCTGACACAAAAACGGCTAGTATTTTTCTTCACCCGAATTATTACCCCACAACGGTAATAAACGGCTATATTTGTTAACAACGTTTAAATTCACACAAATTTTCTATTTAAACCTATACTTGTTCACATTTTATTCTATGTTTCATCAAATTAATCCTTAGATTCAAAAATATCATCATTTTACTTTGTTATGGATGATCCGTCTTGTTTCGGTTCGTCATCGGAATATCATCAGGGATTCTTTTTCGGGTTTACCTCTTCCTCTTCCTCCGATGATGATAGTTTTTCTATGGATACAAGTTCCAATAATACTATTGTCATATCCTCCGACGACACCGAGGAGTTTGAAATGCCTCCGAATCCAACTCTAAATCGGACCTCTCGTGCCGGTGGGCCACGACCGACGAGGGGGCGTGGGCGTGGGCGTGGGCGGGGACGTGGTAGGCCACCGTCTTTTCTATGGGAAACAGATTTTCAAATGAGGCTCAAATGGAACAATGAGACTCAAACTCAAGATAGGTACGCCAAATGCAAATGGTGCCGTCAAGAGATTCTCGCAATCGTTGAACGAGGCACAACTCATTTACGCCGACATGCTAATCGTTGTCGTAGAGATTTAGGTATTGATGACGAATTATGATTTTAATTGTTGTAGTTTTATTAATATAATTTTGAATTGTTGTGAGTTATTTTGTTATTTGAAAAAGTATTAAATGTAATGTTGGATTGTTGTGAGTGATTTTGTTGTTTTAAAACTATTAAATGTAATATTTAATTGCTGTAAGTGATTTTGTTGTTTTAAAATTATTAAATGTAATGTTTAACTGTTGTAAGCGATTATGTTGTTTTAATATTAAATTTAATGATGAATTGTTCGAAGTGATTTTGTTGTTTTAAAATTAATAAATGTAATGAAGTATGATACTCGCCGCGGCACAATGTTAACAATGCCTTGGCAAGACCTATTGACTCATGATTAATAACCGTAGTCGAACTCACGCCACGGCATATCAAAATCTATGCCTCGGCATTTTTACAATGGCCGCGGCAGAATGGTAGTAACGCCGCGGCGTTTAGTGACTTACAGAGTCCATGCTCTCTGTATAATTTGAAACAACATATAGGCCTCGGCATGGTATCACCAAGCCGTGGCTTCGTTGGCCATGCCAAGGCATGGGTAACAGAATGCCGCAGCTTACATCGTCTGTTTACCAAAGTACCCTCACAATATGCAACTCGCCGAGGCCTATCTTGAAAGTGCCGCGGCGAGTTGCATAATCAAGAGGGCAAATTTGTAAATTAAAATGAAGCCACAGCGTGTTCATTCAAATGCCGCGGCATGATAAGTAAATTTACAATGTAACTATTAGTTATCATATTAATTGTAACACAATTTTAGTAAATTAAATTATCTCATTAATAAACTATGAAAATGTTGATAATTTTATTATAAAAAAAAAACAAAATAATGCACTTAATAATGATAACTAAATAATCGTTCAAACAAAAAACACAACATTGTACTATTAATTATATAATTTTTCAAACCAAAAATATAAAAAATTAATATAATTACAGTTTAATTTTATGGGTTTAAAGTCTAGGGTAAAATTGTAAAAATTAATTAACCACGCCGCGGCTTATTTTGTAGAAGCCACGGCTTTATCTCAAACGTCGGATATATCCGTTGCAGAAACTGAACACGCCGCGGCATATAGAACCCCTGCCGCGGCTTTCTATCGCTGACACAAAAACGGCTAGTATTTTTCTTCACCCGAATTATTACCCCACAACGGTAATAAACGGCTATATTTGTTAACAACGTTTAAATTCACACAAATTTTCTATTTAAACCTATACTTGTTCACATTTTATTCTATGTTTCATCAAATTAATCCTTAGATTCAAAAATATCATCATTTTACTTTGTTATGGATGATCCGTCTTGTTTCGGTTCGTCATCGGAATATCATCAGGGATTCTTTTTCGGGTTTACCTCTTCCTCTTCCTCCGATGATGATAGTTTTTCTATGGATACAAGTTCCAATAATACTATTGTCATATCCTCCGACGACACCGAGGAGTTTGAAATGCCTCCGAATCCAACTCTAAATCGGACCTCTCGTGCCGGTGGGCCACGACCGACGAGGGGGCGTGGGCGTGGGCGTGGGCGGGGACGTGGTAGGCCACCGTCTTTTCTATGGGAAACAGATTTTCAAATGATGCTCAAATGGAACAATGAGACTCAAACTCAAGATAGGTACGCCAAATGCAAATGGTGCCGTCAAGAGATTCTCGCAATCGTTGAACGAGGCACAACTCATTTACGCCGACATGCTAATCGTTGTCGTAGAGATTTAGGTATTGATGACGAATTATGATTTTAATTGTTGTAGTTTTATTAATATAATTTTGAATTGTTGTGTGTTATTTTGTTATTTGAAAAAGTATTAAATGTAATGTTGGATTGTTGTGAGTGATTTTGTTGTTTTAAAACTATTAAATGTAATATTTAATTGCTGTAAGTGATTTTGTGTTTTAAAATTATTAAATGTAATGTTTAACTGTTGTAAGCGATTATGTTGTTTTAATATTAAATTTAATGATGAATTGTTCGAAGTGATTTTGTTGTTTTAAAATTAATAAATGTAATGAAGTATGATACTCGCCGCGGCACAATGTTAACAATGCCTTGGCAAGACCTATTGACTCATGATTAATAACCGTAGTCGAACTCACGCCACGGCATATCAAAATCTATGCCTCGGCATTTTTACAATGGCCGCGGCAGAATGGTAGTAACGCCGCGGCGTTTAGTGACTTACAGAGTCCATGCTCTCTGTATAATTTGAAACAACATATAGGCCTCGGCATGGTATCACCAAGGCGTGGCTTCGTTGGCCATGCCAAGGCATGGGTAACAGAATGCCGCAGCTTACATCGTCTGTTTACCAAAGTACCCTCACAATATGCAACTCGCCGAGGCCTATCTTGAAAGTGCCGCGGCGAGTTGCATAATCAAGAGGGCAAATTTGTAAATTAAAATGAAGCCACAGCGTGTTCATTCAAATGCCGCGGCATGATAAGTAAATTTACAATGTAACTATTAGTTATCATATTAATTGTAACACAATTTTAGTAAATTAAATTATCTCATTAATAAACTATGAAAATGTTGATAATTTTATTATAAAAAAAAAACAAAATAATGCACTTAATAATGATAACTAAATAATCGTTCAAACAAAAAACACAACATTGTACTATTAATTATATAATTTTTCAAACCAAAAATATAAAAAATTAATATAATTACAGTTTAATTTTATGGGTTTAAAGTCTAGGGTAAAATTGTAAAAATTAATTAACCACGCCGCGGCTTATTTTGTAGAAGCCACGGCTTTATCTCAAACGTCGGATATATCCGTTGCAGAAACTGAACACGCCGCGGCATATAGAACCCCTGCCGCGGCTTTCTATCGCTGACACAAAAACGGCTAGTATTTTTCTTCACCCGAATTATTACCCCACAACGGTAATAAACGGCTATATTTGTTAACAACGTTTAAATTCACACAAATTTTCTATTTAAACCTATACTTGTTCACATTTTATTCTATGTTTCATCAAATTAATCCTTAGATTCAAAAATATCATCATTTTACTTTGTTATGGATGATCCGTCTTGTTTCGGTTCGTCATCGGAATATCATCAGGGATTCTTTTTCGGGTTTACCTCTTCCTCTTCCTCCGATGATGATAGTTTTTCTATGGATACAAGTTCCAATAATACTATTGTCATATCCTCCGACGACACCGAGGAGTTTGAAATGCCTCCGAATCCAACTCTAAATCGGACCTCTCGTGCCGGTGGGCCACGACCGACGAGGGGGCGTGGGCGTGGGCGTGGGCGGGGACGTGGTAGGCCACCGTCTTTTCTATGGGAAACAGATTTTCAAATGAGGCTCAAATGGAACAATGAGACTCAAACTCAAGATAGGTACGCCAAATGCAAATGGTGCCGTCAAGAGATTCTCGCAATCGTTGAACGAGGCACAACTCATTTACGCCGACATGCTAATCGTTGTCGTAGAGATTTAGGTATTGATGACGAATTATGATTTTAATTGTTGTAGTTTTATTAATATAATTTTGAATTGTTGTGTGTTATTTTGTTATTTGAAAAAGTATTAAATGTAATGTTGGATTGTTGTGAGTGATTTTGTTGTTTTAAAACTATTAAATGTAATATTTAATTGCTGTAAGTGATTTTGTGTTTTAAAATTATTAAATGTAATGTTTAACTGTTGTAAGCGATTATGTTGTTTTAATATTAAATTTAATGATGAATTGTTCGAAGTGATTTTGTTGTTTTAAAATTAATAAATGTAATGAAGTATGATACTCGCCGCGGCACAATGTTAACAATGCCTTGGCAAGACCTATTGACTCATGATTAATAACCGTAGTCGAACTCACGCCACGGCATATCAAAATCTATGCCTCGGCATTTTTACAATGGCCGCGGCAGAATGGTAGTAACGCCGCGGCGTTTAGTGACTTACAGAGTCCATGCTCTCTGTATAATTTGAAACAACATATAGGCCTCGGCATGGTATCACCAAGGCGTGGCTTCGTTGGCCATGCCAAGGCATGGGTAACAGAATGCCGCAGCTTACATCGTCTGTTTACCAAAGTACCCTCACAATATGCAACTCGCCGAGGCCTATCTTGAAAGTGCCGCGGCGAGTTGCATAATCAAGAGGGCAAATTTGTAAATTAAAATGAAGCCACAGCGTGTTCATTCAAATGCCGCGGCATGATAAGTAAATTTACAATGTAACTATTAGTTATCATATTAATTGTAACACAATTTTAGTAAATTAAATTATCTCATTAATAAACTATGAAAATGTTGATAATTTTATTATAAAAAAAAAACAAAATAATGCACTTAATAATGATAACTAAATAATCGTTCAAACAAAAAACACAACATTGTACTATTAATTATATAATTTTTCAAACCAAAAATATAAAAAATTAATATAATTACAGTTTAATTTTATGGGTTTAAAGTCTAGGGTAAAATTGTAAAAATTAATTAACCACGCCGCGGCTTATTTTGTAGAAGCCACGGCTTTATCTCAAACGTCGGATATATCCGTTGCAGAAACTGAACACGCCGCGGCATATAGAACCCCTGCCGCGGCTTTCTATCGCTGACACAAAAACGGCTAGTATTTTTCTTCACCCGAATTATTACCCCACAACGGTAATAAACGGCTATATTTGTTAACAACGTTTAAATTCACACAAATTTTCTATTTAAACCTATACTTGTTCACATTTTATTCTATGTTTCATCAAATTAATCCTTAGATTCAAAAATATCATCATTTTACTTTGTTATGGATGATCCGTCTTGTTTCGGTTCGTCATCGGAATATCATCAGGGATTCTTTTTCGGGTTTACCTCTTCCTCTTCCTCCGATGATGATAGTTTTTCTATGGATACAAGTTCCAATAATACTATTGTCATATCCTCCGACGACACCGAGGAGTTTGAAATGCCTCCGAATCCAACTCTAAATCGGACCTCTCGTGCCGGTGGGCCACGACCGACGAGGGGGCGTGGGCGTGGGCGTGGGCGGGGACGTGGTAGGCCACCGTCTTTTCTATGGGAAACAGATTTTCAAATGAGGCTCAAATGGAACAATGAGACTCAAACTCAAGATAGGTACGCCAAATGCAAATGGTGCCGTCAAGAGATTCTCGCAATCGTTGAACGAGGCACAACTCATTTACGCCGACATGCTAATCGTTGTCGTAGAGATTTAGGTATTGATGACGAATTATGATTTTAATTGTTGTAGTTTTATTAATATAATTTTGAATTGTTGTGTGTTATTTTGTTATTTGAAAAAGTATTAAATGTAATGTTGGATTGTTGTGAGTGATTTTGTTGTTTTAAAACTATTAAATGTAATATTTAATTGCTGTAAGTGATTTTGTGTTTTAAAATTATTAAATGTAATGTTTAACTGTTGTAAGCGATTATGTTGTTTTAATATTAAATTTAATGATGAATTGTTCGAAGTGATTTTGTTGTTTTAAAATTAATAAATGTAATGAAGTATGATACTCGCCGCGGCACAATGTTAACAATGCCTTGGCAAGACCTATTGACTCATGATTAATAACCGTAGTCGAACTCACGCCACGGCATATCAAAATCTATGCCTCGGCATTTTTACAATGGCCGCGGCAGAATGGTAGTAACGCCGCGGCGTTTAGTGACTTACAGAGTCCATGCTCTCTGTATAATTTGAAACAACATATAGGCCTCGGCATGGTATCACCAAGGCGTGGCTTCGTTGGCCATGCCAAGGCATGGGTAACAGAATGCCGCAGCTTACATCGTCTGTTTACCAAAGTACCCTCACAATATGCAACTCGCCGAGGCCTATCTTGAAAGTGCCGCGGCGAGTTGCATAATCAAGAGGGCAAATTTGTAAATTAAAATGAAGCCACAGCGTGTTCATTCAAATGCCGTGGCATGATAAGTAAATTTACAATGTAACTATTAGTTATCATATTAATTGTAACACAATTTTAGTAAATTAAATTATCTCATTAATAAACTATGAAAATGTTGATAATTTTATTATAAAAAAAAAACAAAATAATGCACTTAATAATGATAACTAAATAATCGTTCAAACAAAAAACACAACATTGTACTATTAATTATATAATTTTTCAAACCAAAAATATAAAAAATTAATATAATTACAGTTTAATTTTATGGGTTTAAAGTCTAGGGTAAAATTGTAAAAATTAATTAACCACGCCGCGGCTTATTTTGTAGAAGCCACGGCTTTATCTCAAACGTCGGATATATCCGTTGCAGAAACTGAACACGCCGCGGCATATAGAACCCCTGCCGCGGCTTTCTATCGCTGACACAAAAACGGCTAGTATTTTTCTTCACCCGAATTATTACCCCACAACGGTAATAAACGGCTATATTTGTTAACAACGTTTAAATTCACACAAATTTTCTATTTAAACCTATACTTGTTCACATTTTATTCTATGTTTCATCAAATTAATCCTTAGATTCAAAAATATAATCATTTTTCTTTGTTATGGATGATCCGTCTCGTTTCGGTTCGTCATCGGAATATCATCAGGGATTCTTTTTCGGGTTTACCTCTTCCTCTTCCTCCGATGATGATAGTTTTTCTATGGATACAAGTTCCAATAATACTATTGTCATATCCTCCGACGACACCGAGGAGTTTGAAATGCCTCCGAATCCAACTCTAAATCGGACCTCTCGTGCCGGTGGGCCACGACCGACGAGGGGGCGTGGGCGTGGGCGTGGGCGGGGACGTGGTAGGCCACCGTCTTTTCTATGGGAAACAGATTTTCAAATGAGGCTCAAATGGAACAATGAGACTCAAACTCAAGATAGGTACGCCAAATGCAAATGGTGCCGTCAAGAGATTCTCGCAATCGTTGAACGAGGCACAACTCATTTACGCCGACATGCTAATCGTTGTCGTAGAGATTTAGGTATTGATGACGAATTATGATTTTAATTGTTGTAGTTTTATTAATATAATTTTGAATTGTTGTGAGTTATTTTGTTATTTGAAAAAGTATTAAATGTAATGTTGGATTGTTGTGAGTGATTTTGTTGTTTTAAAACTATTAAATGTAATATTTAATTGCTGTAAGTGATTTTGTTGTTTTAAAATTATTAAATGTAATGTTTAACTGTTGTAAGCGATTATGTTGTTTTAATATTAAATTTAATGATGAATTGTTCGAAGTGATTTTGTTGTTTTAAAATTAATAAATGTAATGAAGTATGATACTCGCCGCGGCACAATGTTAACAATGCCTTGGCAAGACCTATTGACTCATGATTAATAACCGTAGTCGAACTCACGCCACGGCATATCAAAATCTATGCCTCGGCATTTTTACAATGGCCGCGGCAGAATGGTAGTAACGCCGCGGCGTTTAGTGACTTACAGAGTCCATGCTCTCTGTATAATTTGAAACAACATATAGGCCTCGGCATGGTATCACCAAGCCGTGGCTTCGTTGGCCATGCCAAAGCATGGGTAACAGAATGCCGCAGCTTACATCGTCTGTTTACCAAAGTACCCTCACAATATGCAACTCGCCGAGGCCTATCTTGAAAGTGCCGCGGCGAGTTGCATAATCAAGAGGGCAAATTTGTAAATTAAAATGAAGCCACAGCGTGTTCATTCAAATGCCGCGGCATGATAAGTAAATTTACAATGTAACTATTAGTTATCATATTAATTGTAACACAATTTTAGTAAATTAAATTATCTCATTAATAAACTATGAAAATGTTGATAATTTTATTATAAAAAAAAAACAAAATAATGCACTTAATAATGATAACTAAATAATCGTTCAAACAAAAAACACAACATAGTACTATTAATTATATAATTTTTCAAACCAAAAATATAAAAAATTAATATAATTACAGTTTAATTTTATGGGTTTAAAGTCTAGGGTAAAATTGTAAAAATTAATTAACCACGCCGCGGCTTATTTTGTAGAAGCCACGGCTTTATCTCAAACGTCGGATATATCCGTTGCAGAAACTGAACACGCCGCGGCATATAGAACCCCTGCCGCGGCTTTCTATCGCTGACACAAAAATGGCTAGTTTTTTTTTTCACCCGAATTATTACCCCACAACGGTAATAAACGGCTATATTTGTTAACAACGTTTAAATTCACACAAATTTTCTATTTAAACCTATACTTGTTCACATTTTATTCTATGTTTCATCAAATTAATCCTTAGATTCAAAAATATCATCATTTTACTTTGTTATGGATGATCCGTCTTGTTTCGGTTCGTCATCGGAATATCATCAGGGATTCTTTTTCGGGTTTACCTCTTCCTCTTCCTCCGATGATGATAGTTTTTCTATGGATACAAGTTCCAATAATACTATTGTCATATCCTCCGACGACACCGAGGAGTTTTAAATGCCTCCGAATCCAACTCTAAATCGGACCTCTCGTGCCGGTGGGCCACGACCGACGAGGGGGCGTGGGCGTGGGCGTGGGCGTGGGCGGGGACGTGGTAGGCTACCGTCTTTTCTATGGGAAACAGATTTTCAAATGAGGCTCAAATGGAACAATGAGACTCAAACTCAAGATAGGTACGCCAAATGCAAATGGTGCCGTCAAGAGATTCTCGCAATCGTTGAACGAGGCACAACTCATTTACGCCGACATGCTAATCGTTGTCGTAGAGATTTAGGTATTGATGACGAATTATGATTTTAATTGTTGTAGTTTTATTAATATAATTTTGAATTGTTGTGAGTTATTTTGTTATTTGAAAAAGTATTAAATGTAATGTTGGATTGTTGTGAGTGATTTTGTTGTTTTAAAACTATTAAATGTAATATTTAATTGCTGTAAGTGATTTTGTTGTTTTAAAATTATTAAATGTAATGTTTAACTGTTGTAAGCGATTATGTTGTTTTAATATTAAATTTAATGATGAATTGTTCGAAGTGATTTTGTTGTTTTAAAATTAATAAATGTAATGAAGTATGATACTCGCCGCGGCACAATGTTAACAATGCCTTGGCAAGACCTATTGACTCATGATTAATAACCGTAGTCGAACTCACGCCACGGCATATCAAAATCTATGCCTCGGCATTTTTACAATGGCCGCGGCAGAATGGTAGTAACGCCGCGGCGTTTAGTGACTTACAGAGTCCATGCTCTCTGTATAATTTGAAACAACATATAGGCCTCGGCATGGTATCAGCAAGCCGTGGCTTCGTTGGCCATGCCAAGGCATGGGTAACAGAATGCCGCAGCTTACATCGTCTTTTTACCAAAGTACCATCACAATATGCAACTCGCCGAGGCCTCTCTTGAAAGTGCCGCAGCGAGTTGCATAATCAAGAGGGCAAATTTGTAAATTAAAATGAAGCCACAGCGTGTTCATTCAAATGCCGCGGCATGATAAGTAAATTTACAATGTAACTATTAGTTATCATATTAATTGTAACACAATTTTAGTAAATTAAATTATCTCATTAATAAACTATGAAAATGTTGATAATTTTATTATAAAAAAAACAAAATAATGCACTTAATAATGATAACTAAATAATCGTTCAAACAAAAAACACAACATAGTACTATTAATTATATAATTTTTCAAACCAAAAATATAAAAAATTAATATAATTACAGTTTAATTTTATGGGTTTAAAGTCTAGGGTAAAATTGTAAAAATTAATTAACCACGCCGCGGTTTATTTTGTAGAAGCCACGGCTTTATCTTAGACGTCGGATATATCCGTTGCAGAAACTGAACACGCCGCGGCATATAGAACCCCTGCCGCGGCTTTCTATCGCTGACACAAAAACGGCTAGTTTTTTTTTTCACCCGAATTATTACCCCACAACGGTAATAAACGGCTATATTTGTTAACAACGTTTAAATTCACACAAATTTTCTATTTAAACCTATACTTGTTCACATTTTATTCTATGTTTCATCAAATTAATCCTTAGATTCAAAAATATCATCATTTTACTTTGTTATGGATGATCCGTCTTGTTTCGGTTCGTCATCGGAATATCATCAGGGATTCTTTTTCGGGTTTACCTCTTCCTCTTCCTCCGATGATGATAGTTTTTCTATGGATACAAGTTCCAATAATACTATTGTCATATCCTCCGACGACACCGAGGAGTTTGAAATGCCTCCGAATCCAACTCTAAATCGGACCTCTCGTGCCGGTGGGCCACGATCGACGAGGGGGCGTGGGCGTGGGCGTGGGCGGGGACGTGGTAGGCCACCGTCTTTTCTATGGGAAAAGATTTTCAAATGAGGCTCAAATGGAACAATGAGACTCAAACTCAAGATAGGTACGCCAAATGCAAATGGTGCCGTCAAGAGATTCTCGCAATCGTTGAACGAGGCACAACTCATTTACGCCGACATGCTAATCGTTGTCGTAGAGATTTAGGTATTGATGACGAATTATGATTTTAATTGTTGTAGTTTTATTAATATAATTTTGAATTGTTGTGAGTTATTTTGTTATTTGAAAAAGTATTAAATGTAATGTTGGATTGTTGTGAGTGATTTTGTTGTTTTAAAACTATTAAATGTAATATTTAATTGCTGTAAGTGATTTTGTTGTTTTAAAATTATTAAATGTAATGTTTAACTGTTGTAAGCGATTATGTTGTTTTAATATTAAATTTAATGATGAATTGTTCGAAGTGATTTTGTTGATTTAAAATTAATAAATGTAATGAAGTATGATACTCGCCGCGGCACAATGTTAACAATGCCTTGGCAAGACCTATTGACTCATGATTAATAACCGTAGTCGAACTCACGCCACGGCATATCAAAATCTATGCCTCGGCATTTTTACAATGGCCGCGGCAGAATGGTAGTAACGCCGTGGCGTTTAGTGACTTACAGAGTCCATGCTCTCTGTATAATTTGAAACAACATATAGGCCTCGGCATGGTATCACCAAGCCGTGGCTTCGTTGGCCATGCCAAGGCATGGGTAACAGAATGCCGCAGCTTACATCGTCTGTTTACCAAAGTACCCTCACAATATGCAACTCGCCGAGGCCTCTCTTGAAAGTGCCGCGGCGAGTTGCATAATCAAGAGGGCAAATTTGTAAATTAAAATGAAGCCACAGCGTGTTCATTCAAATGCCGCGGCATGATAAGTAAATTTACAATGTAACTATTAGTTATCATATTAATTGTAACACAATTTTAGTAAATTAAATTATCTCATTAATAAACTATGAAAATGTTGATAATTTTATTATAAAAAAAAAAACAAAATAATGCACTTAATAATGATAACTAAATAATCTTTCAAACAAAAAACACAACATAGTACTATTAATTATATAATTTTTCAAACCAAAAATATAAAAAATTAATATAATTACAGTTTAATTTTATGGGTTTAAAGTCTAGGGTAAAATTGTAAAAATTAATTAACCACGCCGCGGCTTATTTTGTAGAAGCCACGGCTTTATCTCAAACGTCGGATATATCCGTTGCAGAAACTGAACACGCCGCGGCATATAGAACCCCTGCCGCGGCTTTCTATCGCTGACACAAAAACGGCTAGTTTTTTTTTTCACCCGAATTATTACCCCACAACGGTAATAAACGGCTATATTTGTTAACAACGTTTAAATTCACACAAATTTTCTATTTAAACCTATACTTGTTCACATTTTATTCTATGTTTCATCAAATTAATCCTTAGATTCAAAAATATCATCATTTTACTTTGTTATGGATGATCCGTCTTGTTTCGGTTCGTCATCGGAATATCATCAGGGATTCTTTTTCGGGTTTACCTCTTCCTCTTCCTCCGATGATGATAGTTTTTCTATGGATACAAGTTCCAATAATACTATTGTCATATCCTCCGACGACACCGAGGAGTTTGAAATGCCTCCGAATCCAACTCTAAATCGGACCTCTCGTGCCGGTGGGCCACGATCGAGGAGGGGGCGTGGGCGTGGGCGTGGGCGTGGGCGGGGACGTGGTAGGCCACCGTCTTTTCTATGGGAAACAGATTTTCAAATGAGGCTCAAATGGAACAATGAGACTCAAACTCAAGATAGGTACGCCAAATGCAAATGGTGCCGTCAAGAGATTCTCGCAATCGTTGAACGAGGCACAACTCATTTACGCCGACATGCTAATCGTTGTCGTAGAGATTTAGGTATTGATGACGAATTATGATTTTAATTGTTGTAGTTTTATTAATATAATTTTGAATTGTTGTGAGTTATCTTGTTATTTGAAAAAGTATTAAATGTAATGTTGGATTGTTGTGAGTGATTTTGTTGTTTTGAAACTATTAAATGTAATATTTAATTGCTGTAAGTGATTTTGTTGTTTTAAAATTATTAAATGTAATGTTTAACTGTTGTAAGCTATTATGTTGTTTTAATATTAAATTTAATGATGAATTGTTCGAAGTGATTTTGTTGATTTAAAATTAATAAATGTAATGAAGTATGATACTCGCCGCGGCACAATGTTAACAATGCCTTGGCAAGACGTATTGACTCATGATTAATAACCGTAGTCGAACTCACGCCACGGCATATCAAAATCTATGCCTCGGCATTTTTACAATGGCCGCGGCAGAATGGTAGTAACGCCGTGGCGTTTAGTGACTTACAGAGTCCATGCTCTCTGTATAATTTGAAACAACATATAGGCCTCGGCATGGTATCACCAAGCCGTGGCTTCGTTGGCCATGCCAAGGCATGGGTAACAGAATGCCGCAGCTTACATCGTCTGTTTACCAAAGTACCCTCACAATATGCAACTCGCCGAGGCCTCTCTTGAAAGTGCCGCGGCGAGTTGCATAATCAAGAGGCCAAATTTGTAAATTAAAATGAAGCCACAGCGTGTTCATTCAAATGCCGCGGCATGATAAGTAAATTTACAATGTAACTATTAGTTATCATATTAATTGTAACACAATTTTAGTAAATTAAATTATCTCATTAATAAACTATGAAAATGTTGATAATTTTATTATAAAAAAAAAACAAAATAATGCACTTAATAATGATAACTAAATAATCTTTCAAACAAAAAACACAACATAGTACTATTAATTATATAATTTTTCAAACCAAAAATATAAAAAATTAATATAATTACAGTTTAATTTTATGGGTTTAAAGTCTAGGGTAAAATTGTAAAAATTAATTAACCACGCCGCGGCTTATTTTTTAGAAGCCACGGCTTTATCTCAAACGTCGGATATATCCGTTGCAGAAACTGAACACGCCGCGGCATATAGAACCCCTGCCGCGGCTTTCTATCGCTGACACAAAAACGGCTAGTTTTTTTTTTTTTCACCCGAATTATTACCCCACAACGGTAATAAACGGCTATATTTGTTAACAACGTTTAAATTCACACAAATTTTCTATTTAAACCTATACTTGTTCACATTTTATTCTATGTTTCATCAAATTAATCCTTAGATTCAAAAATATCATCATTTTACTTTGTTATGGATTATCCGTCTTGTTTCGGTTCGTCATCGGAATATCATCAGGGATTCTTTTTCGGGTTTACCTCTTCCTCTTCCTCCGATGATGATAGTTTTTCTATGGATACAAGTTCCAATAATACTATTGTCATATCCTCCGACGACACCGAGGAGTTTGAAATGCCTCCGAATCCAACTCTAAATCGGACCTCTCGTGCCGGTGGGCCACGACCGACGAGGGGGCGTGGGCGTGGGCGTGGGCGGGGACGTGGTAGGCCACCGTCTTTTCTATGGGAAACAGATTTTCAAATGAGGCTCAAATGGAACAATGAGACTCAAACTCAAGATAGGTACGCCAAATGCAAATGGTGCCGTCAAGAGATTCTCGCAATCGTTGAACGAGGCACAACTCATTTACGCCAACATGCTAATCGTTGTCGTAGAGATTTAGGTATTGATGACGAATTATGATTTTAATTGTTGTAGTTTTATTAATATAATTTTGAATTGTTGTGAGTTATTTTGTTATTTGAAAAAGTATTAAATGTAATGTTGGATTGTTGTGAGTGATTTTGTTGTTTTAAAACTATTAAATGTAATATTTAATTGCTGTAAGTGATTTTGTTGTTTTAAAATTATTAAATGTAATGTTTAACTGTTGTAAGCGATTATGTTGTTTTAATATTAAATTTAATGATGAATTGTTCGAAGTGATTTTGTTGTTTTAAAATTAATAAATGTAATGAAGTATGATACTCGCCGCGGGACAATGTTAACAATGCCTTGGCAAGACCTATTGACTCATGATCAATAACCGTAGTCGAACTCACGCCACGGCATATCAAAATCTATGCCTCGGCATTTTTACAATGGCCGCGGCAGAATGGTAGTAACGCCGCGGCGTTTAGTGACTTACAGAGTCCATGCTCTCTGTATAATTTGAAACAACATATAGGCCTCGGCATGGTATCACCAAGCCGTGGCTTCGTTGGCCATGCCAAGGCATGGGTAACAGAATGCCGCAGCTTACATCGTCTGTTTACCAAAGTACCCTCACAATATGCAACTCGCCGAGGCCTCTCTTGAAAGTGCCGCGGCGAGTTGCATAATCAAGAGGGCAAATTTGTAAATTAAAATGAAGCCACAGCGTGTTCATTCAAATGCCGCGGCATGATAAGTAAATTTACAATGTAACTATTAGTTATCATATTAATTGTAACACAATTTTAGTAAATTAAATTATCTCATTAATAAACTATGAAAATGTTGATAATTTTATTATAAAAAAAAACAAAATAATGCACTTAATAATGATAACTAAATAATCTTTCAAACAAAAAACACAACATAGTACTATTAATTATATAATTTTTCAAACCAAAAATATAAAAAATTAATATAATTACAGTTTAATTTTATGGGTTTAAAGTCTAGGGTAAAATTGTAAAAATTAATTAACCACGCCGCGGCTTATTTTGTAGAAGCCACGGCTTTATCTCAAACGTCGGATATATCCGTTGCAGAAACTGAACACGCCGCGGCATATTGAACCCCTGCCGCGGCTTTCTATCGCTGACACAAAAACGGCTAGTTTTTTTTTTCACCCGAATTATTACCCCACAACGGTAATAAACGGCTATATTTGTTAACAACGTTTAAATTCACACAAATTTTCTATTTAAACCTATACTTGTTCACATTTTATTCTATGTTTCATCAAATTAATCCTTAGATTCAAAAATATCATCATTTTACTTTGTTATGGATGATCCGTCTTGTTTCGGTTCGTCATCGGAATATCATCAGGGATTCTTTTTCGGGTTTACCTCTTCCTCTTCCTCCGATGATGATAGTTTTTCTATGGATACAAGTTCCAATAATACTATTGTCATATCCTCCGACGACACCGAGGAGTTTGAAATGCCTCCGAATCCAACTCTAAATCGGACCTCTCGTGCCGGTGGGCCACGACCGACGAGGGGCCGTGGGCGTGGGCGTGGGCGTGGGCGGGGACGTGGTAGGCCACCGTCTTTTCTATGGGAAACAGATTTTCAAATGAGGCTCAAATGGAACAATGAGACTCAAACTCAAGATAGGTACGCCAAATGCAAATGGTGCCGTCAAGAGATTCTCGCAATCGTTGAACGAGGCACAACTCATTTACGCCGACATGCTAATCGTTGTCGTAGAGATTTAGGTATTGATGACGAATTATGATTTTAATTGTTGTAGTTTTATTAATATAATTTTGAATTGTTGTGAGTTATTTTGTTATTTGAAAAAGTATTAAATGTAATGTTGGATTGTTGTGAGTGATTTTGTTGTTTTAAAACTATTAAATGTAATATTTAATTGCTGTAAGTGATTTTGTTGTTTTAAAATTATTAAATGTAATGTTTAACTGTTGTAAGCGATTATGTTGTTTTAATATTAAATTTAATGATGAATTGTTCGAAGTGATTTTGTTGTTTTAAAATTAATAAATGTAATGAAGTATGATACTCGCCGCGGCACAATGTTAACAATGCCTTGGCAAGACCTATTGACTCATGATTAATAACCGTAGTCGAACTCACGCCACGGCATATCAAAATCTATGCCTCGGCATTTTTACAATGGCCGCGGCAGAATGGTAGTAACGCCGCGGCGTTTAGTGACTTACAGAGTCCATGCTCTCTGTATAATTTGAAACAACATATAGGCCTCGGCATGGTATCACCAAGCCGTGGCTTCGTTGGCCATGCCAAGGCATGGGTAACAGAATGCCGCAGCTTACATCGTCTGTTTACAAAAGTACCCTCACAATATGCAACTCGCCGAGGCCTCTCTTGAAAGTGCCGCGGCGAGTTGCATAATCAAGAGGGCAAATTTGTAAATTAAAATGAAGCCACAGCGTGTTCATTCAAATGCCGCGGCATGATAAGTAAATTTACAATGTAACTATTAGTTATCATATTAATTGTAACACAATTTTAGTAAATTATATTATCTCATTAATAAACTATGAAAATGTTGATAATTTTATTACAAAAAAAAACAAAATAATGCACTTAATAATGATAACTAAATGATCTTTCAAACAAAAAACACAACATAGTACTATTAATTATATAATTTTTCAAACCAAAAATATAAAAAATTAATATAATTACAGTTTAATTTTATGGGTTTAAAGTCTAGGGTAAAATTGTAAAAATTAATTAACCACGCCGCGGCTTATTTTGTAGAAGCCACGGCTTTATCTCAAACGTCGGATATATCCGTTGCAGAAACTGAACACGCCGCGGCATATTGAACCCCTGCCGCGGCTTTCTATCGCTGACACAAAAACGGCTAGTTTTTTTTTTCACCCGAATTATTACCCCACAACGGTAATAAACGGCTATATTTGTTAACAACGTTTAAATTCACACAAATTTTATATTTAAACCTATACTTGTTCACATTTTATTCTATGTTTCATCAAATTAATCCTTAGATTCAAAAATATCATCATTTTACTTTGTTATGGATGATCCGTCTTGTTTCGGTTCGTCATCGGAATATCATCAGGGATTCTTTTTCGGGTTTACCTCTTCCTCTTCCTCCGATGATGATAGTTTTTCTATGGATACAAGTTCCAATAATACTATTGTCATATCCTCCGACGACACCGAGGAGTTTGAAATGCCTCCGAATCCAACTCTAAATCGGACCTCTCGTGCCGGTGGGCCACGACCGACGAGGGGCCGTGGGCGTGGGCGTGGGCGTGGGCGGGGACGTGGTAGGCCACCGTCTTTTCTATGGGAAACAGATTTTCAAATGAGGCTCAAATGGAACAATGAGACTCAAACTCAAGATAGGTACGCCAAATGCAAATGGTGCCGTCAAGAGATTCTCGCAATCGTTGAACGAGGCACAACTCATTTACGCCGACATGCTAATCGTTGTCGTAGAGATTTAGGTATTGATGACGAATTATGATTTTAATTGTTGTAGTTTTATTAATATAATTTTGAATTGTTGTGAGTTATTTTGTTATTTGAAAAAGTATTAAATGTAATGTTGGATTGTTGTGAGTGATTTTGTTGTTTTAAAACTATTAAATGTAATATTTAATTGCTGTAGTGATTTTGTTGTTTTAAAATTATTAAATGTAATGTTTAACTGTTGTAAGCGATTATGTTGTTTTAATATTAAATTTAATGATGAATTGTTCGAAGTGATTTTGTTGTTTTAAAATTAATAAATGTAATGAAGTATGATACTCGCCGCGGCACAATGTTAACAATGCCTTGGCAAGACCTATTGACTCATGATTAATAACCGTAGTCGAACTCACGCCACGGCATATCAAAATCTATGCCTCGGCATTTTTACAATGGCCGCGGCAGAATGGTAGTAACGCCGCGGCGTTTAGTGACTTACAGAGTCCATGCTCTCTGTATAATTTGAAACAACATATAGGCCTCGGCATGGTATCACCAAGCCGTGGCTTCGTTGGCCATGCCAAGGCATGGGTAACAGAATGCCGCAGCTTACATCGTCTGTTTACCAAAGTACCCTCACAATATGCAACTCGCCGAGGCCTCTCTTGAAAGTGCCGCGGCGAGTTGCATAATCAAGAGGGCAAATTTGTAAATTAAAATGAAGCCACAGCGTGTTCATTCAAATGCCGCGGCATGATAAGTAAATTTACAATGTAACTATTAGTTATCATATTAATTGTAACACAATTTTAGTAAATTAAATTATCTCATTAATAAACTATGAAAATGTTGATAATTTTATTATAAAAAAAAACAAAATAATGCACTTAATAATGATAACTAAATGATCTTTCAAACAAAAAACACAACATAGTACTATTAATTATATAATTTTTCAAACCAAAAATATAAAAAATTAATATAATTACAGTTTAATTTTATGGGTTTAAAGTCTAGGGTAAAATTGTAAAAATTAATTAACCACGCCGCGGCTTATTTTGTAGAAGCCACGGCTTTATCTCAAACGTCGGATATATCCGTTGCAGAAACTGAACACGCCGCGGCATATTGAACCCCTGCCGCGGCTTTCTATCGCTGACACAAAAACGGCTAGTTTTTTTTTTCACCCGAATTATTACCCCACAACGGTAATAAACGGCTATATTTGTTAACAACGTTTAAATTCACACAAATTTTCTATTTAAACCTATACTTGTTCACATTTTATTCTATGTTTCATCAAATTAATCCTTAGATTCAAAAATATCATCATTTTACTTTGTTATGGATGATCCGTCTTGTTTCGGTTCGTCATCGGAATATCATCAGGGATTCTTTTTCGGGTTTACCTCTTCCTCTTCCTCCGATGATGATAGTTTTTCTATGGATACAAGTTCCAATAATACTATTGTCATATCCTCCGACGACACCGAGGAGTTTGAAATGCCTCCGAATCCAACTCTAAATCGGACCTCTCGTGCCGGTGGGCCACGACCGACGAGGGGCCGTGGGCGTGGGCGTGGGCGTGGGCGTGGGCGTGGGCGGGGACGTGGTAGGCCACCGTCTTTTCTATGGGAAACAGATTTTCAAATGAGGCTCAAATGGAACAATGAGACTCAAACTCAAGATAGGTACGCCAAATGCAAATGGTGCCGTCAAGAGATTCTCGCAATCGTTGAACGAGGCACAACTCATTTACGCCGACATGCTAATCGTTGTCGTAGAGATTTAGGTATTGATGACGAATTATGATTTTAATTGTTGTAGTTTTATTAATATAATTTTGAATTGTTGTGAGTTATTTTGTTATTTGAAAAAGTATTAAATGTAATGTTGGATTGTTGTGAGTGATTTTGTTGTTTTAAAACTATTAAATGTAATATTTAATTGCTGTAAGTGATTTTGTTGTTTTAAAATTATTAAATGTAATGTTTAACTGTTGTAAGCGATTATGTTGTTTTAATATTAAATTTAATGATGAATTGTTCGAAGTGATTTTGTTGTTTTAAAATTAATAAATGTAATGAAGTATGATACTCGCCGCGGCACAATGTTAACAATGCCTTGGCAAGACCTATTGACTCATGATTAATAACCGTAGTCGAACTCACGCCACGGCATATCAAAATCTATGCCTCGGCATTTTTACAATGGCCGCGGCAGAATGGTAGTAACGCCGCGGCGTTTAGTGACTTACAGAGTCCATGCTCTCTGTATAATTTGAAACAACATATAGGCATCGGCATGGTATCACCAAGCCGTGGCTTCGTTGGCCATGCCAAGGCATGGGTAACAGAATGCCGCAGCTTACATCGTCTGTTTACCAAAGTACCCTCACAATATGCAACTCGCCGAGGCCTCTCTTGAAAGTGCCGCGGCGAGTTGCATAATCAAGAGGGCAAATTTGTAAATTAAAATGAAGCCACAGCGTGTTCATTCAAATGCCGCGGCATGATAAGTAAATTTACAATGTAACTATTAGTTATCATATTAATTGTAACACAATTTTAGTAAATTAAATTATCTCATTAATAAACTATGAAAATGTTGATAATTTTATTACAAAAAAAAACAAAATAATGCACTTAATAATGATAACTAAATGATCTTTCAAACAAAAAACACAACATAGTACTATTAATTATATAATTTTTCAAACCAAAAATATAAAAAATTAATATAATTACAGTTTAATTTTATGGGTTTAAAGTCTAGGGTAAAATTGTAAAAATTAATTAACCACGCCGCGGCTTATTTTGTAGAAGCCACGGCTTTATCTCAAACGTCGGATATATCCGTTGCAGAAACTGAACACGCCGCGGCATATTGAACCCCTGCCGCGGCTTTCTATCGCTGACACAAAAACGGCTAGTTTTTTTTTTTCACCCGAATTATTACCCCACAACGGTAATAAACGGCTATATTTGTTAACAACGTTTAAATTCACACAAATTTTCTATTTAAACCTATACTTGTTCACATTTTATTCTATGTTTCATCAAATTAATCCTTAGATTCAAAAATATCATCATTTTACTTTGTTATGGATGATCCGTCTTGTTTCGGTTCGTCATCGGAATATCATCAGGTATTCTTTTTCGGGTTTACCTCTTCCTCTTCCTCCGATGATGATAGTTTTTCTATGGATACAAGTTCCAATAATACTATTGTCATATCCTCCGACGACACCGAGGAGTTTGAAATGCCTCCGAATCCAACTCTAAATCGGACCTCTCGTGCCGGTGGGCCACGACCGACGAGGGGCCGTGGGCGTGGGCGGGGACGTGGTAGGCCACCGTCTTTTCTATGGGAAACAGATTTTCAAATGAGGCTCAAATGGAACAATGAGACTCAAACTCAAGATAGGTACGCCAAATGCAAATGGTGCCGTCAAGAGATTCTCGCAATCGTTGAACGAGGCACAACTCATTTACGCCGACATGCTAATCGTTGTCGTAGAGATTTAGGTATTGATGACGAATTATGATTTTAATTGTTGTAGTTTTATTAATATAATTTTGAATTGTTGTGAGTTATTTTGTTATTTGAAAAAGTATTAAATGTAATGTTGGATTGTTGTGAGTGATTTTGTTGTTTTAAAACTATTAAATGTAATATTTAATTGCTGTAAGTGATTTTGTTGTTTTAAAATTATTAAATGTAATGTTTAACTGTTGTAAGCGATTATGTTGTTTTAATATTAAATTTAATGATGAATTGTTCGAAGTGATTTTGTTGTTTTAAAATTAATAAATGTAATGAAGTATGATACTCGCCGCGGCACAATGTTAACAATGCCTTGGCAAGACCTATTGACTCATGATTAATAACCGTAGTCGAACTCACGCCACGGCATATCAAAATCTATGCCTCGGCATTTTTACAATGGCCGCGGCAGAATGGTAGTAACGCCGCGGCGTTTAGTGACTTACAGAGTCCATGCTCTCTGTATAATTTGAAACAACATATAGGCCTCGGCATGGTATCACCAAGCCGTGGCTTCGTTGGCCATGCCAAGGCATGGGTAACAGAATGCCGCAGCTTACATCGTCTGTTTACAAAAGTACCCTCACAATATGCAACTCGCCGAGGCCTCTCTTGAAAGTGCCGCGGCGAGTTGCATAATCAAGAGGGCAAATTTGTAAATTAAAATGAAGCCACAGCGTGTTCATTCAAATGCCGCGGCATGATAAGTAAATTTACAATGTAACTATTAGTTATCATATTAATTGTAACACAATTTTAGTAAATTAAATTATCTCATTAATAAACTATGAAAATGTTGATAATTTTATTACAAAAAAAAACAAAATAATGCACTTAATAATGATAACTAAATGATCTTTCAAACAAAAAACACAACATAGTACTATTAATTATATAATTTTTCAAACCAAAAATATAAAAAATTAATATAATTACAGTTTAATTTTATGGGTTTAAAGTCTAGGGTAAAATTGTAAAAATTAATTAACCACGCCGCGGCTTATTTTGTAGAAGCCACGGCTTTATCTCAAACGTCGGATATATCCGTTGCAGAAACTGAACACGCCGCGGCATATTGAACCCCTGCCGCGGCTTTCTATCGCTGACACAAAAACGGCTAGTTTTTTTTTTCACCCGAATTATTACCCCACAACGGTAATAAACGGCTATATTTGTTAACAACGTTTAAATTCACACAAATTTTCTATTTAAACCTATACTTGTTCACATTTTATTCTATGTTTCATACAAATTAATCCTTAGATTCAAAAATATCATCATTTTACTTTGTTATGGATGATCCGTCTTGTTTCGGTTCGTCATCGGAATATCATCAGGGATTCTTTTTCGGGTTTACCTTTTCCTCTTCCTCCGATGATGATAGTTTTTCTATGGATACAAGTTCCAATAATACTATTGTCATATCCTCCGACGACACCGAGGAGTTTGAAATGCCTCCGAATCCAACTCTAAATCGGACCTCTCGTGCCGGTGGGCCACGACCGACGAGGGGCCGTGGGCGTGGGCGTGGGCGTGGGCGGGGACGTGGTAGGCCACCGTCTTTTCTATGGGAAACAGATTTTCAAATGAGGCTCAAATGGAACAATGAGACTCAAACTCAAGATAGGTACGCCAAATGCAAATGGTGCCGTCAAGAGATTCTCGCAATCGTTGAACGAGGCACAACTCATTTACGCCGACATGCTAATCGTTGTCGTAGAGATTTAGGTATTGATGACGAATTATGATTTTAATTGTTGTAGTTTTATTAATATAATTTTGAATTGTTGTGAGTTATTTTGTTATTTGAAAAAGTATTAAATGTAATGTTGGATTGTTGTGAGTGATTTTGTTGTTTTAAAACTATTAAATGTAATATTTAATTGCTGTAAGTGATTTTGTTGTTTTAAAATTATTAAATGTAATGTTTAACTGTTGTAAGCGATTATGTTGTTTTAATATTAAATTTAATGATGAATTGTTCGAAGTGATTTTGTTGTTTTAAAATTAATAAATGTAATGAAGTATGATACTCGCCGCGGCACAATGTTAACAATGCCTTGGCAAGACCTATTGACTCATGATTAATAACCGTAGTCGAACTCACGCCACGGCATATCAAAATCTATGCCTCGGCATTTTTACAATGGCCGCGGCAGAATGGTAGTAACGCCGCGGCGTTTAGTGACTTACAGAGTCCATGCTCTCTGTATAATTTGAAACAACATATAGGCCTCGGCATGGTATCACCAAGCCGTGGCTTCGTTGGCCATGCCAAGGCATGGGTAACAGAATGCCGCAGCTTACATCGTCTGTTTACAAAAGTACCCTCACAATATGCAACTCGCCGAGGCCTCTCTTGAAAGTGCCGCGGCGAGTTGCATAATCAAGAGGGCAAATTTGTAAATTAAAATGAAGCCACAGCGTGTTCATTCAAATGCCGCGGCATGATAAGTAAATTTACAATGTAACTATTAGTTATCATATTAATTGTAACACAATTTTAGTAAATTAAATTATCTCATTAATAAACTATGAAAATGTTGATAATTTTATTATAAAAAAAAACAAAATAATGCACTTAATAATGATGACTAAATGATCTTTCAAACAAAAAACACAACATAGTACTATTAATTATATAATTTTTCAAACCAAAAATATAAAAAATTAATATAATTACAGTTTAATTTTATGGGTTTAAAGTCTAGGGTAAAATTGTAAAAATTAATTAACCACGCCGCGGCTTATTTTGTAGAAGCCACGGCTTTATCTCAAACGTCGGATATATCCGTTGCAGAAACTGAACACGCCGCGGCATATTGAACCCCTGCCGCGGCTTTCTATCGCTGACACAAAAACGGCTAGTTTTTTTTTTCACCCGAATTATTACCCCACAACGGTAATAAACGGCTATATTTGTTAACAACGTTTAAATTCACACAAATTTTCTATTTAAACCTATACTTGTTCACATTTTATTCTATGTTTCATCAAATTAATCCTTAGATTCAAAAATATCATCATTTTACTTTGTTATGGATGATCCGTCTTGTTTCGGTTCGTCATCGGAATATCATCAGGGATTCTTTTTCGGGTTTACCTCTTCCTCTTCCTCCGATGATGATAGTTTTTCTATGGATACAAGTTCCAATAATACTATTGTCATATCCTCCGACGACACCGAGGAGTTTGAAATGCCTCCGAATCCAACTCTAAATCGGACCTCTCGTGCCGGTGGGCCACGACCGACGAGGGGCCGTGGGCGTGGGCGTGGGCGTGGGCGTGGGCGGGGACGTGGTAGGCCACCGTCTTTTCTATGGGAAACAGATTTTCAAATGAGGCTCAAATGGAACAATGAGACTCAAACTCAAGATAGGTACGCCAAATGCAAATGGTGCCGTCAAGAGATTCTCGCAATCGTTGAACGAGGCACAACTCATTTACGCCGACATGCTAATCGTTGTCGTAGAGATTTAGGTATTGATGACGAATTATGATTTTAATTGTTGTAGTTTTATTAATATAATTTTGAATTGTTGTGAGTTATTTTGTTATTTGAAAAAGTATTAAATGTAATGTTGGATTGTTGTGAGTGATTTTGTTGTTTTAAAACTATTAAATGTAATATTTAATTGCTGTAAGTGATTTTGTTGTTTTAAAATTATTAAATGTAATGTTTAACTGTTGTAAGCGATTATGTTGTTTTAATATTAAATTTAATGATGAATTGTTCGAAGTGATTTTGTTGTTTTAAAATTAATAAATGTAATGAAGTATGATACTCGCCGCGGCACAATGTTAACAATGCCTTGGCAAGACCTATTGACTCATGATTAATAACCGTAGTCGAACTCACGCCACGGCATATCAAAATCTATGCCTCGGCATTTTTACAATGGCCGCGGCAGAATGGTAGTAACGCCGCGGCGTTTAGTGACTTACAGAGTCCATGCTCTCTGTATAATTTGAAACAACATATAGGCCTCGGCATGGTATCACCAAGCCGTGGCTTCGTTGGCCATGCCAAGGCATGGGTAACAGAATGCCGCAGCTTACATCGTCTGTTTACCAAAGTACCCTCACAATATGCAACTCGCCGAGGCCTCTCTTGAAAGTGCCGCGGCGAGTTGCATAATCAAGAGGGCAAATTTGTAAATTAAAATGAAGCCACAGCGTGTTCATTCAAATGCCGCGGCATGATAAGTAAATTTACAATGTAACTATTAGTTATCATATTAATTGTAACACAATTTTAGTAAATTAAATTATCTCATTAATAAACTATGAAAATGTTGATAATTTTATTATAAAAAAAAACAAAATAATGCACTTAATAATGATGACTAAATGATCTTTCAAACAAAAAACACAACATAGTACTATTAATTATATAATTTTTCAAACCAAAAATATAAAAAATTAATATAATTACAGTTTAATTTTATGGGTTTAAAGTCTAGGGTAAAATTGTAAAAATTAATTAACCACGCCGCGGCTTATTTTGTAGAAGCCACGGCTTTATCTCAAACGTCGGATATATCCGTTGCAGAAACTGAACACGCCGCGGCATATTGAACCCCTGCCGCGGCTTTCTATCGCTGACACAAAAACGGCTAGTTTTTTTTTTCACCCGAATTATTACCCCACAACGGTAATAAACGGCTATATTTGTTAACAACGTTTAAATTCACACAAATTTTCTATTTAAACCTATACTTGTTCACATTTTATTCTATGTTTCATCAAATTAATCCTTAGATTCAAAAATATCATCATTTTACTTTGTTATGGATGATCCGTCTTGTTTCGGTTCGTCATCGGAATATCATCAGGGATTCTTTTTCGGGTTTACCTCTTCCTCTTCCTCCGATGATGATAGTTTTTCTATGGATACAAGTTCCAATAATACTATTGTCATATCCTCCGACGACACCGAGGAGTTTGAAATGCCTCCGAATCCAACTCTAAATCGGACCTCTCGTGCCGGTGGGCCACGACCGACGAGGGGCCGTGGGCGTGGGCGTGGGCGTGGGCGGGGACGTGGTAGGCCACCGTCTTTTCTATGGGAAACAGATTTTCAAATGAGGCTCAAATGGAACAATGAGACTCAAACTCAAGATAGGTACGCCAAATGCAAATGGTGCCGTCAAGAGATTCTCGCAATCGTTGAACGAGGCACAACTCATTTACGCCGACATGCTAATCGTTGTCGTAGAGATTTAGGTATTGATGACGAATTATGATTTTAATTGTTGTAGTTTTATTAATATAATTTTGAATTGTTGTGAGTTATTTTGTTATTTGAAAAAGTATTAAATGTAATGTTGGATTGTTGTGAGTGATTTTGTTGTTTTAAAACTATTAAATGTAATATTTAATTGCTGTAAGTGATTTTGTTGTTTTAAAATTATTAAATGTAATGTTTAACTGTTGTAAGCGATTATGTTGTTTTAATATTAAATTTAATGATGAATTGTTCGAAGTGATTTTGTTGTTTTAAAATTAATAAATGTAATGAAGTATGATACTCGCCGCGGCACAATGTTAACAATGCCTTGGCAAGACCTATTGACTCATGATTAATAACCGTAGTCGAACTCACGCCACGGCATATCAAAATCTATGCCTCGGCATTTTTACAATGGCCGCGGCAGAATGGTAGTAACGCCGCGGCGTTTAGTGACTTACAGAGTCCATGCTCTCTGTATAATTTGAAACAACATATAGGCCTCGGCATGGTATCACCAAGCCGTGGCTTCGTTGGCCATGCCAAGGCATGGGTAACAGAATGCCGCAGCTTACATCGTCTGTTTACCAAAGTACCCTCACAATATGCAACTCGCCGAGGCCTCTCTTGAAAGTGCCGCGGCGAGTTGCATAATCAAGAGGGCAAATTTGTAAATTAAAATGAAGCCACAGCGTGTTCATTCAAATGCCGCGGCATGATAAGTAAATTTACAATGTAACTATTAGTTATCATATTAATTGTAACACAATTTTAGTAAATTAAATTATCTCATTAATAAACTATGAAAATGTTGATAATTTTATTATAAAAAAAAACAAAATAATGCACTTAATAATGATGACTAAATGATCTTTCAAACAAAAAACACAACATAGTACTATTAATTATATAATTTTTCAAACCAAAAATATAAAAAATTAATATAATTACAGTTTAATTTTATGGGTTTAAAGTCTAGGGTAAAATTGTAAAAATTAATTAACCACGCCGCGGCTTATTTTGTAGAAGCCACGGCTTTATCTCAAACGTCGGATATATCCGTTGCAGAAACTGAACACGCCGCGGCATATTGAACCCCTGCCGCGGCTTTCTATCGCTGACACAAAAACGGCTAGTTTTTTTTTTCACCCGAATTATTACCCCACAACGGTAATAAACGGCTATATTTGTTAACAACGTTTAAATTCACACAAATTTTATATTTAAACCTATACTTGTTCACATTTTATTCTATGTTTCATCAAATTAATCCTTAGATTCAAAAATATCATCATTTTACTTTGTTATGGATGATCCGTCTTGTTTCGGTTCGTCATCGGAATATCATCAGGGATTCTTTTTCGGGTTTACCTCTTCCTCTTCCTCCGATGATGATAGTTTTTCTATGGATACAAGTTCCAATAATACTATTGTCATATCCTCCGACGACACCGAGGAGTTTGAAATGCCTCCGAATCCAACTCTAAATCGGACCTCTCGTGCCGGTGGGCCACGACCGACGAGGGGCCGTGGGCGTGGGCGTGGGCGTGGGCGGGGACGTGGTAGGCCACCGTCTTTTCTATGGGAAACAGATTTTCAAATGAGGCTCAAATGGAACAATGAGACTCAAACTCAAGATAGGTACGCCAAATGCAAATGGTGCCGTCAAGAGATTCTCGCAATCGTTGAACGAGGCACAACTCATTTACGCCGACATGCTAATCGTTGTCGTAGAGATTTAGGTATTGATGACGAATTATGATTTTAATTGTTGTAGTTTTATTAATATAATTTTGAATTGTTGTGAGTTATTTTGTTATTTGAAAAAGTATTAAATGTAATGTTGGATTGTTGTGAGTGATTTTGTTGTTTTAAAACTATTAAATGTAATATTTAATTGCTGTAAGTGATTTTGTTGTTTTAAAATTATTAAATGTAATGTTTAACTGTTGTAAGCGATTATGTTGTTTTAATATTAAATTTAATGATGAATTGTTCGAAGTGATTTTGTTGTTTTAAAATTAATAAATGTAATGAAGTATGATACTCGCCGCGGCACAATGTTAACAATGCCTTGGCAAGACCTATTGACTCATGATTAATAACCGTAGTCGAACTCACGCCACGGCATATCAAAATCTATGCCTCGGCATTTTTACAATGGCCGCGGCAGAATGGTAGTAACGCCGCGGCGTTTAGTGACTTACAGAGTCCATGCTCTCTGTATAATTTGAAACAACATATAGGCCTCGGCATGGTATCACCAAGCCGTGGCTTCGTTGGCCATGCCAAGGCATGGGTAACAGAATGCCGCAGCTTACATCGTCTGTTTACCAAAGTACCCTCACAATATGCAACTCGCCGAGGCCTCTCTTGAAAGTGCCGCGGCGAGTTGCATAATCAAGAGGGCAAATTTGTAAATTAAAATGAAGCCACAGCGTGTTCATTCAAATGCCGCGGCATGATAAGTAAATTTACAATGTAACTATTAGTTATCATATTAATTGTAACACAATTTTAGTAAATTAAATTATCTCATTAATAAACTATGAAAATGTTGATAATTTTATTATAAAAAAAAACAAAATAATGCACTTAATAATGATGACTAAATGATCTTTCAAACAAAAAACACAACATAGTACTATTAATTATATAATTTTTCAAACCAAAAATATAAAAAATTAATATAATTACAGTTTAATTTTATGGGTTTAAAGTCTAGGGTAAAATTGTAAAAATTAATTAACCACGCCGCGGCTTATTTTGTAGAAGCCACGGCTTTATCTCAAACGTCGGATATATCCGTTGCAGAAACTGAACACGCCGCGGCATATTGAACCCCTGCCGCGGCTTTCTATCGCTGACACAAAAACGGCTAGTTTTTTTTTTCACCCGAATTATTACCCCACAACGGTAATAAACGGCTATATTTGTTAACAACGTTTAAATTCACACAAATTTTCTATTTAAACCTATACTTGTTCACATTTTATTCTATGTTTCATCAAATTAATCCTTAGATTCAAAAATATCATCATTTTACTTTGTTATGGATGATCCGTCTTGTTTCGGTTCGTCATCGGAATATCATCAGGGATTCTTTTTCGGGTTTACCTCTTCCTCTTCCTCCGATGATGATAGTTTTTCTATGGATACAAGTTCCAATAATACTATTGTCATATCCTCCGACGACACCGAGGAGTTTGAAATGCCTCCGAATCCAACTCTAAATCGGACCTCTCGTGCCGGTGGGCCACGACCGACGAGGGGCCGTGGGCGTGGGCGTGGGCGTGGGCGGGGACGTGGTAGGCCACCGTCTTTTCTATGGGAAACAGATTTTCAAATGAGGCTCAAATGGAACAATGAGACTCAAACTCAAGATAGGTACGCCAAATGCAAATGGTGCCGTCAAGAGATTCTCGCAATCGTTGAACGAGGCACAACTCATTTACGCCGACATGCTAATCGTTGTCGTAGAGATTTAGGTATTGATGACGAATTATGATTTTAATTGTTGTAGTTTTATTAATATAATTTTGAATTGTTGTGAGTTATTTTGTTATTTGAAAAAGTATTAAATGTAATGTTGGATTGTTGTGAGTGATTTTGTTGTTTTAAAATTATTAAATGTAATGTTTAACTGTTGTAAGCGATTATGTTGTTTTAATATTAAATTTAATGATGAATTGTTCGAAGTGATTTTGTTGTTTAAAATTAATAAATGTAATGAAGTATGATACTCGCCGCGGCACAATGTTAACAATGCCTTGGCAAGACCTATTGACTCATGATTAATAACCGTAGTCGAACTCACGCCACGGCATATCAAAATCTATGCCTCGGCATTTTTACAATGGCCGCGGCAGAATGGTAGTAACGCCGCGGCGTTTAGTGACTTACAGAGTCCATGCTCTCTGTATAATTTGAAACAACATATAGGCATCGGCATGGTATCACCAAGCCGTGGCTTCGTTGGCCATGCCAAGGCATGGGTAACAGAATGCCGCAGCTTACATCGTCTGTTTACCAAAGTACCCTCACAATATGCAACTCGCCGAGGCCTCTCTTGAAAGTGCCGCGGCGAGTTGCATAATCAAGAGGGCAAATTTGTAAATTAAAATGAAGCCACAGCGTGTTCATTCAAATGCCGCGGCATGATAAGTAAATTTACAATGTAACTATTAGTTATCATATTAATTGTAACACAATTTTAGTAAATTAAATTATCTCATTAATAAACTATGAAAATGTTGATAATTTTATTATAAAAAAAAAACAAAATAATGCACTTAATAATGATAACTAAATGATCTTTCAAACAAAAAACACAACATAGTACTATTAATTATATAATTTTTCAAACCAAAAATATAAAAAATTAATATAATTACAGTTTAATTTTATGGGTTTAAAGTCTAGGGTAAAATTGTAAAAATTAATTAACCACGCCGCGGCTTATTTTGTAGAAGCAACGGCTTTATCTCAAACGTCGGATATATCCGTTGCAGAAACTGAACACGCCGCGGCATATTGAACCCCTGCCGCGGCTTTCTATCGCTGACACAAAAACGGCTAGTTTTTTTTTTTCACCCGAATTATTACCCCACAACGGTAATAAACGGCTATATTTGTTAACAACGTTTAAATTCACACAAATTTTCTATCTAAACCTATACTTGTTCACATTTTATTCTATGTTTCATCAAATTAATCCTTAGATTCAAAAATATCATCATTTTACTTTGTTATGGATGATCCGTCTTGTTTCGGTTCGTCATCGGAATATCATCAGGGATTCTTTTTCGGGTTTACCTCTTCCTCTTCCTCCGATGATGATAGTTTTTCTATGGATACAAGTTCCAATAATACTATTGTCATATCCTCCGACGACACCGAGGAGTTTGAAATGCCTCCGAATCCAACTCTAAATCGGACCTCTCGTGCCGGTGGGCCACGACCGACGAGGGGCCGTGGGCGTGGGCGTGGGCGGGGACGTGGTAGGCCACCGTCTTTTCTATGGGAAACAGATTTTCAAATGAGGCTCAAATGGAACAATGAAACTCAAACTCAAGATAGGTACGCCAAATGCAAATGGTGCCGTCAAGAGATTCTCGCAATCGTTGAACGAGGCACAACTCATTTACGCCGACATGCTAATCGTTGTCGTAGAGATTTAGGTATTGATGACGAATTATGATTTTAATTGTTGTAGTTTTATTAATATAATTTTGAATTGTTGTGAGTTATTTTGTTATTTGAAAAACTATTAAATGTAATGTTGGATTGTTGTGAGTGATTTTGTTGTTTTAAAACAATTAAATGTAATATTTAATTGCTGTAAGTGATTTTGTTGTTTTAAAATTATTAAATGTAATGTTTAACTGTTGTAAGCGATTATGTTGTTTTAATATTAAATTTAATGATGAATTGTTCGAAGTGATTTTGTTGTTTTAAAATTAATAAATGTAATGAAGTATGATACTCGCCGCGGCACAATGTTAACAATGCCTTGGCAAGACCTATTGACTCATGATTAATAACCGTAGTCGAACTCACGCCACGGCATATCAAAATCTATGCCTCGGCATTTTTACAATGGCCGCGGCAGAATGGTAGTAACGCCGCGGCGTTTAGTGACTTACAGAGTCCATGCTCTCTGTATGATTTGAAACAACATATAGGCCTCGGCATGGTATCACCAAGCCGTGGCTTCGTTGGCCATGCCAAGGCATGGGTAACAGAATGCCGCAGCTTACATCGTCTGTTTACCAAAGTACCCTCACAATATGCAACTCGCCGAGGCCTCTCTTGAAAGTGCCGCGGCGAGTTGCATAATCAAGAGGGCAAATTTGTAAATTAAAATGAAGCCACAGCGTGTTCATTCAAATGCCGCGGCATGATAAGTAAATTTACAATGTAACTATTAGTTATCATATTAATTGTAACACAATTTTAGTAAATTAAATTATCTCATTAATAAACTATGAAAATGTTGATAATTTTATTATAAAAAAAAACAAAATAATGCACTTAATAATGATAACTAAATGATCTTTCAAACAAAAAACACAACATAGTACTATTAATTATATAATTTTTCAAACCAAAAATATAAAAAATTAATATAATTACAGTTTAATTTTATGGGTTTAAAGTCTAGGGTAAAATTGTAAAAATTAATTAACCACGCCGCGGCTTATTTTGTAGAAGCCACGGCTTTATCTCAAACGTCGGATATATCCGTTGCAGAAACTGAACACGCCGCGGCATATTGAACCCCTGCCGCGGCTTTCTATCGCTGACACAAAAACGGCTAGTTTTTTTTTTCACCCGAATTATTACCCCACAACGGTAATAAACGGCTATATTTGTTAACAACGTTTAAATTCACACAAATTTTCTATTTAAACCTATACTTGTTCACATTTTATTCTATGTTTCATCAAATTAATCCTTAGATTCAAAAATATCATCATTTTACTTTGTTATGGATGATCCGTCTTGTTTCGGTTCGTCATCGGAATATCATCAGGGATTCTTTTTCGGGTTTACCTCTTCCTCTTCCTCCGATGATGATAGTTTTTCTATGGATACAAGTTCCAATAATACTATTGTCATATCCTCCGACGACACCGAGGAGTTTGAAATGCCTCCGAATCCAACTCTAAATCGGACCTCTCGTGCCGGTGGGCCACGACCGACGAGGGGCCGTGGGCGTGGGCGTGGGCGTGGGCGGGGACGTGGTAGGCCACCGTCTTTTCTATGGGAAACAGATTTTCAAATGAGGCTCAAATGGAACAATGAGACTCAAACTCAAGATAGGTACGCCAAATGCAAATGGTGCCGTCAAGAGATTCTCGCAATCGTTGAACGAGGCACAACTCATTTACGCCGACATGCTAATCGTTGTCGTAGAGATTTAGGTATTGATGACGAATTATGATTTTAATTGTTGTAGTTTTATTAATATAATTTTGAATTGTTGTGAGTTATTTTGTTATTTGAAAAAGTATTAAATGTAATGTTGGATTGTTGTGAGTGATTTTGTTGTTTTAAAATTATTAAATGTAATGTTTAACTGTTGTAAGCGATTATGTTGTTTTAATATTAAATTTAATGATGAATTGTTCGAAGTGATTTTGTTGTTTAAAATTAATAAATGTAATGAAGTATGATACTCGCCGCGGCACAATGTTAACAATGCCTTGGCAAGACCTATTGACTCATGATTAATAACCGTAGTCGAACTCACGCCACGGCATATCAAAATCTATGCCTCGGCATTTTTACAATGGCCGCGGCAGAATGGTAGTAACGCCGCGGCGTTTAGTGACTTACAGAGTCCATGCTCTCTGTATAATTTGAAACAACATATAGGCATCGGCATGGTATCACCAAGCCGTGGCTTCGTTGGCCATGCCAAGGCATGGGTAACAGAATGCCGCAGCTTACATCGTCTGTTTACCAAAGTACCCTCACAATATGCAACTCGCCGAGGCCTCTCTTGAAAGTGCCGCGGCGAGTTGCATAATCAAGAGGGCAAATTTGTAAATTAAAATGAAGCCACAGCGTGTTCATTCAAATGCCGCGGCATGATAAGTAAATTTACAATGTAACTATTAGTTATCATATTAATTGTAACACAATTTTAGTAAATTAAATTATCTCATTAATAAACTATGAAAATGTTGATAATTTTATTATAAAAAAAAACAAAATAATGCACTTAATAATGATAACTAAATGATCTTTCAAACAAAAAACACAACATAGTACTATTAATTATATAATTTTTCAAACCAAAAATATAAAAAATTAATATAATTACAGTTTAATTTTATGGGTTTAAAGTCTAGGGTAAAATTGTAAAAATTAATTAACCACGCCGCGGCTTATTTTGTAGAAGCAACGGCTTTATCTCAAACGTCGGATATATCCGTTGCAGAAACTGAACACGCCGCGGCATATTGAACCCCTGCCGCGGCTTTCTATCGCTGACACAAAAACGGCTAGTTTTTTTTTTCACCCGAATTATTACCCCACAACGGTAATAAACGGCTATATTTGTTAACAACGTTTAAATTCACACAAATTTTCTATCTAAACCTATACTTGTTCACATTTTATTCTATGTTTCATCAAATTAATCCTTAGATTCAAAAATATCATCATTTTACTTTGTTATGGATGATCCGTCTTGTTTCGGTTCGTCATCGGAATATCATCAGGGATTCTTTTTCGGGTTTACCTCTTCCTCTTCCTCCGATGATGATAGTTTTTCTATGGATACAAGTTCCAATAATACTATTGTCATATCCTCCGACGACACCGAGGAGTTTGAAATGCCTCCGAATCCAACTCTAAATCGGACCTCTCGTGCCGGTGGGCCACGACCGACGAGGGGCCGTGGGCGTGGGCGTGGGCGGGGACGTGGTAGGCCACCGTCTTTTCTATGGGAAACAGATTTTCAAATGAGGCTCAAATGGAACAATGAAACTCAAACTCAAGATAGGTACGCCAAATGCAAATGGTGCCGTCAAGAGATTCTCGCAATCGTTGAACGAGGCACAACTCATTTACGCCGACATGCTAATCGTTGTCGTAGAGATTTAGGTATTGATGACGAATTATGATTTTAATTGTTGTAGTTTTATTAATATAATTTTGAATTGTTGTGAGTTATTTTGTTATTTGAAAAACTATTAAATGTAATGTTGGATTGTTGTGAGTGATTTTGTTGTTTTAAAACAATTAAATGTAATATTTAATTGCTGTAAGTGATTTTGTTGTTTTAAAATTATTAAATGTAATGTTTAACTGTTGTAAGCGATTATGTTGTTTTAATATTAAATTTAATGATGAATTGTTCGAAGTGATTTTGTTGTTTTAAAATTAATAAATGTAATGAAGTATGATACTCGCCGCGGCACAATGTTAACAATGCCTTGGCAAGACCTATTGACTCATGATTAATAACCGTAGTCGAACTCACGCCACGGCATATCAAAATCTATGCCTCGGCATTTTTACAATGGCCGCGGCAGAATGGTAGTAACGCCGCGGCGTTTAGTGACTTACAGAGTCCATGCTCTCTGTATGATTTGAAACAACATATAGGCCTCGGCATGGTATCACCAAGCCGTGGCTTCGTTGGCCATGCCAAGGCATGGGTAACAGAATGCCGCAGCTTATATCGTCTGTTTACCAAAGTACCCTCACAATATGCAACTCGCCGAGGCCTCTCTTGAAAGTGCCGCGGCGAGTTGCATAATCAAGAGGGCAAATTTGTAAATTAAAATGAAGCCACAGCGTGTTCATTCAAATGCCGCGGCATGATAAGTAAATTTACAATGTAACTATTAGTTATCATATTAATTGTAACACAATTTTAGTAAATTAAATTATCTCATTAATAAACTATGAAAATGTTGATAATTTTATTATAAAAAAAAACAAAATAATGCACTTAATAATGATAACTAAATGATCTTTCAAACAAAAAACACAACATAGTACTATTAATTATATAATTTTTCAAACCAAAAATATAAAAAATTAATATAATTACAGTTTAATTTTATGGGTTTAAAGTCTAGGGTAAAATTGTAAAAATTAATTAACCACGCCGCGGCTTATTTTGTAGAAGCCACGGCTTTATCTCAAACGTCGGATATATCCGTTGCAGAAACTGAACACGCCGCGGCATATTGAACCCCTGCCGCGGCTTTCTATCGCTGACACAAAAACGGCTAGTTTTTTTTTTCACCCGAATTATTACCCCACAACGGTAATAAACGGCTATATTTGTTAACAACGTTTAAATTCACACAAATTTTCTATTTAAACCTATACTTGTTCACATTTTATTCTATGTTTCATCAAACTAATTCTTAGATTCAAAAATATCATCATTTTACTTTGTTATGGATGATCCGTCTTGTTTCGGTTCGTCATCGGAATATCATCAGGGATTCTTTTTCGGGTTTACCTCTTCCTCTTCCTCCGATGATGATAGTTTTTCTATGGATACAAGTTCCAATAATACTATTGTCATATCCTCCGACGACACCGAGGAGTTTGAAATGCCTCCGAATCCAACTCTAAATCGGACCTCTCGTGCCGGTGGGCCACGACCGACGAGGGGCCGTGGGCGTGGGCGTGGGCGTGGGCGGGGACGTGGTAGGCCACCGTCTTTTCTATGGGAAACAGATTTTCAAATGAGGCTCAAATGGAACAATGAGACTCAAACTCAAGATAGGTACGCCAAATGCAAATGGTGCCGTCAAGAGATTCTCGCAATCGTTGAACGAGGCACAACTCATTTACGCCGACATGCTAATCGTTGTCGTAGAGATTTAGGTATTGATGACGAATTATGATTTTAATTGTTGTAGTTTTATTAATATAATTTTGAATTGTTGTGAGTTATTTTGTTATTTGAAAAAGTATTAAATGTAATGTTGGATTGTTGTGAGTGATTTTGTTGTTTTAAAACAATTAAATGTAATATTTAATTGCTGTAAGTGATTTTGTTGTTTTAAAATTATTAAATGTAATGTTTAACTGTTGTAAGCGATTATGTTGTTTTAATATTAAATTTAATGATGAATTGTTCGAAGTGATTTTGTTGTTTTAAAATTAATAAATGTAATGAAGTATGATACTCGCCGCGGCACAATGTTAACAATGCCTTGGCAAGACCTATTGACTCATGATTAATAACCGTAGTCGAACTCACGCCACGGCATATCAAAATCTATGCCTCGGCATTTTTACAATGGCCGCGGCAGAATGGTAGTAACGCCGCGGCGTTTAGTGACTTACAGAGTCCATGCTCTCTGTATAATTTGAAACAACATATAGGCCTCGGCATGGTATCACCAAGCCGTGGCTTCGTTGGCCATGCCAAGGCATGGGTAACAGAATGCCGCAGCTTACATCGTCTGTTTACCAAAGTACCCTCACAATATGCAACTCGCCGAGGCCTCTCTTGAAAGTGCCGCGGCGAGTTGCATAATCAAGAGGGCAAATTTGTAAATTAAAATGAAGCCACAGCGTGTTCATTCAAATGCCGCGGCATGATAAGTAAATTTACAATGTAACTATTAGTTATCATATTAATTGTAACACAATTTTAGTAAATTAAATTATCTCATTAATAAACTATGAAAATGTTGATAATTTTATTATAAAAAAAAAAACAAAATAATGCACTTAATAATGATAACTAAATAATCGTTCAAACAAAAAACACAACATAGTACCATTAATTATATAATTTTTCAAACCAAAAATATAAAAAATTAATATAATTACAGTTTAATTTTATGGGTTTAAAGTGTAGGGTAAAATTGTAAAAATTAATTAACCACGCCGCGGCTTATTTTGTAGAAGCCACGGCTTTATCTCAAACGTCAGATATATCCGTTGCAGAAACTGAACACGCCGCGGCATATAGAACCCCTGCCGCGGCTTTCTATCGCTGACACAAAAACGGCTAGTTTTTTTCTTCACCCGAATTATTACCCCACAACGGTAATAAACGGCTATATTTGTTAACAACGTTTAAATTCACACAAATTTTCTATTTAAACCTATACTTGTTCACATTTTATTCTATGTTTCATCAAATTAATCCTTAGATTCAAAAATATCATCATTTTACTTTGTTATGGATGATCCGTCTTGTTTCGGTTCGTCATCGGAATATCATCAGGGATTCTTTTTCGGGTTTACCTCTTCCTCTTCCTCCGATGATGATAGTTTTTCTATGGATACAAGTTCCAATAATACTATTGTCATATCCTCCGACGACACCGAGGAGTTTGAAATGCCTCCGAATCCAACTCTAAATCGGACCTCTCGTGCCGGTGGGCCACGACCGACGAGGGGCCGTGGGCGTGGGCGTGGGCGTGGGCGGGGACGTGGTAGGCCACCGTCTTTTCTATGGGAAACAGATTTTCAAATGAGGCTCAAATGGAACAATGAGACTCAAACTCAAGATAGGTACGCCAAATGCAAATGGTGCCGTCAAGAGATTCTCGCAATCGTTGAACGAGGCACAACTCATTTACGCCGACATGCTAATCGTTGTCGTAGAGATTTAGGTATTGATGACGAATTATGATTTTAATTGTTGTAGTTTTATTAATATAATTTTGAATTGTTGTGAGTTATTTTGTTATTTGAAAAAGTATTAAATGTAATGTTGGATTGTTGTGAGTGATTTTGTTGTTTTAAAACTATTAAATGTAATATTTAATTGCTGTAAGTGATTTTGTTGTTTTAAAATTATTAAATGTAATGTTTAACTGTTGTAAGCGATTATGTTGTTTTAATATTAAATTTAATGATGAATTGTTCGAAGTGATTTTGTTGATTTAAAATTAATAAATGTAATGAAGTATGATACTCGCCGCGGCACAATGTTAACAATGCCTTGGCAAGACCTATTGACTCATGATTAATAACCGTAGTCGAACTCACGCCACGGCATATCAAAATCTATGCCTCGGCATTTTTACAATGGCCGCGGCAGAATTGTAGTAACGCCGCGGCGTTTAGTGACTTACAGAGTCCATGCTCTCTGTATAATTTGAAACAACATATAGGCCTCGGCATGGTATCAGCAAGCCGTGGCTTCGTTGGCCATGCCAAGGCATGGGTAACAGAATGCCGCAGCTTACATCGTCTGTTTACCAAAGTACCCTCACAATATGCAACTCGCCGAGGCCTCTCTTGAAAGTGCCGCGGCGAGTTGCATAATCAAGAGGGCAAATTTGTAAATTAAAATGAAGCCACAGCGTGTTCATTCAAATGCCGCGGCATGATAAGTAAATTTACAATGTAACTATTAGTTATCATATTAATTGTAACACAATTTTAGTAAATTAAATTATCTCATTAATAAACTATGAAAATGTTGATAATTTTATTATAAAAAAAAACAAAATAATGCACTTAATAATGATAACTAAATGATCTTTCAAACAAAAAACACAACATAGTACTATTAATTATATAATTTTTCAAACCAAAAATATAAAAAATTAATATAATTACAGTTTAATTTTATGGGTTTAAAGTCTAGGGTAAAATTGTAAAAATTAATTAACCACGCCGCGGCTTATTTTGTAGAAGCCACGGCTTTATCTCAAACGTCGGATATATCCGTTGCAGAAACTGAACACGCCGCGGCATATTGAACACCTGCCGCGGCTTTCTATCGCTGACACAAAAACGGCTAGTTTTTTTTTCCACCCGAATTATTACCCCACAACGGTAATAAACGGCTATATTTGTTAACAACGTTTAAATTCACACAAATTTTCTATTTAAACCTATACTTGTTCACATTTTATTCTATGTTTCATCAAATTAATCCTTAGATTCAAAAATATCATCATTTTACTTTGTTATGGATGATCCGTCTTGTTTCCGTTCGTCATCGGAATATCATCAGGGATTCTTTTTCGGGTTTACCTCTTCCTCTTCCTCCGATGATGATAGTTTTTCTATGGATACAAGTTCCAATAATACTATTGTCATATCCTCCGACGACACCGAGGAGTTTGAAATGCCTCCGAATCCAACTCTAAATCGGACCTCTCGTGCCGGTGGGCCACGACCGACGAGGGGCCGTGGGCGTGGGCGTGGGCGTGGGCGGGGACGTGGTAGGCCACCGTCTTTTCTATGGGAAACAGATTTTCAAATGAGGCTCAAATGGAACAATGAGACTCAAACTCAAGATAGGTACGCCAAATGCAAATGGTGCCGTCAAGAGATTCTCGCAATCGTTGAACGAGGCACAACTCATTTACGCCGACATGCTAATCGTTGTCGTAGAGATTTAGGTATTGATGACGAATTATGATTTTAATTGTTGTAGTTTTATTAATATAATTTTGAATTGTTGTGAGTTATTTTGTTATTTGAAAAAGTATTAAATGTAATGTTGGATTGTTGTGAGTGATTTTGTTGTTTTAAAACTATTAAATGTAATATTTAATTGCTGTAAGTGATTTTGTTGTTTTAAAATTATTAAATGTAATGTTTAACTGTTGTAAGCGATTATGTTGTTTTAATATTAAATTTAATGATGAATTGTTCGAAGTGATTTTGTTGATTTAAAATTAATAAATGTAATGAAGTATGATACTCGCCGCGGCACAATGTTAACAATGCCTTGGCAAGACCTATTGACTCATGATTAATAACCGTAGTCGAACTCACGCCACGGCATATCAAAATCTATGCCTCGGCATTTTTACAATGGCCGCGGCAGAATTGTAGTAACGCCGCGGCGTTTAGTGACTTACAGAGTCCATGCTCTCTGTATAATTTGAAACAACATATAGGCCTCGGCATGGTATCAGCAAGCCGTGGCTTCGTTGGCCATGCCAAGGCATGGGTAACAGAATGCCGCAGCTTACATCGTCTGTTTACCAAAGTACCCTCACAATATGCAACTCGCCGAGGCCTCTCTTGAAAGTGCCGCGGCGAGTTGCATAATCAAGAGGGCAAATTTGTAAATTAAAATGAAGCCACAGCGTGTTCATTCAAATGCCGCGGCATGATAAGTAAATTTACAATGTAACTATTAGTTATCATATTAATTGTAACACAATTTTAGTAAATTAAATTATCTCATTAATAAACTATGAAAATGTTGATAATTTTATTATAAAAAAAAACAAAATAATGCACTTAATAATGATAACTAAATGATCTTTCAAACAAAAAACACAACATAGTACTATTAATTATATAATTTTTCAAACCAAAAATATAAAAAATTAATATAATTACAGTTTAATTTTATGGGTTTAAAGTCTAGGGTAAAATTGTAAAAATTAATTAACCACGCCGCGGCTTATTTTGTAGAAGCCACGGCTTTATCTCAAACGTCGGATATATCCGTTGCAGAAACTGAACACGCCGCGGCATATTGAACACCTGCCGCGGCTTTCTATCGCTGACACAAAAACGGCTAGTTTTTTTTTTCACCCGAATTATTACCCCACAACGGTAATAAACGGCTATATTTGTTAACAACGTTTAAATTCACACAAATTTTCTATTTAAACCTATACTTGTTCACATTTTATTCTATGTTTCATCAAATTAATCCTTAGATTCAAAAATATCATCATTTTACTTTGTTATGGATGATCCGTCTTGTTTCGGTTCGTCATCGGAATATCATCAGGGATTCTTTTTCGGGTTTACCTCTTCCTCTTCCTCCGATGATGATAGTTTTTCTATGGATACAAGTTCCAATAATACTATTGTCATATCCTCCGACGACACCGAGGAGTTTGAAATGCCTCCGAATCCAACTCTAAATCGGACCTCTCGTGCCGGTGGGCCACGACCGACGAGGGGCCGTGGGCGTGGGCGTGGGCGTGGGCGGGGACGTGGTAGGCCACCGTCTTTTCTATGGGAAACAGATTTTCAAATGAGGCTCAAATGGAACAATGAGACTCAAACTCAAGATAGGTACGCCAAATGCAAATGGTGCCGTCAAGAGATTCTCGCAATCGTTGAACGAGGCACAACTCATTTACGCCGACATGCTAATCGTTGTCGTAGAGATTTAGGTATTGATGACGAATTATGATTTTAATTGTATTAGTTTTATTAATATAATTTTGAATTGTTGTGAGTTATTTTGTTATTTGAAAAAGTATTAAATGTAATGTTGGATTGTTGTGAGTGATTTTCTTGTTTTAAAACTATTAAATGTAATATTTAATTGCTGTAAGTGATTTTGTTGTTTTAAAATTATTAAATGTAATGTTTAACTGTTGTAAGCGATTATGTTGTTTTAATATTAAATTTAATGATGAATTGTTCGAAGTGATTTTGTTGTTTTAAAATTAATAAATGTAATGAAGTATGATACTCGCCGCGGCACAATGTTAACAATGCCTTGGCAAGACCTATTGACTCATGATTAATAACCGTAGTCGAACTCACGCCACGGCATATCAAAATCTATGCCTCGGCATTTTTACAATGGCCGCGGCAGAATGGTAGTAACGCCGCGGCGTTTAGTGACTTACAGAGTCCATGCTCTCTGTATAATTTGAAACAACATATAGGCCTCGGCATGGTATCACCAAGCCGTGGCTTCGTTGGCCATGCCAAGGCATGGGTAACAGAATGCCGCAGCTTACATCGTCTGTTTACCAAAGTACCCTCACAATATGCAACTCCCCGAGGCCTCTCTTGAAAGTGCCGCGGCGAGTTGCATAATCAAGAGGGCAAATTTGTAAATTAAAATGAAGCCACAGCGTGTTCATTCAAATGCCGCGGCATGATAAGTAAATTTACAATGTAACTATTAGTTATCATATTAATTGTAACACAATTTTAGTAAATTAAATTATCTCATTAATAAACTATGAAAATGTTGATAATTTTATTATAAAAAAAAACAAAATAATGCACTTAATAATGATAACTAAATAATCGTTCAAACAAAAAACACAACATAGTACTATTAATTATATAATTTTTCAAACCAAAAATATAAAAAATTAATATAATTACAGTTTAATTTTATGGGTTTAAAGTCTAGGGTAAAATTGTAAAAATTAATTAACCACGCCGCGGCTTATTTTGTAGAAGCCACGGCTTTATCTCAAACGTCAGATATATCCGTTGCAGAAACTGAACACGCCGCGGCATATAGAACCCCTGCCGCGGCTTTCTATCGCTGACACAAAAACGGCTAGTTTTTTTCTTCACCCGAATTATTACCCCACAACGGTAATAAACGGCTATATTTGTTAACAACGTTTAAATTCACACAAATTTTCTATTTAAACCTATACTTGTTCACATTTTATTCTATGTTTCATCAAATTAATCCTTAGATTCAAAAATATCATCATTTTACTTTGTTATGGATGATCCGTCTTGTTTCGGTTCGTCATCGGAATATCATCAGGGATTCTTTTTCGGGTTTACCTCTTCCTCTTCCTCCGATGATGATAGTTTTTCTATGGATACAAGTTCCAATAATACTATTGTCATATCCTCCGACGACACCGAGGAGTTTGAAATGCCTCCGAATCCAACTCTAAATCGGACCTCTCGTGCCGGTGGGCCACGACCGACGAGAGGGCGTGGGCGTGGGCGTGGGCGGGGACGTGGTAGGCCACCGTCTTTTCTATGGGAAACAGATTTCCAAATGAGGCTCAAATGGAACAATGAGACTCAAACTCAAGATAGGTACGCCAAATGCAAATGGTGCCGTCAAGAGATTCTCGCAATCGTTGAACGAGGCACAACTCATTTACGCCGACATGCTAATCGTTGTCGTAGAGATTTAGGTATTGATGACGAATTATGATTTTAATTGTTGTAGTTTTATTAATATAATTTTGAATTGTTGTGAGTTATTTTGTTATTTGAAAAAGTATTAAATGTAATGTTGGATTGTTGTGAGTGATTTTGTTGTTTTAAAACTATTAAATGTAATATTTAATTGCTGTAAGTGATTTTGTTGTTTTAAAATTATTAAATGTAATGTTTAACTGTTGTAAGCGATTATGTTGTTTTAATATTAAATTTAATGATGAATTGTTCGAAGTGATTTTGTTGATTTAAAATTAATAAATGTAATGAAGTATGATACTCGCCGCGGCACAATGTTAACAATGCCTTGGCAAGACCTATTGACTCATGATTAATAACCGTAGTCGAACTCACGCCACGGCATATCAAAATCTATGCCTCGGCATTTTTACAATGGCCGCGGCAGAATGGTAGTAACGCCGCGGCGTTTAGTGACTTACAGAGTCCATGCTCTCTGTATAATTTGAAACAACATATAGGCCTCGGCATGGTATCACCAAGCCGTGGCTTCGTTGGCCATGCCAAGGCATGGGTAACAGAATGCCGCAGCTTACATCGTCTGTTTACCAAAGTACCCTCACAATATGCAACTCGCCGAGGCCTCTCTTGAAAGTGCCGCGGCGAGTTGCATAATCAAGAGGGCAAATTTGTAAATTAAAATGAAGCCACAGCGTGTTCATTCAAATGCCGCGGCATGATAAGTAAATTTACAATGTAACTATTAGTTATCATATTAATTGTAACACAATTTTAGTAAATTAAATTATCTCATTAATAAACTATGAAAATGTTGATAATTTTATTATAAAAAAAAACAAAATAATGCACTTAATAATGATAACTAAATGATCTTTCAAACAAAAAACACAACATAGTACTATTAATTATATAATTTTTCAAACCAAAAATATAAAAAATTAATATAATTACAGTTTAATTTTATGGGTTTAAAGTCTAGGGTAAAATTGTAAAAATTAATTAACCACGCCGCGGCTTATTTTGTAGAAGCCACGGCTTTATCTCAAACGTCGGATATATCCGTTGCAGAAACTGAACACGCCGCGGCATATTGAACCCCTGCCGCGGCTTTCTATCGCTGACACAAAAACGGCTAGTTTTTTTTTTCACCCGAATTATTACCCCACAACGGTAATAAACGGCTATATTTGTTAACAACGTTTAAATTCACACAAATTTTCTATTTAAACCTATACTTGTTCACATTTTATTCTATGTTTCATCAAATTAATCCTTAGATTCAAAAATATCATCATTTTACTTTGTTATGGATGATCCGTCTTGTTTCGGTTCGTCATCGGAATATCATCAGGGATTCTTTTTCGGGTTTACCTCTTCCTCTTCCTCCGATGATGATAGTTTTTCTATGGATACAAGTTCCAATAATACTATTGTCATATCCTCCGACGACACCGAGGAGTTTGAAATGCCTCCGAATCCAACTCTAAATCGGACCTCTCGTGCCGGTGGGCCACGACCGACGAGGGGCCGTGGGCGTGGGCGGGGACGTGGTAGGCCACCGTCTTTTCTATGGGAAACAGATTTTCAAATGAGGCTCAAATGGAACAATGAGACTCAAACTCAAGATAGGTACGCCAAATGCAAATGGTGCCGTCAAGAGATTCTCGCAATCGTTGAACGAGGCACAACTCATTTACGCCGACATGCTAATCGTTGTCGTAGAGATTTAGGTATTGATGACGAATTATGATTTTAATTGTTGTAGTTTTATTAATATAATTTTGAATTGTTGTGAGTTATTTTGTTATTTGAAAAAGTATTAAATGTAATGTTGGATTGTTGTGAGTGATTTTGTTGTTTTAAAACTATTAAAAGTAATATTTAATTGCTGTAAGTGATTTTGTTGTTTTAAAATTATTAAATGTAATGTTTAACTGTTGTAAGCGATTATGTTGTTTTAATATTAAATTTAATGATGAATTGTTCGAAGTGATTTTGTTGTTTTAAAATTAATAAATGTAATGAAGTATGATACTCGCCGCGGCACAATGTTAACAATGCCTTGGCAAGACCTATTGACTCATGATTAATAACCGTAGTCGAACTCACGCCACGGCATATCAAAATCTATGCCTCGGCATTTTTACAATGGCCGCGGCAGAATGGTAGTAACGCCGCGGCGTTTAGTGACTTACAGAGTCCATGCTCTCTGTATAATTTGAAACAACATATAGGCCTCGGCATGGTATCACCAAGCCGTGGCTTCGTTGGCCATGCCAAGGCATGGGTAACAGAATGCCGCAGCTTACATCGTCTGTTTACCAAAGTACCCTCACAATATGCAACTCCCCGAGGCCTCTCTTGAAAGTGCCGCGGCGAGTTGCATAATCAAGAGGGCAAATTTGTAAATTAAAATGAAGCCACAGCGTGTTCATTCAAATGCCGCGGCATGATAAGTAAATTTACAATGTAACTATTAGTTATCATATTAATTGTAACACAATTTTAGTAAATTAAATTATCTCATTAATAAACTATGAAAATGTTGATAATTTTATTATAAAAAAAAAACAAAATAATGCACTTAATAATGATAACTAAATAATCGTTCAAACAAAAAACACAACATAGTACTATTAATTATATAATTTTTCAAACCAAAAATATAAAAAATTAATATAATTACAGTTTAATTTTATGGGTTTAAAGTCTAGGGTAAAATTGTAAAAATTAATTAACCACGCCGCGGCTTATTTTGTAGAAGCCACGGCTTTATCTCAAACGTCAGATATATCCGTTGCAGAAACTGAACACGCCGCGGCATATAGAACCCCTGCCGCGGCTTTCTATCGCTGACACAAAAACGGCTAGTTTTTTTCTTCACCCGAATTATTACCCCACAACGGTAATAAACGGCTATATTTGTTAACAACGTTTAAATTCACACAAATTTTCTATTTAAACCTATACTTGTTCACATTTTATTCTATGTTTCATCAAATTAATCCTTAGATTCAAAAATATCATCATTTTACTTTGTTATGGATGATCCGTCTTGTTTCGGTTCGTCATCGGAATATCATCAGGGATTCTTTTTCGGGTTTACCTCTTCCTCTTCCTCCGATGATGATAGTTTTTCTATGGATACAAGTTCCAATAATACTATTGTCATATCCTCCGACGACACCGAGGAGTTTGAAATGCCTCCGAATCCAACTCTAAATCGGACCTCTCGTGCCGGTGGGCCACGACCGACGAGGGGGCGGGGGCGTGGGCGTGGGCGTGGGCGGGGACGTGGTAGGCCACCGTCTTTTCTATGGGAAACAGATTTTCAAATGAGGCTCAAATGGAACAATGAGACTCAAACTCAAGATAGGTACGCCAAATGCAAATGGTGCCGTCAAGAGATTCTCGCAATCGTTGAACGAGGCACAACTCATTTACGCCGACATGCTAATCGTTGTCGTAGAGATTTAGGTATTGATGACGAATTATGATTTTAATTGTTGTAGTTTTATTAATATAATTTTGAATTGTTGTGAGTTATTTTGTTATTTGAAAAAGTATTAAATGTAATGTTGGATTGTTGTGAGTGATTTTGTTGTTTTAAAACTATTAAATGTAATATTTAATTGCTGTAAGTGATTTTGTTGTTTTAAAATTATTAAATGTAATGTTTAACTGTTGTAAGCGATTATGTTGTTTTAATATTAAATTTAATGATGAATTGTTCGAAGTGATTTTGTTGATTTAAAATTAATAAATGTAATGAAGTATGATACTCGCCGCGGCACAATGTTAACAATGCCTTGGCAAGACCTATTGACTCATGATTAATAACCGTAGTCGAACTCACGCCACGGCATATCAAAATCTATGCCTCGGCATTTTTACAATGGCCGCGGCAGAATTGTAGTAACGCCGCGGCGTTTAGTGACATACAGAGTCCATGCTCTCTGTATAATTTGAAACAACATATAGGCCTCGGCATGGTATCAGCAAGCCGTGGCTTCGTTGGCCATGCCAAGGCATGGGTAACAGAATGCCGCAGCTTACATCGTCTGTTTACCAAAGTACCCTCACAATATGCAACTCGCCGAGGCCTCTCTTGAAAGTGCCGCGGCGAGTTGCATAATCAAGAGGGCAAATTTGTAAATTAAAATGAAGCCACAGCGTGTTCATTCAAATGCCGCGGCATGATAAGTAAATTTACAATGTAACTATTAGTTATCATATTAATTGTAACACAATTTTAGTAAATTAAATTATCTCATTAATAAACTATGAAAATGTTGATAATTTTATTAAAAAAAAAAACAAAATAATGCACTTAATAATGATAACTAAATGATCTTTCAAACAAAAAACACAACATAGTACTATTAATTATATAATTTTTCAAACCAAAAATATAAAAAATTAATATAATTACAGTTTAATTTTATGGGTTTAAAGTCTAGGGTAAAATTGTAAAAATTAATTAACCACGCCGCGGCTTATTTTGTAGAAGCCACGGCTTTATCTCAAACGTCGGATATATCCGTTGCAGAAACTGAACACGCCGCGGCATATAGAACCCCTGCCGCGGCTTTCTATCGCTGACACAAAAACGGCTAGTTTTTTTTTTCACCCGAATTATTACCCCGCAACGGTAATAAACGGCTATATTTGTTAAGAACGTTTAAATTCACACAAATTTTCTATTTGAACCTATACTTGTTCACATTTTATTCTATGTTTCATCAAATTAATCCTTAGATTCAAAAATATCATCATTTTACTTTGTTATGGATGATCCGTCTTGTTTCGGTTCTTCATCGGAATATCATCAGGGATTCTTTTTCGGGTTTACCTCTTCCTCTTCCTCCGATGATGATAGTTTTTCTATGGATACAAGTTCCAATAATACTATTGTCATATCCTCCGACGACACCGAGGAGTTTGAAATGCCTCCGAATCCAACTCTAAATCGGACCTCTCGTGCCGGTGGGCCACGACCGACGAGGGGACGTGGGCGTGGGCGTGGGCGGGGACGTGGTAGGCCACCGTCTTTTCTATGGGAAACAGATTTTCAAATGAGGCTCAAATGGAACAATGAGACTCAAACTCAAGATAGGTACGCCAAATGCAAATGGTGCCGTCAAGAGATTCTCGCAATCGTTGAACGAGGCACAACTCATTTACGCCGACATGCTAATTGTTGTCGTAGAGATTTAGGTATTGATGACGAATTATGATTTTAATTGTTGTAGTTTTATTAATATAATTTTGAATTGTTGTGAGTTATTTTGTTATTTGAAAAAGTATTAAATGTAATGTTGGATTGTTGTGAGTGATTTTGTTGTTTTAAAACTATTAAATGTAATATTTAATTGCTGTAAGTGATTTTGTTGTTTTAAAATTATTAAATGTAATGTTTAACTGTTGTAAGCGATTATGTTGTTTTAATATTAAATTTAATGATGAATTGTTCGAAGTGATTTTGTTGTTTTAAAATTAATAAATGTAATGAAGTATGATACTCGCCGCGGCACAATGTTAACAATGCCTTGGCAAGACCTATTGACTCATGATTAATAACCGTAATCGAACTCACGCCACGGCATATCAAAATCTATGCCTCGGCATTTTTACAATGGCCGCGGCAGAATGGTAGTAACGCCGCGGCGTTTAGTGACTTACAGAGTCCATGCTCTCTGTATAATTTGAAACAACATATAGGCCTCGGCATGGTATCAGCAAGCCGTGGCTTCGTTGGCCATGCCAAGGCATGGGTAACAGAATGCCGCAGCTTACATCGTCTGTTTACCAAAGTACCCTCACAATATGCAACTCGCCGAGGCCTCTCTTGAAAGTGCCGCGGCGAGTTGCATAATCAAGAGGGCAAATTTGTAAATTAAAATGAAGCCACAGCGTGTTCATTCAAATGCCGCGGCATGATAAGTAAATTTACAATGTAACTATTAGTTATCATATTAATTGTAACACAATTTTAGTAAATTAAATTATCTCATTAATAAACTATGAAAATGTTGATAATTTTATTATAAAAAAAAAACAAAATAATGCACTTAATAATGATAACTAAATAATCGTTCAAACAAAAAACACAACATAGTACTATTAATTATATAATTTTTCAAACCAAAAATATAAAAAATTAATATAATTACAGTTTAATTTTATGGGTTTAAAGTCTAGGGTAAAATTGTAAAAATTAATTAACCACGCCGCGGCTTATTTTGTAGAAGCCACGGCTTTATCTCAAACGTCGGATATATCCGTTGCAGAAACTGAACACGCCGCGGCATATAGAACCCCTGCCGCGGCTTTCTATCGCTGACACAAAAACGGCTAGTTTTTTTTTTCACCCGAATTATTACCCCACAACGGTAATAAACGGCTATATTTGTTAACAACGTTTAAATTCACACAAATTTTCTATTTAAACCTATACTTGTTCACATTTTATTCTATGTTTCATCAAATTAATCCTTAGATTCAAAAATATCATCATTTTACTTTGTTATGGATGATCCGTCTTGTTTCGGTTCGTCATCGGAATATCATCAGGGATTCTTTTTCGGGTTTACCTCTTCCTCTTCCTCCGATGATGATAGTTTTTCTGTGGATACAAGTTCCAATAATACTATTGTCATATCCTCCGACGACACCGAGGAGTTTGAAATGCCTCCGAATCAACCTCTAAATCGGACCTCTCGTGCCGGTGGGCCACGATCGACGAGGGGGCGTGGGCGTGGGCGTGGGCGTGGGCGGGGACGTGGTAGGCCACCGTCTTTTCTATGGGAAACAGATTTTCAAATGAGGCTCAAATGGAACAATGAGACTCAAACTCAAGATAGGTACGCCAAATGCAAATGGTGCCGTCAAGAGATTCTCGCAATCGTTGAACGAGGCACAACTCATTTACGCCGACATGCTAATCGTTGTCGTAGAGATTTAGGTATTGATGACGAATTATGATTTTAATTGTTGTAGTTTTATTAATATAATTTTGAATTGTTGTGAGTTATTTTGTTATTTGAAAAAGTATTAAATGTAATGTTGGATTGTTGTGAGTGATTTTGTTGTTTTAAAACTATTAAATGTAATATTTAATTGCTGTAAGTGATTTTGTTGTTTTAAAATTATTAAATGTAATGTTTAACTGTTGTAAGCGATTATGTTGTTTTAATATTAAATTTAATGATGAATTGTTCGAAGTGATTTTGTTGATTTAAAATTAATAAATGTAATGAAGTATGATACTCGCCGCGGCACAATGTTAACAATGCCTTGGCAAGACCTATTGACTCATGATTAATAACCGTAGTCGAACTCACGCCACGGCATATCAAAATCTATGCCTCGGCATTTTTACAATGGCCGCGGCAGAATTGTAGTAACGCCGCGGCGTTTAGTGACATACAGAGTCCATGCTCTCTGTATAATTTGAAACAACATATAGGCCTCGGCATGGTATCAGCAAGCCGTGGCTTCGTTGGCCATGCCAAGGCATGGGTAACAGAATGCCGCAGCTTACATCGTCTGTTTACCAAAGTACCCTCACAATATGCAACTCGCCGAGGCCTCTCTTGAAAGTGCCGCGGCGAGTTGCATAATCAAGAGGGCAAATTTGTAAATTAAAATGAAGCCACAGCGTGTTCATTCAAATGCCGCGGCATGATAAGTAAATTTACAATGTAACTATTAGTTATCATATTAATTGTAACACAATTTTAGTAAATTAAATTATCTCATTAATAAACTATGAAAATGTTGATAATTTTATTAAAAAAAAAAACAAAATAATGCACTTAATAATGATAACTAAATGATCTTTCAAACAAAAAACACAACATAGTACTATTAATTATATAATTTTTCAAACCAAAAATATAAAAAATTAATATAATTACAGTTTAATTTTATGGGTTTAAAGTCTAGGGTAAAATTGTAAAAATTAATTAACCACGCCGCGGCTTATTTTGTAGAAGCCACGGCTTTATCTCAAACGTCGGATATATCCGTTGCAGAAACTGAACACGCCGCGGCATATAGAACCCCTGCCGCGGCTTTCTATCGCTGACACAAAAACGGCTAGTTTTTTTTTTCACCCGAATTATTACCCCGCAACGGTAATAAACGGCTATATTTGTTAAGAACGTTTAAATTCACACAAATTTTCTATTTGAACCTATACTTGTTCACATTTTATTCTATGTTTCATCAAATTAATCCTTAGATTCAAAAATATCATCATTTTACTTTGTTATGGATGATCCGTCTTGTTTCGGTTCTTCATCGGAATATCATCAGGGATTCTTTTTCGGGTTTACCTCTTCCTCTTCCTCCGATGATGATAGTTTTTCTATGGATACAAGTTCCAATAATACTATTGTCATATCCTCCGACGACACCGAGGAGTTTGAAATGCCTCCGAATCCAACTCTAAATCGGACCTCTCGTGCCGGTGGGCCACGACCGACGAGGGGACGTGGGCGTGGGCGTGGGCGGGGACGTGGTAGGCCACCGTCTTTTCTATGGGAAACAGATTTTCAAATGAGGCTCAAATGGAACAATGAGACTCAAACTCAAGATAGGTACGCCAAATGCAAATGGTGCCGTCAAGAGATTCTCGCAATCGTTGAACGAGGCACAACTCATTTACGCCGACATGCTAATTGTTGTCGTAGAGATTTAGGTATTGATGACGAATTATGATTTTAATTGTTGTAGTTTTATTAATATAATTTTGAATTGTTGTGAGTTATTTTGTTATTTGAAAAAGTATTAAATGTAATGTTGGATTGTTGTGAGTGATTTTGTTGTTTTAAAACTATTAAATGTAATATTTAATTGCTGTAAGTGATTTTGTTGTTTTAAAATTATTAAATGTAATGTTTAACTGTTGTAAGCGATTATGTTGTTTTAATATTAAATTTAATGATGAATTGTTCGAAGTGATTTTGTTGTTTTAAAATTAATAAATGTAATGAAGTATGATACTCGCCGCGGCACAATGTTAACAATGCCTTGGCAAGACCTATTGACTCATGATTAATAACCGTAATCGAACTCACGCCACGGCATATCAAAATCTATGCCTCGGCATTTTTACAATGGCCGCGGCAGAATGGTAGTAACGCCGCGGCGTTTAGTGACTTACAGAGTCCATGCTCTCTGTATAATTTGAAACAACATATAGGCCTCGGCATGGTATCAGCAAGCCGTGGCTTCGTTGGGCATGCCAAGGCATGGGTAACAGAATGCCGCAGCTTACATCGTCTGTTTACCAAAGTACCCTCACAATATGCAACTCGCCGAGGCCTCTCTTGAAAGTGCCGCGGCGAGTTGCATAATCAAGAGGGCAAATTTGTAAATTAAAATGAAGCCACAGCGTGTTCATTCAAATGCCGCGGCATGATAAGTAAATTTACAATGTAACTATTAGTTATCATATTAATTGTAACACAATTTTAGTAAATTAAATTATCTCATTAATAAACTATGAAAATGTTGATAATTTTATTATAAAAAAAAAACAAAATAATGCACTTAATAATGATAACTAAATAATCGTTCAAACAAAAAACACAACATAGTACTATTAATTATATAATTTTTCAAACCAAAAATATAAAAAATTAATATAATTACAGTTTAATTTTATGGGTTTAAAGTCTAGGGTAAAATTGTAAAAATTAATTAACCACGCCGCGGCTTATTTTGTAGAAGCCACGGCTTTATCTCAAACGTCGGATATATCCGTTGCAGAAACTGAACACGCCGCGGCATATAGAACCCCTGCCGCGGCTTTCTATCGCTGACACAAAAACGGCTAGTTTTTTTTTTCACCCGAATTATTACCCCACAACGGTAATAAACGGCTATATTTGTTAACAACGTTTAAATTCACACAAATTTTCTATTTAAACCTATACTTGTTCACATTTTATTCTATGTTTCATCAAATTAATCCTTAGATTCAAAAATATCATCATTTTACTTTGTTATGGATGATCCGTCTTGTTTCGGTTCGTCATCGGAATATCATCAGGGATTCTTTTTCGGGTTTACCTCTTCCTCTTCCTCCGATGATGATAGTTTTTCTGTGGATACAAGTTCCAATAATACTATTGTCATATCCTCCGACGACACCGAGGAGTTTGAAATGCCTCCGAATCAACCTCTAAATCGGACCTCTCGTGCCGGTGGGCCACGATCGACGAGGGGGCGTGGGCGTGGGCGTGGGCGTGGGCGGGGACGTGGTAGGCCACCGTCTTTTCTATGGGAAACAGATTTTCAAATGAGGCTCAAATGGAACAATGAGACTCAAACTCAAGATAGGTACGCCAAATGCAAATGGTGCCGTCAAGAGATTCTCGCAATCGTTGAACGAGGCACAACTCATTTACGCCGACATGCTAATCGTTGTCGTAGAGATTTAGGTATTGATGACGAATTATGATTTTAATTGTTGTAGTTTTATTAATATAATTTTGAATTGTTGTGAGTTATTTTGTTATTTGAAAAAGTATTAAATGTAATGTTGGATTGTTGTGAGTGATTTTGTTGTTTTAAAACTATTAAATGTAATATTTAATTGCTGTAAGTGATTTTGTTGTTTTAAAATTATTAAATGTAATGTTTAACTGTTGTAAGCGATTATGTTGTTTTAATATTAAATTTAATGATGAATTGTTCGAAGTGATTTTGTTGTTTTAAAATTAATAAATGTATTGAAGTATGATACTCGCCGCGGCACAATGTTAACAATGCCTTGGCAAGACCTATTGACTCATGATTAATAACCGTAGTCGAACTCACGCCACGGCATATCAAAATCTATGCCTCGGCATTTTTACAATGGCCGCGGCAGAATGGTAGTAACGCCGCGGCGTTTAGTGACTTACAGAGTCTATGCTCTCTGTATAATTTGAAACAACATATAGGCCTCGGCATGGTATCAGCAAGCCGTGGCTTCGTTGGCCATGCCAAGGCATGGGTAACAGAATGCCGCAGCTTACATCGTCTGTTTACCAAAGTACCCTCACAATATGCAACTCGCCGAGGCCTCTCTTGAAAGTGCCGCGGCGAGTTGCATAATCAAGAGGGCAAATTTGTAAATTAAAATGAAGCCACAGCGTGTTCATTCAAATGCCGCGGCATGATAAGTAAATTTACAATGTAACTATTAGTTATCATATTAATTGTAACACAATTTTAGTAAATTAAATTATCTCATTAATAAACTATGAAAATGTTGATAATTTTATTATAAAAAAAAAAACAAAATAATGCACTTAATAATGATAACTAAATAATCGTTCAAACAAAAAACACAACATAGTACTATTAATTATATAATTTTTCAAACCAAAAATATAAAAAATTAATATATTTACAGTTTAATTTTATGGGTTTAAAGTCTAGGGTAAAATTGTAAAAATTAATTAACCACGCCGCGGCTTATTTTGTAGAAGCCACGGCTTTATCTCAAACGTCGGATATATCCGTTGTAGAAACTGAACACGCCGCGGCATATAGAACCCCTGCCGCGGCTTTCTATCGCTGACACAAAAACGGCTAGTTTTTTTTTTCACCCGAATTATTACCCCACAACGGTAATAAACGGCTATATTTGTTAACAACGTTTAAATTCACACAAATTTTCTATTTAAACCTATACTTGTTCACATTTTATTCTATGTTTCATCAAATTAATCCTTAGATTCAAAAATATCATCATTTTACTTTGTTATGGATGATCCGTCTTGTTTCGGTTCGTCATCGGAATATCATCAGGGATTCTTTTTTGGGTTTACCTCTTCCTCTTCCTCCGATGATGATAGTTTTTCTATGGATACAAGTTCCAATAATACTATTGTCATATCCTCCGACGACACCGAGGAGTTTGAAATGCCTCCGAATCCAACTCTAAATCGGACCTCTCGTGCCGTTGGGCCACGACCGACGAGGGGGCGTGGGCGTGGGCGTGGGCGGGGACGTAGTAGGCCACCGTCTTTTCTATGGGAAACATATTTTCAAATGAGGCTCAAATGGAACAATGAGACTCAAACTCAAGATAGGTATGCCAAATGCAAATGGTGCCGTCAAGAGATTCTCGCAATCGTTGAACGAGGCACAACTCATTTACGCCGACATGCTAATCGTTGTCGTAGAGATTTAGGTATTGATGACGAATTATGATTTTAATTGTTGTAGTTTTATTAATATAATTTTGAATTGTTGTGAGTTATTTTGTTATTTGAAAAAGTATTAAATGTAATGTTGGATTGTTGTGAGTGATTTTGTTGTTTTAAAACTATTAAATGTAATATTTAATTGCTGTAAGTGATTTTGTTGTTTTAAAATTATTAAATGTAATGTTTAACTGTTGTAAGCGATTATGTTGTTTTAATATTAAATTTAATGATGAATTGTTCGAAGTGATTTTGTTGTTTTAAAATTAATAAATGTAATGAAGTATGATACTCGCCGCGACACAATGTTAACAATGCCTTGGCAAGACCTATTGACTCATGATTAATAACCGTAGTCGAACTCACGCCACGGCATATCAAAATCTATGCCTCGGCATTTTTACAATGGCCGCGGCAGAATGGTAGTAACGCCGCGGCGTTTAGTGACTTACAGAGTCCATGCACTCTGTATAATTTAAAACAACATATAGGCCTCGGCATGGTATCACCAAGCCGTGGCTTCGTTGGCCATGCCAAGGCATGGGTAACAGAATGCCGCAGCTTACATCGTCTGTTTACCAAAGTACCCTCACAATATTCACAATATACAACTCGCCGAGGCCTCTCTTGAAAGTGCCGCGGCGAGTTGCATAATCAAGAGGGCAAATTTGTAAATTAAAATGAAGCCACAGCGTGTTCATTCAAATGCCGCGCCATGATAAGTAAATTTACAATGTAACTATTAGTTATCATATTAATTGTAACACAATTTTAGTAAATTAAATTATCTCATTAATAAACTATGAAAATGTTGATAATTTTATTATAAAAAAAAAAACAAAATAATGCACTTAATAATGATAACTAAATAATCGTTCAAACAAAAAACACAACATAGTACTATTAATTATATAATTTTTCAAACCAAAAATATAAAAAATTAATATAATTACAGTTTAATTTTATGGGTTTAAAGTCTAGGGTAAAATTGTAAAAATTAATTAACCACGCCGCGGCTTATTTTGTAGAAGCCACGGCTTTATCTCAAACGTCGGATATATCCGTTGCAGAAACTGAACACGCCGCGGCATATAGAACCCCTGCCGCGGCTTTCTATCGCTGACACAAAAACGGCTAGTTTTTTTTTTCACCCGAATTATTACCCCACAACGGTAATAAACGGCTATATTTGTTAACAACGTTTAAATTCACACAAATTTTCTATTTAAACCTATACTTGTTCACATTTTATTCTATGTTTCATCAAATTAATCCTTAGATTCAAAAATATCATCATTTTACTTTGTTATGGATGATCCGTCTTGTTTCGGTTCGTCATCGGAATATCATCAGGGATTCTTTTTCGGGTTTACCTCTTCCTCTTCCTCCGATGATGATAGTTTTTCTATGGATACAAGTTCCAATAATACTATTGTCATATCCTCCGACGACACCGAGGAGTTTGAAATGCCTCCGAATCCAACTCTAAATCGGACCTCTCGTGCCGTTGGGCCACGACCGACGAGGGGGCGTGGGCGTGGGCGTGGGCGGGGACGTAGTAGGCCACCGTCTTTTCTATGGGAAACATATTTTCAAATGAGGCTCAAATGGAACAATGAGACTCAAACTCAAGATAGGTATGCCAAATGCAAATGGTGCCGTCAAGAGATTCTCGCAATCGTTGAACGAGGCACAACTCATTTACGCCGACATGCTAATCGTTGTCGTAGAGATTTAGGTATTGATGACGAATTATGATTTTAATTGTTGTAGTTTTATTAATATAATTTTGAATTGTTGTGAGTTATTTTGTTATTTGAAAAAGTATTAAATGTAATGTTGGATTGTTGTGAGTGATTTTGTTGTTTTAAACTATTAAATGTAATATTTAATTGCTGTAAGTGATTTTGTTGTTTTAAAATTATTAAATGTAATGTTTAACTGTTGTAAGCGATTATGTTGTTTTAATATTAAATTTAATGATGAATTGTTCGAAGTGATTTTGTTGTTTTAAAATTAATAAATGTAATGAAGTATGATACTCGCCGCGGCACAATGTTAACAATGCCTTGGCAAGACCTATTGACTCATGATTAATAACCGTAGTCGAACTCACGCCACGGCATATCAAAATCTATGCCTCGGCATTTTTACAATGGCCGCGGCAGAATGGTAGTAACGCCGCGGCGTTTAGTGACTTACAGAGTCCATGCTCTCTGTATAATTTAAAACAACATATAGGCCTCGGCATGGTATCACCAAGCCGTGGCTTCGTTGGCCATGCCAAGGCATGGGTAACAGAATGCCGCAGCTTACATCGTCTGTTTACCAAAGTACCCTCACAATATGCAACTCGCCGAGGCCTCTCTTGAAAGTGCCGCGGCGAGTTGCATAATCAAGAGGGCAAATTTGTAAATTAAAATGAAGCCACAGCGTGTTCATTCAAATGCCGCGCCATGATAAGTAAATTTACAATGTAACTATTAGTTATCATATTAATTGTAACACAATTTTAGTAAATTAAATTATCTCATTAATAAACTATGAAAATGTTGATAATTTTATTATAAAAAAAAACAAAATAATGCACTTAATAATGATAACTAAATAATCGTTCAAACAAAAAACACAACATAGTACTATTAATTATATAATTTTTCAAACCAAAAATATAAAAAATTAATATAATTACAGTTTAATTTTATGGGTTTAAAGTCTAGGGTAAAATTGTAAAAATTAATTAACCACGCCGCGGCTTATTTTGTAGAAGCCACGGCTTTATCTCAAACGTCGGATATATCCGTTGCAGAAACTGAACACGCCGCGGCATATAGAACCCCTGCCGCGGCTTTCTATCGCTGAAACAAAAACGGCTAGTTTTTTTTTTCACCCGAATTATTACCCCACAACGGTAATAAACGGCTATATTTGTTAACAACGTTTAAATTCACACAAATTTTCTATTTAAACCTATACTTGTTCACATTTTATTCTATGTTTCATCAAATTAATCCTTAGATTCAAAAATATCATCATTTTACTTTGTTATGGATGATCCGTCTTGTTTCGGTTCGTCATCGGAATATCATCAGGGATTCTTTTTCGGGTTTACCTCTTCCTCTTCCTCCGATGATGATAGTTTTTCTATGGATACAAGTTCCAATAATACTATTGTCATATCCTCCGACGACACCGAGGAGTTTGAAATGCCTCCGAATCCAACTCTAAATCGGACCTCTCGTGCCGTTGGGCCACGACCGACGAGGGGGCGTGGGCGTGGGCGGGGGCGGGGACGTAGTAGGCCACCGTCTTTTCTATGGGAAACATATTTTCAAATGAGGCTCAAATGGAACAATGAGACTCAAACTCAAGATAGGTATGCCAAATGCAAATGGTGCCGTCAAGAGATTCTCGCAATCGTTGAACGAGGCACAACTCATTTACGCCGACATGCTAATCGTTGTCGTAGAGATTTAGGTATTGATGACGAATTATGATTTTAATTGTTGTAGTTTTATTAATATAATTTTGAATTGTTGTGAGTTATTTTGTTATTTGAAAAAGAATTAAATGTAATGTTGGATTGTTGTGAGTGATTTTGTTGTTTTAAAACTATTAAATGTAATATTTAATTGCTGTAAGTGATTTTGTTGTTTTAAAATTATTAAATGTAATGTTTAACTGTTGTAAGCGATTATGTTGTTTTAATATTAAATTTAATGATGAATTGTTCGAAGTGATTTTGTTGTTTTAAAATTAATAAATGTAATGAAGTATGATACTCGCCGCGGCACAATGTTAACAATGCCTTGGCAAGACCTATTGACTCATGATTAATAACCGTAGTCAAACTCACGCCACGGCATATCAAAATCTATGCCTCGGCATTTTTACAATGGCCGCGGCAGAATGGTAGTAACGCCGCGGCGTTTAGTGACTTACAGAGTCCATGCTCTCTGTATAATTTGAAACAACATATAGGCCTCGGCATGGTATCAGCAAGCCGTGGCTTCGTTGGCCATGCCAAGGCATGGGTAACAGAATGCCGCAGCTTACATCGTCTGTTTACCAAAGTACCCTCACAATATGCAACTCGCCGAGGCCTCTCTTGAAAGTGCCGCGGCGAGTTGCATAATCAAGAGGGCAAATTTGTAAATTAAAATGAAGCCACAGCGTGTTCATTCAAATGCCGCGGCATGATAAGTAAATTTACAATGTAACTATTAGTTATCATATTAATTGTAACACAATTTTAGTAAATTAAATTATCTCATTAATAAACTATGAAAATGTTGATAATTTTATTATATAAAAAAAAACAAAATAATGCACTTAATAATGATAATTAAATAATCGTTCAAACAAAAAACACAACATAGTACTATTAATTATATAATTTTTCAAACCAAAAATATAAAAAATTAATATAATTACAGTTTAATTTTATGGGTTTAAAGTCTAGGGTAAAATTGTAAAAATTAATTAACCACGCCGCGGCTTATTTTGTAGAAGCCACGGCTTTATCTCAAACGTCGGATATATCCGTTGCAGAAACTGAACACGCCGTGGCATATATAACCCCTGCCGCGGCTTTCTATCGCTGACACAAAAACGGCTAGTTTTTTTTTTCACCCGAATTATTATCCCACAACGGTAATAAACGGCTATATTTGTTAACAACGTTTAAATTCACACAAATTTTCTATTTAAACCTATACTTGTTCACATTTTATTCTATGTTTCATCAAATTAATCCTTAGATTCAAAAATATCATCATTTTACTTTGTTATGGATGATCCGTCTTGTTTCGGTTCGTCATCGGAATATCATTAGGGATTCTTTTTCAGGTTTACCTCTTCCTCTTCCTCCGATGATGATAGTTTTTCTATGGATACAAGTTCCAATAATACTATTGTCATATCCTCCGACGACACCGAGGAGTTTGAAATGCCTCCGAATCCAACTCTAAATCGGACCTCTCGTGCCGGTGGGCCACGACCGACGAGGGGGCTTGGGCGTGGGCGTGGGCGGGGACGTGGTAGGCCACCGTCTTTTCTATGGGAAACATATTTTCAAATGAGGCTCAAATGGAACAATGAGACTCAAACTCAAGATAGGTATGCCAAATGCAAATGGTGCCGTCAAGAGATTCTCGCAATCGTTGAACGAGGCACAACTCATTTACGCCGACATGCTAATCGTTGTCGTAGAGATTTAGGTATTGATGACGAATTATGATTTTAATTGTTGTAGTTTTATTAATATAATTTTGAATTGTTGTGAGTTATTTTGTTATTTGAAAAAGAATTAAATGTAATGTTGGATTGTTGTGAGTGATTTTGTTGTTTTAAAACTATTAAATGTAATATTTAATTGCTGTAAGTGATTTTGTTGTTTTAAAATTATTAAATGTAATGTTTAACTGTTGTAAGCGATTATGTTGTTTTAATATTAAATTTAATGATGAATTGTTCGAAGTGATTTTGTTGTTTTAAAATTAATAAATGTAATGAAGTATGATACTCGCCGCGGCACAATGTTAACAATGCCTTGGCAAGACCTATTGACTCATGATTAATAACCGTAGTCAAACTCACGCCACGGCATATCAAAATCTATGCCTCGGCATTTTTACAATGGCCGCGGCAGAATGGTAGTAACGCCGCGGCGTTTAGTGACTTACAGAGTCCATGCTCTCTGTATAATTTGAAACAACATATAGGCCTCGGCATGGTATCAGCAAGCCGTGGCTTCGTTGGCCATGCCAAGGCATGGGTAACAGAATGCCGCAGCTTACATCGTCTGTTTACCAAAGTACCCTCACAATATGCAACTCGCCGAGGCCTCTCTTGAAAGTGCCGCGGCGAGTTGCATAATCAAGAGGGCAAATTTGTAAATTAAAATGAAGCCACAGCGTGTTCATTCAAATGCCGCGGCATGATAAGTAAATTTACAATGTAACTATTAGTTATCATATTAATTGTAACACAATTTTAGTAAATTAAATTATCTCATTAATAAACTATGAAAATGTTGATAATTTTATTATATAAAAAAAAACAAAATAATGCACTTAATAATGATAATTAAATAATCGTTCAAACAAAAAACACAACATAGTACTATTAATTATATAATTTTTCAAACCAAAAATATAAAAAATTAATATAATTACAGTTTAATTTTATGGGTTTAAAGTCTAGGGTAAAATTGTAAAAATTAATTAACCACGCCGCGGCTTATTTTGTAGAAGCCACGGCTTTATCTCAAACGTCGGATATATCCGTTGCAGAAACTGAACACGCCGTGGCATATATAACCCCTGCCGCGGCTTTCTATCGCTGACACAAAAACGGCTAGTTTTTTTTTTCACCCGAATTATTATCCCACAACGGTAATAAACGGCTATATTTGTTAACAACGTTTAAATTCACACAAATTTTCTATTTAAACCTATACTTGTTCACATTTTATTCTATGTTTCATCAAATTAATCCTTAGATTCAAAAATATCATCATTTTACTTTGTTATGGATGATCCGTCTTGTTTCGGTTCGTCATCGGAATATCATCAGGGATTCTTTTTCAGGTTTACCTCTTCCTCTTCCTCCGATGATGATAGTTTTTCTATGGATACAAGTTCCAATAATACTATTGTCATATCCTCCGACGACACCGAGGAGTTTGAAATGCCTCCGAATCCAACTCTAAATCGGACCTCTCGTGCCGGTGGGCCACGACCGACGAGGGGGCTTGGGCGTGGGCGTGGGCGGGGACGTGGTAGGCCACCGTCTTTTCTATGGGAAACAGATTTTCAAATGAGGCTCAAATGGAACAATGAGACTCAAACTCAAGATAGGTACGCCAAATGCAAATGGTGCCGTCAAGAGATTCTCGCAATCGTTGAACGAGGCACAACTCATTTACGCCGACATGCTAATCGTTGTCGTAGAGATTTAGGTATTGATGACGAATTATGATTTTAATTGTTGTAGTTTTATTAATATAATTTTGAATTGTTGTGAGTTATTTTGTTATTTGAAAAAGTATTAAATGTAATGTTGGATTGTTGTGAGTGATTTTGTTGTTTTAAAACTATTAAATGTAATATTTAATTGCTGTAAGTGATTTTGTTGTTTTAAAATTATTAAATGTAATGTTTAACTGTTGTAAGCGATTATGTTGTTTTAATATTAAATTTAATGATGAATTGTTCGAAGTGATTTTGTTGTTTTAAAATTAATAAATGTAATGAAGTATGATACTCGCCGCGGCACAATGTTAACAATGCCTTGGCAAGACCTATTGACTCATGATTAATAACCGTAGTCGAACTCACGCCACGGCATATCAAAATCTATGCCTCGGCATTTTTACAATGGCCGCGGCAGAATGGTAGTAACGCCGCGGCGTTTAGTGACTTACAGAGTCCACGCTCTCCGTATAATTTGAAACAACATATAGGCCTCGGTATGGTATCACCAAGCCGTGGCTTCGTTGGCCATGCCAAGGCATGGGTAACAGAATGCCGCAGCTTACATCGTCTGTTTACCAAAGTACCCTCACAATATGCAACTCGCCGAGGCCTCTCTTGAAAGTGCCGCGGCGAGTTGCATAATCAAGAGGGCAAATTTGTAAATTAAAATGAAGCCACAGCGTGTTCATTCAAATGCCGCGGCATGATAAGTAAATTTACAATGTAACTATTAGTTATCATATTAATTGTAACACAATTTTAGTAAATTAAATTATCTCATTAATAAACTATGAAAATGTTGATAATTTTATTATAAAAAAAAAACAAAATAATGCACTTAATAATGATAACTAAATAATCGTTCAAACAAAAAACACAACATAGTACTATTAATTATATAATTTTTCAAAACAAAAATATAAAAAATTAATATAATTACAGTCTAATTTTATGGGTTTAAAGTCTAGGGTAAAATTGTAAAAATTAATTAACCACGCCGCGGCTTATTTTGTAGAAGCCACGGCTTTATCTCAAACGTCGGATATATCCGTTGCAGAAACTGAACACGCCGCGGCATATAGAACCCCTGCCGCGGCTTTCTATCGCTGACACAAAAACGGCTAGTTTTTTTTTTCACCCGAATTATTACCCCACAACGGTAATAAACGGCTATATTTGTTAACAACGTTTAAATTCACACAAATTTTCTATTTAAACCTATACTTGTTCACATTTTATTCTATGTTTCATCAAATTAATCCTTAGATTCAAAAATATCATCATTTTACTTTGTTATGGATGATCCGTCTTATTTCGGTTCGTCATCGGAATATCATCAGGGATTCTTTTTCGGGTTTACCTCTTCCTCTTCCTCCGATGATGATAGTTTTTCTATGGATACAAGTTCCAATAATACTATTGTCATATCCTTCGACGACACCGAGGAGTTTGAAATGCCTCCGAATCCAACTCTAAATCGGACCTCTCGTGCCGGTGGGCCACGACCGACGAGGGGGCGTGGGCGTGGGCGTGGGCGGGGACGTGGTAGGCCACCGTCTTTTCTATGGGAAACAGATTTTCAAATGAGGCTCAAATGGAACAATGAGACTCAAACTCAAGAGAGGTACGCCAAATGCAAATGGTGCCGTCAAGAGATTCTCGCAATCGTTGAACGAGGCACAACTCATTTACGCCGAAATGCTAATCGTTGTCGTAGAGATTTAGGTATTGATGACGAATTATGATTTTAATTGTTGTAGTTTTATTAATATAATTTTGAATTGTTGTGAGTTATTTTGTTATTTGAAAAAGTATTAAATGTAATGTTGGATTGTTGTGAGTGATTTTGTTGTTTTAAAACTATTAAATGTAATATTTAATTGCTGTAAGTGATTTTGTTGTTTTAAAATTATTAAATGTAATGTTTAACTGTTGTAAGCGATTATGTTGTTTTAATATTAAATTTAATGATGAATTGTTCGAAGTGATTTTGTTGTTTTAAAATTAATAAATGTAATGAAGTATGATACTCGCCGCGGCACAATGTTAACAATGCCTTGGCAAGACCTATTGACTCATGATTAATAACCGTAGTCGAACTCACGCCACGGCATATCAAAATCTATGCCTCGGCATTTTTACAATGGCCGCGGCAGAATTGTAGTAACGCCGCGGCGTTTAGTGACATACAGAGTCCATGCTCTCTGTATAATTTGAAACAACATATAGGCCTCGGCATGGTATCAGCAAGCCGTGGCTTCGTTGGCCATGCCAAGGCATGGGTAACAGAATGCCGCAGCTTACATCGTCTGTTTACCAAAGTACCCTCACAATATGCAACTCGCCGAGGCCTCTCTTGAAAGTGCCGCGGCGAGTTGCATAATCAAGAGGGCAAATTTGTAAATTAAAATGAAGCCACAGCGTGTTCATTCAAATGCCGCGGCATGATAAGTAAATTTACAATGTAATTATTAGTTATCATATTAATTGTAACACAATTTTAGTAAATTAAATTATCTCATTAATAAACTATGAAAATGTTGATAATTTTATGATAAAAAATACAAAATAATGCACATAATAATCATAACTAAATAATCGTTCAAACAAAAAACACAGCATTGTACTATTAATTATATAATTTTTCAAACAAAAAATATAAAAAATTAATATAATTACAGTTTAATTTTATGGGTTTAAAGTCTAGGGTAAAATTGTAAAAATTAATTAACCACGCCGCGGCTTATTTTGTAGAAGCCACGGCTTTATCTCAAACGTCGGATATATCCGTTGCAGAAACTGAACACGCCGCGGCATATATAACCCCTGCCGCGGCTTTCTATCGCTGACACAAAAACGGCTAGTTTTTTTTTTTCACCCGAATTATTACCCCACAACGGTAATAAACGGCTATATTTGTTAACAACGTTTAAATTCACACAAATTTTCTATTTAAACCTATACTTGTTCACATTTTATTCTATGTTTCATCAAATTAATCCTTAGATTCAAAAATATCATCATTTTACTTTGTTATGGATGATCCGTCTTGTTTCGGTTCGTCATCGGAATATCATCAGGGATTCTTTTTCGGGTTTACCTCTTCCTCTTCCTCCGATGATGATAGTTTTTCTATGGATACAAGTTCCAATAATACTATTGTCATATCCTCCGACGACACCGAGGAGTTTGAAATGCCTCCGAATCCAACTCTAAATCGGACCTCTCGTGCCGGTGGGCCACGACCGACGAGGGGGCGTGGGCGTGGGCGGGGACGTGGTAGGCCACCGTCTTTTCTATGGGAAACAGATTTTCAAATGAGGCTCAAATGGAACAATGAGACTCAAACTCAAGATAGGTACGCCAAATGCAAATGGTGCCGTCAAGAGATTCTCGCAATCGTTGAACGAGGCACAACTCATTTACGCCGACATGCTAATCGTTGTCGTAGAGATTTAGGTATTGATGACGAATTATGATTTTAATTGTTGTAGTTTTATTAATATAATTTTGAATTGTTGTGAGTTATTTTGTTATTTGAAAAAGTATTAAATGTAATGTTGGATTGTTGTGAGTGATTTTGTTGTTTTAAAACTATTAAATGTAATATTTAATTGCTGTAAGTGATTTTGTTGTTTTAAAATTATTAAATGTAATGTTTAACTGTTGTAAGCGATTATGTTGTTTTAATATTAAATTTAATGATCAATTGTTCGAAGTGATTTTGTTGTTTTAAAATTAATAAATGTAATGAAGTATGATACTCGCCGCGGCACAATGTTAACAATGCCTTGGCAAGACCTATTGACTCATGATCAATAACCGTAGTCGAACTCACGCCACGGCATATCAAAATCTATGCCTCGGCATTTTTACAATGGCCGCGGCAGAATGGTAGTAACGCCGCGGCGTTTAGTGACTTACAGAGTCCATGCTCTCTGTATAATTTGAAACAACATATAGGCCTCGGCATGGTATCACCAAGCCGTGGCTTCGTTGGCCATGCCAAGGCATGGGTAACAGAATGCCGCAGCTTACATCGTCTGTTTACCAAAGTACCCTCACAATATGCAACTCCCCGAGGCCTCTCTTGAAAGTGCCGCGGCGAGTTGCATAATCAAGAGGGCAAATTTGTAAATTAAAATGAAGCCACAACGTGTTCATTCAAATGCCGCGGCATGATAAGTAAATTTACAATGTAATTATTAGTTATCATATTAATTGTAACACAATTTTAGTAAATTAAATTATCTCATTAATAAACTATGAAAATGTTGATAATTTTATGATAAAAAATACAAAATAATGCACATAATAATCATAACTAAATAATCGTTCAAACAAAAAACACAACATTGTACTATTAATTATATAATTTTTCAAACAAAAAATATAAAAAATTAATATAATTACAGTTTAATTTTATGGGTTTAAAGTCTAGGGTAAAATTGTAAAAATTAATTAACCACGCCGCGGCTTATTTTGTAGAAGCCACGGCTTTATCTCAAACGTCGGATATATCCGTTGCAGAAACTGAACACGCCGCGGCATATATAACCCCTGCCGCGGCTTTCTATCGCTGACACAAAAACGGCTAGTTTTTTTTTTTCACCCGAATTATTACCCCACAACGGTAATAAACGGCTATATTTGTTAACAACGTTTAAATTCACACAAATTTTCTATTTAAACCTATACTTGTTCACATTTTATTCTATGTTTCATCAAATTAATCCTTAGATTAAAAAATATCATCATTTTACTTTGTTATGGATGATCCGTCTTGTTTCGGTTCGTCATCGGAATATCATCAGGGATTCTTTTTCGGGTTTACCTCTTCCTCTTCCTCCGATGATGATAGTTTTTCTATGGATACAAGTTCCAATAATACTATTGTCATATCCTCCGACGACACCGAGGAGTTTGAAATGCCTCCGAATCCAACTCTAAATCGGACCTCTCGTGCCGGTGGGCCACGACCGACGAGGGGGCGTGGGCGTGGGCGGGGACGTGGTAGGCCACCGTCTTTTCTATGGGAAACAGATTTTCAAATGAGGCTCAAATGGAACAATGAGACTCAAACTCAAGATAGGTACGCCAAATGCAAATGGTGCCGTCAAGAGATTCTCGCAATCGTTGAACGAGGCACAACTCATTTACGCCGACATGCTAATCGTTGTCGTAGAGATTTAGGTATTGATGACGAATTATGATTTTAATTGTTGTAGTTTTATTAATATAATTTTGAATTGTTGTGAGTTATTTTGTTATTTGAAAAAGTATTAAATGTAATGTTGGATTGTTGTGAGTGATTTTGTTGTTTTAAAACTATTAAATGTAATATTTAATTGCTGTAAGTGATTTTGTTGTTTTAAAATTATTAAATGTAATGTTTAACTGTTGTAAGCGATTATGTTGTTTTAATATTAAATTTAATGATCAATTGTTCGAAGTGATTTTGTTGTTTTAAAATTAATAAATGTAATGAAGTATGATACTCGCCGCGGCACAATGTTAACAATGCCTTGGCAAGACCTATTGACTCATGATCAATAACCGTAGTCGAACTCACGCCACGGCATATCAAAATCTATGCCTCGGCATTTTTACAAAGGCCGCGGCAGAATGGTAGTAACGCCGCGGCGTTTAGTGACTTACAGAGTCCAGGCTCTCTGTATAATTTGAAACAACATATAGGCCTCGGCATGGTATCACCAAGCCGTGGCTTTGTTGGCCATGCCAAGGCATGGGTAAAAGAATGCCGCAGCTTACATCGTCTGTTTACCAAAGTACCCTCACAATATGCAACTCCCCGAGGCCTCTCTTGAAAGTGCCGCGGCGAGTTGCATAATCAAGAGGGCAAATTTGTAAATTAAAATGAAGCCACAGCGTGTTCATTCAAATGCCGCGGCATGATAAGTAAATTTACAATGTAATTATTAGTTATCATATTAATTGTAACACAATTTTAGTAAATTAAATTATCTCATTAATAAACTATGAAAATGTTGATAATTTTATTATAAAAAATACAAAATAATGCACATAATAATCATAACTAAATAATCGTTCAAACAAAAAACACAACATTGTACAATTAATTATATAATTTTTCAAACAAAAAATATAAAAAATTAATATAATTACAGTTTAATTTTATGGGTTCAAAGTCTAGGGTAAAATTGTAAAAATTAATTAACCACGCCGCGGCTTATTTTGTAGAAGCCACGGCTTTATCTCAAACGTCGGATATATTCGTTGCAGAAACTGAACACGCCGCGGCATATATAACCCCTGCCGCTGCTTTCTATCGCTGACACAAAAACGGCTAGTTTTTTTTTTTCACCCGAATTATTACCCCACAACGGTAATAAACGGCTATATTTGTTAACAACGTTTAAATTCACACAAATTTTCTATTTAAACCTATACTTGTTCACGTTTTATTCTATGTTTCATCAAATTAATCCTTAGATTCAAAAATATCATCATTTTACTTTCTTATGGATGATCCGTCTCGTTTCGGTTCGTCATCGGAATATCATCAGGTATTCTTTCTCGGGTTTACCTCTTCCTCTTCCTCCGATGATGATAGTTTTTCTATGGATACAAGTTCCAATAATACTATTGTCATATCCTCCGACGACACCGAGGAGTTTGAAATGCCTCCGAATCCAACTCTAAATCGGACCTCTCGTGTCGGTGGGCCACGACCGACGAGGGGGCGTGGGCGTGGGCGGGGACGTGGTAGGCCACCGTCTTTTCTATGGGAAACAGATTTTCAAATGAGGCTCAAATGGAACAATGAGACTCAAACTCAAGATAGGTACGCCAAATGCAAATGGTGCCGTCAAGAGATTCTCGCAATCGTTGAACGAGGCACAACTCATTTACGCCGACATGCTAATCGTTGTCGTAGAGATTTAGGTATTGATGACGAATTATGATTTTAATTGTTGTAGTTTTATTAATATAATTTTGAATTGTTGTGAGTTATTTTGTTATTTGAAAAAGTATTAAATGTAATGTTGGATTGTTGTGAGTGATTTTGTTGTTTTAAAACTATTAAATGTAATATTTAATTGCTGTAAGTGATTTTGTTGTTTTAAAATTATTAAATGTAATGTTTAACTGTTGTAAGCGATTATGTTGTTTTAATATTAAATTTAATGATGAATTGTTCGAAGTGATTTTGTTGTTTTAAAATTAATAAATGTAATGAAGTATGATACTCGCCGCGGCACAATGTTAACAATGCCTTGGCAAGACCTATTGACTCATGATTAATAACCGTAGTCAAACTCACGCCACGGCATATCAAAATCTATGCCTCGGCATTTTTACAATGGCCGCGGCAGAATGGTAGTAACGCCGCGGCGTTTAGTGACTTACAGAGTCCATGCTCTCTGTATAATTTGAAACAACATATAGGCCTCGGCATGGTATCACCAAGCCGTGGCTTCGTTGGCCATGCCAAGGCATGGGTAACAGAATGCCGCAGCTTACATCGTCTGTTTACCAAAGTACCCTCACAATATGCAACTCCCCGAGGCCTCTCTTGAAAGTGCCGCGGCGAGTTGCATAATCAAGAGGGCAAATTTGTAAATTAAAATGAAGCCACAGCGTGTTCATTCAAATGCCGCGGCATGATAAGTAAATTTACAATGTAATTATTAGTTATCATATTAATTGTAACACAATTTTAGTAAATTAAATTATCTCATTAATAAACTATGAAAATGTTGATAATTTTATTATAAAAAATACAAAATAATGCACATAATAATCATAACTAAATAATCGTTCAAACAAAAAACACAACATTGTACTATTAATTATATAATTTTTCAAACAAAAAATATAAAAAATTAATATAATTACAGTTTAATTTTATGGGTTTAAAGTCTAGGGTAAAATTGTAAAAATTAATTAACCACGCCGCGGCTTATTTTGTAGAAGCCACGGCTTTATCTCAAACGTCGGATATATCCGTTGCAGAAACTGAACACGCCGCGGCATATATAACCCCTGCCGCGGCTTTCTATCGCTGACACAAAAACGGCTAGTTTTTTTTTCACCCGAATTATTACCCCACAACGGTAATAAACGGCTATATTTGTTAACAACGTTTAAATTCACACAAATTTTCTATTTAAACCTATACTTGTTCACATTTTATTCTATGTTTCATCAAATTAATCCTTAGATTCAAAAATATCATCATTTTACTTTGTTATGGATGATCCGTCTTGTTTCGGTTCGTCATCGGAATATCATCAGGGATTCTTTTTCGGGTTTACCTCTTCCTCTTCCTCCGATGATGATAGTTTTTCTATGGATACAAGTTCCAATAATACTATTGTCATATCCTCCGACGACACCGAGGAGTTTGAAATGCCTCCGAATCCAACTCTAAATCGGACCTCTCGTGCCGGTGGGCCACGACCGACGAGGGGGCGTGGGCGTGGGCGTGGGCGTGGGCGGGGACGTGGTAGGCCACCGTCTTTTCTATGGGAAACAGATTTTCAAATGAGGCTCAAATGGAACAATGAGACTCAAACTCAAGATAGGTACGCCAAATGCAAATGGTGCCGTCAAGAGATTCTCGCAATCGTTGAACGAGGCACAACTCATTTACGCTGACATGCTAATCGTTGTCGTAGAGATTTAGGTATTGATGACGAATTATGATTTTAATTGTTGTAGTTTTATTAATATAATTTTGAATTGTTGTGAGTTATTTTGTTATTTGAAAAAGTATTAAATGTAATGTTGGATTGTTGTGAGTGATTTTGTTGTTTTAAAACTATTAAATGTAATATTTAATTGCTGTAAGTGATTTTGTTGTTTTAAAATTATTAAATGTAATGTTTAACTGTTGTAAGCGATTATGTTGTTTTAATATTAAATTTAATGATGAATTGTTCGAAGTGATTTTGTTGTTTTAAAATTAATAAATGTAATTAAGTATGATACTCGCCGCGGCACAATGTTAACAATGCCTTGGCAAGACCTATTGAACCATGATTAATAACCGTAGTCGAACTCAAGCCACGGCATATCAAAATCTACGTCTCGGCATTTTTACAATGGCCGCGGCAGAATGGTAGTAACGCCGCGGCGTTTAGTGACTTACAGAGTCCGTGCTCTCTGTATAATTTGAAACAACATATAGGCCTCGGCATGGTATCAGCAAGCTGTAGCTTCGTTTGCCATGCCAAGGCATGGGTAACAGAATGCCGCAGCTTACATCGTCTATTTACCAAAGTACCATCACAATATGCAACTCGCCGAGGCCTTTCTTGAAAGTGCCGCGGCGAGTTGCATAATCAAGAGGGCAAATTTGTAAATTAAAATAAAGCCACAGCGTGTTCATTCAAATGCCGCGGCATGATAAGTAAATTTACAATGTAATTATTAGTTATCATATTAATTGTAACACAATTTTAGTAAATTAAATGATCTCATTAATAAACTATGAAAATGTTGATAATTTTATTATAAAAAAAAACAAAATAATGCACTTAATAATCATAACTAAATAATCGTTCAAACAAAAAACACAACATTGTACTATTAATTATATAATTTTTCAAACCAAAAATATAAAAAATTAATATAATTACAGTTTAATTTTATGGGTTTAAAGTCTAGGGTAAAATTGTAAAAATTAATTAACCACGCCGCGGCTTATTTTGTAGAAGCCACGGCTTTATCTCAAACGTCGGATATATACGTTGCAGAAACTGAACACGCCGCGGCATATATAACGCCTGCCGCGGCTTTCTGTCGCTGACACAAAAACGGCTAGTTTTTTTTTTTCACCCGAATTATTACCCCACAATGGTAATAAACGGCTATATTTGTTAAGAACGTTTAAATTCACACAAATCTTCTATTTAAACCTATATTTGTTCACAATTTATTCTATGTTTCATCAAATTAATCCTTAGATTCAAAAATATCATCATTTTTCTTTGTTATGGATGATCCGTCTCGTTTCGGTTCGTCATCGGAATATCATCAGGGATTCTTTTTCGGGTTTACCTCTTCCTCTTCCTCCGATGATGATAGTTTTTCTATGGATACAAGTTCCAATAATACTATTGTCATATCCTCCGACGACACCGAGGGGTTTGAAATGCCTCCGAATCCAACTCTAAATCGGACCTCTCGTGCCGGTGGGCCACGACCGACGAGGGGGCGTGGGCGTGGGCGTGGACGTGGTAGGCCACCGTCTTTACTATGGGAAACAGATTTTCAAATGAGGCTCAAATGGAACAATGAGACTCAAACTCAAGATAGGTACGCCAAATGCAAATGGTGCCGTCAAGAGATTCTCGCAATCGTTGAACGAGGCACAACTCATTTACACCGACATGCTAATCGTTGTCGTAGAGATTTAGGTATTGATGACGAATTATGATTTTAATTGTTATAGTTTTATTAATATAATTTTGAATTGTTGTGAGTTATTTTGTTATTTGAAAAAGTATTATATGTAATGTTGGATTGTTGTGAGTGATTTTGTTGTTTTAAAACTATTAAATGTAATGTTGAATTGTTGTGAGTGATTTTGTTGTTTTAAAACTATTAAATGTAATATTTAATTGCTGTAAGTGATTTTGTTGTTTTAAAATTATTAAATGTATTGTTTAACTGTTGTAAGCGATTTTGTTGTTTTAATATTAAATTTAATGTTGAATTGTTCGAAGTGATTTGTTGTTTTAAAATTAATAAATGTAATGAAGTATGATACTCGCCGCGGCACAATGTTAACAATGCCTTGGCAAGACCTATTGAACCATGATTAATAACCGTAGTCGAACTCACGCCACGGCATATCAAAATCTACGTCTCGGCATTTTTACAATGGCCGCGGCAGAATGGTAGTAACGCCGCGGCGTTTAGTGACTTACAGAGTCCATGCTCTCTGTATAATTTGAAACAACATATAGGCCTCGGCATGGTATCAGCAAGCTGTAGCTTCGTTGGCCATGCCAAGGCATGGGTAACAGAATGCCGCAGCTTACATCGTCTGTTTACCAAAGTACCATCACAATATGCAACTCGCCGAGGCCTTTCTTGAAAGTGCCGCGGCGAGTTGCATAATCAAGAGGGCAAATTTGTAAATTAAAATAAAGCCACAGCGTGTTCATTCAAATGCCGCGGCATGATAAGTAAATTTACAATGTAATTATTAGTTATCATATTAATTGTAACACAATTTTAGTAAATTAAATGATCTCATTAATAAACTATGAAAATGTTGATAATTTTATTATAAAAAAAAAATAAAATAATGCACTTAATAATCATAACTAAATAATCGGTCAAACAAAAAACACAACATTGTACTATTAATTATATAATTTTTCAAACCAAAAATATAAAAAATTAATATAATTACAGTTTAATTTTATGGGTTTAAAGTCTAGGGTAAAATTCTAAAAATTAATTAACCACGCCGCGGCTTATTTTGTAGAAGCCACGGCTTTATCTCAAACGTCGGATATATACGTTGCAGAAACTGAACACGCCGCGGCATATATAACCCCTGCCGCGGCTTTCTGTCGCTGACACAAAAACGGCTAGTTTTTTTTTTCACCCGAATTATTACCCCACAACGGTAATAAACGGCTATATTTGTTAAGAACGTTTAAATTCACACAAATCTTCTATTTAAACCTATACTTGTTCGCATTTTATTCTATGTTTCATCAAATTAATCCTTAGATTCAAAAATATAATCATTTTTCTTTGTTATGGATGATCCGTCTCGTTTCGGTTCGTCATCGGAATATCATCAGGGATTCTTTTTCGGGTTTACCTCTTCCTCTACCTCCGATGATGATAGTTTTTCTATGGATACAAGTTCCAATAATACTATTGTCATATCCTCCGACGACACCGAGGAGTTTGAAATGCCTCCGAATCCAACTCTAAATCGGACCTCTCGTGCCGGTGGGCCACGACCGACGAGGGGGCGTGGGCGTGGGCGTGGACGTGGTAGGCCACCGTCTTTACTATGGGAAACAGATTTTCAAATGAGGCTCAAATGGAACAATGAGACTCAAACTCAAGATAGGTACGCCAAATGCAAATGGTGCCGTCAAGAGATTCTCGCAATCGTTGAACGAGGCACAACTCATTTACACCGACATGCTAATCGTTGTCGTAGAGATTTAGGTATTGATGACGAATTATGATTTTAATTGTTATAGTTTTATTAATATAATTTTGAATTGTTGTGAGTTATTTTGTTATTTGAAAAAGTATTATATGTAATGTTGGATTGTTGTGAGTGATTTTGTTGTTTTAAAACTATTAAATGTAATGTTGAATTGTTGTGAGTGATTTTGTTGTTTTAAAACTATTAAATGTAATATTTAATTGCTGTAAGTGATTTTGTTGTTTTAAAATTATTAAATGTATTGTTTAACTGTTGTAAGCGATTATGTTGTTTTAATATTAAATTTAATGTTGAATTGTTCGAAGTGATTTGTTGTTTTAAAATTAATAAATGTAATGAAGTATGATACTCGCCGCGGCACAATGTTAACAATGCCTTGGCAAGACCTATTGAACCATGATTAATAACCGTAGTCGAACTCACGCCACGGCATATCAAAATCTACGTCTCGGCAATTTTACAATGGCCGCGGCGTTTAGTGTCTTACAGAGTCCATGCTCTCTGTATAATTTGAAACAACATATAGGCCTCGGCATGGTATCAGCAAGCTGTAGCTTCGTTGGCCATGCCAAGGCATGGGTAACAGAATGCCGCAGCTTACATCGTCTGTTTACCAAAGTACCATCACAATATGCAACTCGCCGAGGCCTTTCTTGAAAGTGCCGCGGCGAGTTGCATAATCAAGAGGGCAAATTTGTAAATTAAAATAAAGCCACAGCGTGTTCATTCAAATGCCGCGGCATGATAAGTAAATTTACAATGTAATTATTAGTTATCATATTAATTGTAACACAATTTTAGTAAATTAAATGATCTCATTAATAAACTATGAAAATGTTGATAATTTTATTATAAAAAAAAAACAAAATAATGCACTTAATAATCATAACTAAATAATCGTTCAAACAAAAAACACAACATTGTACTATTAATTATATAATTTTTCAAACCAAAAATATAAAAAATTAATATAATTACAGTTTAATTTTATGGGTTTAAAGTCTAGGGTAAAATTGTAAAAATTAATTAACCACGCCGCGGCTTATTTTGTAGAAGCCACGGCTTTATCTCAAACGTCGGATATATACGTTGCGCAAACTGAACACGCCGCGGCATATATAACCCCTGCCGCGGCTTTCTGTCGCTGACACAAAAACGGCTAGTTTTTTTTTTCACCCAAATTATTACCCCACAACGGTAATAAACGGCTATATTTGTTAAGAACGTTTAAATTCACACAAATCTTCTATTTAAACCTATACTTGTTCACATTTTATTCTATGTTTCATCAAATTAATCCTTAGATTCAAAAATATCATCATTTTTCTTTGTTATGGATGATCCGTCTCGTTTCGGTTCGTCATCGGAATATCATCAGGGATTCTTTTTCGGGTTTACCTCTTCCTCTTCCTCCGATGATGATAGTTTTTCTATGGATACAAGTTCCAATAATACTATTGTCATATCCTCCGACGACACCGAGGAGTTTGAAATGCCTCGGAATCCAACTCTAAATCGGACCTCTCGTGCCGGTGGGCCACGACCGACGAGGGGGCGTGGGCGTGGGCGTGGACGTGGTAGGCCACCGTCTTTACTATGGGAAACAGATTTTCAAATGAGGCTCAAATGGAACAATGAGACTCAAACTCAAGATAGGTACGCCAAATGCAAATGGTGCCGTCAAGAGATTCTCGCAATCGTTGAACGAGGCACAACTCATTTACACCGACATGCTAATCGTTGTCGTAGAGATTTAGGTATTGATGACGAATTATGATTTTAATTGTTATAGTTTTATTAATATAATTTTGAATTGTTGTGAGTTATTTTGTTATTTGAAAAAGTATTATATGTAATGTTGGATTGTTGTGAGTGATTTTGTTGTTTTAAAACTATTAAATGTAATGTTGAATTGTTGTGAGTGATTTTGTTGTTTTAAAACTATTAAATGTAATATTTAATTGCTGTAAGTGATTTTGTTGTTTTAAAATTATTAAATGTATTGTTTAACTGTTGTAAGCGATTATGTTGTTTTAATATTAAATTTAATGTTGAATTGTTCGAAGTGATTTGTTGTTTTAAAATTAATAAATGTAATGAAGTATGATACTCGCCGCGGCACAATGTTAACAATGCCTTGGCAAGACCTATTGAACCATGATTAATAACCGTAGTCGAACTCACGCCACGGCATATCAAAATCTACGTCTCGGCATTTTTACAATGGCCGCGGCAGAATGGTAGTAACGCCGCGGCGTTTAGTGACTTACAGAGTCCATGCTCTCTGTATAATTTGAAACAACATATAGGCCTCGGCATGGTATCAGCAAGCTGTAGCTTCGTTGGCCATGCCAAGGCATGGGTAACAGAATGCCGCAGCTTACATCGTCTGTTTACCAAAGTACCATCACAATATGCAACTCGCCGAGGCCTTTCTTGAAAGTGCCGCGGCGAGTTGCATAATCAAGAGGGCAAATTTGTAAATTTAAATAAAGCCACAGCGTGTTCATTCAAATGCCGCGGCATGATAAGTAAATTTACAATGTAATTATTAGTTATCATATTAATTGTAACACAATTTTAGTAAATTAAATGATCTCATTAATAAACTATTAAAATGTTGATAATTTTATTATAAAAAAAACAAAATAATGCACTTAATAATCATAACTAAATAATCGTTCAAACAAAAAACACAACATTGTACTATTAATTATATAATTTTTCAAACCAAAAATATAAAAAATTAATATAATTACAGTTTAATTTTATGGGTTTAAAGTCTAGGGTAAAATTGTAAAAATTAATTAACCACGCCGCGGCTTATTTTGTAGAAGCCACGGCTTTATCTCAAACGTCGGATATATACGTTGCAGAAACTGAACACGCCGCGGCATATATAACGCCTGCCGCGGCTTTCTGTCGCTGACACAAAAACGGCTAGTTTTTTTTTTTCACCCGAATTATTACCCCACAATGGTAATAAACGGCTATATTTGTTAAGAACGTTTAAATTCATACAAATCTTCTATTTAAACCTATATTTGTTCACAATTTATTCTATGTTTCATCAAATTAATCCTTAGATTCAAAAATATCATCATTTTTCTTTGTTATGGATGATCCGTCTCGTTTCGGTTCGTCATCGGAATATCATCAGGGATTCTTTTTCGGGTTTACCTCTTCCTCTTCCTCTTCCTCCGATGATGATAGTTTTTCTATGGATACAAGTTCCAATAATACTATTGTCATATCCTCTGACGACACCGAGGAGTTTGAAATGCCTCCGAATCCAACTCTAAATCGGACCTCTCGTGCCGGTGGGCCACGACCGACGAGGGGGCGTGGGCGTGGGCGTGGACGTGGTAGGCCACCGTCTTTACTATGGGAAACAGATTTACAAATGAGGCTCAAATGGAACAATGAGACTCAAACTCAAGATAGGTACGCCAAATGCAAATGGTGCCGTCAAGAGATTCTCGCAATCGTTGAACGAGGCACAACTCATTTACACCGACATGCTAATCGTTGTCGTAGAGATTTAGGTATTGATGACGAATTATGATTTTAATTGTTATAGTTTTATTAATATAATTTTGAATTGTTGTGAGTTATTTTGTTATTTGAAAAAGTATTATATGTAATGTTGGATTGTTGTGAGTGATTTTGTTGTTTTAAAACTATTAAATGTAATGTTGAATTGTTGTGAGTGATTTTGTTGTTTTAAAACTATTAAATGTAATATTTAATTGCTGTAAGTGATTTTGTTGTTTTAAAATTATTAAATGTATTGTTTAACTGTTGTAAGCGATTTTGTTGTTTTAATATTAAATTTAATGTTGAATTGTTCGAAGTGATTTGTTGTTTTAAAATTAATAAATGTAATGAAGTATGATACTCGCCGCGGCACAATGTTAACAATGCCTTGGCAAGACCTATTGAACCATGATTAATAACCGTAGTCGAACTCACGCCACGGCATATCAAAATCTACGTCTCGGCATTTTTACAATGGCCGCGGCAGAATGGTAGTAACGCCGCGGCGTTTAGTGACTTACAGAGTCCATGCTCTCTGTATAATTTGAAACAACATATAGGCCTCGGCATGGTATCAGCAAGCTGTAGCTTCGTTGGCCATGCCAAGGCATGGGTAACAGAATGCCGCAGCTTACATCGTCTGTTTACCAAAGTACCATCACAATATGCAACTCGCCGAGGCCTTTCTTGAAAGTGCCGCGGCGAGTTGCATAATCAAGAGGGCAAATTTGTAAATTAAAATAAAGCCACAGCGTGTTCATTCAAATGCCGCGGCATGATAAGTAAATTTACAATGTAATTATTAGTTATCATATTAATTGTAACACAATTTTAGTAAATTAAATGATCTCATTAATAAACTATGAAAATGTTGATAATTTTATTATAAAAAAAAAATAAAATAATGCACTTAATAATCATAACTAAATAATCGGTCAAACAAAAAACACAACATTGTACTATTAATTATATAATTTTTCAAACCAAAAATATAAAAAATTAATATAATTACAGTTTAATTTTATGGGTTTAAAGTCTAGGGTAAAATTCTAAAAATTAATTAACCACGCCGCGGCTTATTTTGTAGAAGCCACGGCTTTATCTCAAACGTCGGATATATACGTTGCAGAAACTGAACACGCCGCGGCATATATAACCCCTGCCGCGGCTTTCTGTCGCTGACACAAAAACGGCTAGTTTTTTTTTTCACCCGAATTATTACCCCACAACGGTAATAAACGGCTATATTTGTTAAGAACGTTTAAATTCACACAAATCTTCTATTTAAACCTATACTTGTTCGCATTTTATTCTATGTTTCATCAAATTAATCCTTAGATTCAAAAATATAATCATTTTTCTTTGTTATGGATGATCCGTCTCGTTTCGGTTCGTCATCGGAATATCATCAGGGATTCTTTTTCGGGTTTACCTCTTCCTCTACCTCCGATGATGATAGTTTTTCTATGGATACAAGTTCCAATAATACTATTGTCATATCCTCCGACGACACCGAGGAGTTTGAAATGCCTCCGAATCCAACTCTAAATCGGACCTCTCGTGCCGGTGGGCCACGACCGACGAGGGGGCGTGGGCGTGGGCGTGGACGTGGTAGGCCACCGTCTTTACTATGGGAAACAGATTTTCAAATGAGGCTCAAATGGAACAATGAGACTCAAACTCAAGATAGGTACGCCAAATGCAAATGGTGCCGTCAAGAGATTCTCGCAATCGTTGAACGAGGCACAACTCATTTACACCGACATGCTAATCGTTGTCGTAGAGATTTAGGTATTGATGACGAATTATGATTTTAATTGTTATAGTTTTATTAATATAATTTTGAATTGTTGTGAGTTATTTTGTTATTTGAAAAAGTATTATATGTAATGTTGGATTGTTGTGAGTGATTTTGTTGTTTTAAAACTATTAAATGTAATGTTGAATTGTTGTGAGTGATTTTGTTGTTTTAAAACTATTAAATGTAATATTTAATTGCTGTAAGTGATTTTGTTGTTTTAAAATTATTAAATGTATTGTTTAACTGTTGTAAGCGATTATGTTGTTTTAATATTAAATTTAATGTTGAATTGTTCGAAGTGATTTGTTGTTTTAAAATTAATAAATGTAATGAAGTATGATACTCGCCGCGGCACAATGTTAACAATGCCTTGGCAAGACCTATTGAACCATGATTAATAACCGTAGTCGAACTCACGCCACGGCATATCAAAATCTACGTCTCGGCAATTTTACAATGGCCGCGGCGTTTAGTGTCTTACAGAGTCCATGCTCTCTGTATAATTTGAAACAACATATAGGCCTCGGCATGGTATCAGCAAGCTGTAGCTTCGTTGGCCATGCCAAGGCATGGGTAACAGAATGCCGCAGCTTACATCGTCTGTTTACCAAAGTACCATCACAATATGCAACTCGCCGAGGCCTTTCTTGAAAGTGCCGCGGCGAGTTGCATAATCAAGAGGGCAAATTTGTAAATTAAAATAAAGCCACAGCGTGTTCATTCAAATGCCGCGGCATGATAAGTAAATTTACAATGTAATTATTAGTTATCATATTAATTGTAACACAATTTTAGTAAATTAAATGATCTCATTAATAAACTATGAAAATGTTGATAATTTTATTATAAAAAAAAAACAAAATAATGCACTTAATAATCATAACTAAATAATCGTTCAAACAAAAAACACAACATTGTACTATTAATTATATAATTTTTCAAACCAAAAATATAAAAAATTAATATAATTACAGTTTAATTTTATGGGTTTAAAGTCTAGGGTAAAATTGTAAAAATTAATTAACCACGCCGCGGCTTATTTTGTAGAAGCCACGGCTTTATCTCAAACGTCGGATATATACGTTGCGCAAACTGAACACGCCGCGGCATATATAACCCCTGCCGCGGCTTTCTGTCGCTGACACAAAAACGGCTAGTTTTTTTTTTCACCCAAATTATTACCCCACAACGGTAATAAACGGCTATATTTGTTAAGAACGTTTAAATTCACACAAATCTTCTATTTAAACCTATACTTGTTCACATTTTATTCTATGTTTCATCAAATTAATCCTTAGATTCAAAAATATCATCATTTTTCTTTGTTATGGATGATCCGTCTCGTTTCGGTTCGTCATCGGAATATCATCAGGGATTCTTTTTCGGGTTTACCTCTTCCTCTTCCTCCGATGATGATAGTTTTTCTATGGATACAAGTTCCAATAATACTATTGTCATATCCTCCGACGACACCGAGGAGTTTGAAATGCCTCGGAATCCAACTCTAAATCGGACCTCTCGTGCCGGTGGGCCACGACCGACGAGGGGGCGTGGGCGTGGGCGTGGACGTGGTAGGCCACCGTCTTTACTATGGGAAACAGATTTTCAAATGAGGCTCAAATGGAACAATGAGACTCAAACTCAAGATAGGTACGCCAAATGCAAATGGTGCCGTCAAGAGATTCTCGCAATCGTTGAACGAGGCACAACTCATTTACACCGACATGCTAATCGTTGTCGTAGAGATTTAGGTATTGATGACGAATTATGATTTTAATTGTTATAGTTTTATTAATATAATTTTGAATTGTTGTGAGTTATTTTGTTATTTGAAAAAGTATTATATGTAATGTTGGATTGTTGTGAGTGATTTTGTTGTTTTAAAACTATTAAATGTAATGTTGAATTGTTGTGAGTGATTTTGTTGTTTTAAAACTATTAAATGTAATATTTAATTGCTGTAAGTGATTTTGTTGTTTTAAAATTATTAAATGTATTGTTTAACTGTTGTAAGCGATTATGTTGTTTTAATATTAAATTTAATGTTGAATTGTTCGAAGTGATTTGTTGTTTTAAAATTAATAAATGTAATGAAGTATGATACTCGCCGCGGCACAATGTTAACAATGCCTTGGCAAGACCTATTGAACCATGATTAATAACCGTAGTCGAACTCACGCCACGGCATATCAAAATCTACGTCTCGGCATTTTTACAATGGCCGCGGCAGAATGGTAGTAACGCCGCGGCGTTTAGTGACTTACAGAGTCCATGCTCTCTGTATAATTTGAAACAACATATAGGCCTCGGCATGGTATCAGCAAGCTGTAGCTTCGTTGGCCATGCCAAGGCATGGGTAACAGAATGCCGCAGCTTACATCGTCTGTTTACCAAAGTACCATCACAATATGCAACTCGCCGAGGCCTTTCTTGAAAGTGCCGCGGCGAGTTGCATAATCAAGAGGGCAAATTTGTAAATTTAAATAAAGCCACAGCGTGTTCATTCAAATGCCGCGGCATGATAAGTAAATTTACAATGTAATTATTAGTTATCATATTAATTGTAACACAATTTTAGTAAATTAAATGATCTCATTAATAAACTATTAAAATGTTGATAATTTTATTATAAAAAAAACAAAATAATGCACTTAATAATCATAACTAAATAATCGTTCAAACAAAAAACACAACATTGTACTATTAATTATATAATTTTTTCAAACCAAAAATATAAAAAATTAATATAATTACAGTTTAATTTTATGGGTTTAAAGTCTAGGGTAAAATTGTAAAAATTAATTAACCACGCCGCGGCTTATTTTGTAGAAGCCACGGCTTTATCTCAAACGTCGGATATATACGTTGCAGAAACTGAACACGCCGCGGCATATATAACGCCTGCCGCGGCTTTCTGTCGCTGACACAAAAACGGCTAGTTTTTTTTTTTCACCCGAATTATTACCCCACAATGGTAATAAACGGCTATATTTGTTAAGAACGTTTAAATTCATACAAATCTTCTATTTAAACCTATATTTGTTCACAATTTATTCTATGTTTCATCAAATTAATCCTTAGATTCAAAAATATCATCATTTTTCTTTGTTATGGATGATCCGTCTCGTTTCGGTTCGTCATCGGAATATCATCAGGGATTCTTTTTCGGGTTTACCTCTTCCTCTTCCTCTTCCTCCGATGATGATAGTTTTTCTATGGATACAAGTTCCAATAATACTATTGTCATATCCTCTGACGACACCGAGGAGTTTGAAATGCCTCCGAATCCAACTCTAAATCGGACCTCTCGTGCCGGTGGGCCACGACCGACGAGGGGGCGTGGGCGTGGGCGTGGACGTGGTAGGCCACCGTCTTTACTATGGGAAACAGATTTACAAATGAGGCTCAAATGGAACAATGAGACTCAAACTCAAGATAGGTACGCCAAATGCAAATGGTGCCGTCAAGAGATTCTCGCAATCGTTGAACGAGGCACAACTCATTTACACCGACATGCTAATCGTTGTCGTAGAGATTTAGGTATTGATGACGAATTATGATTTTAATTGTTATAGTTTTATTAATATAATTTTGAATTGTTGTGAGTTATTTTGTTATTTGAAAAAGTATTATATGTAATGTTGGATTGTTGTGAGTGATTTTGTTGTTTTAAAACTATTAAATGTAATGTTGAATTGTTGTGAGTGATTTTGTTGTTTTAAAACTATTAAATGTAATATTTAATTGCTGTAAGTGATTTTGTTGTTTTAAAATTATTAAATGTATTGTTTAACTGTTGTAAGCGATTATGTTGTTTTAATATTAAATTTAATGTTGAATTGTTCGAAGTGATTTGTTGTTTTAAAATTAATAAATGTAATGAAGTATGATACTCGTCGCGGCACAATGTTAACAATGCCTTGGCAAGACCTATTGAACCATGATTAATAACCGTAGTCGAACTCACGCCACGGCATATCAAAATCTACGTCTCGGCAATTTTACAATGGCCGCGGCAGAATGGTAGTAACTCTGCGGCGTTTAGTGTCTTACAGAGTCCATGCTCTCTGTATAATTTGAAACAACATATAGGCCTCGGCATGGTATCAGCAAGCTGTAGCTTCGTTGGCCATGCCAAGGCATGGGTAACAGAATGCCGCAGCTTACATCGTCTGTTTACCAAAGTACCATCACAATATGCAACTCGCCGAGGCCTTTCTTGAAAGTGCCGCGGCGAGTTGCATAATCAAGAGGGCAAATTTGTAAATTAAAATAAAGCCACAGCGTGTTCATTCAAATGCCGCGGCATGATAAGTAAATTTACAATGTAATTATTAGTTATCATATTAATTGTAACACAATTTTAGTAAATTAAATGATCTCATTAATAAACTATGAAAATGTTGATAATTTTATTATAAAAAAAAAAAATAATGCACTTAATAATCAAAACTAAATAATCGTTCAAACAAAAAACACAACATTGTACTATTAATTATATAATTTTTCAAACCAAAAATATAAAAAATTAATATAATTACAGTTTAATTTTATGGGTTTAAAGTCTAGGGTAAAATTGTAAAAATTAATTAACCACGCCGCGGCTTATTTTGAAGAAGCCACGGCTTTATCTCAAACGTCGGATATATACGTTGCGCAAACTGAACACGCCGCGGCATATATAACCCCTGCCGCGGCTTTCTGTCGCTGATACAAAAACGGCTAGTTTTTTTTTTCACCCGAATTATTACCCCACAACGGTAATAAACGGCTATATTTGTTAAGAACGTTTAAATTCACACAAATCTTCTATTTAAACCTATACTTGTTCACATTTTATTCTATGTTTCATCAAATTAATCCTTAGATTCAAAAATATCATCATTTTTCTTTGTTATGGATGATCCGTCTCGTTTCGGTTCGTCATCGGAATATCATCAGGGATTCTTTTTCGGGTTTACCTCTTCCTCTTCCTCCGATGATGATAGTTTTTCTATGGATACAAGTTCCAATAATACTATTGTCATATCCTCCGACGACACCGAGGAGTTTGAAATGCCTCCGAATCCAACTCTAAATCGGACCTCTCGTGCCGGTGGGCCACGACCGACGAGGGGGCGTGGGCGTGGGCGTGGACGTGGTAGGCCACCGTCTTTACTATGGGAAACAGATTTTCAAATGAGGCTCAAATGGAACAATGAGACTCAAACTCAAGATAGGTACGCCAAATGCAAATGGTGCCGTCAAGAGATTCTCGCAATCGTTGAACGAGGCACAACTCATTTACACCGACATGCTAATCGTTGTCGTAGAGATTTAGGTATTGATGACGAATTATGATTTTAATTGTTATAGTTTTATTAATATAATTTTGAATTGTTGTGAGTTATTTTGTTATTTGAAAAAGTATTATATGTAATGTTGGATTGTTGTGAGTGATTTTGTTGTTTTAAAACTATTAAATGTAATGTTGAATTGTTGTGAGTGATTTTGTTGTTTTAAAACTATTAAATGTAATATTTAATTGCTGTAAGTGATTTTGTTGTTTTAAAATTATTAAATGTATTGTTTAACTGTTGTAAGCGATTATGTTGTTTTAATATTAAATTTAATGTTGAATTGTTCGAAGTGATTTGTTGTTTTAAAATTAATAAATGTAATGAAGTATGATACTCGTCGCGGCACAATGTTAACAATGCCTTGGCAAGACCTATTGAACCATGATTAATAACCGTAGTCGAACTCACGCCACGGCATATCAAAATCTACGTCTCGGCAATTTTACAATGGCCGCGGCAGAATGGTAGTAACTCTGCGGCGTTTAGTGTCTTACAGAGTCCATGCTCTCTGTATAATTTGAAACAACATATAGGCCTCGGCATGGTATCAGCAAGCTGTAGCTTCGTTGGCCATGCCAAGGCATGGGTAACAGAATGCCGCAGCTTACATCGTCTGTTTACCAAAGTACCATCACAATATGCAACTCGCCGAGGCCTTTCTTGAAAGTGCCGCGGCGAGTTGCATAATCAAGAGGGCAAATTTGTAAATTAAAATAAAGCCACAGCGTGTTCATTCAAATGCCGTGGCATGATAAGTAAATTTACAATGTAATTATTAGTTATCATATTAATTGTAACACAATTTTAGTAAATTAAATGATCTCATTAATAAACTATGAAAATGTTGATAATTTTATTATAAAAAAAAAAAATAATGCACTTAATAATCAAAACTAAATAATCGTTCAAACAAAAAACACAACATTGTACTATTAATTATATAATTTTTCAAACCAAAAATATAAAAAATTAATATAATTACAGTTTAATTTTATGGGTTTAAAGTCTAGGGTAAAATTGTAAAAATTAATTAACCACGCCGCGGCTTATTTTGAAGAAGCCACGGCTTTATCTCAAACGTCGGATATATACGTTGCGCAAACTGAACACGCCGCGGCATATATAACCCCTGCCGCGGCTTTCTGTCGCTGATACAAAAACGGCTAGTTTTTTTTTTCACCCGAATTATTACCCCACAACGGTAATAAACGGCTATATTTGTTAAGAACGTTTAAATTCACACAAATCTTCTATTTAAACCTATACTTGTTCACATTTTATTCTATGTTTCATCAAATTAATCCTTAGATTCAAAAATATCATCATTTTTCTTTGTTATGGATGATCCGTCTCGTTTCGGTTCGTCATCGGAATATCATCAGGGATTCTTTTTCGGGTTTACCTCTTCCTCTTCCTCCGATGATGATAGTTTTTCTATGGATACAAGTTCCAATAATACTATTGTCATATCCTCCGACGACACCGAGGAGTTTGAAATGCCTCCGAATCCAACTCTAAATCGGACCTCTCGTGCCGGTGGGCCACGACCGACGAGGGGGCGTGGGCGTGGGCGTGGACGTGGTAGGCCACCGTCTTTACTATGGGAAACAGATTTTCAAATGAGGCTCAAATGGAACAATGAGACTCAAACTCAAGATAGGTACGCCAAATGCAAATGGTGCCGTCAAGAGATTCTCGCAATCGTTGAACGAGGCACAACTCATTTACACCGACATGCTAATCGTTGTCGTAGAGATTTAGGTATTGATGACGAATTATGATTTTAATTGTTATAGTTTTATTAATATAATTTTGAATTGTTGTGAGTTATTTTGTTATTTGAAAAAGTATTATATGTAATGTTGGATTGTTGTGAGTGATTTTGTTGTTTTAAAACTATTAAATGTAATGTTGAATTGTTGTGAGTGATTTTGTTGTTTTAAAACTATTAAATGTAATATTTAATTGCTGTAAGTGATTTTGTTGTTTTAAAATTATTAAATGTATTGTTTAACTGTTGTAAGCGATTATGTTGTTTTAATATTAAATTTAATGTTGAATTGTTCGAAGTGATTTGTTGTTTTAAATTTAATAAATGTAATGAAGTATGATACTCGCCGCGGCACAATGTTAACAATGCCTTGGCAAGACCTATTGAACCATGATTAATAACCGTAGTCGAACTCACGCCACGGCATATCAAAATCTACGTCTCGGCATTTTTACAATGGCCGCGGCAGAATGGTAGTAACTCTGCGGCGTTTAGTGACTTACAGAGTCCATGCTCTCTGTATAATTTGAAACAACATATAGGCCTCGGCATGGTATCAGCAAGCTGTAGCTTCGTTGGCCATGCCAAGGCATGGGTAACAGAATGCCGCAGCTTACATCGTCTGTTTACCAAAGTACCATCACAATATGCAACTCGCCGAGGCCTTTCTTGAAAGTGCCGCGGCGAGTTGCATAATCAAGAGGGCAAATTTGTAAATTTAAATAAAGCCACAGCGTGTTCATTCAAATGCCGCGGCATGATAAGTAAATTTACAATGTAATTATTAGTTATCATATTAATTGTAACACAATTTTAGTAAATTAAATGATCTCATTAATAAACTATGAAAATGTTGATAATTTTATTATAAAAAAAAAACAAAATAATGCACTTAATAATCATAACTAAATAATCGTTCAAACAAAAAACACAACATTGTACTATTAATTATATAATTTTTCAAACCAAAAATATAAAAAATTAATATAATTACAGTTTAATTTTATGGGTTTAAAGTCTAGGGTAAAATTGTAAAAATTAATTAACCACGCCGCGGCTTATTTTGTAGAAGCCACGGCTTTATCTCAAACGTCGGATATATACGTTGCGCAAACTGAACACGCCGCGGCATATATAACCCCTGCCGCGGCTTTCTGTCGCTGACACAAAAACGGCTAGTTTTTTTTTTCACCCGAATTATTACCCCACAACGGTAATAAACGGCTATATTTGTTAAGAACGTTTAAATTCACACAAATCTTCTATTTAAACCTATACTTGTTCACAATTTATTCTATGTTTCATCAAATTAATCCTTAGATTCAAAAATATCATCATTTTTCTTTGTTATGGATGATCCGTCTCGTTTCGGTTCGTCATCGGAATATCATCAGGGATTCTTTTTCGGGTTTACCTCTTCCTCTTCCTCCGATGATGATAGTTTTTCTATGGATACAAGTTCCAATAATACTATTGTCATATCCTCTGACGACACCGAGGAGTTTGAAATGCCTCCGAATCCAACTCTAAATCGGACCTCTCGTGCCGGTGGGCCACGACCGACGAGGGGGCGTGGGCGTGGGCGTGGACGTGGTAGGCCACCGTCTTTACTATGGGAAACAGATTTACAAATGAGGCTCAAATGGAACAATGAGACTCAAACTCAAGATAGGTACGCCAAATGCAAATGGTGCCGTCAAGAGATTCTCGCAATCGTTGAACGAGGCACAACTCATTTACACCGACATGCTAATCGTTGTCGTAGAGATTTAGGTATTGATGACGAATTATGATTTTAATTGTTATAGTTTTATTAATATAATTTTGAATTGTTGTGAGTTATTTGGTTATTTGAAAAAGTATTATATGTAATGTTGGATTGTTGTGAGTGATTTTGTTGTTTTAAAACTATTAAATGTAATGTTGAATTGTTGTGAGTGATTTTGTTGTTTTAAAACTATTAAATGTAATATTTAATTGCTGTAAGTGATTTTGTTGTTTTAAAATTATTAAATGTATTGTTTAACTGTTGTAAGCGATTATGTTGTTTTAATATTAAATTTAATGTTGAATTGTTCGAAGTGATTTGTTGTTTTAAATTTAATAAATGTAATGAAGTATGATACTCGCCGCGGCACAATGTTAACAATGCCTTGGCAAGACCTATTGAACCATGATTAATAACCGTAGTCGAACTCACGCCACGGCATATCAAAATCTACGTCTCGGCATTTTTACAATGGCCGCGGCAGAATGGTAGTAACGCCGCGGCGTTTAGTGACTTACAGAGTCCATGCTCTCTGTATAATTTGAAACAACATATAGGCCTCGGCATGGTATCAGCAAGCTGTAGCTTCGTTGGCCATGCCAAGGCATGGGTAACAGAATGCCGCAGCTTACATCGTCTGTTTACCAAAGTACCATCACAATATGCAACTCGCCGAGGCCTTTCTTGAAAGTGCCGCGGCGAGTTGCATAATCAAGAGGGCAAATTTGTAAATTTAAATAAAGCCACAGCGTGTTCATTCAAATGCCGCGGCATGATAAGTAAATTTACAATGTAATTATTAGTTATCATATTAATTGTAACACAATTTTAGTAAATTAAATGATCTCATTAATAAACTATGAAAATGTTGATAATTTTATTATAAAAAAAAAAACAAAATAATGCACTTAATAATCATAACTAAATAATCGTTCAAACAAAAAACACAACATTGTACTATTAATTATATAATTTTTCAAACCAAAAATATAAAAAATTAATATAATTACAGTTTAATTTTATGGGTTTAAAGTCTAGGGTAAAATTGTAAAAATTAATTAACCACGCCGCGGCTTATTTTGTAGAAGCCACGGCTTTATCTCAAACGTCGGATATATACGTTGCAGAAACTGAACACGCCGCGGCATATATAACCCCTGCCGCGGCTTTCTGTCGCTGACACAAAAACGGCTAGTTTTTTTTTTTCACCCGAATTATTACCCCACAACGGTAATAAACGGCTATATTTGTTAAGAACGTTTAAATTCACACAAATCTTCTATTTAAACCTATACTTGTTCACATTTTATTCTATGTTTCATCAAATTAATCCTTAGATTCAAAAATATCATCATTTTTCTTTGTTATGGATGATCCGTCTCGTTTCGGTTCGTCATCGGAATATCATCAGGGATTCTTTTTCGGGTTTACCTCTTCCTCTTCCTCCGATGATGATAGTTTTTCTATGGATACAAGTTCCAATAATACTATTGTCATATCCTCCGACGACACCGAGGAGTTTGAAATGACTCCGAATCCAACTCTAAATCGGACCTCTCGTGCCGGTGGGCCACGACCGACGAGGGGGCGTGGGCGTGGGCGTGGACGTGGTAGGCCACCGTCTTTACTATGGGAAACAGATTTTCAAATGAGGCTCAAATGGAACAATGAGACTCAAACTCAAGATAGGTACGCCAAATGCAAATGGTGCCGTCAAGAGATTCTCGCAATCGTTGAACGAGGCACAACTCATTTACACCGACATGCTAATCGTTGTCGTAGAGATTTAGGTATTGATGACGAATTATGATTTTAATTGTTATAGTTTTATTAATATAATTTTGAATTGTTGTGAGTTATTTTGTTATTTGAAAAAGTATTATATGTAATGTTGGATTGTTGTGAGTGATTTTGTTGTTTTAAAACTATTAAATGTAATGTTGAATTGTTGTGAGTGATTTTGTTGTTTTAAAACTATTAAATGTAATATTTAATTGCTGTAAGTGATTTTGTTGTTTTAAAATTATTAAATGTATTGTTTAACTGTTGTAAGCGATTATGTTGTTTTAATATTAAATTTAATGTTGAATTGTTCGAAGTGATTTGTTGTTTTAAATTTAATAAATGTAATGAAGTATGATACTCGCCGCGGCACAATGTTAACAATGCCTTGGCAAGACCTATTGAACCATGATTAATAACCGTAGTCGAACTCACGCCACGGCATATCAAAATCTACGTCTCGGCATTTTTACAATGGCCGCGGCAGAATGGTAGTAACGCCGCGGCGTTTAGTGACTTACAGAGTCCATGCTCTCTGTATAATTTGAAACAACATATAGGCCTCGGCATGGTATCAGCAAGCTGTAGCTTCGTTGGCCATGCCAAGGCATGGGTAACAGAATGCCGCAGCTTACATCGTCTGTTTACCAAAGTACCATCACAATATGCAACTCGCCGAGGCCTTTCTTGAAAGTGCCGCGGCGAGTTGCATAATCAAGAGGGCAAATTTGTAAATTTAAATAAAGCCACAGCGTGTTCATTCAAATGCCGCGGCATGATAAGTAAATTTACAATGTAATTATTAGTTATCATATTAATTGTAACACAATTTTAGTAAATTAAATGATCTCATTAATAAACTATGAAAATGTTGATAATTTTATTATAAAAAAAAAAACAAAATAATGCACTTAATAATCATAACTAAATAATCGTTCAAACAAAAAACACAACATTGTACTATTAATTATATAATTTTTCAAACCAAAAATATAAAAAATTAATATAATTACAGTTTAATTTTATGGGTTTAAAGTCTAGGGTAAAATTGTAAAAATTAATTAACCACGCCGCGGCTTATTTTGTAGAAGCCACGGCTTTATCTCAAACGTCGGATATATACGTTGCAGAAACTGAACACGCCGCGGCATATATAACCCCTGCCGCGGCTTTCTGTCGCTGACACAAAAACGGCTAGTTTTTTTTTTTCACCCGAATTATTACCCCACAACGGTAATAAACGGCTATATTTGTTAAGAACGTTTAAATTCACACAAATCTTCTATTTAAACCTATACTTGTTCACATTTTATTCTATGTTTCATCAAATTAATCCTTAGATTCAAAAATATCATCATTTTTCTTTGTTATGGATGATCCGTCTCGTTTCGGTTCGTCATCGGAATATCATCAGGGATTCTTTTTCGGGTTTACCTCTTCCTCTTCCTCCGATGATGATAGTTTTTCTATGGATACAAGTTCCAATAATACTATTGTCATATCCTCCGACGACACCGAGGAGTTTGAAATGACTCCGAATCCAACTCTAAATCGGACCTCTCGTGCCGGTGGGCCACGACCGACGAGGGGGCGTGGGCGTGGGCGTGGTAGGCCACCGTCTTTACTATGGGAAACAGATTTTCAAATGAGGCTCAAATGGAACAATGAGACTCAAACTCAAGATAGGTACGCCAAATGCAAATGGTGCCGTCAAGAGATTCTCGCAATCGTTGAACGAGGCACAACTCATTTACACCGACATGCTAATCGTTGTCGTAGAGATTTAGGTATTGATGACGAATTATGATTTTAATTGTTATAGTTTTATTAATATAATTTTGAATTGTTGTGAGTTATTTTGTTATTTGAAAAAGTATTATATGTAATGTTGGATTGTTGTGAGTGATTTTGTTGTTTTAAAACTATTAAATGTAATGTTGAATTGTTGTGAGTGATTTTGTTGTTTTAAAACTATTAAATGTAATATTTAATTGCTGTAAGTGATTTTGTTGTTTTAAAATTATTAAATGTATTGTTTAACTGTTGTAAGCGATTATGTTGTTTTAATATTAAATTTAATGTTGAATTGTTCGAAGTGATTTGTTGTTTTAAAATTAATAAATGTAATGAAGTATGATACTCGCCGCGGCACAATGTTAACAATGCCTTGGCAAGACCTATTGAACCATGATTAATAACCGTAGTCGAACTCACGCCACGGCATATCAAAATCTACGTCTCGGCATTTTTACAATGGCCGCGGCAGAATGGTAGTAACGCCGCGGCGTTTAGTGACTTACAGAGTCCATGCTCTCTGTATAATTTGAAACAACATATAGGCCTCGGCATGGTATCAGCAAGCTGTAGCTTCGTTGGCCATGCCAAGGCATGGGTAACAGAATGCCGCAGCTTACATCGTCTGTTTACAAAGTACCATCACAATATGCAACTCGCCGAGGCCTTTCTTGAAAGTGCCGCGGCGAGTTGCATAATCAAGAGGGCAAATTTGTAAATTAAAATAAAGCCACAGCGTGTTCATTCAAATGCCGCGGCATGATAAGTAAATTTACAATGTAATTATTAGTTATCATATTAATTGTAACACAATTTTAGTAAATTAAATGATCTCATTAATAAACTATGAAAATGTTGATAATTTTATTATAAAAAAAAAACAAAATAATGCACTTAATAATCATAACTAAATAATCGTTCAAACAAAAAACACATCATTGTACTATTAATTATATAATTTTTCAAACCAAAAATATAAAAAATTAATATAATTACAGTTTAATTTTATGGGTTTAAAGTCTAGGGTAAAATTGTAAAAATTAATTAACCACGCCGCGGCTTATTTTGTAGAAGCCACGGCTTTATCTCAAACGTCGGATATATACGTTGCAGAAACTGAACACGCCGCGGCATATATAACCCCTGCCGCGGCTTTCTGTCGCTGACACAAAAACGGCTAGTTTTTTTTTTTCACCCGAATTATTACCCCACAACGGTAATAAACGGCTATATTTGTTAAGAACGTTTAAATTCACACAAATCTTCTATTTAAACCTATACTTGTTCACATTTTATTCTATGTTTCATCAAATTAATCCTTAGATTCAAAAATATCATCATTTTCTTTGTTATGGATGATCCGTCTCGTTTCGGTTCGTCATCGGAATATCATCAGGGATTCTTTTTCGGGTTTACCTCTTCCTCTTCCTCCGATGATGATAGTTTTTCTATGGATACAAGTTCCAATAATACTATTGTCATATCCTCCGACGACACCGAGGAGTTTGAAATGACTCCGAATCCAACTCTAAATCGGACCTCTCGTGCCGGTGGGCCACGACCGACGAGGGGGCGTGGGCGTGGGCGTGGACGTGGTAGGCCACCGTCTTTACTATGGGAAACAGATTTTCAAATGAGGCTCAAATGGAACAATGAGACTCAAACTCAAGATAGGTACGCCAAATGCAAATGGTGCCGTCAAGAGATTCTCGCAATCGTTGAACGAGGCACAACTCATTTACACCGACATGCTAATCGTTGTCGTAGAGATTTAGGTATTGATGACGAATTATGATTTTAATTGTTATAGTTTTATTAATATAATTTTGAATTGTTGTGAGTTATTTTGTTATTTGAAAAAGTATTATATGTAATGTTGGATTGTTGTGAGTGATTTTGTTGTTTTAAAACTATTAAATGTAATGTTGAATTGTTGTGAGTGATTTTGTTGTTTTAAAACTATTAAATGTAATATTTAATTGCTGTAAGTGATTTTGTTGTTTTAAAATTATTAAATGTATTGTTTAACTGTTGTAAGCGATTATGTTGTTTTAATATTAAATTTAATGTTGAATTGTTCGAAGTGATTTGTTGTTTTAAATTTAATAAATGTAATGAAGTATGATACTCGCCGCGGCACAATGTTAACAATGCCTTGGCAAGACCTATTGAACCATGATTAATAACCGTAGTCGAACTCACGCCACGGCATATCAAAATCTACGTCTCGGCATTTTTACAATGGCCGCGGCAGAATGGTAGTAACGCCGCGGCGTTTAGTGACTTACAGAGTCCATGCTCTCTGTATAATTTGAAACAACATATAGGCCTCGGCATGGTATCAGCAAGCTGTAGCTTCGTTGGCCATGCCAAGGCATGGGTAACAGAATGCCGCAGCTTACATCGTCTGTTTACAAAGTACCATCACAATATGCAACTCGCCGAGGCCTTTCTTGAAAGTGCCGCGGCGAGTTGCATAATCAAGAGGGCAAATTTGTAAATTAAAATAAAGCCACAGCGTGTTCATTCAAATGCCGCGGCATGATAAGTAAATTTACAATGTAATTATTAGTTATCATATTAATTGTAACACAATTTTAGTAAATTAAATGATCTCATTAATAAACTATGAAAATGTTGATAATTTTATTATAAAAAAAAACAAAATAATGCACTTAATAATCATAACTAAATAATCGTTCAAACAAAAAACACAACATTGTACTATTAATTATATAATTTTTCAAACCAAAAATATAAAAAATTAATATAATTACAGTTTAATTTTATGGGTTTAAAGTCTAGGGTAAAATTGTAAAAATTAATTAACCACGCCGCGGCTTATTTTGTAGAAGCCACGGCTTTATCTCAAACGTCGGATATATACGTTGCAGAAACTGAACACGCCGCGGCATATATAACCCCTGCCGCGGCTTTCTGTCGCTGACACAAAAACGGCTAGTTTTTTTTTTTCACCCGAATTATTACCCCACAACGGTAATAAACGGCTATATTTGTTAAGAACGTTTAAATTCACACAAATCTTCTATTTAAACCTATACTTGTTCACATTTTATTCTATGTTTCATCAAATTAATCCTTAGATTCAAAAATATCATCATTTTTCTTTGTTATGGATGATCCGTCTCGTTTCGGTTCGTCATCGGAATATCATCAGGGATTCTTTTTCGGGTTTACCTCTTCCTCTTCCTCCGATGATGATAGTTTTTCTATGGATACAAGTTCCAATAATACTATTGTCATATCCTCCGACGACACCGAGGAGTTTGAAATGACTCCGAATCCAACTCTAAATCGGACCTCTCGTGCCGGTGGGCCACGACCGACGAGGGGGCGTGGGCGTGGGCGTGGACGTGGTAGGCCACCGTCTTTACTATGGGAAACAGATTTTCAAATGAGGCTCAAATGGAACAATGAGACTCAAACTCAAGATAGGTACGCCAAATGCAAATGGTGCCGTCAAGAGATTCTCGCAATCGTTGAACGAGGCACAACTCATTTACACCGACATGCTAATCGTTGTCGTAGAGATTTAGGTATTGATGACGAATTATGATTTTAATTGTTATAGTTTTATTAATATAATTTTGAATTGTTGTGAGTTATTTTGTTATTTGAAAAAGTATTATATGTAATGTTGGATTGTTGTGAGTGATTTTGTTGTTTTAAAACTATTAAATGTAATGTTGAATTGTTGTGAGTGATTTTGTTGTTTTAAAACTATTAAATGTAATATTTAATTGCTGTAAGTGATTTTGTTGTTTTAAAATTATTAAATGTATTGTTTAACTGTTGTAAGCGATTATGTTGTTTTAATATTAAATTTAATGTTGAATTGTTCGAAGTGATTTGTTGTTTTAAAATTAATAAATGTAATGAAGTATGATACTCGCCGCGGCACAATGTTAACAATGCCTTGGCAAGACCTATTGAACCATGATTAATAACCGTAGTCGAACTCACGCCACGGCATATCAAAATCTACGTCTCGGCATTTTTACAATGGCCGCGGCAGAATGGTAGTAACGCCGCGGCGTTTAGTGACTTACAGAGTCCATGCTCTCTGTATAATTTGAAACAACATATAGGCCTCGGCATGGTATCAGCAAGCTGTAGCTTCGTTGGCCATGCCAAGGCATGGGTAACAGAATGCCGCAGCTTACATCGTCTGTTTACAAAGTACCATCACAATATGCAACTCGCCGAGGCCTTTCTTGAAAGTGCCGCGGCGAGTTGCATAATCAAGAGGGCAAATTTGTAAATTAAAATAAAGCCACAGCGTGTTCATTCAAATGCCGCGGCATGATAAGTAAATTTACAATGTAATTATTAGTTATCATATTAATTGTAACACAATTTTAGTAAATTAAATGATCTCATTAATAAACTATGAAAATGTTGATAATTTTATTATAAAAAAAAACAAAATAATGCACTTAATAATCATAACTAAATAATCGTTCAAACAAAAAACACAACATTGTACTATTAATTATATAATTTTTCAAACCAAAAATATAAAAAATTAATATAATTACAGTTTAATTTTATGGGTTTAAAGTCTAGGGTAAAATTGTAAAAATTAATTAACCACGCCGCGGCTTATTTTGTAGAAGCCACGGCTTTATCTCAAACGTCGGATATATACGTTGCAGAAACTGAACACGCCGCGGCATATATAACCCCTGCCGCGGCTTTCTGTCGCTGACACAAAAACGGCTAGTTTTTTTTTTTCACCCGAATTATTACCCCACAACGGTAATAAACGGCTATATTTGTTAAGAACGTTTAAATTCACACAAATCTTCTATTTAAACCTATACTTGTTCACATTTTATTCTATGTTTCATCAAATTAATCCTTAGATTCAAAAATATCATCATTTTTCTTTGTTATGGATGATCCGTCTCGTTTCGGTTCGTCATCGGAATATTATCAGGGATTCTTTTTCGGGTTTACCTCTTCCTCTTCCTCCGATGATGATAGTTTTTCTATGGATACAAGTTCCAATAATACTATTGTCATATCCTCCGACGACACCGAGGAGTTTGAAATGACTCCGAATCCAACTCTAAATCGGACCTCTCGTGCCGGTGGGCCACGACCGACGAGGGGGCGTGGGCGTGGGCGTGGACGTGGTAGGCCACCGTCTTTACTATGGGAAACAGATTTTCAAATGAGGCTCAAATGGAACAATGAGACTCAAACTCAAGATAGGTACGCCAAATGCAAATGGTGCCGTCAAGAGATTCTCGCAATCGTTGAACGAGGCACAACTCATTTACACCGACATGCTAATCGTTGTCGTAGAGATTTAGGTATTGATGACGAATTATGATTTTAATTGTTATAGTTTTATTAATATAATTTTGAATTGTTGTGAGTTATTTTGTTATTTGAAAAAGTATTATATGTAATGTTGGATTGTTGTGAGTGATTTTGTTGTTTTAAAACTATTAAATGTAATGTTGAATTGTTGTGAGTGATTTTGTTGTTTTAAAACTATTAAATGTAATATTTAATTGCTGTAAGTGATTTTGTTGTTTTAAAATTATTAAATGTATTGTTTAACTGTTGTAAGCGATTATGTTGTTTTAATATTAAATTTAATGTTGAATTGTTCGAAGTGATTTGTTGTTTTAAAATTAATAAATGTAATGAAGTATGATACTCGCCGCGGCACAATGTTAACAATGCCTTGGCAAGACCTATTGAACCATGATTAATAACCGTAGTCGAACTCACGCCACGGCATATCAAAATCTACGTCTCGGCATTTTTACAATGGCCGCGGCAGAATGGTAGTAACGCCGCGGCGTTTAGTGACTTACAGAGTCCATGCTCTCTGTATAATTTGAAACAACATATAGGCCTCGGCATGGTATCAGCAAGCTGTAGCTTCGTTGGCCATGCCAAGGCATGGGTAACAGAATGCCGCAGCTTACATCGTCTGTTTACAAAGTACCATCACAATATGCAACTCGCCGAGGCCTTTCTTGAAAGTGCCGCGGCGAGTTGCATAATCAAGAGGGCAAATTTGTAAATTAAAATAAAGCCACAGCGTGTTCATTCAAATGCCGCGGCATGATAAGTAAATTTACAATGTAATTATTAGTTATCATATTAATTGTAACACAATTTTAGTAAATTAAATGATCTCATTAATAAACTATGAAAATGTTGATAATTTTATTATAAAAAAAAACAAAATAATGCACTTAATAATCATAACTAAATAATCGTTCAAACAAAAAACACAACATTGTACTATTAATTATATAATTTTTCAAACCAAAAATATAAAAAATTAATATAATTACAGTTTAATTTTATGGGTTTAAAGTCTAGGGTAAAATTGTAAAAATTAATTAACCACGCCGCGGCTTATTTTGTAGAAGCCACGGCTTTATCTCAAACGTCGGATATATACGTTGCAGAAACTGAACACGCCGCGGCATATATAACCCCTGCCGCGGCTTTCTGTCGCTGACACAAAAACGGCTAGTTTTTTTTTTTCACCCGAATTATTACCCCACAACGGTAATAAACGGCTATATTTGTTAAGAACGTTTAAATTCACACAAATCTTCTATTTAAACCTATACTTGTTCACATTTTATTCTATGTTTCATCAAATTAATCCTTAGATTCAAAAATATCATCATTTTTCTTTGTTATGGATGATCCGTCTCGTTTCGGTTCGTCATCGGAATATCATCAGGGATTCTTTTTCGGGTTTACCTCTTCCTCTTCCTCCGATGATGATAGTTTTTCTATGGATACAAGTTCCAATAATACTATTGTCATATCCTCCGACGACACCGAGGAGTTTGAAATGACTCCGAATCCAACTCTAAATCGGACCTCTCGTGCCGGTGGGCCACGACCGACGAGGGGGCGTGGGCGTGGGCGTGGACGTGGTAGGCCACCGTCTTTACTATGGGAAACAGATTTTCAAATGAGGCTCAAATGGAACAATGAGACTCAAACTCAAGATAGGTACGCCAAATGCAAATGGTGCCGTCAAGAGATTCTCGCAATCGTTGAACGAGGCACAACTCATTTACACCGACATGCTAATCGTTGTCGTAGAGATTTAGGTATTGATGACGAATTATGATTTTAATTGTTATAGTTTTATTAATATAATTTTGAATTGTTGTGAGTTATTTTGTTATTTGAAAAAGTATTATATGTAATGTTGGATTGTTGTGAGTGATTTTGTTGTTTTAAAACTATTAAATGTAATGTTGAATTGTTGTGAGTGATTTTGTTGTTTTAAAACTATTAAATGTAATATTTAATTGCTGTAAGTGATTTTGTTGTTTTAAAATTATTAAATGTATTGTTTAACTGTTGTAAGCGATTATGTTGTTTTAATATTAAATTTAATGTTGAATTGTTCGAAGTGATTTGTTGTTTTAAATTTAATAAATGTAATGAAGTATGATACTCGCCGCGGCACAATGTTAACAATGCCTTGGCAAGACCTATTGAACCATGATTAATAACCGTAGTCGAACTCACGCCACGGCATATCAAAATCTACGTCTCGGCATTTTTACAATGGCCGCGGCAGAATGGTAGTAACGCCGCGGCGTTTAGTGACTTACAGAGTCCATGCTCTCTGTATAATTTGAAACAACATATAGGCCTCGGCATGGTATCAGCAAGCTGTAGCTTCGTTGGCCATGCCAAGGCATGGGTAACAGAATGCCGCAGCTTACATCGTCTGTTTACAAAGTACCATCACAATATGCAACTCGCCGAGGCCTTTCTTGAAAGTGCCGCGGCGAGTTGCATAATCAAGAGGGCAAATTTGTAAATTAAAATAAAGCCACAGCGTGTTCATTCAAATGCCGCGGCATGATAAGTAAATTTACAATGTAATTATTAGTTATCATATTAATTGTAACACAATTTTAGTAAATTAAATGATCTCATTAATAAACTATGAAAATGTTGATAATTTTATTATAAAAAAAAAACAAAATAATGCACTTAATAATCATAACTAAATAATCGTTCAAACAAAAAACACAACATTGTACTATTAATTATATAATTTTTCAAACCAAAAATATAAAAAATTAATATAATTACAGTTTAATTTTATGGGTTTAAAGTCTAGGGTAAAATTGTAAAAATTAATTAACCACGCCGCGGCTTATTTTGTAGAAGCCACGGCTTTATCTCAAACGTCGGATATATACGTTGCAGAAACTGAACACGCCGCGGCATATATAACCCCTGCCGCGGCTTTCTGTCGCTGACACAAAAACGGCTAGTTTTTTTTTTTCACCCGAATTATTACCCCACAACGGTAATAAACGGCTATATTTGTTAAGAACGTTTAAATTCACACAAATCTTCTATTTAAACCTATACTTGTTCACATTTTATTCTATGTTTCATCAAATTAATCCTTAGATTCAAAAATATCATCATTTTTCTTTGTTATGGATGATCCGTCTCGTTTCGGTTCGTCATCGGAATATCATCAGGGATTCTTTTTCGGGTTTACCTCTTCCTCTTCCTCCGATGATGATAGTTTTTCTATGGATACAAGTTCCAATAATACTATTGTCATATCCTCCGACGACACCGAGGAGTTTGAAATGACTCCGAATCCAACTCTAAATCGGACCTCTCGTGCCGGTGGGCCACGACCGACGAGGGGGCGTGGGCGTGGGCGTGGACGTGGTAGGCCACCGTCTTTACTATGGGAAACAGATTTTCAAATGAGGCTCAAATGGAACAATGAGACTCAAACTCAAGATAGGTACGCCAAATGCAAATGGTGCCGTCAAGAGATTCTCGCAATCGTTGAACGAGGCACAACTCATTTACACCGACATGCTAATCGTTGTCGTAGAGATTTAGGTATTGATGACGAATTATGATTTTAATTGTTATAGTTTTATTAATATAATTTTGAATTGTTGTGAGTTATTTTGTTATTTGAAAAAGTATTATATGTAATGTTGGATTGTTGTGAGTGATTTTGTTGTTTTAAAACTATTAAATGTAATGTTGAATTGTTGTGAGTGATTTTGTTGTTTTAAAACTATTAAATGTAATATTTAATTGCTGTAAGTGATTTTGTTGTTTTAAAATTATTAAATGTATTGTTTAACTGTTGTAAGCGATTATGTTGTTTTAATATTAAATTTAATGTTGAATTGTTCGAAGTGATTTGTTGTTTTAAATTTAATAAATGTAATGAAGTATGATACTCGCCGCGGCACAATGTTAACAATGCCTTGGCAAGACCTATTGAACCATGATTAATAACCGTAGTCGAACTCACGCCACGGCATATCAAAATCTACGTCTCGGCATTTTTACAATGGCCGCGGCAGAATGGTAGTAACGCCGCGGCGTTTAGTGACTTACAGAGTCCATGCTCTCTGTATAATTTGAAACAACATATAGGCCTCGGCATGGTATCAGCAAGCTGTAGCTTCGTTGGCCATGCCAAGGCATGGGTAACAGAATGCCGCAGCTTACATCGTCTGTTTACAAAGTACCATCACAATATGCAACTCGCCGAGGCCTTTCTTGAAAGTGCCGCGGCGAGTTGCATAATCAAGAGGGCAAATTTGTAAATTAAAATAAAGCCACAGCGTGTTCATTCAAATGCCGCGGCATGATAAGTAAATTTACAATGTAATTATTAGTTATCATATTAATTGTAACACAATTTTAGTAAATTAAATGATCTCATTAATAAACTATGAAAATGTTGATAATTTTATTATAAAAAAAAACAAAATAATGCACTTAATAATCATAACTAAATAATCGTTCAAACAAAAAACACAACACTGTACTATTAATTATATAATTTTTCAAACCAAAAATATAAAAAATTAATATAATTACAGTTTAATTTTATGGGTTTAAAGTCTAGGGTAAAATTGTAAAAATTAATTAACCACGCCGCGGCTTATTTTGTAGAAGCCACGGCTTTATCTCAAACGTCGGATATATACGTTGCAGAAACTGAACACGCCGCGGCATATATAACCCCTGCCGCGGCTTTCTGTCGCTGACACAAAAACGGCTAGTTTTTTTTTTTCACCCGAATTATTACCCCACAACGGTAATAAACGGCTATATTTGTTAAGAACGTTTAAATTCACACAAATCTTCTATTTAAACCTATACTTGTTCACATTTTATTCTATGTTTCATCAAATTAATCCTTAGATTCAAAAATATCATCATTTTTCTTTGTTATGGATGATCCGTCTCGTTTCGGTTCGTCATCGGAATATCATCAGGGATTCTTTTTCGGGTTTACCTCTTCCTCTTCCTCCGATGATGATAGTTTTTCTATGGATACAAGTTCCAATAATACTATTGTCATATCCTCCGACGACACCGAGGAGTTTGAAATGACTCCGAATCCAACTCTAAATCGGACCTCTCGTGCCGGTGGGCCACGACCGACGAGGGGGCGTGGGCGTGGGCGTGGACGTGGTAGGCCACCGTCTTTACTATGGGAAACAGATTTTCAAATGAGGCTCAAATGGAACAATGAGACTCAAACTCAAGATAGGTACGCCAAATGCAAATGGTGCCGTCAAGAGATTCTCGCAATCGTTGAACGAGGCACAACTCATTTACACCGACATGCTAATCGTTGTCGTAGAGATTTAGGTATTGATGACGAATTATGATTTTAATTGTTATAGTTTTATTAATATAATTTTGAATTGTTGTGAGTTATTTTGTTATTTGAAAAAGTATTATATGTAATGTTGGATTGTTGTGAGTGATTTTGTTGTTTTAAAACTATTAAATGTAATGTTGAATTGTTGTGAGTGATTTTGTTGTTTTAAAACTATTAAATGTAATATTTAATTGCTGTAAGTGATTTTGTTGTTTTAAAATTATTAAATGTATTGTTTAACTGTTGTAAGCGATTATGTTGTTTTAATATTAAATTTAATGTTGAATTGTTCGAAGTGATTTGTTGTTTTAAATTTAATAAATGTAATGAAGTATGATACTCGCCGCGGCACAATGTTAACAATGCCTTGGCAAGACCTATTGAACCATGATTAATAACCGTAGTCGAACTCACGCCACGGCATATCAAAATCTACGTCTCGGCATTTTTACAATGGCCGCGGCAGAATGGTAGTAACGCCGCGGCGTTTAGTGACTTACAGAGTCCATGCTCTCTGTATAATTTGAAACAACATATAGGCCTCGGCATGGTATCAGCAAGCTGTAGCTTCGTTGGCCATGCCAAGGCATGGGTAACAGAATGCCGCAGCTTACATCGTCTGTTTACAAAGTACCATCACAATATGCAACTCGCCGAGGCCTTTCTTGAAAGTGCCGCGGCGAGTTGCATAATCAAGAGGGCAAATTTGTAAATTAAAATAAAGCCACAGCGTGTTCATTCAAATGCCGCGGCATGATAAGTAAATTTACAATGTAATTATTAGTTATCATATTAATTGTAACACAATTTTAGTAAATTAAATGATCTCATTAATAAACTATGAAAATGTTGATAATTTTATTATAAAAAAAAACAAAATAAGGCACTTAATAATCATAACTAAATAATCGTTCAAACAAAAAACACAACATTGTACTATTAATTATATAATTTTTCAAACCAAAAATATAAAAAATTAATATAATTACAGTTTAATTTTATGGGTTTAAAGTCTAGGGTAAAATTGTAAAAATTAATTAACCACGCCGCGGCTTATTTTGTAGAAGCCACGGCTTTATCTCAAACGTCGGATATATACGTTGCAGAAACTGAACACGCCGCGGCATATATAACCCCTGCCGCGGCTTTCTGTCGCTGACACAAAAACGGCTAGTTTTTTTTTTTTCACCCGAATTATTACCCCACAACGGTAATAAACGGCTATATTTGTTAAGAACGTTTAAATTCACACAAATCTTCTATTTAAACCTATACTTGTTCACATTTTATTCTATGTTTCATCAAATTAATCCTTAGATTCAAAAATATCATCATTTTTCTTTGTTATGGATGATCCGTCTCGTTTCGGTTCGTCATCGGAATATCAACAGGGATTCTTTTTCGGGTTTACCTCTTCCTCTTCCTCCGATGATGATAGTTTTTCTATGGATACAAGTTCCAATAATACTATTGTCATATCCTCCGACGACACCGAGGAGTTTGAAATGACTCCGAATCCAACTCTAAATCGGACCTCTCGTGCCGGTGGGCCACGACCGACGAGGGGGCGTGGGCGTGGTAGGCCACCGTCTTTACTATGGGAAACAGATTTTCAAATGAGGCTCAAATGGAACAATGAGACTCAAACTCAAGATAGGTACGCCAAATGCAAATGGTGCCGTCAAGAGATTCTCGCAATCGTTGAACGAGGCACAACTCATTTACACCGACATGCTAATCGTTGTCGTAGAGATTTAGGTATTGATGACGAATTATGATTTTAATTGTTATAGTTTTATTAATATAATTTTGAATTGTTGTGAGTTATTTTGTTATTTGAAAAAGTATTATATGTAATGTTGGATTGTTGTGAGTGATTTTGTTGTTTTAAAACTATTAAATGTAATGTTGAATTGTTGTGAGTGATTTTGTTGTTTTAAAACTATTAAATGCAATATTTAATTGCTGTAAGTGATTTTGTTGTTTTAAAATTATTAAATGTATTGTTTAACTGTTGTAAGCGATTATGTTGTTTTAATATTAAATTTAATGTTGAATTGTTCGAAGTGATTTGTTGTTTTAAATTTAATAAATGTAATGAAGTATGATACTCGCCGCGGCACAATGTTAACAATGCCTTGGCAAGACCTATTGAACCATGATTAATAACCGTAGTCGAACTCACGCCACGGCATATCAAAATCTATGCCTCGGCATTTTTACAATGGCCGCGGCAGAATGGTAGTAACGCCGCGGCGTTTAGTGACTTACAGAGTCCATGCTCTCTGTATAATTTGAAACAACATATAGGCCTCGGCATGGTATCAGCAAGCTGTAGCTTCGTTGGCCATGCCAAGGCATGGGTAACAGAATGCCGCAGCTTACATCGTCTGTTTACAAAGTACCATCACAATATGCAACTCGCCGAGGCCTTTCTTGAAAGTGCCGCGGCGAGTTGCATAATCAAGAGGGAAAAATTGTAAATTAAAATAAAGCCACAGCGTGTTCATTCAAATGCCGCGGCATGGTAAGTAAATTTACAATGTAATTATTAGTTATCATATTAATTGTAACACAATTTTAGTAAATTAAATGATCTCATTAATAAACTATGAAAATGTTGATAATTTTATTATAAAAAAAAACAAAATAATGCACTTAATAATCATAACTAAATAATCGTTCAAACAAAAAACACAACATTGTACTATTAATTATATAATTTTTCAAACCAAAAATATAAAAAATTAATATAATTACAGTTTAATTTTATGGGTTTAAAGTCTAGGGTAAAATTGTAAAAATTAATTAACCACGCCGCGGCTTATTTTGTAGAAGCCACGGCTTTATCTCAAACGTCGGATATATACGTTGCAGAAACTGAACACGCCGCGGCATATATAACCCCTGCCGCGGCTTTCTGTCGCTGACACAAAAACGGCTAGTTTTTTTTTTTTCACCCGAATTATTACCCCACAACGGTAATAAACGGCTATATTTGTTAAGAACGTTTAAATTCACACAAATCTTCTATTTAAACCTATACTTGTTCACATTTTATTCTATGTTTCATCAAATTAATCCTTAGATTCAAAAATATCATCATTTTTCTTTGTTATGGATGATCCGTCTCGTTTCGGTTCGTCATCGGAATATCATCAGGAATTCTTTTTCGGGTTTACCTCTTCCTCTTCCTCCGATGATGATAGTTTTTCTATGGATACAAGTTCCAATAATACTATTGTCATATCCTCCGACGACACCGAGGAGTTTGAAATGCCTCCGAATCCAACTCTAAATCGGACCTCTCGTGCCGGTGGGCCACGACCGACGAGGGGGCGTGGGCGTGGGCGTGGGCGTGGACGTGGTAGGCCACCGTCTTTACTATGGGAAACAGATTTTCAAATGAGGCTCAAATGGAACAATGAGACTCAAACTCAAGATAGGTACGCCAAATTCAAATGGTGCCGTCAAGAGATTCTCGCAATCGTTGAACGAGGCACAACTCATTTACACCGGCATGCTAATCGTTGTCGTAGAGATTTAGGTATTGATGACGAATTATGATTTTAATTGTTGTAGTTTTATTAATATAATTTTGAATTGTTGTGAGTTATTTTGTTATTTGAAAAAGTATTATATGTAATGTTGGATTGTTGTGAGTGATTTTGTTGTTTTAAAACTATTAAATGTAATGTTGAATTGTTGTGAGTGATTTGTTGTTTTAAAATTAATAAATGTAATGAAGTATGATACTCGCCGCGGCACAATGTTAACAATGCCTTGGCAAGACCTATTGAACCATGATTAATAACCGTAGTCGAACTCACGCCACGGCATATCAAAATCTACGTCTCGGCAATTTTACAATGGCCGCGGCAGAATGGTAGTAACGCCGCGGCGTTTAGTGTCTTACAGAGTCCATGCTCTCTGTATAATTTGAAACAACATATAGGCCTCGGCATGGTATCAGCAAGCTGTAGCTTCGTTGGCCATGCCAAGGCATGGGTAACAGAATGCCGCAGCTTACATCGTCTGTTTACCAAAGTACCATCACAATATGCAACTCGCCGAGGCCTTTCTTGAAAGTGCCGCGGCGAGTTGCATAATCAAGAGGGCAAATTTGTAAATTAAAATAAAGCCACAGCGTGTTCATTCAAATGCCGCGGCATGATAAGTAAATTTACAATGTAATTATTAGTTATCATATTAATTGTAACACAATTTTAGTAAATTAAATGATCTCATTAATAAACTATGAAAATGTTGATAATTTTATTATAAAAAAAACAAAATAATGCACTTAATAATCATAACTAAATAATCGTTCAAACGAAAAACACAACACTGTACTATTAATTATATAATTTTTCAAACCAAAAATATAAAAAATTAATATAATTACAGTTTAATTTTTTGGGTTTAAAGTCTAGGGTAAAATTGTAAAAATTAATTAACCACGCCTCGGCTTATTTTGTAGAAGCCACGGCTCTATCTCAAACGTCGGATATATACGTTGCAGAAACTGAACACGCCGCGGCATATATAACCCCTGCCGCGGCTTTCTGTCGCTGACACAAAAACGGCTAGTTTTTTTTTTCACCCGAATTATTACCCCACAACGGTAATAAACGGCTATATTTGTTAAGAACGTTTAAATTCACACAAATCTTCTATTTAAACCTATACTTGTTCACATTTTATTCTATGTTTCATCAAATTAATCCTTAGATTAAAAAATATCATCATTTTTCTTTGTTATGGATGATCCGTCTCGTTTCGGTTCGTCATCGGAATATCATCAGGGATTCTTTTTCGGGTTTACCTCTTCCTCTTCCTCCGATGATGATAGTTTTTCTATGGATACAAGTTCCAATAATACTATTGTCATATCCTCCGACGACACCGAGGAGTTTGAAATGCCTCCGAATCCAACTCTAAATCGGACCTCTCGTGCCAGTGGGCGTGGGCGTGGGCGTGGACGTGGTAGGCCACCGTCTTTACTATGGGAAACAGATTTTCAAATGAGGCTCAAATGGAACAATGAGACTCAAACTCAAGATAGGTACGCCAAATGCAAATGGTGCCGTCAAGAGATTCTCGCAATCGTTGAACGAGGCACAACTCATTTACACCGACATGCTAATCGTTGTCGTAGAGATTTAGGTATTGATGACGAATTATGATTTTAATTGTTGTAGTTTTATTAATATAATTTTGAATTGTTGTGAGTTATTTTGTTATTTGAAAAAGTATTATATGTAATGTTGGATTGTTGTGAGTGATTTTGTTGTTTTAAAACTATTAAATGTAATGTTGAATTGTTGTGAGTGATTTTGTTGTTTTAAAACTATTAAATGTAATATTTAATTGCTGTAAGTGATTTTGTTGTTTTAAAATTATTAAATGTATTGTTTAACTGTTGTAAGCGATTATGTTGTTTTAATATTGAATTTAATGTTGAATTGTTCGAAGTGATTTGTTGTTTTAAAATTAATAAATGTAATGAAGTATGATACTCGCCGCGGCACAATGTTAACAATGCCTTGGCAAGACCTATTTAACCATGATTAATAACCGTAGTCGAACTCACGCCACGGCATATCAAAATCTATGCCTCGGCATTTTACAATGGCCGCGGCAGAATGGTAGTAACGCCGCGGCGTTTAGTGACTTACAGAGTCCATGCTCTCTGTATAATTTGAAACAACATATAGGCCTCGGCGTGGTATCAGCAAGCCGTGGCTTCGTTGGCCATGCCAAGGCATGGGTAATAGAATGCAACTCGCCGAGGCCTTTCTTGAAAGTGCCGCGGCGAGTTGCATAATCAAGAGGGCAAATTTGTAAATTAAAATGAAGCCACAGCGTGTTCATTCAAATGCCGCGGCATGATAAGTAAATTTACAATGTAATTATTAGTTATCATATTAATTGTAACACAGTTTTAGTAAATTAAATTATCTCATTAATAAACTATGAAAATGTTGATAATTTTATTATAAAAAAAAACAAAATAATGCACTTAATAATCAGAACTAAATAATCGTTCAAACAAAAAACACAACATTGTACTATTAATTATATAATTTTTCAAACCAAAAATATAAAAAATTAATATAATTACAGTTTAATTTTATGGGTTTAAAGTCTAGGGTAAAATTGTAAAAATTAATTAACCACGCCGCGGCTTATTTTGTAGAAGCCACGGCTTTATCTGAAACGTCGGATATATCCATTGCAGAAACTGAACACACCGCGGCATATGTAACTCCTATCGCGGCTTTCCTTCGCTGACACAAAAACGGCTAGTTTTTTTTTTCACCAGAAATATTACCCCACAACGGTAATAAACGGCTATTTTTTTCAAAAATAATGTTAAAAACGTTTAAATTCACACAAATCTTCTATTTAAACCTATACTTGCTCACATTTTATTCTATTGTTCACCAAATTTATCCTTAGATTCAAAAATATCATCACTTTTCTTAGCTATGGATGATCCGTCTCGTTTCGGTTTGTCATCGGAATATCACCAATTCTTTGTCGTGTTTTCTCTTCCTCTGATGATGATAGTTTTTCCATGGAAACAAGTTCCAATAATACTATTGTCATCTCCTCCGACGACACCGAGGAGTTTGAAATGCCTCCGAATCCAACTCTAAATCGGACCTCTCATGCCGGTGGGCCACGACCAACGAGGGGGCGTGGGCGTGGGCGTGGGCGTGGACGTGGTAGGCCACCGTCTTTACTATGGGAAACAGATTTTCAAATGAGGCTCAAATGGAACAATGAGACTCAAACTCAAGATAGGTACGCGAAATGCAAATGGTGCCGACAAGAGATTCTCGCAATCGTTGCACGAGGCACAACTCATTTACGTCGACATGCCAATCGTTCTCGTAGAGATTTAGGTATTGATGACGAATTATGATTTTAATTGTTGTAGTTTTATTAATATAATATTGAATTGTTGTGAGTTATTTTGTTATTTGAAAAAGTATTAAATGTAATGTTGAATTGTTGTGAGTGATTTTGTTGTTTTAAAAATATTAAATGTAATATTTAATTGTTGTAAGTGATTTTGTTGTTTTAAAATTATTAAATACTTTCTCGTACGGTATTCACTTTATGCCCTCAAGTTTACATTCCGATATTCAATTTATGCCCTCATGTTTAAGAAGTACTACATTTCACATCTCGTGAGTAAAAATATAAGTAACTATGGTATAAATAGACAAAAAAATGAATTAATATTTTTTAAAATTATTTTTGCGAATATAGCTGTTTTTTAAGGTTGGACATCATAAATTAAACCGTGGCAAGTATAGACATACCGCGGCAAGTTTTAGTCACACCGCGGCATAATATGGCTAAAGTTAAGCATGCTCTCTGTATTATTTTTTATCGTAATCAGCCGCGGCAGGTTGTACATAAGCCGAGGCTTTACTTGACAATGCTTAGGCATTATAATCTTGATGCCGTGGTGTGTTGTTGCTATTTACTATTTTAACCTATGGCTAATGAACACAGCCGCGGCTTTAATAGGTCACGCCAAGGCGTGTGGAAAGAATGCCGTGGCTAGCGTTAGTCACACCTCGGCCTAATCCGACTAAATTTAAGCATGCTCTCAGTATAATTATTGGTTATTTTCCGCCGCGGTAGGTTATACATAAGCCGCGGCTTTATCTAACAATGCCGAGGCGTTACAATCTTAATGCCGTGGTGTATTGTTGCTATTTACTATTTTAACCTCTGGCTTATGAACACAGCCGCGGCTTTAATAGGTCACGCCAAGGAGTGTGGAAAGAATGCCGTGGCTAGCGTTGGTCACACCTCGGCCTAATTCGACTAAAGTTAAGCATGCTCTCTGTATAATTTTTGGTTATTTTACGCCGCGGTAGGTTATGCATAAGCCGAGGCTTTATGTGACAATGCCGAGGCGTTACAATCATGATGACGTGGTATGTTGTTGCAATCAAGGCGTGTGGAAATCATGCCGTGGCTAGCGTAGGTCACACCTCGGCCTAATTCGACTAAAGTTAAGCATGCTCTCTGTATAATTTTTGGTTATTTTACGCCGCGGTAGGTTATGCATAAGCCGAGGCTTTATGTGACAATGCCGAGGCGTTACAATCATGATGCCGTGGTATGTTGTTGCTATTTACTATTTTAACCTCTGGCTTATGAATACAGCCACGGCTTCAATAGGTCACGCCAAGGCGTGTGGAAATCATGCCGTGGCTAGCGTTGGTCACACCTCGGCATGACGAATTATACAAATAATTAATTAATAGACTACACAATTAAATTATGAATTATTTAATTTTTTGATTGTTTAACAATCTAAATTAGATCTTATAAAATCATTTTAAATTTTTTATAAACAATTATTTTATATTTCAACAAAACGAAGTATATAACATTTGAAAATTTATACCTTTTTTCAAACAAAACTAAATATTAACTAATTGTTCAAAGGAAACATAAAATATTAACTAATTGTTTAAACAAAACAAACATAATAGCTAATTGTTCAAACATAAGAAATAACTAATTATTGTCCACGAGGTTGTTGTCATCATTGTTCTCGACTTCTTGGTTATTGTTTTCTTCGAGGCCGTCGTTATTGATTTCTTCCGGGTTATTTGGGTTCTCTGGGTTCTCGGGGTTCGCCTCATTGTCGCTCCCGCCTGCTGCATTCTCGCCTCCTTCATTCTCGTTAACGTTACCGTTCCCGCCTGCTGCATTCTCGCCTCCTTCATTCTCGTTACCGTTCCCGCCTCCTTCTTCGTTCTCAACCTCGCCGTTCCCGCCTCCAACGTTCCCGCCTGCTTCAACGAATGCCGGCTGATACTGATTTGGATATCCTGCTGGCCATGGCATTGGTGGAATTTGATTTGGCGCCTCAAATCCTGGGTAGATACCGGGCCAAAACGAGCTACAATAGGTATTGAACTCAAGAATGCTTCGAATACCGTGAGCCACGAAGGCTCTCATTGGCGGATCATCGTAGTTGAGCTCCGGCATCGGTGGGGCGGCAACAGGCTGTGCTGGTATATCGGCGGCCTAAACCATGAATTTCAAGCAAAGTTAGATTATTATTAAAACAATAATAAACAATTAAGCAATATAAGCTGTACATTTACCTCGTTTGCAGGTTGTTCAGGTATCTCGTTCGCAGGGGCCTCAACAAAGGGTTCCTTTAAACTCCGGATCCAAGCCTGGTCCATCTTCTTTCCATACGGCACCGTCAGGTCGAGCTCAGAATCCTCGATATAAAAAATGAAATAAAGCAAGATTAGATCAATATTGAAAAAATTGAATTTCACAATTGAAGACAAATAAAGATATATATACTTACCCCAGCAATCATTGCACGAGGCACAACTCATTTACGTCGACATGCCAATCGTTCTCGTAGAGATTTAGGTATTGATGACGAATTATGATTTTAATTGTTGTAGTTTTATTAATATAATATTGAATTGTTGTGAGTTATTTTGTTATTTGAAAAAGTATTAAATGTAATGTTGAATTGTTGTGAGTGATTTTGTTGTTTTAAAACTATTAAATGTAATATTTAATTGTTGTAAGTGATTTTGTTGTTTTAAAATTATTAAATACTATCTCGTACGGTATTCACTTTATGCCCTCAAGTTTACATTCCGATATTCAATTTATGCCCTCAAGTTTAAGAAGACTACATTTCACATCTCGCGAGTAAAAATATAAGTAACTATGGTATAAATAGACAAAAAAAATGAATTTATATTTTTTAAAAATTATTTTTGCGAATATAGCCGTTTTTTAACGCTGGACATCATAAATTAAACCGTGGCAAGTATAGACATACCGCGGCAAGTTTTAGTCACACCGCGGCCTAATATGGCTAAAGTTAAGCATGCTCTCTGTATAATTTTTTGTCGTAATCAGCCGCGGCTGGTTGTAATCTTGGCTTTACTTGACAATGCTGAGGCATTATAATCTTGATCGAACTCAGGTCGAACTCAGAATCCTCGATCTAAAAAATGAAATAAAGCAAGATTAGATCAATATTGAAAAAATTGAATTTCACAATTGAAGACAAATAAAGATATATATACTTACCCCAGCTTTCTTGCATAGACCTGTGATAAGGAACGGGAAGCCCAGTGCATTCTTCGAGGCGCCGTACACCATGTGGGTCATGTAGAAGAAGATGAATCGACCAACGTCGATATTCAACCCCCTAACCGCCGCGTAGATCAACTTGAGAAAGTTTAACTGCAGCTCCGTGAAGTGCAGATGCGGGAATAGGTTGGCCCCGAAGAAGTACATCCAAACCTTGGCTCGCCGATTCAACTGATTTTTATTTAGTCGCATCTCTCCGGCCCTATTGTGCCATTGTGCTCCGGGAGTAGCAATGGTCGCTGCCATGTTGTCGTAAAACTTTTGATACAATTCTTGATCGCCCAATTGGTTGTGCTCGTTTTCCTCGTCGGTTAAATTTGGGGTTCCGTAGTATTCATTGATTACTTGAGCATTGATTGCAAATCGGATATGCCGAACAGTCACAAATCCATCGACTGACTCGTCGGGAAGAGCGGCACAGAACTCGTGGACCAATGTCCTCCTCGCCTTAAACCTAGGTTGGAGCATGAAATTTTTCCAACCGCGTTGTTCGATACTCTCATTGAGAGCGTCGCCAAGGTCACCCATGTCCGTAATGGGTATTTTCGCAAATCCACGCTCCGGGCATAATTGTCGCTTGCAAAGAACTTGAAATCGTTTCCTTGCCGCTTCTGTTTTGAAACTGGGCGGTACTTGAATTGAAGGTGTTAGTGGTACTTGTTCCTCCTCGTTGACTGTAGGCGGGACTCGGCTCGACGATCCGTTTCTAACCACAAGATATCCCCTTGCGCGTTTTGACTTTGGTGCCATTGAAATCTATAAAAAAAGAAAAGTTAATGCCATAACATATTAATTCAAGCCAAAAAACTAATTAACCAAAGATATTAGATAATCATATAAACTAACTAACTTAACTAATTAAACTCATTAATCCAAACCAAACTAAATAAACTAATTGACCTAAGGATACATCACAAATAACTAATCATATAACCAATCAAACAAAACCAAACATAATCAAAGTACAAAATATAATCATATAACGTAATTCGATAAATGCAATTTCAATACCTAATTAATTTAACACCCAATTTCAAAACTCAAATTTGAAATTAAATTTCAATACCCAAACCTAATTTAAAAACCTAATTTAAAAACCCAATTAATTTCAAAACCTAATTTCAATACCCAATTAACTTCAAAACCTAATTTCAAAACTTAATTACAAAACCTAATTACAAAACCTAATTTCAATACCCAAACCTAATTTAAAAACCTACATTCAAAACCCAATTAATTTCAAAACCTAATTTCAATACCCAATTAACTTCAAAACCTAATTACAAAACCTAATTTCAATACCAAAAAAAAAAATTTCAATACCTAAACCAATTTAATCAATTCATAAAATCAAATTTCACTTAAAAATAGATACAAGAACTTGATATCAATGACTTAATACAACAATACTCAAATCCTATTTCGAATTAACAACAACAAAAAAACGAAAAAAAAAACAGAAAAACAAAGCTTGAAATCGACACTTACTCGTGGAGGTCGACGGCGTAGGGCTTGGACGGCAACGGCGGATGACGGCGGATGACGGCGTGAATCGTGTCGTGGTGAGAAGACGGCGGCGCAAGGCGAGTGCGAGAAAGAGAGAGCGTGAGGGGTAGGGTTTTGAGTTGTGACGGCACGAAGTGAAAATGAACTCCTCGCGGGTAAGACTGTAAATACAAGTCACGCCGCGGTGTGTTAAAAAACGTGCCGCGGCGATATAATTAAAAATCGTATTATGTAGTGTGCCACGGCGTATTTGAAAAACACGCCGCGGCAAAAACACGCCGCGGCGGGAATTGGTGAAACAGGGCGAGGGCGAGGGCGAGAGGCACGGCGAAAGGGAAGGAGTCGCGGAGAGTCAGGCACGGCGCAAATGAGAAAATGGCTAAATACGATACACGCCTCGGCTTATTGTTTGTAGCGCCACGGCGTATTTTTACAAACGAAATGTCGTGGCGTTATTCAAGACACGCCGCGGCATACAAGGGGTTTATTGCGGCTTTATGAACAACGGTTTCATTCTGTCGTTGTGTACCATCCATGCCACGGCGTGTAAGAGATCATGCCACGGCTTATCTCTATAAAGTCATGTGCCGTGGCGTTTTCAAATGCACGCCGCGGCGTAAAGTCCATGGTATGAACAACGGTTTTTAAGGTTTCATCGTGTACCAATAATGCCGCGGCGTGTAATACATAATGCCGCGACTTATACCGCATGGTATGAACAACGGTTAATAGAGTGTCGTTGTGTACCAACAATGCCGCGGCATTTTATATACGCCGCGGCTTATAAACATCTCAATGACACATTTTCAACAATGGAAAATATATCCGTGGTGAATTTGAAAGTGTGCCACGGCGTGTTTATGCGTGTCGCGGCGTGACCTGATTTTCAACCATGGAAAAAAAATGGAAAATATATCCGTGGTGAATTTGAAAGTGTGCCGCGGCGTGTTTATGCTTGTCGCGGCGTGACCCGATTTTCAACCATGGAAAAAAAATTTCATGGTAGAAACTTGGATTTCGACCATGGATAAAAAAATCCATGGTTGAAACTCCGTGGTAGGATCAACAATTTGTACTAATGTTCATTTGCCTTCTTCCCGTTTTTCACTCATATATAATATTATATATATATATATATATATATATATATATATATATATATATATATATATATATATATATATATACATAAAGAGTGAGTGTGTGACATTGAGTGGAAAAGTGTAGTTCTTAATAGTTGTGATAAAAGTTCCAAATTATTTTCTAACTAACAAAAAACACGACATCAACATCAATAACCTCCATCTTTAATAAATGCATGAAAAAACCATAACATATTTTATTATGATATTCAAATGTAACAAGAATCACTACATTACGTTTAACATATTCGTACACACGGGTGTACGTTATTTGTCCAAATATATTCCAAGAATCACTAATTTCATGCAGAAACCCAAGCTTGAAACACGCTTTCTCAGTGAGGAAGAGGCGGGGACGTGGCACGGCCGGCGAAAGCCTTACCTGCGATCGCTGAAGAATTATTCCGTTCAGGGAAGGCGGTTTGTTGCCGCCCTTTTCCAGTGATGATAGCATTGCAATCTTCCCGCAACCGGCAAAGGCCATGCCGTTGATCGTCGATGGTATCACCGGGTTCGGTGCTGAGGGCGTGTTACCACCCTTTTGCTCCGAAGAGAGCAATGCAATATCCCGGCGACCGGAGATGGCCAAGCCATTGATTGTTGAGGGTTCTGTCGGGTTCGAGGCCGCGGGCAGGTTACCACCCTTTTGCAGTGATGATAACATATTAATCTCCTTGCTACCGGTGAAGGCCATGCTGTCGATCGTCGACTGTACTACCGGGTTCGGTGCTGAGGGCGTGTTACTAACCTTTTGCAATAACATTAGCAACGTAACCTCCCCGCGACCAGCGAAGACCATGCCATTCAACGTTGAGGGTTCTCTCGGGCTCGGCGCCAAGGGCGGGTTACCACCATTTGGCAATGACGATAGCAGTGGAGTCTCCCGTCGACCGGCGAAGGCCATGCCGTTCATCGTCGAGGGCTCTCTCGCGCTCGGCACCGAGGATGGGTTACCGCTCTTTGGCAGCAACGATAGCAACGCGATATCCCGTTGAGCAGCCAAAGGCATGCCGTCGATCATTGAGCGTTCTACCGGACTCGCCGCTGGGGGCGTGCTAGCACCTCTTGGCAGGGAAAGGGACGATAGTAATGCGATACCCCGGCGACCCGTGAAGGCCATACCGTCGATCATCAAGGGTACTACCGGGTTCGGTGCCGGGGATGTGTTACCAGCCTTTTGAAGCGATGATAGCAAAGCGATATTCCGTCGAGCGGTGAAGGCCATGCCCTCGTACGGCCCTTTTGCAGAGACGAAAGTAAGAGAATATTATCACTTACCAACACTTTGATAGCCTGAACGTGGCTCAAATTTCAAACTGTAGATAACCACAAAAACAGTTGCGAGAAGCAAAAAAAGCTTTGATAATATGATCATATGATGATTCATTGTGGTCTAGGGTATGCCAAAGAATTAGCCGAGTAATGTAATGAACAAAGAGAATTTTGTATTTTTTGATAATAGTGAAAAGATAAAAATGGTGTAAATTGGTGAATTATAGAGTAAAGATAGAAGGGTATTTATAATTATACTATATAGTAACATGAAACTTTTTTAAAAATTAATTAAATTAAGATGGCGAACTTGGAGGTTTTGATTTCCGATCTTTTGAATATCGCAAGGACTTGACTCGTGAGTTTGACGAGTAAAATAAGGAGTTTAAATATGGAATTGGTCAGATACTTCAGAGAAATAGAATTATAGATAAATAAAAACTCGCTTTTGAATTTGTTTATTAAACCTAGTATTTTTCTTTACATCACGTGACCTTAATTAGTCACCAGAAGACTTTACGGAGATGTCGGATTCAGTATTATCTACCATCTGTGTTTGAGAGATTAGACTATTGATTATGTATTTGAGATATTAGACAATGTATTTGATAGTTGAGATTAATTCGACTATGTTTTATTCGTGTTTTAGATTTAAACTTTGTGATGGAATTATATGTGTGCATGAGTTTATCTACATATGTTTTGAATTTGAGGAATGATATTATAATTTTTTTTATAAGTTTTCGCTTGACACGATGCTCCGGTCGATGCCATAAACTCCGTTTCGCAAGACGATAAGGCCACAATTTTCTGCTTTTGTGACTGCCAGTTGATCAGATTCCTGATTAGATAAAATGCCATACCTCTAGTACTTTTTCTGTCATCGACATCACCGGCTAAGTCACTGTCGGTGAAACCGACTAGTTCTTCAATTCCACTTTCTTTTCCGTATTGGATCACATAGCTCGTCTTTCCCTTCACGTAACGAAGGATGTGCTTCACAGCCTGCTGGTGTAAAGCGGTAGGATTCTCCATGTGACGAATCACTATGCCAACTGCATATGAGATGTCCCGTCGGGTATGGGTTAGGTACCTGAGACTCTTCATACATCTGTCGAGTCGAGTGTTCCATGCACGTGGTGCTTGCTGCAACCCATAAAAACCTTTTGACAACTTGTACACCTTGTACTCGGTGGTCTTGTCGATGAAGCGTTCTGGTTGAGCAACGTAGACTTCTTCTTCCAGTTCACCATTCAAAAACGCCGATTTGACGTCCAGGTGATGGATTTTCCAGCCTCGGTGAGCTGCAAGGGCTAGGATAAGCCTTACTGTGTCGAGTCTGTCTATTGGAGCAACCGAGAGTAATAAGACAAAACAAAAGTCTCTTCACAAATCAGTTTATAGACATCTTCACCGTTCAAAATTTTTGGAGGAGGTCGATGTTCTTGTTGTCCATTAAACGTTTTTTCTTTCTGTCTGTACGGGTGATCTCTCGGTAAAAATCTCCTATGGTCGAGAAAAACTGTTTTCTTCCCATGTTTCAACCGGACTGAAGATGTATTTTTTATGCAGACTGGACAACCAATAGAACATTTCACCGAGTAACCAGACAAGTTTCCGTACGCCGGGAAGTCATTGATTGTCCACATTAACATTGCTTTCAACTTGAACACTTCGCGTCGGTAAGCATCGTTGATCTCAATTCCTTCGTTCCACATCATCTTTAGATCATCGACCAAAGGTGCCAAGTAGACGTCGATGTCATTTCCTGGTTGGCTCAGTCCCGAAATTAAAAGAGTCAACATCAAGAACTTCCGCTTCATACACAACTTAGGAGGGAGATTGTAGTTGCAAAGTATTACAGGCCAAACACTATAGCGACTACTCATGTTACCAAAAGGATTCATCCCTCCCGTCTGTTGCCAAACCGAGACGCAAATTCCTGGGTTCTGAGCTGAATTCCGGATACCGAGTATCAAAACTTTTCCACTGTGAAGCATCACAAGGGTGTCTTAAAATGCCATCATTACTCTGATTTTATGAGTGCCAAACCATGTTCTCCGCGTGATTAATATTGTTAAACATGCGTTTGAGGCGGGTGAATGGGGGAATGTACCATAATACTTTTTGCGGAACCCCTTTGATACCGTCATGTGGCTCCTTTCCTTTCTTCCACCTTGACCCATTGCACAGTGGAGATTCACTTAATTATGTATGCTCGTTCCTATACAGTACGCAATCTTTTGGACATGCATGAAACTTTTCAAACTTTAAACTTAACAAGCCCAGTGTCTTATTTGCCGCATATATTCCTGTCGGAACTTTATTACTGGCCGGCAACGTTTCACGAAGGAGTTCCAACAATTGCGTGAAGCTAGAATTTGTCCAACTTCCTGCCTCCTTTAAATGGAATAGTGATACCAAAAACCCTATTTTCGTTGTGTTACTCCCATCATACAAAGGCGCTTCGAAATCCCCCACCATCGACTCTAATAATTGCGGTCTTCCCACAAAATTATAGTCGATATCATCCATGAAACCATCAATGTCATCGGCTTCGTCTTTGCATTCTTCTTCTTCAACTAATTCATTGACTCTCTTACCACGTATCTTTTCTCCATGAAAGTACCAATGATCATAGGAACTCATAATACCAATAGCTAACAAATGGGATTTGACTACTTTCATAGATTTTGAAACTAAATTTCCACACAAAAGACAAGGACACCTAATCAAATCTCCTTCTTCAAAGTTTAAACGCACAAAATCCATAAATTCTTGAACACCATGTCGGTAATCATCGCTCATTCTATTTTTCGTCATCCATTCCCTAAATGCCATATTGCAAATAAAGAATTTGAAGATTAAATACCGTTTTCTTCCGTGATGAAGCACCGAGCCCGAATTCGAAATCGATGGAAAGTCGCCTAAGAGAGAAAAAAAACTAGGGTTTTTGGAGTTATGGTGTAAATGGTTATGAAAATCTGCAAATTTGAAGATCTGCGTAGTATGCCGCGGCATTAGGTAATTACGCCACGGCATGTTGATATATTATCGACCCTTTTTTTAGACATTCTCGATCAAACTTGATTTTGGAAGAATATTTTTCCCGATATTAGCCGCGGCTTTCGTCATTTATCGGAGGGCATAATGGTGACAAGCTTCAATGTGCCGCGGCTTTGGGTAACATGCGCCGCAGCTTGATCGTGCTGACGTAAAAACGGCTATATTTTTACTAGCTACTAGGGTTAAATTTATTACCTTCCAACGGTTATAAACGGCTATATTCGCGAAAATAGTTTAAAAAACTTATAATTCATAACTTTTTGCTATATATACAACCATTTAGCTTATATTTTGACCCACACAAAATATCTTGTCTACAAAAATTGAAAATTATTATGGATGATCATCCGTCTTCTATCGGTAATGGCCCAGTCGTTATTGTTTCGTCCTCTTCTTCGTCTTCTTCCGATGATGACAACGATCACCAGGTAAATCTATCAGATGATACGGTGGTCCCAGAAACAAATTCCGATGATACGGTGGTCCCTGATACAAACTCTTATTCGGAATTCCCAGAAATTATAAACTCCAATGATACTATAGTCCCAGAAACAAATTCTCAAGAAAGCATTCAAAATTCCGAAGAAACCGTAGAGTCTGAAATACCTCCAGGTCAAATTCGCTCCGCTCTTTCAATTGGTTCAAGCCGCACAAGAGGTAGTGGTGGATCAAAATTTTCTTCATCGTGGGAGACAGATTTCCATATAAAGTATGAGTGGAATAGCTCGACTCAAAATTTTGATAAGCACACTAAATGCAAATGGTGCGGACTATTGTTTATTCTTCCCTACCCAGTACGAGAAATCGATTCGCTTCATGCTCATGGCGTGCGTTGTCGTCGAAAATATTGTATTTAAATATTTATTATTTTACGTTTTTTCATTGTAGTTTTATTATTATGTGACAAATGTAGCTTTAAATATTGATGGAGTTGTAATGTGGCACGACTTATCATAATGTACTTGTAATGTGTTGTAATGTGATACTTGAAATGTTTTGCAATGTGGTACTTATCATAATGTACTTGTAATGTGGTACTAGTAATGTTTTGTAATGTGGTACTTTCCATATGGTACTTGTAATGTGAAATTATTGATGATAATAATGTATTTATAATATAAACATATGTATTCATAATTGTATATATTTTATAATTAATCACATATATATTCGTACATATTTTTATGAAACGAATAATAATTACAGTTTAATTTTATGGGTTTAAAGTTAAGGGTTTTAAGTTAAGGAAATATTATAAAAATTAATTCATAACGCCGCGGCGTAACGTTAATAAGCCTTGGCAAGACCTATTGAACCATGATTAATAACCGTAGTCGAACTCACGCCACGGCATATCAAAATCTATGCCTCGGCATTTTAACAATGGCCGCGGCAGAATGGTAGTAACGCCGCGGCGTTTAGTGCCTTATAGAGTCCATGCTCTCTGTATAATTTGAAACAACATATAGGCCTCGGCATGGTATCAGCAAGCCGTGGCTTCGTTGGCCATGCCAAGGCATGGGTAACAGAATGCCGCAGCTTACATCGTCTGTTTACCAAAGTACCCTCACAATATGCAACTTGCCGAGGCCTTTCGTTAAAGTGCCGCGTCGAGTTGCATAATCAAGAGGGAAAATTTGTAAATTTAAATGAAGCCACAGCGTGTTCATTCAAATGCCGAGGCATGATAAGTAAATTTACAATGTAATTATTAGTTATCATATTAATTGTAACACAATTTTAGTAAATTAAATTATCTCATTAATAAACTATGAAAATGTTGATAATTTTATTATAAAAAAAATTAAATAATGCACTTAATAATCATAACTAAATAATCGTTCAAACAAAAAACACAACATTGTACTATTAATTATATAATTTTTCAAACCAAAAATATAAAAATAAATATAATTACAGTTTAATTTTATGGGTTTAAAGTCTAGGGTAAAATTGTAAAAATTATATAACCACGCCGCGGCTTATTTTGTAGAAGCCACGGCTTTATCTCAAACGTCGGATATATCCGTTGCAGAAACTGAACACGCCGCGGCATATGTAACTCCTGCCGCGGCTTTCCTTCGGTGACACAAAAACGGCTAGTTTTTTTTTTCACCCGAATTATTACCCCACAACGGTAATAAACGGCTATATTTGTCAAAATAATGTTAAAAATGTTTAAATTCACGCAAATCTTCTATTTAAACCTATACCTGTTCACATTTTATTCTATGTTTCATCAAATTAATCCTTAGATTCAAAAATATCATCATTTTTCTTTGTTATGGATAATTCGTCTTGTTTCGGTTCGTCATCGGAATATCATCAAGGCTTATTTTTCGGGTTCGCCTCTTGCTCTTCTTCCGATGATGATAGTTTTTCTATGGATACAAGTTCCAATAATACTATTGTCATATCCTCCGACGACACCGAGGAGTTTGAAATGCCTCCGAATCAACCTCTAAATCGGACCTCTCGTGCCGGTGAGCCACGACCGACGAGGGGGCGTGGGCGTGGGCGTGGGCGTGGACGTGGTAGACCACCGTCTTTACTATGGGAAACAGATTTTCAAATGAGGCTCAAATGGAACAATGAGACTCAAACTCAAGATAGGTACGCCAAATGCAAATGGTGCCGTCAAGAGATTCTCGCAATCGTTGAACGAGGCACAACTCATTTACGCCGACATGCCAATCGTTGTCGTAGAGATTTAGGTATTGATGACGAATTATGATTTTAATTGTTGTAGTTTTATTAATATAATTTTGAATTGTTGTGAGTTATTTTGTTATTTGAAAAAGTATTAAATGTAATGTTTGATTGTTGTGAGTGATTTTGTTGTTTTAAAACTTTTAAATGTAATGTTGAATTGTTGTGAGTGATTTTGTTGTTTTAAAACTATTAAATGTAATATTTAATTGTTGTAAGTGATTTTGTTGTTTTAAAATTATTAAATGTATTGTTTAACTGTTGTAAGCGATTATCTTGTTTTAATATTAAATTTAATGTTGAATTGTTCGAAGTGATTTTGTTGTTTTAAAATTAATAAATGTAATGATGTATGATACTCGCCGCGGCACAATGTTAACAATGCCGTGGCAAGACCTATTGAACCATCATTAAAAACCGTAGTCGAACTCACGCCACAACATATCAAAATCTATGCCTCGGCATTTTAACAATGGCCGCGGCAGAATGGTAGTAACGCCGCGGCGTTTAGTGACTTACAGAGTCCATGCTCTCTGTATAATTTGAAACAACATATAATTTTTCAAACCAAAAATATAAAAATAAATATAATTACAGTTTAATTTTATGGGTTAAAAGTCTAGGGTAAAATTGTAAAAATTAATTAACCACGCCGCGGCTTATTTTGTAGAAGCCACGGCTTTATCTCAAACGTCGGATATAACCGTTGCAGAAACTGAACACGCCGCGGCATATGTAACTCCTGCCGCGGCTTTCCTTCGTTGACACAAAAACGGCTAGTTTTTTTTTTTCGCCCGAATTATTACCCCACAACGGTAATAAACGGCTATATTTGTCAAAATAATATTAAAAACGTTTAAATTCACACAAATCTTCTATTTAAACCTATACTTGCTCACATTTTATTCTATTGTTCACCAAATTTATCCTTAGATTAAAAAATATCATCACTTTTCTTAGTTATGGATGATCCGTCTCGTTTCGGTTTATCATCGGAATATCACAAAATCTTTGTCGTGTTTTCCTCTTTTTCTTCCTCCGATGATGATAGTTTTTCCATGGAAACAAGTTCCAATAATACTATTGTCATATCCTCCGACGACACCGAGGAGTTTGAAATGCCTCCGAATCCAACTCTAAATCGGACCTCTCATACCGGTGGGCCACGACCGACGAGGGGGCGTGGGCGTGGACATGGTAGGCCACCGTCTTTACTATGGGAAACAGATTTTCAAATGAGGCTCAAATGGAACAATGAGACTCAAACTCAAGATAGGTACGCGAAATGCAAATGGTGCCGACAAGAGATTCTCACAATCGTTGAACAAGGCACAACTCATTTACGTCGACATGCCAATCCTTGTCGTAGAGAGTTAGGTATTGATGACGAATTATGATTTTAATTGTTGTAGTTTTATTAATATAATATTGAATTGTTGTGAGTTATTTTGTTATTTGAAAAAGTATTAAATGTAATGTTGAATTGTTGTGAGTGATTTTGTTGTTTTAAAACTATTAAATGTAATATTTAATTGTTGTAAGTGATTTTGTTGTTTTAAAATTATTAAATACTATCTCGTACGGTATTCACTTTATGCCCTCAAGTTTACATTCCGATATTCAATTTATGTCCTCAAGTTTAAGAAGACTACATTTCACATCTCGCGAGTAAAAATATAAGTAACTATGGTATAAATTGACAAAAAAAATGAATTTATATTTTTTAAAAATTATTTTTGCGAATATAGCTGTTTTTTAAGGTTGGACATCATAAATTAAACCGTGGCAAGTATAGACATACCGCGGCAAGTTTTAGTCACACCGCGGCCTAATATGGCTAAAGTTAAGCATGCTCTCTGTATAATTTTTTGTCGTAATCAGCCGCGGCTGGTTGTAATCTTGGCTTTACTTGACAATGCTGAGGCATTATAATCTTGATCGAACTCAGGTCGAACTCAGAATCCTCGATCTAAAAAATGAAATAAAGCAAGATTAGATCAATATTGAAAAAATTGAATTTCACAATTGAAGACAAATAAAGATATATATACTTACCCCAGCTTTCTTGCATAGACCTGTGATAAGGAACGGGAAGCCCAGTGCATTCTTCGAGGCGCCGTACGCCATGTGGGTCATGTAGAAGAAGATGAATCGACCAACGTCGATATTCAACCCCCTAACCGCCGCGTAGATCAACTTGAGAAAGTTGAACTGCAGCTCCATGAAGTGCAGATGCGGGAATAGGTTGGCCCCGAAGAAGTACATCCAAACCTTGGCTCGCCGATTCAACTGATTTTTATTTAGTCGCATCTCTCCGGCCCTATTGTGCCATTGTGCTCCGGGAGTAGCAATGGTCGCTGCCATGTTGTCGTAAAACTCTTGATACAATTCTTGATCGCCCAATTGGTTGTGCTCGTTTTCCTCGTCGGTTAAATTTGGGGTTCCGTAGTATTCATTGATTACTTGAGCATTGATTGCAAATCGGATATGCCGAACAGTCACAAATCCATCGACTGACTCGTCGGGAAGAGCGGCACAGAAATCGTGGACCAATGTCCTCCTCGCCTTAAACCTAGGTTGGAGCATGAAATTTTTCCAACCGCGTTGTTCGATACTCTCATTGAGAGCGTCGCCAAGGTCACCCATGTCCGTAATGGGTATTTTCGCAAATCCACGCTCCGGGCATAATTGTCGCTTGCAAAGAACTTGAAATCGTTTCCTTGCCGCTTCTGTTTTGAAACTGGGCGGTACTTGAATTGAAGGTGTTAGTGGTACTTGTTCCTCCTCGTTGACTGTAGGCGGGACTCGGCTCGACGATCCGTTTCTAACTACAAGATATCCCCTTGCGCGTTTTGACTTTGGTGCCATTGAAATCTATAAAAAAGAAAAGTTAATGCCATAACATATTAATTCAAGCCAAAAAACTAATTAACCAAAGATATTAGATAATCCTATAAACTAACTAACTTAACTAATTAAACTCATTAATCCAAACCAAACTAAATAAACTAATTGACCTAAGGATACATCACAAATAACTAATCATATAACCAATCAAACAAAACCAAACATAATCAAAGTACAAAATATAATCATATAACGTAATTCGATAAATGCAATTTCAATACCTAATTAATTTAACACCCAATTTCAAAACTCAAATTTGAAATTAAATTTCAATACCCAAACCTAATTTAAAAACCCAATTAATTTCAATACCCAATTAACTTCAAAACCTAATTTCAAAACTTAATTACAAAACCTAATTACAAAACCTAATTTCAATACCCAAACCTAATTTAAAAACCTACATTCAAAACCCAATTAATTTCAAAACCTAATTTCAATACCCAATTAACTTCAAAACCTAATTACAAAACCTAATTTCAATACCAAAAAAAAAAAATTTAATACCTAAACCAATTTAATCAATTCATAAAATCAAATTTCACTTAAAAATAGATACAAGAACTTGATATCAATGACTTAATACAACAATACTCAAATCCTATTTCGAATTAACAACAACAAAAAAACGAAAAAAAAAAACAGAAAAACAAAGCTTGAAATCGACACTTACTCGTGGAGGTCGACGGCGTAGGGCTTGGACGGCAACGGCGGATGACGGCGGATGACGGCGTGAATCGTGTCGTGGTGAGAAGACGGCGGCGCAAGGCGAGTGCGAGAAAGAGAGAGCGAGAGGGGTAGGGTTTTGAGTTGTGACGGCACGAAGTGAAAATGAACTCCTCGCGGGTAAGACTGTAAATACAAGTCACGCCGCGGTGTGTTAAAAAATGTGCCGCGGCGATATAATTAAAAATCGTATTATGTAGTGTGCCACGGCGTATTTGAAAAACACGCCGCGGAAAAAACACGCCGCGACGGGAATTGGTGAAACAGGGCGAGGGCGAGGGCGAGAGGCACGGCGAAAGGGAAGGAGTCGCGGAGAGTCAGGCACGGCGCAAATGAGAAAATGGCTAAATACGATACACGCCTCGGCTTATTGTTTATAACGCCACGGCATATTTTTACAAACGAAATGTCGTGGCGTTATTCAAGACACGCCGCGGCATACAAGGGGTTTATTGCGGCTTTATGAACAACGGTTTCATTCTGTCGTTGTGTACCATCCATGCTACGGCGTGTAAGAGATCATGCCACGGCTTATCTCTCTAAAGTCATGTGCGGTGGCGTTTTCAAATGCACGCCGCGGCGTAATGTCCATGGTATGAACAACGGTTTTTAAGGTTTCATCGTGTACCAATAATGCCGCGGCGTGTAATACATAATGCCGCGGCTTATACCGCGTGGTATGAACAACGATTAATAGAGTGTCGTTGTGTACCAACAATGCCGTGGAATTTTATATACGCCGCGGCTTATAAACATCTCAATGACACATTTTCAACAATGGAAAATATATCCGTGGTGAATTTGAAAGTGTGCCGCGGCAGGTTTATGCGTGTCGCGGCGTGTATAGATTTTCAACCATGGAAAAAAAATTCCATGGTAGAAACTTGGATTTCAACCATGGATAAAAAAATCCATGGTTGAAACTCCGTGGTAGGATCAACAATTTGTACTAGTGTGTTTCAAATTATACAGAGAGCATGGATTCTGTAAGTCATTAAATGCCGCGGCGATTGTTGAAATGCCGAGGCATAGTTTTTCATATGCCGTGGCGTGAGTTCGACTACGGTTATTAGTCATGGTTCAATAGGTCATGCCACGGCATTGTTAACATTGTGCCGCGGCGAGTATCATACTTTCTTCAATTGAAAAAATTAAAAAATATATAGAGTACAACATTACATTTATTAATTTTAAAACAACAAAATCACTACGAACAATTCAACATTACATTTAATATATTAAAACAACATAATCGCTTACAACAGTTAAACAAAACATTTAATAATTTTAAAACAACAAAATCACTCACAACAATTCAACATTACATTTAATAGTTTTAAAACAACAAAATCACTCACAACAATCCAACATTACATTTAATACTTTTTCAAATAACAAAATAACACACAACGATTCAAAATTATATTAATAAAACTACAACAATTAAAATCATAATTCGTCATCAATACCTAAATCTCTACGACAACGATTGGCATGTCGGCGTAAATGAGTTGTGCCTCGTTCAACGATTGCGAGAATTTCTTGACGGCACCATTTGCATTTGGCGTACCTATCTTGAGTTTGAGTCTCATTGTTCCATTTGAGCCTCATTTGAAAATCTGTTTCCCATAGTAACGACGGTGGCCTACCACGTCGACGCCCACGCCCACGCCCACGCCCCTCGTCGGTCGTGGCCCACCGGCACGAGAGGTCTGATTTAGAGTTGGATTCGGAGGCATTTCAAACTCCTCGGTGTCGTCGGAGGATATGACAATAGTATTATTGGAACTTATATCCATAGAAAAACTATCATCATCGGAGGAAGAGCAAGAGGCGAACCCGAAAAATAAGCCCTGATGATATTCCGATGACGAACCGAAACGAGACGGATCATCCATAACAAAGAAAAATGATGATATTTTTTAATCTAAGGATTAATTTGATGAAACATAGAATAAAATGTGAACAAGTATAGGTTTAAATAGAATATTTGTGTGAATTTAAAAGTTTTTAACATTATTTCGACAAATATAGCCGTTTATTACCGTTGTGGGGTAATAATTCGGGTGAAAAAAAAAACTAGCCGTTTTTGTGTCAGCGACATAAAGCCGCGGCAGGGGTTACATATGCCGCGGCGTGTTCAGTTTCTGCAACGGATATATCTGACGTTTGAGATAAAGCCGTGGCTTCTACAAAATAAGCCGCGGCGTGGTTAATTAATTTTTACAATTTTACCCTAGACTTTAAAAGAATAAAATTAAACTGTAATTATATTTATTTTTATATTTTTGGTTTGAAAAATTATATAATTAATAGTACAATATTTTGTTTTTTGTTTGAACGATTATTTAGTTATGATTATTAAGTGCATTATTTTGTTTTTTTATACTAAAATTATCAACATTTTCATAGTTTATTATTGAGATAATTTAATTTACTAACATTGTGTTACAATTAATATGATAACTAATAATTACATTGTAAATTTACTTATCATGCCGTGGCATTTGAATGACCACGCTGTGGCTTCATTTTAATTTACAAATTTGCCCTCTTGATTATGCAACTCGCCGCGGCACTTTCACGAAAGGCCTCGGCGAGTTGCATATTGTGAGGGTACTTTGGTAAACAGACTATGTAAGCTGCGGCATTCTGTTACCCATGCCTTGGCATGGCCAACGAAGCCACGGCTTGCTGATACCATGCCGAGGGCTATATGTTGTTTCAAATTATACAGAGAGCATGGACTCTGTAAGTCACTAAACGCCGCGGCCATTGTTAAAATGCCGAGGCATAGATTTTGATATGCCGTGGCGTGAGTTCGACTACGGTTATTAATCATGGTTCAATAGGTCTTGCCAAGGCTTATTAACGTTACGCCGCGGCGTTATGAATTAATTTTTATAATATTTCCTTAACTTAAAACCCTTAACTTTAAACCCATAAAAATAAACTGTAATTATTATTCGTTTCATAAAAATATGTAAGAATATATATGTGATTAATTATAAAATATATTACAAGTATAAATACATTATTATCATCAATAATTCCACATTACAAGTACCATATGGAAAGTACCACATTACAAAACATTACTAGTACCACATTACAACACATTACAAGTACATTATGATAAGTACCACATTGCAAAACATTTCAAGTATTACATTACAACACATTACAAGTACATTATGATAAGTCGTGCCACATTACAACTCCATCAATATTTAAAGCTACATTTGTCACATAATAATAAAACTACAATTAAAAAACGTAAAATAATAAATATTTAAATACAATGTTTTCGACGACAACGCACGCCATGAGCATGAGCCACATGACGGTATCAAAGGGGTTCCGCAAAAAGTATTATGGTACATTCCCCCATTCAGCCGCCTTAAACGCATGTTTAACAATATTAATCACGCGGAGAACATGGTTTGGCATTCAAAAAATCAGAGTGTGATGGCATTTTAAGACACCCTTGTGATGCTTCACAGTGGAAAAGTTTTGATACTCGGTATCCGGAATTCAGCTCAGAACCCAGGAATTTGCGTCTCGGTTTGGCAACAGACGGGATGAATCCTTTTGGTAACATGAGTAGTCGCTATAGTGTTTGGCCGGTAATACTTTGCAACTTCAATCTCCCTCCGAAGTTGTGTATGAAGCGGAAGTTCTTAATATTGACTCTCTTAATTTCGGGACCTAGCCAACCAGGAAATGACATCGACGTCTACTTGGCACCTTTGGTCGATGATCTAAAAATGATGTGGAACGAAGGAATTGAGATCAACGATGCTTACCGACGCGAAGTGTTCAAGTTGAAAGCAATGTTAATGTGGACAATCAATGACTTCCCGACGTACGAAAACTTGTCTGGTTACTCGGTGAAATGTTCTACTGGTTGTCCAGTCCGCATCAAAAATACATCTTCAGTCCGGTTGAAACATGGGAAGAAAACAATTTTTTCGACCATAGGAAATTTTTACCGAGATATCACCCGTACAGAAAGAAAGAAAAAAAGTTTAATGGACAACAAGAACATCGACCTCCTCCAAAAATTTTGAACGGTGAAGATGTCTATAAACTGATTTGTGAAGAGACTTATGAAGTGCTTGGAAAAAGAACGTCGAGTGGTAAGAGGAAGCAAAAGAAATTTGAAGATAGACCGTTCAAAAAAGTATCAATCTTCTACGAGCTCCCGTATTGGAAGACGCATTACGTTCGACATTGTTTGGACGTTATGCACATCGAAAAAAATGTATGTGAAGCGATTGTTGGTACATTGCTTGACGATCCAAATAAAACAAAAGACGCGAAAAATGCTCGACAAGATCTCGTTGAATTGGGTATAAGACCGGATTTGCATCATAAAATGGCTAGAAAGAAGACATTACTACCACCGGCTGTCCACACTTTATCGAGAGCGGAGCGAAGGAAGCTTTGTGGATGGCTTGCGGCGATAAAAGTTCCCGAAGGTCATTATTCGAACTACAAGAGGTTTGTATCTATGAAAGATTTGAGACTTATCGGAATGAAGACTCACGATTTTCATATGTTGCTTCAACAAATACTGCCTCTTGCATTGCGAGGGTTTTTGCCAAAGGAAGTTCGATTCGCAATTTCAAAGTTATGTGAATTTTTCAACAAAATTTGCTCCAAAACTATTAAAGTTAAAGGTCTTGACGAGTTGCAAGCGGACTTGGTAAAAACCCTATGTATGCTCGAGATGTTCTTTCCACCTTCATTTTTTGACATCATGATTCACTTAACCGTTCACCTAGTACGGGAAGTGAAGTTATGTGGACCTATATTTCTACGGTGGATGTATCCAATTGAACGGTATATGAAAGTCTTGAAAGGATACGTGAAGAATTACAATAGACCAGAAGGGAGCATTGTCGAAGGATATATGGCAGAAGAGTCGGTTGAGTTTTGTGTAGAGTATTTCCCGAGAACTCGGCCAATTGGTGTTCCCAAATTAGCCAAAGCGGAATCCAAAGGCTTATCTGCAGGTAATTATTATAATTTTTTTATAAATAAATACGATTTTAATATTTAGATTACGTGTTGAATATAATATTTATTTTGATGTTCTTATGCACAGCAAATCTTTCAACTGTCAACCGAAAAGAATGGGAGCAAGCCGTTCTCCATGTGTTGCACAATTTAGACGTCGTGGAACCCTTTATCTATGTGCATATGAATAAGTTAAGATTTACTTATCCGAAAAAGTCAAAAAACAAAAAATGGCTAAAAGAAGAGCATAACCGTACGTTTGCAAAGTGGATCGATGAATATTGTTATGCAAGAAGAAAGAATTTACCAGGTACACGTCATGGTACGTTAACGGGTACCCGTTTTACACAAGGGAAATGGACGAAAAACACCCCGTACAAAATAGTGGTCTTACATTCTTTGCGGAAGGAGTCCATGTTGCGTCGGCCAAGGAAAAAAATCCAAAAAAAGCTTTTATGAGCTATTTTGGCTATGTAGAAGATATTTGGGAGCTAGATTATTGTGGTTTGCGAGTTGGATTGTTTAAGTGCAAATGGGCGGACAACAACCATGTCAAAGTTGTCAATGATGGAGTTACGGTTGTTGACTTCAGACGGATGAGTTATGCCAATGATTCATTCATGTTGGCATCCCAAGAATCTCAAGTGTTTTATGTCTCGGACTCGGTCGATCAAGAATTATCTCTCGTCGTGCATGTGAATGCAAGAAATGTAGAAGAATCGAACGAAGAAGTTGAAGAAATCACTACCATCGCACCATTCTCCATCGGGCTACAATCGTTTGAAGACGTTGATGATGATGATGATGTTTCGTTTTTGCTACGTCGAGATATCCCGGCATTGGAAATTGATTGAATAATAATTTTATTGTAATAATGTTATATTTTGATCTTGTTTTTCATGTATGAACAATTAGTTATCGTGTTTATTTAATTGGAAATTGATTGAACAATTATTTTTCAATTAGTTATCTTTTAAAATTTTACTATTTGAAATTGTTTGAACAATTTTTTTTATAAATAAGTTTGTTAAATAAATGTAAATTTGGTTCATTTTGTACTTAATACCGCGGCCTTTTCGATTGAAGCCGCGGCGCGTTTCATACGAGAAACAATTGCCGCGGCATTTCCCAAATAGGCCGCGGCGAGTTGCATAAGGCATACGGTATTTACGTAAATTCAAAAGAACACCACGGCCTATACATACCGACGCCTTGGCATATGTACATAAAGCCTCGGCGTATTTCGTTCCTGCCGCGGCATATATCGCATCAAAATTATACAGAGAGCATGCGTTTTCTGCAGGCAAAGAAATGCCACGGCGTACAAAGAATATGCCTTGGCATGCAAGAAAGGCCGAGGCGTAGTACAATCATGCCGCGGCATTCTTAGACAAAAACTAAAAACCAAATTTTTACGCATGCGTTAAATCAGGTTATGCCGCGGTAATGTCTAACATGCCGCGGCTTTTGTAGACGAGCCTCGGCTCCAATATTTTTGTGCCGCGGCGTATTTACATACCAAAATATCAAAGAGTCTGTGTTAAGTTAAATCTTAACGTGCCGCGGCCTTGTGAACACTGTGCCACGGCCTTGTGAACACTATGCCGCGGCAGTTTCAAGGTTATGCTGCGGCATGTATCGGGATTTTCAAACAACGATTGCGTTTTTCCGTTGTCCAAAGCCGTTTTTGAATTCTTTATTCGATTTTAATCTGATTTCCCTCTATTTCAGCCCTATTCCTTCCCTCTTTTTCTTTAAATCTCCTCTCTTCTCTCTTCTTCCTCTCTCTCTTCACGCCGTCGCCGTGCCCCGCCTTTATCCGCCGTGCTCCACCATTCTCCGCCGCCGACGTATCCTTGCCGTGCCCTTACTCCGTTGAGGTGTGCTTCATCTTGTTTCTTCAACAAGCTAAGTCCTACCCCGTTCCCTAACTCCGAGTTATTGATTCTAACAAGGTTAGAATCCTATCCGAATTCAATATTACATATGTATTGCATTTTGTTAATGTTTGCCATGAAATGTTTTTATGCTTTTGTTTTTTTTCATGTTTGCCATGAAATGTTGTTTTATGCTTTTGTTGTCTTGAATGTTTGCAATGAAATGTGTTTGTTGTCTTGAATGTTTGCAATGAAATGCTTTTGTTGTCTTGTGCCGGGGAATCGGCAAGATACTTCCGGTATGATCTCTCTACCCTATTCAAGAGAGATCCGAATGATAAAAGAATCTTCGAGCGACCGGATATTGTTAAGAAGTATTACACGAGCATCACAGACGAACATTGGGAGGAGTTTGTTAATATTAGATTAAGCGATGAGTTCAAAGAAGTCTCGAATCAAAACAAAGCTAATAGGGCTCTCGTTGAGTACCCCTCTAGATCGGGTCGAAACGGATATCGGAAGCTTGATCAAATGCTATTAAGGGTTTTAATTTTATATTTTAAATTTAATCTATTGTCTATAATTGAATAACATTTTCCTTTGTTTCGTAGTTTGAAAAAAACGGAGTATGGGCGACAAAGCCGGAACTTTGGATCAAAATGAGGAATAATGAGGATGGTTCATTAAAGGATCCAAATCTAGAGCCTATTGTGAATAAAATAGTAAGTGTAATGAGTTTATTTGTATATTATTGACTTAAATATTTGTAATAATTCATTTTGTTATTAGGTGGAATGTACCACTCAAGTTGTGGACGACGATGAGGAAGAAGATATTTTGACAAGAGCTTTGGGGAAGAAAGAACATCCCGGACGAGTTCGGGGACAATCCAAATACGTCTCAAAGAGAGCATTTTACAAACAAGCCAAAGACTCAACGAATCCCCTTGTTCAAAGTCTCCTAGCCGAAATTAAAGATATGAAAGTCAAGTCGAAAGCGAGAGATGCGGCTTTCGAGGAATGGAAGGCTAAAGTGGAACAAATGATCCACGGATCATCTTCAAGAAATATTCAAGGTAGTAATGAACCACTCGATGCGCATAGTCCGGTAAGTCAACCTCTTGCTCCTTTAGCACCGATTGAATTGAATTTTGATGATGATCGTACTCCCGCAACAAAGGCTAAGGGAAAAGATTTTATTTCGAAAGGACCGAGTCTAGGGAGTAACGAGCCTTGTGATGTGCAAAGTCCGGAAAGGCCACCGTTTACTCCCGTAGCGCCGGTTAATGTGCAACTTGATGAAGGTCAAATTCCCGCGAAAAAGCCTAAGCGTAAAGGGTTCCTTTCGAAAGGGCTGAATAGAGAGAATATCAAATCTTTTAATGTGCAAAGTTGCGCTAGTCAATCGATTGCTCCTTCACCGGAGCTTGCGAACGTTCAAATTCAAGCTAAAAAGGCAAAGAGCTCGCCTTTGGTTTCAAAAGGACCTATTCTAGGTATTGGCGGAATTTCCCGGTTGATCCGGCGTCGTCTATTCCAAATACGTCCATTTCATTTAATGAAGGTCTTGATTGTCTCCTTTTTGCGGAGGGAATCGTTGAGCACGTCGCAACCGGGAAGGTGTTCCTAAAAAATGAAGAGGTTGGCGAGAAAATTCACAACATACCATTGGATAGAGATCATCGTCGGGTGTTAGTAGAAGTGTCGATGTCTAAAGACCCTATTCCTCTCCCGGTATCGGTTCAATGGATCGAAACCATTGATGACGCGGTGGGGACCTTTGTGCCTTGGCCAGTGTCCCTTATTGAAGAATTAAACTCCAAAGGTAATCAAGCTCCCAAACCTAAGCCCAAAAATATAGCCAAAAGTTTGTATTACAATGAAATGGCACAAAAGATTAACTTGAACCATGTTAATCCCCGATTGAGAGCGTTAGAGTATTATGCAAACGACTATATGCTTGCAAAGGGAAAGAAAATAGCAGTTGAGCTTGATAAGAGTTTGTGTGATTTCGCTCCGTTGTTAAATTTTGATGACACACGTGAATTTCTCCTCTCTCAAGACTTGACCGTACTATGGATAATGATTTGTCAAAGGTATGTTTCCATTTTCATTTGCGATTTCATAATTTTTAAATATATAAATTACTGATTCATTTGTTATACATTAATTATTGTTATTTTTATTTGTAGTTATTTGCAAGAAAATCACATTCGCAATCCGGACATTTACGGTTTTCTTCCGCCATATGAAGACATCGGGTCCAACACAAAAGTAGGACATGCTAAGAAAAATGCATTAAAACTTGATGATGATCGATACTACAAACTTATACAAAATTGCAAGAATGGCAAAAGATGGTTAATGCCTTACAATAGTCGTCACCATTGGATTCTTCTTGTTTTTAACCCTTGGAAGGCTACCGTAGCGAAGTTTGATTCTCTCCCCAATTCAAGCGGTTTAAATAGCCACTTAGAGCAATTTTTCCAAAAGTAAGTATTCTAAAACATAATCATTTTTATGTTTAAGTTATTTGAATTCTTTAGTTTTTTTGTAGTATTAAAGACATATTCAAGGTTAATCACGACACCGGCCTCATGACACCCTCGTTGATAAAAACGGTGAATTCAAAAGGATGTCCGAAACAACCGGGAAATCATGAATGCGGATATTACGTCACGAAGTTCATGCACGACGTTGTGAGAAATGGTATGAATTTCGTCGATAGCAAACTTAATTATAGTGTAAACGAGATAGATGGATTGAATGTAGATTTAGGTATGTATGTGCTATCAAAGTTCGCTAACTATGACGATGAATATTAGAACATATTTTGGATTTGTTTGTTTATATTTGAACGGTGAATTTTGTATGGTGGATTATATGTTTTGTATGTATTGATCGTATAGTCTTTAACCGATGATATTTTAATGTATTAATATTTTTATTTTAATATTTTGGATTAATGCTTTTAATAAAAAATTTAATTTATATTTTATTTAATAAAATATTAATTACTAATTACAGGTTCTATCGGTATTAGAAAGAGGATAAAAAGTTACCGGGCGATTTTTTTCAAAAAAATCGCCCGGTTTTTTATTTTTTTTTAGTCTCTTTTTCAACAACGCTTAAAAACCGTCGCCCAAAAAAAATACAACCCTTCGGAAGGCAGTTTACGCCGCGGCTTCAAAAAACACGCCGCGGCGGAACAATACTAAGCCGCGGCTTTTTAGAAACAATGCAACGGCCTACCTCAAATAATGCCGCGGCATGTTTCTTCAAGCCGAGGCTTAATTTTGAAATATCAAAAAAACCCGCGGCGTGGTTTGATCATGCCGTGGCGTTTGAAAGTGTCGAAATGTCTAAAATAAGCCTCGGCTTGTTAAATACATGCCGCAGCGTTGGCTAAACTATGCCTCGGCGTGTTTGCCTTGATTATTCGTTTCCAGCCGCGGCTTGTTCGATAAAAGGCCGCGGCATTTTAGCTTTCGAACAACGGATAATTTCTTTGTTCATTAATTTCCAGCCGCGGCTAGTTAAAATAACGCCGCGGCGTTTTTGACTTTTGATTCGACTATAGCCGCGGCCTGATTTATATTATGCCGCGGCGTTTTGCTTTTGAACCACGGAAAACTCCGTTGTTCGTTCATTTCTAGCCGCGGCATGTAAACATAACACCACGGCCTGGTTGGCTTTTTATTCGATTATAGCCGCGGCCTTTTATTTTGTGCCGCGGCTTTTGATTTCGAACCACGGATAATTCCGTTGTTCATTCGATTAGAGCCGCGGCGTGTTTTATTACACGCCGCGGCGTTATCGCGTTCCAACCACGGAAATTTCCGTTGTAGGAAGATTTTCTCAACCATGGAAAAAATCCGTGGTTGGAACTTACTACCATGCCGGATTCTACCATAGTTAAGAACCATGGTTGAAATTTTTCAACCATGGTTTTTAACCATAGTTGAAACCCGGATTTGTAGTAGTGATACTAATAATTTCAAGAGACCTGAAATTGTACAATTCTTCACCCTCATCCCCCGTATACCATTCCTAAAAAAAGGATCCATTTTCCTACTATGATCCGAATAAGAATGGGGAGTCGGGGACCTTGTGCATTAGACCTTATCAGGCTGACCAATTTCGAGTTAACACTAGACCTAGCTAGATCCTTAGTTCTGGGAAAACCCCTTTTTCCTAAGCACGCCTTATCTTCGAGTTAGCACTCGCTCCAGAACCATTTCTAGATGATCACTTTCTCTAAATCATGTCATTTCTTCGACTCAGCTCCTCCAAGGCGAACAGTTCTAGGTAAAACTCTTTCTCCAAGGCTTTCTAGACCCTCAAGTTAACGATCGCACCGATTCAATTCTAGACGACTCTTTACTCCGAGGCTCACGACAAGTAACCGTTCACACCCTCGTTAAAAACTCCCGTCTCCTCAATTCACACTCACTAACCCTAAGCAACGTGATGAATTGATCTTAAAGGAGGATACGTAGATAACATTCACTTGACGGGAGTCCGGCATAATTTTTTTTTCTTTCTACACGGACAATCGACTTCATAAGGAAATCATCGATATGCATGACAACTCGAAGCCTCGCCGGAGATGACTATAACCTTTTCAGCTAAGTCGAGACATAAGTCAACCCTTGATGACTCCACCTTTGACCACCGACACAATTACATGGTCTGGCCCTGGGTTGAACATGTACCGGGTTCACTGTTAATCTAATTTTCCGCATTAACAGTATCAAAGGCGGACCGCCGCCAACAGCGCGCAAGTATAAATGACTAAAAAGCACTTTGGGAGTTTGGCGAGTTTGTTTTTATGCTTTAATTATGCGTTCTTTATTAGGGGATTAATTAATATTTTAATTTCCTTTTAAGCATGTTTTATTCTTGTAATTTAGAAAGCTTTTCGTTTTGTTATGTATTGTGATTCACAGTCCATACAAACTGTCATTTGGAATTGATGAAATTTATCATAGTCCTTTTAGGGCTTAGGATCACGTGAAATAATATTTCCCCATCTGCTTCTTCGTGTTGCACTTACGGCGGGGTGATTCTGCAGCGGCGCAACAATGAATTCGGCGGCAACCATCAAGACGGTTATGCCCGTCCACACAATCGAAATCCGGGATCATAACCAGCTAAATATCAATAGTGTTAATTAATTCATTGATTTATTACTGTTGACATATGTAATTTCTTGTTTCTCCTTGCCAAAGTTCATAAAGCCTATTATATAACAACTATTATATATTATGTTTATGTAGGGGTGTGCAAAATAACCGGTAACCGTATTTTAAAACCTTAACAAAAAGTTATTAGTTAAAAATAACCGTAACCGAATTCTTTTGTAAACATGTTAAGGTTAACTGTATCTGGTTTCAAACCAGATAAGGTTAGAGGTTATTTATTTTTCAAAACACGTTATTTTTGTAACTGGTTTTAATATTTATTTATTTAAAATTTTAAAGTTAAATTAAGTAAGTTACTATCTTTAAGCAAAAGTCTCTTCGAGTTTCTGAACTGAATATTTTTTATTTATTTATAATTGTTCATACTTTTTGGATTTATATTTTTGACCGGAATATTTCTTTTTGGACTCAGTTGTTTTATTGCAATTTCTTTTGGACCGATATGTTTTATCATTGCGATAAACTCTGTTAAATGCTGTATTAAAAATAAAGTTCAGGTTATTAAACAGGTTAATAAGATTTTAATAACCGAAAATTAGGTTAACCTGTTTCCAGTTAACCAGTTTTAAAAACTTGTTAAGGTTATTAAAACACAACTAACCGGAATTAGGTTAAGGATACCAAATAGTGAAAAATAAGCAGGTTAACCGACCGGTTGCAACTCTATGTTTACTTATATGATATAGGTAAATCATCATTTACCTATATGATATGTATCATTTGGGAGATATAATAATAATATATTACCATTTTCTTTATTAGATATATTATTTTGCATCGTTTGATATGTTATTTTTTAAAATATGTTTCGTTGTAATTTAATTTTTTATTATAAAATAATTTTAAAAATTGAGAAAAAAATAGATGCGCAAATCTTTAAATTTTGGCCCTCATAATTGTCGAGTTTATTGTGCTTATTTGATGCTTTGGAGAAACTATTTTCGTGTTCATAACTTTTCTCAGTTTTTTTTTTATAATATTTATTTAAATAGTTTTATATTTTTGTTATGTTAAATTTGAAAACTCTGTAACTTTAACTTTATAATCTTAATTGACGTATAAAAATAAGCATTGAAAAGCTTGTGATGAGACGAATCCTATGATAGGTTGAAAGATGGAACCTTCATTCCTTAAAGTTGCAATTCCATGCTAGCGAGATGTCGACTTGCTTTTTACTGTGAAAATGAATCCTAACTACTACTAAGAACTAACGGTACTTTCACTTTAACAGGAACCCGACACCCTTGCCTAAAAAGGTAGAGATGCGAGATGCGCTTCAGTTGCTGATGCCCTACGACATTTGTTACCTTAAAAGCAATGTCCATTTTCCTGTGCTACCGAAAAAAGTGTAAATAGTAAATAGCTCTTTAAGTCCTACAGTTTTAGCAGGCACTAGGCTAATAGGCATATCTCATTCAACGCCGGCATACGAAAAGCAGAGCAACTTGACTACGAGCAAGTCCAACTCACGAGACACTTCGTGCCTTACTTCATCTCTCTTACATAAGGAGTAGTCCATTCATATCTCATTCACAGGCTGTAGGCATACATAGGCTTCTGTATTTGTGAATACTGTTTTCGTAGGCGGTAGGCAGTAGGCAGACTCTTAGCTGGCGATTGGAGGCACTGACTTATGGCGTTACGAACTACTGGCACTGTCATCTTTCTGCGCGGATCTGTCTGCTCCTCCGGATCAATTGCCTTCCACTTTTCCCTCTAGATCATCGATACCTGGAAGGGTGGCAGAAGCGATATGAGGACGTGCGGGAGGGTCGTTATGAGATCAACGCCTGGGAGGAACTAAATAGGGAGCTCAAGGAAAGGATCTTTCTTTCTTTACATGAAATAAGACGGGGATAAGCGCCCTAACCACCAACCAGTAACTGCAAAGAAAAAGCGAGATAATCCATCATAACGAGAATTTTCATTTGCATTACCAGAAGAAAGAAAAATGCGCTAGATTTTGGGGATATAGACTAGGAAACTACTACTGGCTAATGGAATCAATTAGTTTAGCTCTATTATATATTCTGAAAGAAAGCAGAATAGCAAATGATTCTTTAGCTAATGAAATTAACACTCAAAAAACCAGGAACGGCCAATCACCAATACCAGTTAAAGCGGAAAATAAATGGCCTGGGGCGGAAGGCAAGAAGTCATTTTTCGAAAGGTTTTCTTCTTCGAGCGGCTCAATTGATTATGAAGATTGATAGTTATCCTATATAAGAGAAGGCAATCTAGGCAAGCAAAAGGCTATGAGTGCATATATATAATATATATGAATATTGTTATGCAAGAGTATTGAGATAGTGGAGGCTGCTATTTGTATAAACGATGCGAACAAAATAATGCTAGAGTTGAAATGAATAGAAGCGTACATGAGTTTATATAGCTAGATCATTAACTTTAAAATTACCATTATACCTTATCTTTCTTGTACATAACGTAAAAGTTATAATTATAAAAAAAACTAATTGCAAGCTTGTTGAGCAAGGGTTTAACACGTGAGCTTATCGTTTGTTGCTTTACTTGCTGACCAAGGTAGTTTATAAATCCATTCTTCACTCTTGACCAAGGTAGTTTAACATGAGCCCCTTGAACTTCTTAAAGACTTCGAAGGCTCCACTCTTCACTTTGAGCGTATAAATCCACATCCAGCGGCTGTAGTCGTCAACAAGTAGGAGAAAATAATTATTTTCGGCTAGGGTTGCCGCGGTGATAGGACCACACAAGTCTGCGTGCACCAGTTGGAGGGGTCATTCTGCTTGGAACTTGGCCTAGATCGGGAATGACACTCTTGCTTGTTTCGCAACCATGCAACATTCAAACAGCTGGTTTGGGTGTTCAATCTTCAGTAACCCGAAGGCCATATCCTTGTCGCCCATCATCTTGAGCGCGTGAAAGTTCACGTGCCCAAGTTTTTCATGCCATAGCCACGTTGGGTCTACGATCGATGCCATCAAGCAAATCGGTTGATCTACCACCAGATTGATATTGCACAACCAACTCAGTGATCTTTTCACCTTCATCAATAGCGCGTCATCGTTGTTCAACATCTTTAGGAACTCTCCGGATAGAATCACTGTATGACCAATCTCCATCATCTATCCTAAGATGATGATGTTACTCTTCAGCTTTGGTATGTAGTAGACTTTAGTCAATAGGCGCTGGTCCCCATTCTTGCACTTGAACAGGATGGACCCTTTGCCCTTGATGTTGACGATAGAACCATCGCCGAACTTCACGTTTCTTGTGATCTTCTCGTCGAGCTCTTCAAACTTGGCTCGATGACCCGTCATGTGGTTGCTGGCACCATTTTCTAAATACCAAATTTCTGTATAGACCTTCTCTTCGCCATCTGCGAGTAGATTGGAGACAACCTTGTTTTCATTGAGCCTCACCTTTATGGTTTGGTCGTCATTCTTCTTTGTCGAACTGGGCTTCTCCGCCATCATCACCTTGTCCACTCAGCTTAGTACTTGGTTTTCAGGTACCTCCTCACTGGATACGTGGTCGTCAAGTGATACGCCTACGCGCTCCTGCTCGACGTGTGTCTCGTCGACTATATCCTGGTCTTCGTGCTCAACGCTACTTAAATCCACCATCTCCTCGGCGAACATAATTGCGTGCTCGTCGTCATCGAATCTCACCAGCTTTGCTTCTCCGTCGCGGTTCTTAGTTTAACATTCATTTGCGTAGTGACCATACGTATAACAATTATAGCACTTCACTGTGCTCTTGTTCTTGCGGGTGGCACCGTCATGGCGAGGAGTGCTACTGCCTCGACAATGATGGTTGCGACCACGTCCTTAACCTCGGCCTCTGCCACGCCCACGGCTCTCGCTGCCGTATCCGTTGCGAATCGACAAGCTTAAAGAAGAACCTTCTCGATGGGTCTACTTCTGCTTAGCCTTCCATTCTTCATGCGTGAGTAAGAGGTTTTTCTCCTCGTCTCTGTCACCACAGAACCGAAGCCTTTTCTCGTGGACTTTTAGACGACCAACAACCTCCTCGACTGGCATAGTCTTGAGGTCACTGAACTTCTAGATCGACGTCACAATCTGCATCTGTGAGTTACATATCTCAAGAATTTCTTGACCACGGTATGTTGGAAATCGGAGGTATCAAGTCGACTTCCTTACCATGATAATAGCCTCCGCGCCGTCCCAGTAACATTTAAAAATTCATTTTAAAGCGGAAATCTTGTTATCGGACCGACGACACGGATATCGGGTAACAATTATTTAACCAAGATCTGATAAATATTTCGAATGTAATATTTTCATATTCATTATTAATAATCTAGTCGAACAGGAAACAAATAGAAAGCAGTAAATGATTGCATTTATTTACCCAATGCATAAGGCCGTACCTCAACTGATGATTCCGGCTGCGCGTTCTGACTTGGGCAGGGCTCCGCCGGCGCTGAGGGAAACTCCCGTGATCTTCCGGGATATTCTCTTGGATTCCTCGCTACCGAAGCGTGGGCTTCGCTGGCAGTTATCCGTCGCAAAATTTAACTGACGGCTCTTTTAAAGCTACCGGAGATAATGTCTCCTAAGCCAAACCAGAAGAGAGATCAGAAGCAGAAAACTCGCAGACCCTAAAGAGAGATGGAGAGCTCGAGTTTTTGCTCTGGGGAGAGGTGTGTGAAATGTGTAGAATGAGCCTCCTATTTATAGGCTCAAGCAGTAACCGATTTGGAGATTTTCCCTCCCAATTTTCGAATTCCATTAATTCAATATAAATAATTATTTCAATCCAATGATCCAGATTCAATCTCATCTAAATCCAATGGATATAATTAATCAGGGATTTCATTAAATAATAATACAAGATTAGATTAAAATATTAAATCTTATCATCATATTATATATTTTCGAATTATAATATATATATATATTTAAATTCGAATTTGATAATGATTATCTAGATCCAATGGTTAAAAATAAATCTTAAACCAATCCAATGGATCAAATCAATTAGGGATAAAGTCAAATACCCTAGGGTTTTAAAAAACCCTAATTCGAACTCTTATCACAAATTTATTCGAATTTAGTATCATATATATAATGTTAATTAATTTCTAATCCGACGGTTTAAAGATAAAATCTCAAAACCGATCCAACGGACATAATTAATCAAGCAAATTCGAAATACCTAAACTTGGTCACCAAGTTTCAATTTCGAATTACATTAGGGTTCAAATCAATTATCTCAATCCAACGGTTGATACTAAATCATAACCGATCCAATGGATTAAATTGATTTTAGGGTTTTTGCCTAAATACCAAACTTCAGGTACTTATGCCGCAAAAATAAAATCTTCAATTCATAGATTCGAATTTAGCTAGAGTTTTTTATCTCCAAACCCTAATTCGAATTTACACATATAACAATATATATAAATATATTATTTATTTATTTATTCATATAAATCTTTTAATTATTAATTAATTATTAATAAGATATTAATAATTAAATCCAAATAATTAAATTATATTAATAAAACCTGATCTCAATATCACACATTAAATGTCATGGTGCAACACCATCATTTAAATTCGTGACATGTGATTTAATTTCATAGCTTATCGAACCGAGTCATAAACTTAGAAAATTCATAAATCACAAACCGTAAATCAGAATGACTTGGTTCAAAAAAAAAAGTTGCTTAGAATTTAATTTAGAACAACATTGTGCTGTTAGAAAATCTAAATTCTAACCTTCTTTTACCAGTTAATCCCGTGTACCAAAATATGATACTTTTGCCACGTTGTCGATAAAACTATCTGACGTCTGACACACACATGAGCAGGCGGTTTTTACCGTAATGCCCCTCAATGCGTTTTCATCCTTGACTCAGCAAGTAATATTATGAGCAACCCACTTATGGTTTCGATTCATAAGTTGCGCACGGGTACCTCTCACTTCTCACCAGTGTCAACCAAGGGAATCGTCATGATTCTGAAGAGAGCGGTGTGATGCCCATGTCTATGATCAAGCTATCCTTACAACTGACTATCATGTTCCCAAAATAATAGTGTTGGGAACATCGGTAATATCTTGTGTTCTTTAACGGTTAAATCAAAGAACAATCAAGCCATTAGCTTGGACTCATGATCACTCAGGACTTAGAACTAATATCCATTTGATCATCATTTTGCGACTCAACTACAAGTTATCAGTGTCGGCCTTATATGACAACTTCTCGAGTTTAAGTCAGGTCCAGTCCATTATGAAGACGCTTCATACTTAATGCACTTCTAGTGAGTGCGACACACACATAATCCAGAATATGATTGTCACTTTAGTCACATTAATGACCTTACCGATTAATGGGCTCCCACGCAGTTAATCAGGTCACGGACATTTTAAGTTTATTTATTATGCTTATTAATTCTTCCTCACATGACTCTGTTGTGATAATAATAACATAATTGCATCCTTTATGAACTAAGGAATCAAACATTCTATTTTATTCTATAGAAACTATAATAAGATTAACATAATAAGTACCATCTTTATTCAATGACTTGTCATAATCTTTTACAAATGGATAAATATCTTGTTTAAGGACACATATGTCTAACACGGTAGTCTTGTCCACCTATTTTCCTAGTGAGCGGATAGCCGTTGTAAGAGATGAAAGCTTCACAGAGAACTCGTCCACGGATTGACTGTCTTTCATGCGGAGAACCTCGAACTCGCTTTTCTAGGTTTGAACCTTGGCTTCTCTATCGTGTTCTGGGCCCATGTGGATCGTCTGCAATGTCTCCCACGCCTTCTTTACGGAATACTTCTCGGCGATCATGGAAATGACATCTTCCGGAACTCCCTAATATGTGGCGGCGAGAGTCATCTACCCTTGCGCGCTTTGACATCTCTGTCTTTTACGGCCTCCCAGACTCCTTGCTCCTGCAGGTTACTTGATCTTCAATTCCTACACCGAGTAATTGCTCTCCGTGAGCATCGGGTAATTGAGCGTCACGTTTTGTCTGGTTGATTTGCTTGATGACTCCATGTACTTCGGCATAAAGAAATCTCACACACTATAATCTCAAGAACTCGTTTTTGATGTTGAAGATCAGTCAGAACCGCAACCACAGAGCATACTAAGAATTTCAAGAGACATGACAACGCCACTCACAACCCTGCTCTGATACCAAATCTTTGTTCTAATTCGATCGTTGAACCGAAACACACCTAGAACGAAATCGGCAAAGAAAGAAAACGACAATACTCCCACACACTCACAAATTATCACTCACTCTCTGAGTGTATATACATAATCTATATGAATATTGTTATGCAAGAGTATTGAGATACTGGAGGCTTCTATTTGTATTAACGATGTCGAACAAAATAATACAAGAGTTGAAATGAAATAGAGGCGTACATGAGTTTATATAGGTCGAGCATTAGCTTCAAGATTAACATTATACCCCAGCTTTCGTGTACTTCACGTAAAAATAAGAATAAGAAAAAAAAAACTAATTGCAAGCTTGTTGAGCAAGGCTTAACACGTGATCTTATCGCTTGTTAATTTACTTGCTAACCAAGGTAGTTTATAATTCACAAATTCATCGCCATTTTCTCGATTTATATTTGACTATCCAATATCTTCAGATTTCTGCAGAGGATTTGTGACAGTCATCAATCCAGTGAGCCGATGAAGACATGGGCGGAGCTACGTAGGGAGTAGTGTACGTTTGGGCACCATCTGAAAACGACATGAAGAATAATAAAATAACAGTGTTTGTGTAACAAAAAAAATTTCTATGTCATTATATTATTTGATGGATCAATACAAGAAATGTAAAGGCATTCAGCCCAACTGGTTAAAATGATTTGCCTAAGTCTCTGGAGTGAGTTTGACTCTTGGTTTAGTCATACATTTTGTTTTTTTTTCTTTCTCAATTTTAAGCATTCTTTTTTGTTTATTTCTTTGATTTAATAAAATATGGATACATTTCTTTTTTGTTTTTTTTGTTGATATTGTGCAATGTTTTGATTATTTGCTTTTTGCTCTCCCTCTTCACTTGCTTCTTTAAATGAATACTGAGTATTTCTTAGCGACATATTAGTTAAATATTCGCTTCTTTATTTATTTATTATATGAACCTTTCTCATCACATTCATAACAAATATTATTATCTTACCCGTCACTCTTGCTTATGAAAAGTCAAATATTTAATAATATTTTGTTTTTATGTTTTTATTTATAAAGGATTAATATTTAAAAACAAAATATCGGTAGTATTTGTACAAGACGTATGATCTTGATATTCCACAACTTTTATGAAAATTATGTTGTGAAGTATGTTAATGTCATTGCTCACAAGTACAACACGTCACTATTGTATAGCAATAACAGAATCTCCTCCGGGTGTTTCTCACTAGCTTGCAAGGCCAAACTTGAATTTTTCGTGTTTTTACGATATATCTATAGATCCCAGCATCCACACACTTGCTTTTCATTTTATTTTGCTTTATGCTAAACTAATTAACCCATAAGAAAAGTTGTATCGCATAAAATATAGAGAAATTGCTTCAAATAGCCAAATTGAAACATAGGATTAGCAAAATAGTTAAATTTTGATTAATTTTGTAAACTAGCCAATTAACACGAGGTGGCATTTTAATAACATTTTTATCCCTGTAATACCCTTTAATTAATCAGTTTAATTATAATTTTCGTAATTAATTAAAAAAATCAGCACAAATCAAGCTTAAGTAATTATGCACAAATATAGGAATTTAATAACCAATTTGAATCATTTTCATCGATCCTCTCTCTCTCTCTCTCTCTCTCTCTCTCTCTCTCTCTATCTCTCACTCTCTCGTTCTTCTCCGACTGAATCTCTTTCTCTCTCTCTGTTTATATTCTCCGAGCGAATCTATGGCGTCTCGAAGGTCCCCGACGAGACCCCTCGCAGCGAGTCGGATGGCGAGAATCGCGCCCTGCACATAAAGAGGAAGCGCGCTCGCCGCGTGAGCTTCACCGTAACCGATATCACCGCCCAAGCCCCGCCCCAGCTCCTCCCCTAACGCTGCGCTGCAGCCCGACAACGAGCTCGTTGGGTTCTACGGGGACTTGGCCGGCGACAGCGATGATTCCGGCGAGGATGAGGAAGGGAGCGCCGAGGGCAGGAAGTCGCTTTTCAGGCCGTTGGGATCCCCGTCTCCGGGGGGAGCAGCATCGCCGGTTCCGGCGCCTCCAACGACGATAAGATTTCGCTGCCCCCGTCGCGCGCGAAGGAGCTCCTCCATCAGAGCACTCGCTCGGAAACACCGAGGCCAGGACGATCGACGGCGAAACTTCGGATGTCTTACGGGAAAGAGAGAGATCGATTATTTTTTGTATTTAAAATATTTGATTATTGTATATAAATTTTAATATGAATAATATTTTTTATTGTTAATTTACGTTGTTTCGTTGTTAATTTACGTTGATTCATTGTTGATTTACGTTAATTCGTTGTTGATTTACGTTAATTCGTTGTTAATTTACGTTGATTCGTTGTTGATTTACGTTGATTCGTTGTTGATTTACGTTAATTCGTTGTTGATTTACATTAATTCGTTGTTAACTTACGTTGATTCGTTGTTGATTTACGTTAATTCGTTGTTGATTTACGTTAATTCATTGTTAATTTACGTTGATTCGTTGTTGATTTACGTTAATTCGTTGTTGATTTACGTTAAATCGCTTCTTTAATTTGTTGATATTTTTTGAAAAAAAATAAATCCGAAAACTATATGAATGTTTTGAATTTAAAATTTAAATTATACAAAAAAAATGGGGTTTGGTTTTGGTTGTTACCATCTAATTAATAGCTATTCAGTTAATAACAATATTTTCAATGAATGAAAATAAATAAATTTTTCAATTTTATTAAAACATCAGGGCAATAATGTAATTGTAATTTCATTTAAATGGTTAATTGACTAGTTTACAAAATTAACCAAAATTTAGCTATTTTGCTAAACACACTTTTAAATTTGCCTATTTATCCAAAGCGCCCAAAAATATGAGGACCAACTATATTCCACAATATGTAAGCACTTTTTTTTTTGTTATTGTTAGAGATGTCCTTATCATAATTTTATAGGTCTTTTCTATTGAGGAAAATATTAACTACAATTGTGTGAGATAATTTGAAGAAATTTCTCATAAAATCAGTCCCTAAATCTTGTGTGAATGCGTTTCTTGGCCAAGCCCTAAGCTACTTAAGAACCGATGATACATAATTCATGTAACAGTCACTCAACCTAACCGTCATTTGTCTTTCTCGCTCTTGATGTTATTATATAACGCTTTCTCAAAACATAGCAAATTGAAAATATATTGTTCTTAACTCGAAAGACTGACTCATTAAGATGCGAGTGTCGCGCGTGTGGAAATCGCCGCACAACCTTTGTTAATGTGGAGTCTTTCAAATAAAAGTTGGACCTCACAATGTTGAATTCCATTTTCAATACAAGCTTGGTCATGCACGTGAAATAGTTTTGTGGCAAATTCTTTAATAGAGGGAAAACCTTATGATAAATCGGCAATAAATTTTACCAAATTTAACAGGTTGAATAATATTGCAAGAAGAAAGAAAAATAAATCGGTAGAAATTGTTAAAAATGCACGTTTTTATGTTATTTGTATAGGTGCTCATGCTGCTATATATACGATTGTTTGTTGAGGCGGGTCTCTCATATGTACATTTAATCAAATTAAATATAAAAATGTTAGACAAAAACTAGTAAATATTGCTGCATGTAGAATTATATTTCATAAACATAGGGATATCGATTTGAGCTAATAGTTTATATAAATTTACTAAAGAAAAAAAATTGGGTTATGATCATTAAAAAAATAAAATGATTTTGAAATCAGATCTGACAACCACTAGTTTGAGACCAGGGAAAAGACTCATGTTCTAGGATGAACGCTGCATAGCTCAAATCAATGTCTGAAGTATCGACTTCATCCTTGTGCGTTCTTAATTCTCATACATTCTATTAGCTAAATTTTTATAATTTACAGAACATAACTAGCTAGTGAGTGGTTAGTGGCTCAAAACTATTGGTTTTTATTTCTATTTTGAGAGGATTTTTCAAGAAAATTTTACACTTTATTATATTATTATTATTATTATTATTATTATTATTATTATTATTATTATTATTAGAGGAGCAGTTCTACAGTTGTTTTAGGGTTTATGCGAACATGTGGTATTATTCCCGTAAACTAATCCACGAGTGGATCAATATACTTAAAAATAATATCTTGCAAAGTCGATGAACGGGCCGGCCCTGAGACAAGGCGAGATAGGCTGCCGCCTAGGGCCCCCGATTAATCGACAGGGCCCCGTCTCCGATGGTCACCACCGGAAGCTTTTATAAAATAAAACAAAAACAAAAACAAAAACAAAAAATTCGCCATGAAAATACACTTTGAAGCTTTTGAAACTTTCTTGCATGTGAGAGAAATAGGAGAAAAAGTCATAAAAGAGAAATGAATAGATGGTGTGTAAGAACATGGCACACCATTTAGTCTTTTCATTTGTTTTCATTAGTGATATTATATGACAACAAAAAATGTGGGGCCCATTTACAATATTTAATCTTTTTTACTACTAGTTATTATCATTTTTTTTAAGGAAAGTGAGTTTTGTTAAGATTGGGACCTTAAATCCCTTTGAACATACAAATGGAGCCACTCTGGACAGTTATGGATAAGCTTGGGCTCCACTTGCATAGCAACTTGTCAATATTTAATTATATATTAGTTGCTGAGTAAGTAAACGTCGTCATGAATTTTGCTTGATGCCCAAGTTGTGTGAGGGTATTTAGTATTTTTATTTGTAGTTTCATGCCTATAAAAGCAGCATCATCGACTTGTATTGAATCATCTCCGATACAACACTTTTTATTCACTATACAGAGATCTCTCTCTCCACCATATTTGTGCGTTTGTCTTCATTGCCATATCATATATATATACAGGGGTGGAGCGGGGGCGGCCGCCCCCACATGGTCCGAAAACGTTATTTTTATTTATTCATATCATTAAAAATATATATAAATAATAAACATAGCATATGTAGACTAAATATCACTACAACCTAGTGGAATTTTGTTACTTTTAAAGTTCTCCTCCAAGTTACAGCTCTTGGTTCAATTCCCAAACCCACCATATTTTTTTAATGTTTTTTAGCAACACTATTTATGATTATAACTTCTTTTTCCATGGTATTTTTGTACTTTACTTAATTATAAATATACTAAAACGATTACAGATTATAAAATTGGAGAATAAAAACCACTAATCAATTTAAGAAGTGCAAAGTTTTAAATACTGAAACAAAAAATTATATTAAAAATTTTGAGAACGTAACAAGTATAATCATATAATGATCTTAATGAATTATTTTCATAAATCAAAAGTTCATAAAAAATAGTTATAATTCAATGTTTAATAGTAGTTTCAATATCTCGTTTTATTATGACATTTACAACCAATTAATTCCGCCCCCTTTTAGTCAGAGTTCTGGCTCCGCCCCTATATATATATATATATATATATATATATATATATATATATATATATATATATATATAAGCACCAGAGAGAAAACGTGATGCCCTAAAGTGATATTTTATGGAACTTTGTGGCAAAAGTTCCAAATAGTTGGAACTAACACGGGCAAGAACAATGCCAAAAGTTTGAAGTTCCCTTAGAGATACAAGTTTGGCTAGCGAGTTTGCAACTTCGTTACATAGCCTAGGAATCAACCAAAATTTTCCCACCGACGCCACCTTCTTTAACAAACCTTCAATGCTCCGAATAAATGGTCCTTGAAAGCTATTGAGAACTTTCCCGTTTACTTGGTGAAGAGTCCGAATGCAATCAGACTCCACCACCGAGATAAGCCAACCCCAGTCATAGGAGAATTGGAGCCCATGGAGAATGGCCGTACATTCCGCCGTCAAGGCCGAGTCCACTACGCCTAGCCGCGCGGCCGTGACCCCAAGGACTATGCCCCGAGTATTCCTCACGACTTTGCGTACCGCCGCGACCCCATGCTCCTCCGTCCAAGATGCATCCGCATTGAGTGTTGGCCCAGCCCCATTTTCCGCCCATGTCCAAGAGAGTTGTCAAGCCGACTTATCGCCATTCAACCGCGGGTCCGTGGTTTGCATGGCCTCCTTGAAGCTTACGAACCATCCCGATGTCTCTTCAATCACATTCGAACTTTTTGTGTAATTCTCAAAGAGTTTGAGGTTTCGGTCCTTCCAAGACGCCCACACTAACCCGCAAAAGAGTTCCAAATTTGCTACGGAAAGAGTATCCAAAGCCCGGAAGCATAGCTCTTTAATGGGGATCACCCCCGTCTTCGGTCCATCGTTGCAATGTCGAGCTTCGCCATATTGCTTGTGCTCTTTCACAACCCGAAATCGCAAGTAGGTTGTCTTCCAGTAGTGCCCCACAAAACTAACAAAACGGTAAACAATCTATCCCCGTACCACGGAGCGCGCCGAAAGTCGGTAAAGCGTTGAACCATATTTGCCACATAAGATGCTTGACCTTAGGGGGGATTTTTAGTCCCCACATCGTCTTACACCATCGTGTTTCTTGAGATCTTGAGCTTGATGGTCCATCGCGGGAAGCCGATCTCGCAAGCCTATAGTCTGATCGGACCGTGTAGTTCCCATCTTCTTCAAAATTCCATACAAGTCAGTCCAAAGAGTCTTCAAAACCCAACGGGATTCTCACAATCACTTCGGCATCGTATGGACTCATCACATTTCGGACCAATTCATGATCCCATTTCTAATTCTTAATAAAGTAGGCAACTCTCCACGGGTATCCATCGTCGGGCTCGCCGGTTATCACGCCGAAAGACCCGGCTCTCGGAATCCAAGGTTGAGAGAAAGCCCTTAGATTGTCCTTCCCGACTTGCCACCTAATCCCTCATCGCACCAAATCTCGCTCCCAACAAAGACTATTGCAAATGAAAGAAAAGGGAGGCTTACCATCAAATTCAAGCACCGATGAAAGCGAAAAACACTTTGCTTTGAGTACTCGAATCATCAAACAATCAAGGTATTAAGATTCCCTTAGGCCTTAGTTACTAGTTACACTTCACCTGATATTTGTGACCACTTTATCACATAGTGACCGGATACAATTTTTTTTATATATATAATAGTAAAAAGTAAAAACAAAATTTCCTTATAAAATATTAATATGATATATAATTTTATTTCTGAAATAACTCACGGTTGTGAGCTTAAGCTTGATTTAGTCCGGATGACGACCAGAAGCCAGGACAGGCAGAAAGACTTGCGAGAAGTCAGCCCGGGTACCGACCAGAACAAAGGACGAACAGACGTTCAGCCCAGCTCGGGTGAACACATGAAGAGAGTCCGCATAGAAGGCAAGCTCAGCCCGGAGCATACGAGCAGGTCAGCTCCGGGACAGAAAGACTGTCCGGGCAGAAAATGGAAAGTCTACCCAGAAAGGAAAGCGCGTAGCTTGAGGAGCAAGCAAAGATTTGGCGAGATTGTTTAGGGTAGTTTCCTGATTTAGTGCGATTCTGTTAGCTAGGGTTTTGCCTATGTGAGGCCTATATAAACCTAGCAGTGTACTCTGTAAATTAAGAGTTAAGAGTAGAGAGTGAGTCCATTAAGTTTTTCGAGTTATCTTTGTAATTGCCTTCAATATTAATCAGAGAATTTCTTCTCCCAAATTCGTGTTCTTTAGTTCGATTGGTTCGTGGTGATTAGTCATGTTATTCGCAGATCCGTGATTTAGGATCCAACAAGTGGTATCAGAGCTTCAATCGAAGAGCATGTCTTCATAAGAATCGACGATCGGAGATCTGGTTGTGAAGAAACCAGAATCCAGGGAAGGCACTGTAACACTCCATTACCCAATGCTCACGAAGAGCAATTACGCCGTGTGGGCGCTGAAGATGAGGGTGAATCTGCAAGCGCAGGGAGTGTGGGAGGCTATTGAAGGTGACGACTCTGAAGGGCGCAAAGAGAGAATGGCACTCGCAGCCATCTACCAAGCCGTTCCAGAAGAACTCCTTCTCATGCTCTCTGAGAAGGATTCCGCAAAAGAAGCATGGAAGACGCTTCGGACTATGCATATGGGCGCAGATCGCGTCAAGGATGCCAAAGTCCAGACCCTGAAGAGTGAGTTCGAGGTCATGCGGATGAAGGAAAGCGAGTCGGTGGACGACTTCGCTCTGAGACTCACGTCCATCGTGACCGGCATACGCTCTCTAGGAGACAAGGTGGACGAGACCACCATTGTCACCAGATTTTTACGTGCGTTGCCTCGCAGGTACATGCAGATAGTGACGTCGATTGGGCAGTTCGGCGATCTCAAGACTATGACGGTTGAAGAGGTTGTTGGGCATCTCAAAACCCACGAAGAGAGACTTCGGGGCTACGGCGACAAATGAGACGAGCAGAATCTCCTGATACCGGACCGGTAACACCCAGGTCTAGTATATTGACAAAGCAAGGCGAAAAGTAAAGATAACAACGGCGCCACTCGGAATCCACCAAGATAAGCCTAGGATAGAAGAAACGCCACTCCCGGAATCCACCGAAAGATAAGTTTCTACACTCGCCACTCAAGGAATCCACCAAGAGATAAGAGGGTTTTCACAAAGATAACTTTGAGAGGTTTTTTTTTTATCAAACATAATCTGCCTTCTCATTGCATTCTTGCTCTTTAAATAGAGCTGATGAGTTACAAATTCGTACATCCCCTCCAGCCTGATTCTAAGGCTTTCCAACTTCTCCACAAAGACCCAAAACAGCTCCATAAAGAGAGCACCAAGTCCCCATGACCATAAATGCCTTTTAAGGCTAGTACATGACTCTTTAATATCATACTTAACCCTTGGACTACTCAGAAAATAAATACATCCCACTAACATAATTATTACTAACATAATTACCAAGGGCTTTACTTAGACCACGAATTCAGATGTGGAAACCAAGTAAATACCATTCCCGTTATGCTCACGAGCTCCATTACCGCTAGTTAGTCCAATACCGCTATCAGGATCCGCATCATTCTCCCCCGGTTGAAAAAGACTCAACCTCGAGTCTAGCGGTTCATCATCAACGAACGGTGATAGATCGGCAACGTTGAAAGTTGCTGAAACACCATAGTGATCAGGAAGCTCCACCTTGTATGCGTTGTCATTGATTTTTTCCACAATGGTGAAAGGCCCGTCTGCTCTCGGTTGTAGCTTAGGATACTTCCGATTTGGAAATCGTTCCTTCCGTAGCTGAATCCATACCTTATCACCAACATGAAAAGTTACCTTCCGTCTATGCTGATTGGCTTGTTGAGCATACTTCTCCGTTTGCTTCAAGATCTTGTCTCTGACCTGAGCGTGCAATTGCTTGATAATCTTGGCTCGCTCATCCGCTGCTCCACTAAAGTTCGTCTCCGTCTTCAAGGGAACCAAATCCAAAGGGGAATTAGGATTCTTGCCATAGACAACTTCAAATGGGCTGGACTTCGTGGCTGAATGAGTGGACCGGTTGTAAGCAAATTCAGCATGTGCAAGAGACAAATCCCACCCCCTTGTGTTCTTCTTGACAAGGCTTCTCAACAATGCTCCCAATGATCGGTTGACCACCTCGGTTTAACCGTCGGTTTGTGGATGGTGTGAAGTACTATATTGCAGACTCGTGCCCATCTTCCGCCAAAGGGTCCTCCAAAAATGACTAAGGAACCTAGCATCCCGATCAGACGTGATTGTCTTTGGAACCCCATGTAGCTTCACAATCTCTTGAAAATAGAGATCGGCAATGTTGGTGGCATCCGCTGTTTTGCCGCACGAAACAAAATGAGCCATCTTCGAGAATCGATCAACCACCACCATGATCAAGTCCTTGTGACGCTGGGTCCTGGGAAGTCCCAAAACAAAATCCATACTCACATCTTCCCACGGAGCATTAGGGATTGGAAGTGGCATGTATAATCCAGCGTTGCTCCCATGCATCTTGGCGTGCCGACAAGTCTCACACTGCTCAACGATCCGCCTCACATCCCGCGTTAGCTTTGGCCAAAAGAAGTTTTCTTCCACAAGCGCAATGGTTTTATCGCGACCAAAATGACCAGCTAGTCCACCCGCATGAGCCTCCCTTATGATCGCCTCCCGTAATGAACATTGGGGAACACAAAGCTGCACACCCCTGTAGAGAAAACCATCTTGCACAAGGAATTGCTTAAAAGGCTCCTTTTCACATCGCTTCCACACTTGGCCAAAATCAGGGTCATCCACATATAGGTCTTTAACGACTTCAAATCCAAGCACTTTAGCATGCATCGTATGAAGAAGTAAATGGCGTCTACTCAAAGCATCCGCTACCTGATTGGATTTTCCCGATTTGTGCTTGATGACAAAGTTGAAAGACTGCAAGAATTCAACACACTTCGCATGGCGAGAGTTTAGCTTGTGTTGTGCATTCAAATACTTCAAGGCTTCATGATCTGTAAAAAGAACAAAATCGTTAGGGTAAAGGTAGTGACTCCAGTTCGCCAATGCTCGGATGATGGCATAGAACTCCTTGTCGTATGTCGAGTACTTTCTCATCACTTCATTGAGCTTCTCACTGAAAAATGAAATAGCTCGGCCTTCTTGGCTAAGGACAGCCCCGATGCCCACTCCGGAAGCGTCACACTCCACTTCGAACATCTTGGAGAAATCCGGTAAGGCAAGAACCGGTGCCTCTGTCATCTTCTTCTTTATCAGCTCAAAACTCTCTTGGGCTTCTTTTGTCCACTTGAAAACTCCACCCTTCATGCACTCGGTGATTGGTGAAACAACCGTACTGAAATCTCTAATGAACCGGAGGTAGAAGGAAATCATTCCATGAAAACTTCGGATGTCAAAAAGAGACTTCGGAACCGGCCACGTGGAGATTGCTTCGATCTTCGACTCATCCACCTTGATTCCATCCTTGGACACCACATATCCAAGAAAAATGAGGCTCTCCACCAGAAACTCGCACTTCTTCAAATTAACATACAAGCTTTCACTCCTCAAAATTTCAAAGACCTGCCTCAAGTGTGTTAAATGAGCCCGTGCACTCTTGCTATACACCAGAATGTCGTCAAAATAGACAACGACACATATTCCCATTAGTGGTTTGAAAACATGAGTCATGAGGCGCATAAAAGTACTAGGAGCGTTTGACAACCCAAACGGCATAACAAGCCATTCGTACAAACCTCTCCCGGTCTTGAAGGCTGTCTTCCATTCATCTCCCGGTTGCATACGAATCTGATGATAACCACTGCGCTAATCGATCTTGGAGAATATTATGCTACCATGCAACTGATCAAGAAGGTCATCTAACCTTGGAATGGGAAAACGATACTTGACCGTTATTCTGTTGATTGCCCGGCTATCCACGCACATTCTCCATGTTTCATCCTTCTTCGGAACTAAGAGGGCAGGAACCGCACAAGGGCTCAAGCTCTCTCGAATCAGCCCTTTTTCCATCAGCTCCTCGACTTGTCGTTGCAACTCGGCTTGTTGCTTCGGGTTGAGCCGGTATGCTGCTTTGTTGGGTAGAGAAGATCCCGGCACCAAATCAACACGGTGCTGAATTCCTCGTAATGGCGGTAGGCCACTCGGTATCTCCTCTGGTGCGCAATCTTCAAACTCCTTTAAAAGGATTTGAATCGCTTCGGGCAGCTCCTTCTTGTTGTCCGATGTTTCCTCCACATAGAGAATAAAAACAGCTTCACAATTGGATAAAGATTGTGTAACCTGTGAACCGGTGAGCAAAGAGTGCTTCTTCGATTCGGAGGTTGCTGTAATCTTCTCCGGTTTCAAAGGTGCCAACACAATCCGCCGACCATCCTTGGTAAAGGAATGAGTGTTGTTGAATCCATCATGAATCGCTCTCCTATCGTACTGCCACGGTCTTCCCAATAACACATGACAAGCATCCATGGGAACAACATCACACCAAACTTCATCGTTGTAGTTCTTTCCAATAGAAAACGTCACCAAACACCTCTTGGTAACTTTCTGCCCATTTCCCTTTTGGAACCATTGAATGCGATAAGGGTGAGGGTGAGGCTCCGTCTTCAAGCCAAGCTTTTGCACCATTTCTTCGGCAACAACATTGGTGCAGCTTCCTCCATCAATGATGACGTTGCACACACGCCCCTTTGAAGTACACCGGGTCTGGAAGATGTTGTCTCTCAACCAAGGGTCTTCGTTCACGTGGTTGGAGTTGAGGAGTCGTCGGATGACCAGAACATCTCCTTCATCGGGTTCTTCAACGCATTCTTCCTCGTCGAAGATTGGTTGCCGTTCTTCTTCTTTGTCTTCATTATCGGCTATGGCAGCTTCTACCATCGTAATTACTCTTCGGTTTGGGCAATCGGAAGCAATATGACCAAAACCTTGACATTTGAAACATTTCCTCGAAGCGCTGGAATTGATCGGTGGGAAAGTCTTCTCGGATCTGACTTCGGGTTTAGAGGAAGTTGATGCCTTTTCAAAGGCCGTCTTTGATGAAGATGCCCCGCCGGTATTCTTGACTCCATATCCCGTGCTCTTCGGTGTGTACTTCTTTGCTTCCTTGCGCTGCCTTTCAATATTCTCCGCTAGCTTCCGAACGTCATTAAACGTCCAATATGGTTGAAGGCGAATAGCTTCTGCAATTTCTCCTTTGAGACCGCCAAGGTAACGAGCCACCGTTTGTTCTTCAGGTTCCACCACGTCGCATTTAAGCATAAGATACTCAAATTCACGAGTATAATCTTCAATAGAAAGATCGAGCTGCTTGAAGTTGTGAAACTTCAAATAGTTGTCTTGCTTGTAACTATCTGAAATGAACCTCCTCTTGAGCTCTCTCTTCATCTTCTCCCATGTTCGAATCACTCGTCTTCCTTCTCGTAGTCGTTCTCGTCTCAGATTCTCCCACCAAAGGGATGCATAGCCCTTTAGCTTGATAGCCACCAGTTTGACTCGCTTCTCGTCAGAATAATCCTTGAACTCAAAGATCCTTTCCACCGTATACAGCCAATCGAGAAATGCGTCGCCATGAGATCTTCCGTCAAATTCAGGTACGTCAACCTTTACGTCACTTTCGTAACGTTGTGGCTGATTTCTCCTTTGAGGCCCATCGTCTTCATCGCTGGAGACATCAACATGAAAAAGATTCACGTCAACGCCATGGTTACGCTGTTCTTGACGATGATGCTGCTGTCCTTCCATTTGCGCTAAGCGTTGCTGAAGATCAGCCATCGCTTCCCTCATGGTAGCCATCTCCATCTCTCGTTCATACTCCGTAGCCGCCTGAAAGTTAGGAGGAATAGGGTTTCCACGCCTTGCCATGTGGATGATGATAAGAAACCGTGAACAAGCAACTTGAGCTCAGATACCAACTGATACCGGACCGGTAACACCCAGGTCTAGTATATTGACAAAGCAAGACGAAAAGTAAAGATAACAACGGCGCCACTCGGAATCCACCAAGATAAGCCTAGGATAGAAGAAACGCCACTCCCGGAATCCACCAAAAGATAAGTTTCTACACTCGCCACTCAAGGAATCCACCAAGAGATCAGAGGGTTTTCACAAAGATAACTTTGAGAGGTTTTTTTTTATCAAACATAATCTGCCTTCTCATTGCATTCTTGCTCTTTAAATAGAGCTGATGGGTTACAAATTCGTACATCCCCTCCAGCCTGATTCTAAGGCTTTCCAACTTCTCCACAAAGACCCAAAACAGCTCTATAAAGAGAGCACCAAGTCCCCATGACCATAAATGCCTTTTAAGGCTAGTACATGACTCAAAACACTAATTAATATCATACTTAACCCTTGGACTACTCAGAAAATAAATACATCCCACTAACATAATTATTACTAACATAATTACCAAGGGCTTTACTTAGACCACGAATTCAGATGTGGAAACCAAGTAAATACCATTCCCGTTATGCTCACGAGCTCCATTACCGCTAGTTAGTCCAATACCGCTATCAGGATCCGCATCATTCTCCCCCGGTTGAAAAAGACTCGACCTCGAGTCTAGCGGTTCATCATCAACGAACGGTGATAGATCGACAACGTTGAAAGTTGCTGAAACACCATAGTGATCAGGAAGCTCCACCTTGTATGCGTTGTCATTGATTTTTTCCAAAATGGTGAAAGGCCCGTCTGCTCTCGGTTGTAGCTTAGGATACTTCCGATTTGGAAATCGTTCCTTCCGTAGCTGAATCCATACCTTATCACCAACATGAAAAGTTACCTTCCGTCTATGCTGATTGGCTTGTTGAGCATACTTCTCCGTTTGCTCAAGATCTTGTCTCTGACCTGAGCGTGCAATTGCTTGATAAACTTGGCCCGCTCATCCGCTGCTCCACTAAAGTTCGTCTCCGTCTTCAAGGGAACCAAATCCAAAGGGGAATTAGGATTCTTGCCATAGACAACTTCAAATGGGCTGGACTTCGTGGCTGAATGAGTGGACCGGTTGTAAGCAAATTCAGCATGTGCAAGAGACAAATCCCACCCCCTTGTGTTCTTCTTGACAAGGCTTCTCAACAATGCTCCCAATGATCGGTTGACCACCTCGGTTTGTCCGTCGGTTTGTGGATGGTGTGAAGTACTATATTGCAGCCTCGTGCCCATCTTCCGCCAAAGGGTCCTCCAAAAATGACTAAGGAACTTAGCATCCCGATCAGACGTGATTGTCTTTGGAACCCCATGTAGCTTCACAATCTCTTGAAAATAGAGATCGGCAATGTTGGTGGCATCCGCTGTTTTGCCGCACGAAACAAAATGAGCCATCTTCGAGAATCGATCAACCACCACCATGATCGAGTCCTTGTGACGCTGGGTCCTGGGAAGTCCCAAAACAAAATCCATACTCACATCTTCCCACGGAGCATTAGGGATTGGAAGTGGCATGTATAATCCAGCGTTGCTCCCATGCATCTTGGCGTGCCGACAAGTCTCACACTGCTCAACGATCCGCCTCACATCCCGCGTTAGCTTTGGCCAAAAGAAGTTTTCTTCCACAAGCGCAATGGTTTTATCGCGACCAAAATGACCAGCTAGTCCACCCGCATGAGCCTCCCTTATGACCGCCTCCCGTAATGAACATTGGGGAACACAAAGCTGCACACCCCTGTAGAGAAAACCATCTTGCACAAGGAATTGCCTAAAAGGCTCCTTTTCACATCGCTTCCACACTTGGCCAAAATCAGGGTCATCCACATATAGGTCTTTAACGACTTCAAATCCAAGCACTTTAGCATGCATCGTATGAAGAAGTAAATGGCGTCTACTCAAAGCATCCGCTACCTGATTGGATTTTCCCGATTTGTGCTTGATGACAAAGTTGAAAGACTGCAAGAATTCAACCCACTTCGCATGGCGAGAGTTTAGCTTGTGTTGTGCATTCAAATACTTCAAGGCTTCATGATCTGTAAAAAGAACAAAATCGTTAGGGTAAAGGTAGTGACTCCAGTTCGCCAATGCTCGGATGATGGCATAGAACTCCTTGTCGTATGTCGAGTACTTTCTCTTCACTTCATTGAGCTTCTCACTGAAAAATGAAATAGCTCGGCCTTCTTGGCTAAGGACAGCCCCGATGCCCACTCCGGAAGCGTCACACTCCACTTCGAACATCTTGGAGAAATCCGGTAAGGCAAGAACCGGTGCCTCTGTCATCTTCTTCTTTATCAGCTCAAAACTCTCTTGGGCTTCTTTTGTCTACTTGAAAACTCCACCCTTCATGCACTCGGTGATTGGTGAAACAACCGTACTGAAATCTCTAATGAACCGGTGGTAGAAGGAAATCATTCCATGAAAACTTCGGATGTCAAAAAGAGACTTCGGAACCGGCCACGTGGAGATTGCTTCGATCTTCGACTCATCCACCTTGATTCCATCCTTGGATACCACATATCCAAGAAAAATGAGGCTCTCCACCAGAAACTCGCACTTCTTCAAATTAACATACAAGCTTTCACTCCTCAAAATTTCAAAGACCTGCCTCAAGTGTGTTAAATGAGCCCGTGCACTCTTGCTATACACCAGAATGTCGTCAAAATAGACAACGACACATATTCCCATTAGTGGTTTGAAAACATGAGTCATGAGGCGCATAAAAGTACTAGGAGCGTTTGACAACCCAAACGGCATAACAAGCCATTCGTACAAACCTCTCCCGGTCTTGAAGGCTGTCTTCCATTCATCTCCCGGTTGCATACGAATCTGATGATAACCACTGCGCAAATCGATCTTGGAGAATATTATGCTACCATGCAACTGATCAAGAAGGTCATCTAACCTTGGAATGGGAAAACGATACTTGACCGTTATTCTGTTGATTGCCCGGCTATCCACGCACATTCTCCATGTTTCATCCTTCTTCGGAACTAAGAGGGCAGGAACCGCACAAGGGCTCAAGCTCTCTCGAATCAGCCCTTTTTCCATCAGCTCCTCGACTTGTCGTTGCAACTCGGCTTGTTGCTTCGGGTTGAGCCGGTATGCTGCTTTGTTGGGTAGAGAAGATCCCGGCACCAAATCAACACGGTGCTGAATTCCTCGTAATGGCGGTAGGCCACTCGGTATCTCCTCTGGTGCGCAATCTTCAAACTCCTTTAAAAGGAGTTGAATCGCTTCGGGCAGCTCCTTCTTGTTGTCCGATGTTTCCTCCACATAGAGAATAAAAACAGCTTCACAATTGGATAAAGATTGTGTAACCTGTGAACCGGTGAGCAAAGAGTGCTTCTTCGATTCGGAGGTTGCTGTAATCTTCTCCGGTTTCAAAGGTGCCAACACAATCCGCCGACCATCCTTGGTAAAGGAATGAGTGCTGTTGAATCCATCATGAATCGCTCTCCTATCGTACTGCCACGGTCTTCCCAATAACACATGACAAGCATCCATGGGAACAACATCACACCAAACTTCATCGTTGTAGTTCTTTCCAATAGAAAACGTCACCAAACACCTCTTGGTAACTTTCTGCCCATTTCCCTTTTGGAACCATTGAATGCGATAAGGGTGAGGGTGAGGCTCCGTCTTCAAGCCAAGCTTTTGCACCATTTCTTCGGCAACAACATTGGTGCAGCTTCCTCCATCAATGATGACGTTGCACACACGCCCCTTTGAAGTACACCGGGTCTGGAAGATGTTGTCTCTCAACCAAGGGTCTTCGTTCACGTGGTTGGAGTTGAGGAGTCGTCGGATGACCAGAACATCTCCTTCATCGGGTTCTTCAACGCATTCTTCCTCGTCGAAGATTGGTTGCCGTTCTTCTTCTTTGTCTTCATTATCGGCTATGGCAGCTTCTACCATCGTAATTACTCTTCGGTTTGGGCAATCGGAAGCAATATGACCAAAACCTTGACATTTGAAACATTTCCTCGAAGCGCTGGAATTGATCGGTGGGAAAGTCTTCTCGGATCTGACTTCGGGTTTAGAGGAAGTTGATGCCTTTTCAAAGGCCGTCTTTGATGAAGATGCCCCGCCGGTATTCTTGACTCCATATCCCGTGCTCTTCGGTGTGTACTTCTTTGCTTCCGTGCGCTGCCTTTCAATATTCTCCGCTAGCTTCCGAACGTCATTAAACGTCCAATATGGTTGAAGGCGAATAGCTTCTGCAATTTCTCCTTTGAGACCGCCAAGGTAACGAGCCACCGTTTGTTCTTCAGGTTCCACCACGTCGCATTTAAGCATAAGATACTCAAATTCACGAGTATAATCTTCAATAGAAAGATCGAGCTGCTTGAAGTTGTGAAACTTCAAATAGTTGTCTTGCTTGTAACTATCTGAAATGAACCTCCTCTTGAGCTCTGTCTTCATCTTCTCCCATGTTCGAATCACTCGTCTTCCTTCTCGTAGTCGTTCTCGTCTCAGATTCTCCCACCAAAGGGATGCATAGCCCTTTAGCTTGATAGCCACCAGTTTGACTCGCTTCTCGTCAGAATAATCCTTGAACTCAAAGATCCTTTCCACCGTATACAGCCAATCGATAAATGCGTCGCCATGAGATCTTCCGTCAAATTCAGGTACGTCAACCTTTACGTCACTTTCGTAACGTTGTGGCTGATTTCTCCTTTGAGGCCCATCGTCTTCATCGCTGGATACATCAACATGAAAAAGATTCACGTCAACGCCATGGTTACGCTGTTGTTGACGATGATGCTGCTGTCCTTCCATTTGCGCTAAGCGTTGCTGAAGATAAGCCATCGCTTCCCTCATGGTAGCCATCTCCATCTCTCGTTCATACTCCGTAGCCGCCTGAAAGTTAGGAGGAATAGGGTTTCCACGCCTTGCCATGTGGATGATGATAAGAAACCGTGAACAAGCAACTTGAGCTCTGATACCAACTGATACCGGACCGGTAACACCCAGGTCTAGTATATTGACAAAGCAAGACGAAAAGTAAAGATAACAACGGCGCCACTCGGAATCCACCAAGATAAGCCTAGGATAGAAGAAACTCCACTCCCGGAATCCACCGAAAGATAAGTTTCTACACTCGCCACTCAAGGAATCCACCAAGAGATAAGAGGGTTTCACAAAGATAACTTTGAGAGGTTTTTTTTTATCAAACATAATCTGCCTTCTCATTGCATTCTTGCTCTTTAAATAGAGCTGATGGGTTACAAATTCGTACATCCCCTCCAGCCTGATTCTAAGGCTTTCCAACTTCTCCACAAAGACCCAAAACAGCTCTATAAAGAGAGCACCAAGTCCCCATGACCATAAATGCCTTTTAAGGCTAGTACATGACTCAAAACACTAATTAATATCATACTTAACCCTTGGACTACTCAGAAAATAAATACATCCCACTAACATAATTATTACTAACATAATTACCAAGGGCTTTACTTAGACCACGAATTCAGATGTGGAAACCAAGTAAATACCATTCCCGTTATGCTCATGAGCTCCATTACCGCTAGTTAGTCCAATACCGCTATCAGGATCCGCATCATTCTCCCCCGGTTGAAAAAGACTCGACCTCGAGTCTAGCGGTTCATCATCAACGAACGGTGATAGATCGGCAACGTTGAAAGTTGCTGAAACACCATGGTGATCAGGAAGCTCCACCTTGTATGCGTTGTCATTGATTTTTTCCACAATGGTGAAAGGCCCGTCTGCTCTCGGTTGTAGCTTAGGATACTTCCGATTTGGAAATCGTTCCTTCCGTAGCTGAATCCATACCTTATCACCAACATGAAAAGTTACCTTCCGTCTATGCTGATTGGCTTGTTGAGCATACTTCTCCGTTTGCTTCAAGATCTTGTCTCTGACCTGAGCGTGCAATTGCTTGATAAACTTGGCCCGCTCATCCGCTGCTCCACTAAAGTTCGTCTCCGTCTTCAAGGGAACCAAATCCAAAGGGGAATTAGGATTCTTGCCATAGACAACTTCAAATGGGCTGGACTTCGTGGCTGAATGAGTGGACCGGTTGTAAGCAAATTCAGCATGTGCAAGAGACAAATCCCACCCCCTTGTGTTCTTCTTGACAAGGCTTCTCAACAATGCTCCCAATGATCGGTTGACCACCTCGGTTTGTCCGTCGGTTTGTGGATGGTGTGAAGTACTATATTGCAGCCTCGTGCCCATCTTCCGCCAAAGGGTCCTCCAAAAATGACTAAGGAACTTAGCATCCCGATCAGACGTGATTGTCTTTGGAACCCCATGTAGCTTCACAATCTCTTGAAAATAGAGATTGGCAATGTTGGTGGCATCCGCTGTTTTGCCGCACGAAACAAAATGAGCCATCTTCGAGAATCGATCAACCACCACCATGATCGAGTCCTTGTGACGCTGGGTCCTGGGAAGTCCCAAAACAAAATCCATACTCACATCTTCCCACGGAGCATTAGGGATTGGAAGTGGCATGTATAATCCAGCGTTGCTCCCATGCATCTTGGCGTGCCGACAAGTCTCACACTGCTCAACGATCCGCCTCACATCCCGCGTTAGCTTTGGCCAAAAGAAGTTTTCTTCCACAAGCGCAATGGTTTTATCACGACCAAAATGACCAGCTAGTCCACCCGCATGAGCCTCCCTTATGACCGCCTCCCGTAATGAACATTGGGGAACACAAAGCTGCACACCCCTGTAGAGAAAACCATCTTGCACAAGGAATTGCCTAAAAGGCTCCTTTTCACATCGCTTCCACACTTGGCCAAAATCAGGGTCATCCACATATAGGTCTTTAACGACTTCAAATCCAAGCACTTTAGCATGCATCGTATGAAGAAGTAAATGGCGTCTACTCAAAGCATCCGCTACCTGATTGGATTTTCCCGATTTGTGCTTGATGACAAAGTTGAAAGACTGCAAGAATTCAACCCACTTCGCATGGCGAGAGTTTAGCTTGTGTTGTGCATTCAAATACTTCAAGGCTTCATGATCTGTAAAAAGAACAAAATCGTTAGGGTAAAGGTAGTGACTCCAGTTCGCCAATGCTCGGATGATGGCATAGAACTCCTTGTCGTATGTCGAGTACTTTCTCTTCACTTCATTGAGCTTCTCACTGAAAAATGAAATAGCTCGGCCTTCTTGGCTAAGGACAGCCCCGATGCCCACTCCGGAAGCGTCACACTCCACTTCGAACATCTTGGAGAAATCCGGTAAGGCAAGAACCGGTGCCTCTGTCATCTTCTTCTTTATCAGCTCAAAACTCTCTTGGGCTTCTTTTGTCTACTTGAAAACTCCACCCTTCATGCACTCGGTGATTGGTGAAACAACCGTACTGAAATCTCTAATGAACCGGTGGTAGAAGGAAATCATTCCATGAAAACTTCGGATGTCAAAAAGAGACTTCGGAACCGGCCACGTGGAGATTGCTTCGATCTTCGACTCATCCACCTTGATTCCATCCTTGGACACCACATATCCAAGAAAAATGAGGCTCTCCACCAGAAACTCGCACTTCTTCAAATTAACATACAAGCTTTCACTCCTCAAAATTTCAAAGACCTGCCTCAAGTGTGTTAAATGAGCCCGTGCACTCTTGCTATACACCAGAATGTCGTCAAAATAGACAACGACACATATTCCCATTAGTGGTTTGAAAACATGAGTCATGAGGCGCATAAAAGTACTAGGAGTGTTTGACAACCCAAACGGCATAACAAGCCATTCGTACAAACCTCTCCCGGTCTTGAAGGCTGTCTTCCATTCATCTCCCGGTTGCATACGAATCTGATGATAACCACTGCGCAAATCGATCTTGGAGAATATTATGCTACCATGCAACTGATCAAGAAGGTCATCTAACCTTGGAATGGGAAAACGATACTTGACCGTTATTCTGTTGATTGCCCGGCTATCCACGCACATTCTCCATGTTTCATCCTTCTTCGGAACTAAGAGGGCAGGAACCGCACAAGGGCTCAAGCTCTCTCGAATCAGCCCTTTTTCCATCAGCTCCTCGACTTGTCGTTGCAACTCGGCTTGTTGCTTCGGGTTGAGCCGGTATGCTGCTTTGTTGGGTAGAGAAGATCCCGGCACCAAATCAACACGGTGCTGAATTCCTCGTAATGGCGGTAGGCCACTCGGTATCTCCTCTGGTGCGCAATCTTCAAACTCCTTTAAAAGGATTTGAATCGCTTCGGGCAGCTCCTTCTTGTTGTCCGATGTTTCCTCCACATAGAGAATAAAAACAGCTTCACAATTGGATAAAGATTGTGTAACCTGTGAACCGGTGAGCAAAGAGTGCTTCTTCGATTCGGAGGTTGCTGTAATCTTCTCCGGTTTCAAAGGTGCCAACACAATCCGCCGACCATCCTTGGTAAAGGAATGAGTGTTGTTGAATCCATCATGAATCGCTCTCCTATCGTACTGCCACGGTCTTCCCAATAACACATGACAAGCATCCATGGGAACAACATCACACCAAACTTCATCGTTGTAGTTCTTTCCAATAGAAAACGTCACCAAACACCTCTTGGTAACTTTCTGCCCATTTCCCTTTTGGAACCATTGAATGCGATAAGGGTGAGGGTGAGGCTCCGTCTTCAAGCCAAGCTTTTGCACCATTTCTTCGGCAACAACATTGGTGCAGCTTCCTCCATCAATGATGACGTTGCACACACGCCCCTTTGAAGTACACCGGGTCTGGAAGATGTTGTCTCTCAACCAAGGGTCTTCGTTCACGTGGTTGGAGTTGAGGAGTCGTCGGATGACCAGAACATCTCCTTCATCGGGTTCTTCAACGCATTCTTCCTCGTCGAAGATTGGTTGCCGTTCTTCTTCTTTGTCTTCATTATCGGCTATGGCAGCTTCTACCATCGTAATTACTCTTCGGTTTGGGCAATCGGAAGCAATATGACCAAAACCTTGACATTTGAAACATTTCCTCGAAGCGCTGGAATTGATCGGTGGGAAAGTCTTCTCGGATCTGACTTCGGGTTTAGAGGAAGTTGATGCCTTTTCAAAGGCCGTCTTTGATGAAGATGCCCCGCCGGTATTCTTGACTCCATATCCCGTGCTCTTCGGTGTGTACTTCTTTGCTTCCTTGCGCTGCCTTTCAATATTCTCCGCTAGCTTCCGAACGTCATTAAACGTCCAATATGGTTGAAGGCGAATAGCTTCTGCAATTTCTCCTTTGAGACCGCCAAGGTAACGAGCCACCGTTTGTTCTTCAGGTTCCACCACGTCGCATTTAAGCATAAGATACTCAAATTCACGAGTATAATCTTCAATAGAAAGATCGAGCTGCTTGAAGTTGTGAAACTTCAAATAGTTGTCTTGCTTGTAACTATCTGAAATGAACCTCCTCTTGAGCTCTGTCTTCATCTTCTCCCATGTTCGAATCACTCGTCTTCCTTCTCGTAGTCGTTCTCGTCTCAGATTCTCCCACCAAAGGGATGCATAGCCCTTTAGCTTGATAGCCACCAGTTTGACTCGCTTCTCGTCAGAATAATCCTTGAACTCAAAGATCCTTTCCACCGTATACAGCCAATCGAGAAATGCGTCGCCATGAGATCTTCCGTCAAATTCAGGTACGTCAACCTTTACGTCACTTTCGTAACGTTGTGGCTGATTTCTCCTTTGAGGCCCATCGTCTTCATCGCTGGAGACATCAACATGAAAAAGATTCACGTCAACGCCATGGTTACGCTGTTGTTGACGATGATGCTGCTGTCCTTCCATTTGCGCTAAGCGTTGCTGAAGATAAGCCATCGCTTCCCTCATGGTAGCCATCTCCATCTCTCGTTCATACTCCGTAGCCGCCTGAAAGTTAGGAGGAATAGGGTTTCCACGCCTTGCCATGTGGATGATGATAAGAAACCGTGAACAAGCAACTTGAGCTCTGATACCAACTGATACCGGACCGGTAACACCCAGGTCTAGTATATTGACAAAGCAAGACGAAAAGTAAAGATAACAACGGCGCCACTCGGAATCCACCAAGATAAGCCTAGGATAGAAGAAACTCCACTCCCGGAATCCACCGAAAGATAAGTTTCTACACTCGCCACTCAAGGAATCCACCAAGAGATAAGAGGGTTTCACAAAGATAACTTTGAGAGGTTTTTTTTTATCAAACATAATCTGCCTTCTCATTGCATTCTTGCTCTTTAAATAGAGCTGATGGGTTACAAATTCGTACATCCCCTCCAGCCTGATTCTAAGGCTTTCCAACTTCTCCACAAAGACCCAAAACAGCTCTATAAAGAGAGCACCAAGTCCCCATGACCATAAATGCCTTTTAAGGCTAGTACATGACTCAAAACACTAATTAATATCATACTTAACCCTTGGACTACTCAGAAAATAAATACATCCCACTAACATAATTATTACTAACATAATTACCAAGGGCTTTACTTAGACCACGAATTCAGATGTGGAAACCAAGTAAATACCATTCCCGTTATGCTCATGAGCTCCATTACCGCTAGTTAGTCCAATACCGCTATCAGGATCCGCATCATTCTCCCCCGGTTGAAAAAGACTCGACCTCGAGTCTAGCGGTTCATCATCAACGAACGGTGATAGATCGGCAACGTTGAAAGTTGCTGAAACACCATGGTGATCAGGAAGCTCCACCTTGTATGCGTTGTCATTGATTTTTTCCACAATGGTGAAAGGCCCGTCTGCTCTCGGTTGTAGCTTAGGATACTTCCGATTTGGAAATCGTTCCTTCCGTAGCTGAATCCATACCTTATCACCAACATGAAAAGTTACCTTCCGTCTATGCTGATTGGCTTGTTGAGCATACTTCTCCGTTTGCTTCAAGATCTTGTCTCTGACCTGAGCGTGCAATTGCTTGATAAACTTGGCCCGCTCATCCGCTGCTCCACTAAAGTTCGTCTCCGTCTTCAAGGGAACCAAATCCAAAGGGGAATTAGGATTCTTGCCATAGACAACTTCAAATGGGCTGGACTTCGTGGCTGAATGAGTGGACCGGTTGTAAGCAAATTCAGCATGTGCAAGAGACAAATCCCACCCCCTTGTGTTCTTCTTGACAAGGCTTCTCAACAATGCTCCCAATGATCGGTTGACCACCTCGGTTTGTCCGTCGGTTTGTGGATGGTGTGAAGTACTATATTGCAGCCTCGTGCCCATCTTCCGCCAAAGGGTCCTCCAAAAATGACTAAGGAACTTAGCATCCCGATCAGACGTGATTGTCTTTGGAACCCCATGTAGCTTCACAATCTCTTGAAAATAGAGATTGGCAATGTTGGTGGCATCCGCTGTTTTGCCGCACGAAACAAAATGAGCCATCTTCGAGAATCGATCAACCACCACCATGATCGAGTCCTTGTGACGCTGGGTCCTGGGAAGTCCCAAAACAAAATCCATACTCACATCTTCCCACGGAGCATTAGGGATTGGAAGTGGCATGTATAATCCAGCGTTGCTCCCATGCATCTTGGCGTGCCGACAAGTCTCACACTGCTCAACGATCCGCCTCACATCCCGCGTTAGCTTTGGCCAAAAGAAGTTTTCTTCCACAAGCGCAATGGTTTTATCGCGACCAAAATGACCAGCTAGTCCACCCGCATGAGCCTCCCTTATGACCGCCTCCCGTAATGAACATTGGGGAACACAAAGCTGCACACCCCTGTAGAGAAAACCATCTTGCACAAGGAATTGCCTAAAAGGCTCCTTTTCACATCGCTTCCACACTTGGCCAAAATCAGGGTCATCCACATATAGGTCTTTAACGACTTCAAATCCAAGCACTTTAGCATGCATCGTATGAAGAAGTAAATGGCGTCTACTCAAAGCATCCGCTACCTGATTGGATTTTCCCGATTTGTGCTTGATGACAAAGTTGAAAGACTGCAAGAATTCAACCCACTTCGCATGGCGAGAGTTTAGCTTGTGTTGTGCATTCAAATACTTCAAGGCTTCATGATCTGTAAAAAGAACAAAATCGTTAGGGTAAAGGTAGTGACTCCAGTTCGCCAATGCTCGGATGATGGCATAGAACTCCTTGTCGTATGTCGAGTACTTTCTCTTCACTTCATTGAGCTTCTCACTGAAAAATGAAATAGCTCGGCCTTCTTGGCTAAGGACAGCCCCGATGCCCACTCCGGAAGCGTCACACTCCACTTCGAACATCTTGGAGAAATCCGGTAAGGCAAGAACCGGTGCCTCTGTCATCTTCTTCTTTATCAGCTCAAAACTCTCTTGGGCTTCTTTTGTCTACTTGAAAACTCCACCCTTCATGCACTCGGTGATTGGTGAAACAACCGTACTGAAATCTCTAATGAACCGGTGGTAGAAGGAAATCATTCCATGAAAACTTCGGATGTCAAAAAGAGACTTCGGAACCGGCCACGTGGAGATTGCTTCGATCTTCGACTCATCCACCTTGATTCCATCCTTGGACACCACATATCCAAGAAAAATGAGGCTCTCCACCAGAAACTCGCACTTCTTCAAATTAACATACAAGCTTTCACTCCTCAAAATTTCAAAGACCTGCCTCAAGTGTGTTAAATGAGCCCGTGCACTCTTGCTATACACCAGAATGTCGTCAAAATAGACAACGACACATATTCCCATTAGTGGTTTGAAAACATGAGTCATGAGGCGCATAAAAGTACTAGGAGCGTTTGACAACCCAAACGGCATAACAAGCCATTCGTACAAACCTCTCCCGGTCTTGAAGGCTGTCTTCCATTCATCTCCCGGTTGCATACGAATCTGATGATAACCACTGCGCAAATCGATCTTGGAGAATATTATGCTACCATGCAACTGATCAAGAAGGTCATCTAACCTTGGAATGGGAAAACGATACTTGACCGTTATTCTGTTGATTGCCCGGCTATCCACGCACATTCTCCATGTTTCATCCTTCTTCGGAACTAAGAGGGCAGGAACCGCACAAGGGCTCAAGCTCTCTCGAATCAGCCCTTTTTCCATCAGCTCCTCGACTTGTCGTTGCAACTCGGCTTGTTGCTTCGGGTTGAGCCGGTATGCTGCTTTGTTGGGTAGAGAAGATCCCGGCACCAAATCAACACGGTGCTGAATTCCTCGTAATGGCGGTAGGCCACTCGGTATCTCCTCTGGTGCGCAATCTTCAAACTCCTTTAAAAGGATTTGAATCGCTTCGGGCAGCTCCTTCTTGTTGTCCGATGTTTCCTCCACATAGAGAATAAAAACAGCTTCACAATTGGATAAAGATTGTGTAACCTGTGAACCGGTGAGCAAAGAGTGCTTCTTCGATTCGGAGGTTGCTGTAATCTTCTCCGGTTTCAAAGGTGCCAACACAATCCGCCGACCATCCTTGGTAAAGGAATGAGTGTTGTTGAATCCATCATGAATCGCTCTCCTATCGTACTGCCACGGTCTTCCCAATAACACATGACAAGCATCCATGGGAACAACATCACACCAAACTTCATCGTTGTAGTTCTTTCCAATAGAAAACGTCACCAAACACCTCTTGGTAACTTTCTGCCCATTTCCCTTTTGGAACCATTGAATGCGATAAGGGTGAGGGTGAGGCTCCGTCTTCAAGCCAAGCTTTTGCACCATTTCTTCGGCAACAACATTGGTGCAGCTTCCTCCATCAATGATGACGTTGCACACACGCCCCTTTGAAGTACACCGGGTCTGGAAGATGTTGTCTCTCAACCAAGGGTCTTCGTTCACGTGGTTGGAGTTGAGGAGTCGTCGGATGACCAGAACATCTCCTTCATCGGGTTCTTCAACGCATTCTTCCTCGTCGAAGATTGGTTGCCGTTCTTCTTCTTTGTCTTCATTATCGGCTATGGCAGCTTCTACCATCGTAATTACTCTTCGGTTTGGGCAATCGGAAGCAATATGACCAAAACCTTGACATTTGAAACATTTCCTCGAAGCGCTGGAATTGATCGGTGGGAAAGTCTTCTCGGATCTGACTTCGGGTTTAGAGGAAGTTGATGCCTTTTCAAAGGCCGTCTTTGATGAAGATGCCCCGCCGGTATTCTTGACTCCATATCCCGTGCTCTTCGGTGTGTACTTCTTTGCTTCCTTGCGCTGCCTTTCAATATTCTCCGCTAGCTTCCGAACGTCATTAAACGTCCAATATGGTTGAAGGCGAATAGCTTCTGCAATTTCTCCTTTGAGACCGCCAAGGTAACGAGCCACCGTTTGTTCTTCAGGTTCCACCACGTCGCATTTAAGCATAAGATACTCAAATTCACGAGTATAATCTTCAATAGAAAGATCGAGCTGCTTGAAGTTGTGAAACTTCAAAATAGTTGTCTTGCTTGTAACTATCTGAAATGAACCTCCTCTTGAGCTCTCTCTTCATCTTCTCCCATGTTCGAATCACTCGTCTTCCTTCTCGTAGTCGTTCTCGTCTCAGATTCTCCCACCAAAGGGATGCATAGCCCTTTAGCTTGATAGCCACCAGTTTGACTCGCTTCTCGTCAGAATAATCCTTGAACTCAAAGATCCTTTCCACCGTATACAGCCAATCGATAAATGCGTCGCCATGAGATCTTCCGTCAAATTCAGGTACGTCAACCTTTACGTCACTTTCGTAACGTTGTGGCTGATTTCTCCTTTGAGGCCCATCGTCTTCATCGCTGGAGACATCAACATGAAAAAGATTCACGTCAACGCCATGGTTACGCTGTTGTTGACGATGATGCTGCTGTCCTTCCATTTGCGCTAAGCGTTGCTGAAGATAAGCCATCGCTTCCCTCATGGTAGCCATCTCCATCTCTCGTTCATACTCCGTAGCCGCCTGAAAGTTAGGAGGAATAGGGTTTCCACGCCTTGCCATGTGGATGATGATAAGAAACCGTGAACAAGCAACTTGAGCTCTGATACCAACTGATACCGGACCGGTAACACCCAGGTCTAGTATATTGACAAAGCAAGACGAAAAGTAAAGATAACAACGGCGCCACTCGGAATCCACCAAGATAAGCCTAGGATAGAAGAAACGCCACTCCCGGAATCCACCGAAAGATAAGTTTCTACACTCGCCACTCAAGGAATCCACCAAGAGATCAGAGGGTTTTCACAAAGATAACTTTGAGAGGTTTTTTTTTATCAAACATAATCTGCCTTCTCATTGCATTCTTGCTCTTTAAATAGAGCTGATGGGTTACAAATTCGTACATCCCCCCCAGCCTGATTCTAAGGCTTTCCAACTTCTCCACAAAGACCCAAAACAGCTCTATAAAGAGAGCACCAAGTCCCCATGACCATAAATGCCTTTTAAGGCTAGTACATGACTCAAAACACTAATTAATATCATACTTAACCCTTGGACTACTCAGAAAATAAATACATCCCACTAACATAATTATTACTAACATAATTACCAAGGGCTTTACTTAGACCACGAATTCAGATGTGGAAACCAAGTAAATACCATTCCCGTTATGCTCACGAGCTCCATTACCGCTAGTTAGTCCAATACCGCTATCAGGATCCGCATCATTCTCCCCCGGTTGAAAAAGACTCGACCTCGAGTCTAGCGGTTCATCATCAACGAACGGTGATAGATCGGCAACGTTGAAAGTTGCTGAAACACTATAGTGATCAGGAAGCTCCACCTTGTATGCGTTGTCATTGATTTTTTCCACAATGGTGAAAGGCCCGTCTGCTCTCGGTTGTAGCTTAGGATACTTCCGATTTGGAAATCGTTCCTTCCGTAGCTGAATCCATACCTTATCACCAACATGAAAAGTTACCTTCCGTCTATGCTGATTGGCTTGTTGAGCATACTTCTCCGTTTGCTTCAAGATCTTGTCTCTGACCTGAGCGTGCAATTGCTTGATAAACTTGGCCCGCTCATCCGCTGCTCCACTAAAGTTCGTCTCCGTCTTCAAGGGAACCAAATCCAAAGGGGAATTAGGATTCTTGCCATAGACAACTTCAAATGGGCTGGACTTCGTGGCTGAATGAGTGGACCGGTTGTAAGCAAATTCAGCATGTGCAAGAGACAAATCCCACCCCCTTGTGTTCTTCTTGACAAGGCTTCTCAACAATGCTCCCAATGATCGGTTGACCACCTCGGTTTGTCCGTCGGTTTGTGGATGGTGTGAAGTACTATATTGCAGCCTCGTGCCCATCTTCCGACAAAGGGTCCTCCAAAAATGACTAAGGAACTTAGCATCCCGATCAGACGTGATTGTCTTTGGAACCCCATGTAGCTTCACAATCTCTTGAAAATAGAGATCGGCAATGTTGGTGGCATCCGCTGTTTTGCCGCACGAAACAAAATGAGCCATCTTCGAGAATCGATCAACCACCACCATGATCGAGTCCTTGTGACGCTGGGTCCTGGGAAGTCCCAAAACAAAATCCATACTCACATCTTCCCACGGAGCATTAGGGATTGGAAGTGGCATGTATAATCCAGCGTTGCTCCCATGCATCTTGGCGTGCCGACAAGTCTCACACTGCTCAACGATCCGCCTCACATCCCGCGTTAGCTTTGGCCAAAAGAAGTTTTCTTCCACAAGCGCAATGGTTTTATCGCGACCAAAATGACCAGCTAGTCCACCCGCATGAGCCTCCCTTATGACCGCCTCCCGTAATGAACATTGGGGAACACAAAGCTGCACACCCCTGTAGAGAAAACCATCTTGCACAAGGAATTGCCTAAAAGGCTCCTTTTCACATCGCTTCCACACTTGGCCAAAATCAGGGTCATCCACATATAGGTCTTTAACGACTTCAAATCCAAGCACTTTAGCATGCATCGTATGAAGAAGTAAATGGCGTCTACTCAAAGCATCCGCTACCTGATTGGATTTTCCCGATTTGTGCTTGATGACAAAGTTGAAAGACTGCAAGAATTCAACCCACTTCGCATGGCGAGAGTTTAGCTTGTGTTGTGCATTCAAATACTTCAAGGCTTCATGATCTGTAAAAAGAACAAAATCGTTAGGGTAAAGGTAGTGACTCCAGTTCGCCAATGCTCGGATGATGGCATAGAACTCCTTGTCGTATGTCGAGTACTTTCTCTTCACTTCATTGAGCTTCTCACTGAAAAATGAAATAGCTCGGCCTTCTTGGCTAAGGACAGCCCCGATGCCCACTCCGGAAGCGTCACACTCCACTTCGAACATCTTGGAGAAATCCGGTAAGGCAAGAACCGGTGCCTCTGTCATCTTCTTCTTTATCAGCTCAAAACTCTCTTGGGCTTCTTTTGTCTACTTGAAAACTCCACCCTTCATGCACTCGGTGATTGGTGAAACAACCGTACTGAAATCTCTAATGAACCGGTGGTAGAAGGAAATCATTCCATGAAAACTTCGGATGTCAAAAAGAGACTTCGGAACCGGCCACGTGGAGATTGCTTCGATCTTCGACTCATCCACCTTGATTCCATCCTTGGACACCACATATCCAAGAAAAATGAGGCTCTCCACCAGAAACTCGCACTTCTTCAAATTAACATACAAGCTTTCACTCCTCAAAATTTCAAAGACCTGCCTCAAGTGTGTTAAATGAGCCCGTGCACTCTTGCTATACACCAGAATGTCGTCAAAATAGACAACGACACATATTCCCATTAGTGGTTTGAAAACATGAGTCATGAGGCGCATAAAAGTACTAGGAGCGTTTGACAACCCAAACGGCATAACAAGCCATTCGTACAAACCTCTCCCGGTCTTGAAGGCTGTCTTCCATTCATCTCCCGGTTGCATACGAATCTGATGATAACCACTGCGCAAATCGATCTTGGAGAATATTATGCTACCATGCAACTGATCAAGAAGGTCATCTAACCTTGGAATGGGAAAACGATACTTGACCGTTATTCTGTTGATTGCCCGGCTATCCACGCACATTCTCCATGTTTCATCCTTCTTCGGAACTAAGAGGGCAGGAACCGCACAAGGGCTCAAGCTCTCTCGAATCAGCCCTTTTTCCATCAGCTCCTCGACTTGTCGTTGCAACTCGGCTTGTTGCTTCGGGTTGAGCCGGTATGCTGCTTTGTTGGGTAGAGAAGATCCCGGCACCAAATCAACACGGTGCTGAATTCCTCGTAATGGCGGTAGGCCACTCGGTATCTCCTCTGGTGCGCAATCTTCAAACTCCTTTAAAAGGATTTGAATCGCTTCGGGCAGCTCCTTCTTGTTGTCCGATGTTTCCTCCACATAGAGAATAAAAACAGCTTCACAATTGGATAAAGATTGTGTAACCTGTGAACCGGTGAGCAAAGAGTGCTTCTTCGATTCGGAGGTTGCTGTAATCTTCTCCGGTTTCAAAGGTGCCAACACAATCCGCCGACCATCCTTGGTAAAGGAATGAGTGTTGTTGAATCCATCATGAATCGCTCTCCTATCGTACTGCCACGGTCTTCCCAATAACACATGACAAGCATCCATGGGAACAACATCACACCAAACTTCATCGTTGTAGTTCTTTCCAATAGAAAACGTCACCAAACACCTCTTGGTAACTTTCTGCCCATTTCCCTTTTGGAACCATTGAATGCGATAAGGGTGAGGGTGAGGCTCCGTCTTCAAGCCAAGCTTTTGCACCATTTCTTCGGCAACAACATTGGTGCAGCTTCCTCCATCAATGATGACGTTGCACACACGCCCCTTTGAAGTACACCGGGTCTGGAAGATGTTGTCTCTCAACCAAGGGTCTTCGTTCACGTGGTTGGAGTTGAGGAGTCGTCGGATGACCAGAACATCTCCTTCATCGGGTTCTTCAACGCATTCTTCCTCGTCGAAGATTGGTTGCCGTTCTTCTTCTTTGTCTTCATTATCGGCTATGGCAGCTTCTACCATCGTAATTACTCTTCGGTTTGGGCAATCGGAAGCAATATGACCAAAACCTTGACATTTGAAACATTTCCTCGAAGCGCTGGAATTGATCGGTGGGAAAGTCTTCTCGGATCTGACTTCGGGTTTAGAGGAAGTTGATGCCTTTTCAAAGGCCGTCTTTGATGAAGATGCCCCGCCGGTATTCTTGACTCCATATCCCGTGCTCTTCGGTGTGTACTTCTTTGCTTCCTTGCGCTGCCTTTCAATATTCTCCGCTAGCTTCCGAACGTCATTAAACGTCCAATATGGTTGAAGGCGAATAGCTTCTGCAATTTCTCCTTTGAGACCGCCAAGGTAACGAGCCACCGTTTGTTCTTCAGGTTCCACCACGTCGCATTTAAGCATAAGATACTCAAATTCACGAGTATAATCTTCAATAGAAAGATCGAGCTGCTTGAAGTTGTGAAACTTCAAATAGTTGTCTTGCTTGTAACTATCTGAAATGAACCTCCTCTTGAGCTCTCTCTTCATCTTCTCCCATGTTCGAATCACTCGTCTTCCTTCTCGTAGTCGTTCTCGTCTCAGATTCTCCCACCAAAGGGATGCATAGCCCTTTAGCTTGATAGCCACCAGTTTGACTCGCTTCTCGTCAGAATAATCCTTGAACTCAAAGATCCTTTCCACCGTATACAGCCAATCGATAAATGCGTCGCCATGAGATCTTCCGTCAAATTCAGGTACGTCAACCTTTACGTCACTTTCGTAACGTTGTGGCTGATTTCTCCTTTGAGGCCCATCGTCTTCATCGCTGGAGACATCAACATGAAAAAGATTCACGTCAACGCCATGGTTACGCTGTTGTTGACGATGATGCTGCTGTCCTTCCATTTGCGCTAAGCGTTGCTGAAGATAAGCCATCGCTTCCCTCATGGTAGCCATCTCCATCTCTCGTTCATACTCCGTAGCCGCCTGAAAGTTAGGAGGAATAGGGTTTCCACGCCTTGCCATGTGGATGATGATAAGAAACCGTGAACAAGCAACTTGAGCTCTGATACCAACTGATACCGGACCGGTAACACCCAGGTCTAGTATATTGACAAAGCAAGACGAAAAGTAAAGATAACAACGGCGCCACTCGGAATCCACCAAGATAAGCCTAGGATAGAAGAAACGCCACTCCCGGAATCCACCGAAAGATAAGTTTCTACACTCGCCACTCAAGGAATCCACCAAGAGATCAGAGGGTTTTCACAAAGATAACTTTGAGAGGTTTTTTTTTATCAAACATAATCTGCCTTCTCATTGCATTCTTGCTCTTTAAATAGAGCTGATGGGTTACAAATTCGTACATCCCCCCCAGCCTGATTCTAAGGCTTTCCAACTTCTCCACAAAGACCCAAAACAGCTCTATAAAGAGAGCACCAAGTCCCCATGACCATAAATGCCTTTTAAGGCTAGTACATGACTCAAAACACTAATTAATATCATACTTAACCCTTGGACTACTCAGAAAATAAATACATCCCACTAACATAATTATTACTAACATAATTACCAAGGGCTTTACTTAGACCACGAATTCAGATGTGGAAACCAAGTAAATACCATTCCCGTTATGCTCACGAGCTCCATTACCGCTAGTTAGTCCAATACCGCTATCAGGATCCGCATCATTCTCCCCCGGTTGAAAAAGACTCGACCTCGAGTCTAGCGGTTCATCATCAACGAACGGTGATAGATCGGCAACGTTGAAAGTTGCTGAAACACTATAGTGATCAGGAAGCTCCACCTTGTATGCGTTGTCATTGATTTTTTCCACAATGGTGAAAGGCCCGTCTGCTCTCGGTTGTAGCTTAGGATACTTCCGATTTGGAAATCGTTCCTTCCGTAGCTGAATCCATACCTTATCACCAACATGAAAAGTTACCTTCCGTCTATGCTGATTGGCTTGTTGAGCATACTTCTCCGTTTGCTTCAAGATCTTGTCTCTGACCTGAGCGTGCAATTGCTTGATAAACTTGGCCCGCTCATCCGCTGCTCCACTAAAGTTCGTCTCCGTCTTCAAGGGAACCAAATCCAAAGGGGAATTAGGATTCTTGCCATAGACAACTTCAAATGGGCTGGACTTCGTGGCTGAATGAGTGGACCGGTTGTAAGCAAATTCAGCATGTGCAAGAGACAAATCCCACCCCCTTGTGTTCTTCTTGACAAGGCTTCTCAACAATGCTCCCAATGATCGGTTGACCACCTCGGTTTGTCCGTCGGTTTGTGGATGGTGTGAAGTACTATATTGCAGCCTCGTGCCCATCTTCCGCCAAAGGGTCCTCCAAAAATGACTAAGGAACTTAGCATCCCGATCAGACGTGATTGTCTTTGGAACCCCATGTAGCTTCACAATCTCTTGAAAATAGAGATCGGCAATGTTGGTGGCATCCGCTGTTTTGCCGCACGAAACAAAATGAGCCATCTTCGAGAATCGATCAACCACCACCATGATCGAGTCCTTGTGACGCTGGGTCCTGGGAAGTCCCAAAACAAAATCCATACTCACATCTTCCCACGGAGCATTAGGGATTGGAAGTGGCATGTATAATCCAGCGTTGCTCCCATGCATCTTGGCGTGCCGACAAGTCTCACACTGCTCAACGATCCGCCTCACATCCCGCGTTAGCTTTGGCCAAAAGAAGTTTTCTTCCACAAGCGCAATGGTTTTATCGCGACCAAAATGACCAGCTAGTCCACCCGCATGAGCCTCCCTTATGACCGCCTCCCGTAATGAACATTGGGGAACACAAAGCTGCACACCCCTGTAGAGAAAACCATCTTGCACAAGGAATTGCCTAAAAGGCTCCTTTTCACATCGCTTCCACACTTGGCCAAAATCAGGGTCATCCACATATAGGTCTTTAACGACTTCAAATCCAAGCACTTTAGCATGCATCGTATGAAGAAGTAAATGGCGTCTACTCAAAGCATCCGCTACCTGATTGGATTTTCCCGATTTGTGCTTGATGACAAAGTTGAAAGACTGCAAGAATTCAACCCACTTCGCATGGCGAGAGTTTAGCTTGTGTTGTGCATTCAAATACTTCAAGGCTTCATGATCTGTAAAAAGAACAAAATCGTTAGGGTAAAGGTAGTGACTCCAGTTCGCCAATGCTCGGATGATGGCATAGAACTCCTTGTCGTATGTCGAGTACTTTCTCTTCACTTCATTGAGCTTCTCACTGAAAAATGAAATAGCTCGGCCTTCTTGGCTAAGGACAGCCCCGATGCCCACTCCGGAAGCGTCACACTCCACTTCGAACATCTTGGAGAAATCCGGTAAGGCAAGAACCGGTGCCTCTGTCATCTTCTTCTTTATCAGCTCAAAACTCTCTTGGGCTTCTTTTGTCTACTTGAAAACTCCACCCTTCATGCACTCGGTGATTGGTGAAACAACCGTACTGAAATCTCTAATGAACCGGTGGTAGAAGGAAATCATTCCATGAAAACTTCGGATGTCAAAAAGAGACTTCGGAACCGGCCACGTGGAGATTGCTTCGATCTTCGACTCATCCACCTTGATTCCATCCTTGGACACCACATATCCAAGAAAAATGAGGCTCTCCACCAGAAACTCGCACTTCTTCAAATTAACATACAAGCTTTCACTCCTCAAAATTTCAAAGACCTGCCTCAAGTGTGTTAAATGAGCCCGTGCACTCTTGCTATACACCAGAATGTCGTCAAAATAGACAACGACACATATTCCCATTAGTGGTTTGAAAACATGAGTCATGAGGCGCATAAAAGTACTAGGAGCGTTTGACAACCCAAACGGCATAACAAGCCATTCGTACAAACCTCTCCCGGTCTTGAAGGCTGTCTTCCATTCATCTCCCGGTTGCATACGAATCTGATGATAACCACTGCGCAAATCGATCTTGGAGAATATTATGCTACCATGCAACTGATCAAGAAGGTCATCTAACCTTGGAATGGGAAAACGATACTTGACCGTTATTCTGTTGATTGCCCGGCTATCCACGCACATTCTCCATGTTTCATCCTTCTTCGGAACTAAGAGGGCAGGAACCGCACAAGGGCTCAAGCTCTCTCGAATCAGCCCTTTTTCCATCAGCTCCTCGACTTGTCGTTGCAACTCGGCTTGTTGCTTCGGGTTGAGCCGGTATGCTGCTTTGTTGGGTAGAGAAGATCCCGGCACCAAATCAACACGGTGCTGAATTCCTCGTAATGGCGGTAGGCCACTCGGTATCTCCTCTGGTGCGCAATCTTCAAACTCCTTTAAAAGGATTTGAATCGCTTCGGGCAGCTCCTTCTTGTTGTCCGATGTTTCCTCCACATAGAGAATAAAAACAGCTTCACAATTGGATAAAGATTGTGTAACCTGTGAACCGGTGAGCAAAGAGTGCTTCTTCGATTCGGAGGTTGCTGTAATCTTCTCCGGTTTCAAAGGTGCCAACACAATCCGCCGACCATCCTTGGTAAAGGAATGAGTGTTGTTGAATCCATCATGAATCGCTCTCCTATCGTACTGCCACGGTCTTCCCAATAACACATGACAAGCATCCATGGGAACAACATCACACCAAACTTCATCGTTGTAGTTCTTTCCAATAGAAAACGTCACCAAACACCTCTTGGTAACTTTCTGCCCATTTCCCTTTTGGAACCATTGAATGCGATAAGGGTGAGGGTGAGGCTCCGTCTTCAAGCCAAGCTTTTGCACCATTTCTTCGGCAACAACATTGGTGCAGCTTCCTCCATCAATGATGACGTTGCACACACGCCCCTTTGAAGTACACCGGGTCTGGAAGATGTTGTCTCTCAACCAAGGGTCTTCGTTCACGTGGTTGGAGTTGAGGAGTCGTCGGATGACCAGAACATCTCCTTCATCGGGTTCTTCAACGCATTCTTCCTCGTCGAAGATTGGTTGCCGTTCTTCTTCTTTGTCTTCATTATCGGCTATGGCAGCTTCTACCATCGTAATTACTCTTCGGTTTGGGCAATCGGAAGCAATATGACCAAAACCTTGACATTTGAAACATTTCCTCGAAGCGCTGGAATTGATCGGTGGGAAAGTCTTCTCGGATCTGACTTCGGGTTTAGAGGAAGTTGATGCCTTTTCAAAGGCCGTCTTTGATGAAGATGCCCCGCCGGTATTCTTGACTCCATATCCCGTGCTCTTCGGTGTGTACTTCTTTGCTTCCTTGCGCTGCCTTTCAATATTCTCCGCTAGCTTCCGAACGTCATTAAACGTCCAATATGGTTGAAGGCGAATAGCTTCTGCAATTTCTCCTTTGAGACCGCCAAGGTAACGAGCCACCGTTTGTTCTTCAGGTTCCACCACGTCGCATTTAAGCATAAGATACTCAAATTCACGAGTATAATCTTCAATAGAAAGATCGAGCTGCTTGAAGTTGTGAAACTTCAAATAGTTGTCTTGCTTGTAACTATCAGAAATGAACCTCCTCTTGAGCTCTCTCTTCATCTTCTCCCATGTTCGAATCACTCGTCTTCCTTCTCGTAGTCGTTCTCGTCTCAGATTCTCCCACCAAAGGGATGCATAGCCCTTTAGCTTGATAGCCACCAGTTTGACTCGCTTCTCGTCAGAATAATCCTTGAACTCAAAGATCCTTTCCACCGTATACAGCCAATCGATAAATGCGTCGCCATGAGATCTTCCGTCAAATTCAGGTACGTCAACCTTTACGTCACTTTCGTAACGTTGTGGCTGATTTCTCCTTTGAGGCCCATCGTCTTCATCGCTGGAGACATCAACATGAAAAAGATTCACGTCAACGCCATGGTTACGCTGTTGTTGACGATGATGCTGCTGTCCTTCCATTTGCGCTAAGCGTTGCTGAAGATAAGCCATCGCTTCCCTCATGGTAGCCATCTCCATCTCTCGTTCATACTCCGTAGCCGCCTGAAAGTTAGGAGGAATAGGGTTTCCACGCCTTGCCATGTGGATGATGATAAGAAACCGTGAACAAGCAACTTGAGCTCTGATACCAACTGATACCGGACCGGTAACACCCAGGTCTAGTATATTGACAAAGCAAGACGAAAAGTAAAGATAACAACGGCGCCACTCGGAATCCACCAAGATAAGCCTAGGATAGAAGAAACGCCACTCCCGGAATCCACCGAAAGATAAGTTTCTACACTCGCCACTCAAGGAATCCACCAAGAGATAAGAGGGTTTTCACAAAGATAACTTTGAGAGGTTTTTTTTTATCAAACATAATCTGCCTTCTCATTGCATTCTTGCTCTTTAAATAGAGCTGATGGGTTACAAATTCGTACATCCCCTCCAGCCTGATTCTAAGGCTTTCCAACTTCTCCACAAAGACCCAAAACAGCTCTATAAAGAGAGCACCAAGTCCCCATGACCATAAATGCCTTTTAAGGCTAGTACATGACTCAAAACACTAATTAATATCATACTTAACCCTTGGACTACTCAGAAAATAAATACATCCCACTAACATAATTATTACTAACATAATTACCAAGGGCTTTACTTAGACCACGAATTCAGATGTGGAAACCAAGTAAATACCATTCCCGTTATGCTCACGAGCTCCATTACCGCTAGTTAGTCCAATACCGCTATCAGGATCCGCATCATTCTCCCCCGGTTGAAAAAGACTCGACCTCGAGTCTAGCGGTTCATCATCAACGAACGGTGATAGATCGGCAACGTTGAAAGTTGCTGAAACACCATAGTGATCAGGAAGCTCCACCTTGTATGCGTTGTCATTGATTTTTTCCACAATGGTGAAAGGCCCGTCTGCTCTCGGTTGTAGCTTAGGATACTTCCGATTTGGAAATCGTTCCTTCCGTAGCTGAATCCATACCTTATCACCAACATGAAAAGTTACCTTCCGTCTATGCTGATTGGCTTGTTGAGCATACTTCTCCGTTTGCTTCAAGATCTTGTCTCTGACCTGAGCGTGCAATTGCTTGATAAACTTGGCCCGCTCATCCGCTGCTCCACTAAAGTTCGTCTCCGTCTTCAAGGGAACCAAATCCAAAGGGGAATTAGGATTCTTGCCATAGACAACTTCAAATGGGCTGGACTTCGTGGCTGAATGAGTGGACCGGTTGTAAGCAAATTCAGCATGTGCAAGAGACAAATCCCACCCCCTTGTGTTCTTCTTGACAAGGCTTCTCAACAATGCTCCCAATGATCGGTTGACCACCTCGGTTTGTCATTCGGTTTGTGGATGGTGTGAAGTACTATATTGCAGCCTCGTGCCCATCTTCCGCCAAAGGGTCCTCCAAAAATGACTAAGGAACTTAGCATCCCGATCAGACGTGATTGTCTTTGGAACCCCATGTAGCTTCACAATCTCTTGAAAATAGAGATCGGCAATGTTGGTGGCATCCGCTGTTTTGCCGCACGAAACAAAATGAGCCATCTTCGAGAATCGATCAACCACCACCATGATCGAGTCCTTGTGACGCTGGGTCCTGGGAAGTCCCAAAACAAAATCCATACTCACATCTTCCCACGGAGCATTAGGGATTGGAAGTGGCATGTATAATCCAGCGTTGCTCCCATGCATCTTGGCGTGCCGACAAGTCTCACACTGCTCAACGATCCGCCTCACATCCCGCGTTAGCTTTGGCCAAAAGAAGTTTTCTTCCACAAGCGCAATGGTTTTATCGCGACCAAAATGACCAGCTAGTCCACCCGCATGAGCCTCCCTTATGACCGCCTCCCGTAATGAACATTGGGGAACACAAAGCTGCACACCCCTGTAGAGAAAACCATCTTGCACAAGGAATTGCCTAAAAGGCTCCTTTTCACATCGCTTCCACACTTGGCCAAAATCAGGGTCATCCACATATAGGTCTTTAACGACTTCAAATCCAAGCACTTTAGCATGCATCGTATGAAGAAGTAAATGGCGTCTACTCAAAGCATCCGCTACCTGATTGGATTTTCCCGATTTGTGCTTGATGACAAAGTTGAAAGACTGCAAGAATTCAACCCACTTCGCATGGCGAGAGTTTAGCTTGTGTTGTGCATTCAAATACTTCAAGGCTTCATGATCTGTAAAAAGAACAAAATCGTTAGGGTAAAGGTAGTGACTCCAGTTCGCCAATGCTCGGATGATGGCATAGAACTCCTTGTCGTATGTCGAGTACTTTCTCTTCACTTCATTGAGCTTCTCACTGAAAAATGAAATAGCTCGGCCTTCTTGGCTAAGGACAGCCCCGATGCCCACTCCGGAAGCGTCACACTCCACTTCGAACATCTTGGAGAAATCCGGTAAGGCAAGAACCGGTGCCTCTGTCATCTTCTTCTTTATCAGCTCAAAACTCTCTTGGGCTTCTTTTGTCTACTTGAAAACTCCACCCTTCATGCACTCGGTGATTGGTGAAACAACCGTACTGAAATCTCTAATGAACCGGTGGTAGAAGGAAATCATTCCATGAAAACTTCGGATGTCAAAAAGAGACTTCGGAACCGGCCACGTGGAGATTGCTTCGATCTTCGACTCATCCACCTTGATTCCATCCTTGGACACCACATATCCAAGAAAAATGAGGCTCTCCACCAGAAACTCGCACTTCTTCAAATTAACATACAAGCTTTCACTCCTCAAAATTTCAAAGACCTGCCTCAAGTGTGTTAAATGAGCCCGTGCACTCTTGCTATACACCAGAATGTCGTCAAAATAGACAACGACACATATTCCCATTAGTGGTTTGAAAACATGAGTCATGAGGCGCATAAAAGTACTAGGAGCGTTTGACAACCCAAACGGCATAACAAGCCATTCGTACAAACCTCTCCCGGTCTTGAAGGCTGTCTTCCATTCATCTCCCGGTTGCATACGAATCTGATGATAACCACTGCGCAAATCGATCTTGGAGAATATTATGCTACCATGCAACTGATCAAGAAGGTCATCTAACCTTGGAATGGGAAAACGATACTTGACCGTTATTCTGTTGATTGCCCGGCTATCCACGCACATTCTCCATGTTTCATCCTTCTTCGGAACTAAGAGGGCAGGAACCGCACAAGGGCTCAAGCTCTCTCGAATCAGCCCTTTTTCCATCAGCTCCTCGACTTGTCGTTGCAACTCGGCTTGTTGCTTCGGGTTGAGCCGGTATGCTGCTTTGTTGGGTAGAGAAGATCCCGGCACCAAATCAACACGGTGCTGAATTCCTCGTAATGGCGGTAGGCCACTCGGTATCTCCTCTGGTGCGCAATCTTCAAACTCCTTTAAAAGGATTTGAATCGCTTCGGGCAGCTCCTTCTTGTTGTCCGATGTTTCCTCCACATAGAGAATAAAAACAGCTTCACAATTGGATAAAGATTGTGTAACCTGTGAACCGGTGAGCAAAGAGTGCTTCTTCGATTCGGAGGTTGCTGTAATCTTCTCCGGTTTCAAAGGTGCCAACACAATCCGCCGACCATCCTTGGTAAAGGAATGAGTGTTGTTGAATCCATCATGAATCGCTCTCCTATCGTACTGCCACGGTCTTCCCAATAACACATGACAAGCATCCATGGGAACAACATCACACCAAACTTCATCGTTGTAGTTCTTTCCAATAGAAAACGTCACCAAACACCTCTTGGTAACTTTCTGCCCATTTCCCTTTTGGAACCATTGAATGCGATAAGGGTGAGGGTGAGGCTCCGTCTTCAAGCCAAGCTTTTGCACCATTTCTTCGGCAACAACATTGGTGCAGCTTCCTCCATCAATGATGACGTTGCACACACGCCCCTTTGAAGTACACCGGGTCTGGAAGATGTTGTCTCTCAACCAAGGGTCTTCGTTCACGTGGTTGGAGTTGAGGAGTCGTCGGATGACCAGAACATCTCCTTCATCGGGTTCTTCAACGCATTCTTCCTCGTCGAAGATTGGTTGCCGTTCTTCTTCTTTGTCTTCATTATCGGCTATGGCAGCTTCTACCATCGTAATTACTCTTCGGTTTGGGCAATCGGAAGCAATATGACCAAAACCTTGACATTTGAAACATTTCCTCGAAGCGCTGGAATTGATCGGTGGGAAAGTCTTCTCGGATCTGACTTCGGGTTTAGAGGAAGTTGATGCCTTTTCAAAGGCCGTCTTTGATGAAGATGCCCCGCCGGTATTCTTGACTCCATATCCCGTGCTCTTCGGTGTGTACTTCTTTGCTTCCTTGCGCTGCCTTTCAATATTCTCCGCTAGCTTCCGAACGTCATTAAACGTCCAATATGGTTGAAGGCGAATAGCTTCTGCAATTTCTCCTTTGAGACCGCCAAGGTAACGAGCCACCGTTTGTTCTTCAGGTTCCACCACGTCGCATTTAAGCATAAGATACTCAAATTCACGAGTATAATCTTCAATAGAAAGATCGAGCTGCTTGAAGTTGTGAAACTTCAAATAGTTGTCTTGCTTGTAACTATCTGAAATGAACCTCCTCTTGAGCTCTCTCTTCATCTTCTCCCATGTTCGAATCACTCGTCTTCCTTCTCGTAGTCGTTCTCGTCTCAGATTCTCCCACCAAAGGGATGCATAGCCCTTTAGCTTGATAGCCACCAGTTTGACTCGCTTCTCGTCAGAATAATCCTTGAACTCAAAGATCCTTTCCACCGTATACAGCCAATCGATAAATGCGTCGCCATGAGATCTTCCGTCAAATTCAGGTACGTCAACCTTTACGTCACTTTCGTAACGTTGTGGCTGATTTCTCCTTTGAGGCCCATCGTCTTCATCGCTGGAGACATCAACATGAAAAAGATTCACGTCAACGCCATGGTTACGCTGTTGTTGACGATGATGCTGCTGTCCTTCCATTTGCGCTAAGCGTTGCTGAAGATAAGCCATCGCTTCCCTCATGGTAGCCATCTCCATCTCTCGTTCATACTCCGTAGCCGCCTGAAAGTTAGGAGGAATAGGGTTTCCACGCCTTGCCATGTGGATGATGATAAGAAACCGTGAACAAGCAACTTGAGCTCTGATACCAACTGATACCGGACCGGTAACACCCAGGTCTAGTATATTGACAAAGCAAGACGAAAAGTAAAGATAACAACGGCGCCACTCGGAATCCACCAAGATAAGCCTAGGATAGAAGAAACGCCACTCCCGGAATCCACCGAAAGATAAGTTTCTACACTCGCCACTCAAGGAATCCACCAAGAGATCAGAGGGTTTTCACAAAGATAACTTTGAGAGGTTTTTTTTTATCAAACATAATCTGCCTTCTCATTGCATTCTTGCTCTTTAAATAGAGCTGATGGGTTACAAATTCGTACATCCCCCCCAGCCTGATTCTAAGGCTTTCCAACTTCTCCACAAAGACCCAAAACAGCTCTATAAAGAGAGCACCAAGTCCCCATGACCATAAATGCCTTTTAAGGCTAGTACATGACTCAAAACACTAATTAATATCATACTTAACCCTTGGACTACTCAGAAAATAAATACATCCCACTAACATAATTATTACTAACATAATTACCAAGGGCTTTACTTAGACCACGAATTCAGATGTGGAAACCAAGTAAATACCATTCCCGTTATGCTCACGAGCTCCATTACCGCTAGTTAGTCCAATACCGCTATCAGGATCCGCATCATTCTCCCCCGGTTGAAAAAGACTCGACCTCGAGTCTAGCGGTTCATCATCAACGAACGGTGATAGATCGGCAACGTTGAAAGTTGCTGAAACACTATAGTGATCAGGAAGCTCCACCTTGTATGCGTTGTCATTGATTTTTTCCACAATGGTGAAAGGCCCGTCTGCTCTCGGTTGTAGCTTAGGATCCTTCCGATTTGGAAATCGTTCCTTCCGTAGCTGAATCCATACCTTATCACCAACATGAAAAGTTACCTTCCGTCTATGCTGATTGGCTTGTTGAGCATACTTCTCCGTTTGCTTCAAGATCTTGTCTCTGACCTGAGCGTGCAATTGCTTGATAAACTTGGCCCGCTCATCCGCTGCTCCACTAAAGTTCGTCTCCGTCTTCAAGGGAACCAAATCCAAAGGGGAATTAGGATTCTTGCCATAGACAACTTCAAATGGGCTGGACTTCGTGGCTGAATGAGTGGACCGGTTGTAAGCAAATTCAGCATGTGCAAGAGACAAATCCCACCCCCTTGTGTTCTTCTTGACAAGGCTTCTCAACAATGCTCCCAATGATCGGTTGACCACCTCGGTTTGTCATTCGGTTTGTGGATGGTGTGAAGTACTATATTGCAGCCTCGTGCCCATCTTCCGCCAAAGGGTCCTCCAAAAATGACTAAGGAACTTAGCATCCCGATCAGACGTGATTGTCTTTGGAACCCCATGTAGCTTCACAATCTCTTGAAAATAGAGATCGGCAATGTTGGTGGCATCCGCTGTTTTGCCGCACGAAACAAAATGAGCCATCTTCGAGAATCGATCAACCACCACCATGATCGAGTCCTTGTGACGCTGGGTCCTGGGAAGTCCCAAAACAAAATCCATACTCACATCTTCCCACGGAGCATTAGGGATTGGAAGTGGCATGTATAATCCAGCGTTGCTCCCATGCATCTTGGCGTGCCGACAAGTCTCACACTGCTCAACGATCCGCCTCACATCCCGCGTTAGCTTTGGCCAAAAGAAGTTTTCTTCCACAAGCGCAATGGTTTTATCGCGACCAAAATGACCAGCTAGTCCACCCGCATGAGCCTCCCTTATGACCGCCTCCCGTAATGAACATTGGGGAACACAAAGCTGCACACCCCTGTAGAGAAAACCATCTTGCACAAGGAATTGCCTAAAAGGCTCCTTTTCACATCGCTTCCACACTTGGCCAAAATCAGGGTCATCCACATATAGGTCTTTAACGACTTCAAATCCAAGCACTTTAGCATGCATCGTATGAAGAAGTAAATGGCGTCTACTCAAAGCATCCGCTACCTGATTGGATTTTCCCGATTTGTGCTTGATGACAAAGTTGAAAGACTGCAAGAATTCAACCCACTTCGCATGGCGAGAGTTTAGCTTGTGTTGTGCATTCAAATACTTCAAGGCTTCATGATCTGTAAAAAGAACAAAATCGTTAGGGTAAAGGTAGTGACTCCAGTTCGCCAATGCTCGGATGATGGCATAGAACTCCTTGTCGTATGTCGAGTACTTTCTCTTCACTTCATTGAGCTTCTCACTGAAAAATGAAATAGCTCGGCCTTCTTGGCTAAGGACAGCCCCGATGCCCACTCCGGAAGCGTCACACTCCACTTCGAACATCTTGGAGAAATCCGGTAAGGCAAGAACCGGTGCCTCTGTCATCTTCTTCTTTATCAGCTCAAAACTCTCTTGGGCTTCTTTTGTCTACTTGAAAACTCCACCCTTCATGCACTCGGTGATTGGTGAAACAACCGTACTGAAATCTCTAATGAACCGGTGGTAGAAGGAAATCATTCCATGAAAACTTCGGATGTCAAAAAGAGACTTCGGAACCGGCCACGTGGAGATTGCTTCGATCTTCGACTCATCCACCTTGATTCCATCCTTGGACACCACATATCCAAGAAAAATGAGGCTCTCCACCAGAAACTCGCACTTCTTCAAATTAACATACAAGCTTTCACTCCTCAAAATTTCAAAGACCTGCCTCAAGTGTGTTAAATGAGCCCGTGCACTCTTGCTATACACCAGAATGTCGTCAAAATAGACAACGACACATATTCCCATTAGTGGTTTGAAAACATGAGTCATGAGGCGCATAAAAGTACTAGGAGCGTTTGACAACCCAAACGGCATAACAAGCCATTCGTACAAACCTCTCCCGGTCTTGAAGGCTGTCTTCCATTCATCTCCCGGTTGCATACGAATCTGATGATAACCACTGCGCAAATCGATCTTGGAGAATATTATGCTACCATGCAACTGATCAAGAAGGTCATCTAACCTTGGAATGGGAAAACGATACTTGACCGTTATTCTGTTGATTGCCCGGCTATCCACGCACATTCTCCATGTTTCATCCTTCTTCGGAACTAAGAGGGCAGGAACCGCACAAGGGCTCAAGCTCTCTCGAATCAGCCCTTTTTCCATCAGCTCCTCGACTTGTCGTTGCAACTCGGCTTGTTGCTTCGGGTTGAGCCGGTATGCTGCTTTGTTGGGTAGAGAAGATCCCGGCACCAAATCAACACGGTGCTGAATTCCTCGTAATGGCGGTAGGCCACTCGGTATCTCCTCTGGTGCGCAATCTTCAAACTCCTTTAAAAGGATTTGAATCGCTTCGGGCAGCTCCTTCTTGTTGTCCGATGTTTCCTCCACATAGAGAATAAAAACAGCTTCACAATTGGATAAAGATTGTGTAACCTGTGAACCGGTGAGCAAAGAGTGCTTCTTCGATTCGGAGGTTGCTGTAATCTTCTCCGGTTTCAAAGGTGCCAACACAATCCGCCGACCATCCTTGGTAAAGGAATGAGTGTTGTTGAATCCATCATGAATCGCTCTCCTATCGTACTGCCACGGTCTTCCCAATAACACATGACAAGCATCCATGGGAACAACATCACACCAAACTTCATCGTTGTAGTTCTTTCCAATAGAAAACGTCACCAAACACCTCTTGGTAACTTTCTGCCCATTTCCCTTTTGGAACCATTGAATGCGATAAGGGTGAGGGTGAGGCTCCGTCTTCAAGCCAAGCTTTTGCACCATTTCTTCGGCAACAACATTGGTGCAGCTTCCTCCATCAATGATGACGTTGCACACACGCCCCTTTGAAGTACACCGGGTCTGGAAGATGTTGTCTCTCAACCAAGGGTCTTCGTTCACGTGGTTGGAGTTGAGGAGTCGTCGGATGACCAGAACATCTCCTTCATCGGGTTCTTCAACGCATTCTTCCTCGTCGAAGATTGGTTGCCGTTCTTCTTCTTTGTCTTCATTATCGGCTATGGCAGCTTCTACCATCGTAATTACTCTTCGGTTTGGGCAATCGGAAGCAATATGACCAAAACCTTGACATTTGAAACATTTCCTCGAAGCGCTGGAATTGATCGGTGGGAAAGTCTTCTCGGATCTGACTTCGGGTTTAGAGGAAGTTGATGCCTTTTCAAAGGCCGTCTTTGATGAAGATGCCCCGCCGGTATTCTTGACTCCATATCCCGTGCTCTTCGGTGTGTACTTCTTTGCTTCCTTGCGCTGCCTTTCAATATTCTCCGCTAGCTTCCGAACGTCATTAAACGTCCAATATGGTTGAAGGCGAATAGCTTCTGCAATTTCTCCTTTGAGACCGCCAAGGTAACGAGCCACCGTTTGTTCTTCAGGTTCCACCACGTCGCATTTAAGCATAAGATACTCAAATTCACGAGTATAATCTTCAATAGAAAGATCGAGCTGCTTGAAGTTGTGAAACTTCAAATAGTTGTCTTGCTTGTAACTATCAGAAATGAACCTCCTCTTGAGCTCTCTCTTCATCTTCTCCCATGTTCGAATCACTCGTCTTCCTTCTCGTAGTCGTTCTCGTCTCAGATTCTCCCACCAAAGGGATGCATAGCCCTTTAGCTTGATAGCCACCAGTTTGACTCGCTTCTCGTCAGAATAATCCTTGAACTCAAAGATCCTTTCCACCGTATACAGCCAATCGATAAATGCGTCGCCATGAGATCTTCCGTCAAATTCAGGTACGTCAACCTTTACGTCACTTTCGTAACGTTGTGGCTGATTTCTCCTTTGAGGCCCATCGTCTTCATCGCTGGAGACATCAACATGAAAAAGATTCACGTCAACGCCATGGTTACGCTGTTGTTGACGATGATGCTGCTGTCCTTCCATTTGCGCTAAGCGTTGCTGAAGATAAGCCATCGCTTCCCTCATGGTAGCCATCTCCATCTCTCGTTCATACTCCGTAGCCGCCTGAAAGTTAGGAGGAATAGGGTTTCCACGCCTTGCCATGTGGATGATGATAAGAAACCGTGAACAAGCAACTTGAGCTCTGATACCAACTGATACCGGACCGGTAACACCCAGGTCTAGTATATTGACAAAGCAAGACGAAAAGTAAAGATAACAACGGCGCCACTCGGAATCCACCAAGATAAGCCTAGGATAGAAGAAACTCCACTCCCGGAATCCACCGAAAGATAAGTTTCTACACTCGCCACTCAAGGAATCCACCAAGAGATCAGAGGGTTTTCACAAAGATAACTTTGAGAGGTTTTTTTTTATCAAACATAATCTGCCTTCTCATTGCATTCTTGCTCTTTAAATAGAGCTGATGGGTTACAAATTCGTACATCCCCCCCAGCCTGATTCTAAGGCTTTCCAACTTCTCCACAAAGACCCAAAACAGCTCTATAAAGAGAGCACCAAGTCCCCATGACCATAAATGCCTTTTAAGGCTAGTACATGACTCAAAACACTAATTAATATCATACTTAACCCTTGGACTACTCAGAAAATAAATACATCCCACTAACATAATTATTACTAACATAATTACCAAGGGCTTTACTTAGACCACGAATTCAGATGTGGAAACCAAGTAAATACCATTCCCGTTATGCTCACGAGCTCCATTACCGCTAGTTAGTCCAATACCGCTATCAGGATCCGCATCATTCTCCCCCGGTTGAAAAAGACTCGACCTCGAGTCTAGCGGTTCATCATCAACGAACGGTGATAGATCGGCAACGTTGAAAGTTGCTGAAACACTATAGTGATCAGGAAGCTCCACCTTGTATGCGTTGTCATTGATTTTTTCCACAATGGTGAAAGGCCCGTCTGCTCTCGGTTGTAGCTTAGGATACTTCCGATTTGGAAATCGTTCCTTCCGTAGCTGAATCCATACCTTATCACCAACATGAAAAGTTACCTTCCGTCTATGCTGATTGGCTTGTTGAGCATACTTCTCCGTTTGCTTCAAGATCTTGTCTCTGACCTGAGCGTGCAATTGCTTGATAAACTTGGCCCGCTCATCCGCTGCTCCACTAAAGTTCGTCTCCGTCTTCAAGGGAACCAAATCCAAAGGGGAATTAGGATTCTTGCCATAGACAACTTCAAATGGGCTGGACTTCGTGGCTGAATGAGTGGACCGGTTGTAAGCAAATTCAGCATGTGCAAGAGACAAATCCCACCCCCTTGTGTTCTTCTTGACAAGGCTTCTCAACAATGCTCCCAATGATCGGTTGACCACCTCGGTTTGTCCGTCGGTTTGTGGATGGTGTGAAGTACTATATTGCAGCCTCGTGCCCATCTTCCGCCAAAGGGTCCTCCAAAAATGACTAAGGAACTTAGCATCCCGATCAGACGTGATTGTCTTTGGAACCCCATGTAGCTTCACAATCTCTTGAAAATAGAGATCGGCAATGTTGGTGGCATCCGCTGTTTTGCCGCACGAAACAAAATGAGCCATCTTCGAGAATCGATCAACCACCACCATGATCGAGTCCTTGTGACGCTGGGTCCTGGGAAGTCCCAAAACAAAATCCATACTCACATCTTCCCACGGAGCATTAGGGATTGGAAGTGGCATGTATAATCCAGCGTTGCTCCCATGCATCTTGGCGTGCCGACAAGTCTCACACTGCTCAACGATCCGCCTCACATCCCGCGTTAGCTTTGGCCAAAAGAAGTTTTCTTCCACAAGCGCAATGGTTTTATCGCGACCAAAATGACCAGCTAGTCCACCCGCATGAGCCTCCCTTATGACCGCCTCCCGTAATGAACATTGGGGAACACAAAGCTGCACACCCCTGTAGAGAAAACCATCTTGCACAAGGAATTGCCTAAAAGGCTCCTTTTCACATCGCTTCCACACTTGGCCAAAATCAGGGTCATCCACATATAGGTCTTTAACGACTTCAAATCCAAGCACTTTAGCATGCATCGTATGAAGAAGTAAATGGCGTCTACTCAAAGCATCCGCTACCTGATTGGATTTTCCCGATTTGTGCTTGATGACAAAGTTGAAAGACTGCAAGAATTCAACCCACTTCGCATGGCGAGAGTTTAGCTTGTGTTGTGCATTCAAATACTTCAAGGCTTCATGATCTGTAAAAAGAACAAAATCGTTAGGGTAAAGGTAGTGACTCCAGTTCGCCAATGCTCGGATGATGGCATAGAACTCCTTGTCGTATGTCGAGTACTTTCTCTTCACTTCATTGAGCTTCTCACTGAAAAATGAAATAGCTCGGCCTTCTTGGCTAAGGACAGCCCCGATGCCCACTCCGGAAGCGTCACACTCCACTTCGAACATCTTGGAGAAATCCGGTAAGGCAAGAACCGGTGCCTCTGTCATCTTCTTCTTTATCAGCTCAAAACTCTCTTGGGCTTCTTTTGTCTACTTGAAAACTCCACCCTTCATGCACTCGGTGATTGGTGAAACAACCGTACTGAAATCTCTAATGAACCGGTGGTAGAAGGAAATCATTCCATGAAAACTTCGGATGTCAAAAAGAGACTTCGGAACCGGCCACGTGGAGATTGCTTCGATCTTCGACTCATCCACCTTGATTCCATCCTTGGACACCACATATCCAAGAAAAATGAGGCTCTCCACCAGAAACTCGCACTTCTTCAAATTAACATACAAGCTTTCACTCCTCAAAATTTCAAAGACCTGCCTCAAGTGTGTTAAATGAGCCCGTGCACTCTTGCTATACACCAGAATGTCGTCAAAATAGACAACGACACATATTCCCATTAGTGGTTTGAAAACATGAGTCATGAGGCGCATAAAAGTACTAGGAGCGTTTGACAACCCAAACGGCATAACAAGCCATTCGTACAAACCTCTCCCGGTCTTGAAGGCTGTCTTCCATTCATCTCCCGGTTGCATACGAATCTGATGATAACCACTGCGCAAATCGATCTTGGAGAATATTATGCTACCATGCAACTGATCAAGAAGGTCATCTAACCTTGGAATGGGAAAACGATACTTGACCGTTATTCTGTTGATTGCCCGGCTATCCACGCACATTCTCCATGTTTCATCCTTCTTCGGAACTAAGAGGGCAGGAACCGCACAAGGGCTCAAGCTCTCTCGAATCAGCCCTTTTTCCATCAGCTCCTCGACTTGTCGTTGCAACTCGGCTTGTTGCTTCGGGTTGAGCCGGTATGCTGCTTTGTTGGGTAGAGAAGATCCCGGCACCAAATCAACACGGTGCTGAATTCCTCGTAATGGCGGTAGGCCACTCGGTATCTCCTCTGGTGCGCAATCTTCAAACTCCTTTAAAAGGATTTGAATCGCTTCGGGCAGCTCCTTCTTGTTGTCCGATGTTTCCTCCACATAGAGAATAAAAACAGCTTCACAATTGGATAAAGATTGTGTAACCTGTGAACCGGTGAGCAAAGAGTGCTTCTTCGATTCGGAGGTTGCTGTAATCTTCTCCGGTTTCAAAGGTGCCAACACAATCCGCCGACCATCCTTGGTAAAGGAATGAGTGTTGTTGAATCCATCATGAATCGCTCTCCTATCGTACTGCCACGGTCTTCCCAATAACACATGACAAGCATCCATGGGAACAACATCACACCAAACTTCATCGTTGTAGTTCTTTCCAATAGAAAACGTCACCAAACACCTCTTGGTAACTTTCTGCCCATTTCCCTTTTGGAACCATTGAATGCGATAAGGGTGAGGGTGAGGCTCCGTCTTCAAGCCAAGCTTTTGCACCATTTCTTCGGCAACAACATTGGTGCAGCTTCCTCCATCAATGATGACGTTGCACACACGCCCCTTTGAAGTACACCGGGTCTGGAAGATGTTGTCTCTCAACCAAGGGTCTTCGTTCACGTGGTTGGAGTTGAGGAGTCGTCGGATGACCAGAACATCTCCTTCATCGGGTTCTTCAACGCATTCTTCCTCGTCGAAGATTGGTTGCCGTTCTTCTTCTTTGTCTTCATTATCGGCTATGGCAGCTTCTACCATCGTAATTACTCTTCGGTTTGGGCAATCGGAAGCAATATGACCAAAACCTTGACATTTGAAACATTTCCTCGAAGCGCTGGAATTGATCGGTGGGAAAGTCTTCTCGGATCTGACTTCGGGTTTAGAGGAAGTTGATGCCTTTTCAAAGGCCGTCTTTGATGAAGATGCCCCGCCGGTATTCTTGACTCCATATCCCGTGCTCTTCGGTGTGTACTTCTTTGCTTCCTTGCGCTGCCTTTCAATATTCTCCGCTAGCTTCCGAACGTCATTAAACGTCCAATATGGTTGAAGGCGAATAGCTTCTGCAATTTCTCCTTTGAGACCGCCAAGGTAACGAGCCACCGTTTGTTCTTCAGGTTCCACCACGTCGCATTTAAGCATAAGATACTCAAATTCACGAGTATAATCTTCAATAGAAAGATCGAGCTGCTTGAAGTTGTGAAACTTCAAATAGTTGTCTTGCTTGTAACTATCAGAAATGAACCTCCTCTTGAGCTCTCTCTTCATCTTCTCCCATGTTCGAATCACTCGTCTTCCTTCTCGTAGTCGTTCTCGTCTCAGATTCTCCCACCAAAGGGATGCATAGCCCTTTAGCTTGATAGCCACCAGTTTGACTCGCTTCTCGTCAGAATAATCCTTGAACTCAAAGATCCTTTCCACCGTATACAGCCAATCGATAAATGCGTCGCCATGAGATCTTCCGTCAAATTCAGGTACGTCAACCTTTACGTCACTTTCGTAACGTTGTGGCTGATTTCTCCTTTGAGGCCCATCGTCTTCATCGCTGGAGACATCAACATGAAAAAGATTCACGTCAACGCCATGGTTACGCTGTTGTTGACGATGATGCTGCTGTCCTTCCATTTGCGCTAAGCGTTGCTGAAGATAAGCCATCGCTTCCCTCATGGTAGCCATCTCCATCTCTCGTTCATACTCCGTAGCCGCCTGAAAGTTAGGAGGAATAGGGTTTCCACGCCTTGCCATGTGGATGATGATAAGAAACCGTGAACAAGCAACTTGAGCTCTGATACCAACTGATACCGGACCGGTAACACCCAGGTCTAGTATATTGACAAAGCAAGACGAAAAGTAAAGATAACAACGGCGCCACTCGGAATCCACCAAGATAAGCCTAGGATAGAAGAAACTCCACTCCCGGAATCCACCGAAAGATAAGTTTCTACACTCGCCACTCAAGGAATCCACCAAGAGATCAGAGGGTTTTCACAAAGATAACTTTGAGAGGTTTTTTTTTATCAAACATAATCTGCCTTCTCATTGCATTCTTGCTCTTTAAATAGAGCTGATGGGTTACAAATTCGTACATCCCCCCCAGCCTGATTCTAAGGCTTTCCAACTTCTCCACAAAGACCCAAAACAGCTCTATAAAGAGAGCACCAAGTCCCCATGACCATAAATGCCTTTTAAGGCTAGTACATGACTCAAAACACTAATTAATATCATACTTAACCCTTGGACTACTCAGAAAATAAATACATCCCACTAACATAATTATTACTAACATAATTACCAAGGGCTTTACTTAGACCACGAATTCAGATGTGGAAACCAAGTAAATACCATTCCCGTTATGCTCACGAGCTCCATTACCGCTAGTTAGTCCAATACCGCTATCAGGATCCGCATCATTCTCCCCCGGTTGAAAAAGACTCGACCTCGAGTCTAGCGGTTCATCATCAACGAACGGTGATAGATCGGCAACGTTGAAAGTTGCTGAAACACTATAGTGATCAGGAAGCTCCACCTTGTATGCGTTGTCATTGATTTTTTCCACAATGGTGAAAGGCCCGTCTGCTCTCGGTTGTAGCTTAGGATACTTCCGATTTGGAAATCGTTCCTTCCGTAGCTGAATCCATACCTTATCACCAACATGAAAAGTTACCTTCCGTCTATGCTGATTGGCTTGTTGAGCATACTTCTCCGTTTGCTTCAAGATCTTGTCTCTGACCTGAGCGTGCAATTGCTTGATAAACTTGGCCCGCTCATCCGCTGCTCCACTAAAGTTCGTCTCCGTCTTCAAGGGAACCAAATCCAAAGGGGAATTAGGATTCTTGCCATAGACAACTTCAAATGGGCTGGACTTCGTGGCTGAATGAGTGGACCGGTTGTAAGCAAATTCAGCATGTGCAAGAGACAAATCCCACCCCCTTGTGTTCTTCTTGACAAGGCTTCTCAACAATGCTCCCAATGATCGGTTGACCACCTCGGTTTGTCCGTCGGTTTGTGGATGGTGTGAAGTACTATATTGCAGCCTCGTGCCCATCTTCCGCCAAAGGGTCCTCCAAAAATGACTAAGGAACTTAGCATCCCGATCAGACGTGATTGTCTTTGGAACCCCATGTAGCTTCACAATCTCTTGAAAATAGAGATCGGCAATGTTGGTGGCATCCGCTGTTTTGCCGCACGAAACAAAATGAGCCATCTTCGAGAATCGATCAACCACCACCATGATCGAGTCCTTGTGACGCTGGGTCCTGGGAAGTCCCAAAACAAAATCCATACTCACATCTTCCCACGGAGCATTAGGGATTGGAAGTGGCATGTATAATCCAGCGTTGCTCCCATGCATCTTGGCGTGCCGACAAGTCTCACACTGCTCAACGATCCGCCTCACATCCCGCGTTAGCTTTGGCCAAAAGAAGTTTTCTTCCACAAGCGCAATGGTTTTATCGCGACCAAAATGACCAGCTAGTCCACCCGCATGAGCCTCCCTTATGACCGCCTCCCGTAATGAACATTGGGGAACACAAAGCTGCACACCCCTGTAGAGAAAACCATCTTGCACAAGGAATTGCCTAAAAGGCTCCTTTTCACATCGCTTCCACACTTGGCCAAAATCAGGGTCATCCACATATAGGTCTTTAACGACTTCAAATCCAAGCACTTTAGCATGCATCGTATGAAGAAGTAAATGGCGTCTACTCAAAGCATCCGCTACCTGATTGGATTTTCCCGATTTGTGCTTGATGACAAAGTTGAAAGACTGCAAGAATTCAACCCACTTCGCATGGCGAGAGTTTAGCTTGTGTTGTGCATTCAAATACTTCAAGGCTTCATGATCTGTAAAAAGAACAAAATCGTTAGGGTAAAGGTAGTGACTCCAGTTCGCCAATGCTCGGATGATGGCATAGAACTCCTTGTCGTATGTCGAGTACTTTCTCTTCACTTCATTGAGCTTCTCACTGAAAAATGAAATAGCTCGGCCTTCTTGGCTAAGGACAGCCCCGATGCCCACTCCGGAAGCGTCACACTCCACTTCGAACATCTTGGAGAAATCCGGTAAGGCAAGAACCGGTGCCTCTGTCATCTTCTTCTTTATCAGCTCAAAACTCTCTTGGGCTTCTTTTGTCTACTTGAAAACTCCACCCTTCATGCACTCGGTGATTGGTGAAACAACCGTACTGAAATCTCTAATGAACCGGTGGTAGAAGGAAATCATTCCATGAAAACTTCGGATGTCAAAAAGAGACTTCGGAACCGGCCACGTGGAGATTGCTTCGATCTTCGACTCATCCACCTTGATTCCATCCTTGGACACCACATATCCAAGAAAAATGAGGCTCTCCACCAGAAACTCGCACTTCTTCAAATTAACATACAAGCTTTCACTCCTCAAAATTTCAAAGACCTGCCTCAAGTGTGTTAAATGAGCCCGTGCACTCTTGCTATACACCAGAATGTCGTCAAAATAGACAACGACACATATTCCCATTAGTGGTTTGAAAACATGAGTCATGAGGCGCATAAAAGTACTAGGAGCGTTTGACAACCCAAACGGCATAACAAGCCATTCGTACAAACCTCTCCCGGTCTTGAAGGCTGTCTTCCATTCATCTCCCGGTTGCATACGAATCTGATGATAACCACTGCGCAAATCGATCTTGGAGAATATTATGCTACCATGCAACTGATCAAGAAGGTCATCTAACCTTGGAATGGGAAAACGATACTTGACCGTTATTCTGTTGATTGCCCGGCTATCCACGCACATTCTCCATGTTTCATCCTTCTTCGGAACTAAGAGGGCAGGAACCGCACAAGGGCTCAAGCTCTCTCGAATCAGCCCTTTTTCCATCAGCTCCTCGACTTGTCGTTGCAACTCGGCTTGTTGCTTCGGGTTGAGCCGGTATGCTGCTTTGTTGGGTAGAGAAGATCCCGGCACCAAATCAACACGGTGCTGAATTCCTCGTAATGGCGGTAGGCCACTCGGTATCTCCTCTGGTGCGCAATCTTCAAACTCCTTTAAAAGGATTTGAATCGCTTCGGGCAGCTCCTTCTTGTTGTCCGATGTTTCCTCCACATAGAGAATAAAAACAGCTTCACAATTGGATAAAGATTGTGTAACCTGTGAACCGGTGAGCAAAGAGTGCTTCTTCGATTCGGAGGTTGCTGTAATCTTCTCCGGTTTCAAAGGTGCCAACACAATCCGCCGACCATCCTTGGTAAAGGAATGAGTGTTGTTGAATCCATCATGAATCGCTCTCCTATCGTACTGCCACGGTCTTCCCAATAACACATGACAAGCATCCATGGGAACAACATCACACCAAACTTCATCGTTGTAGTTCTTTCCAATAGAAAACGTCACCAAACACCTCTTGGTAACTATCTGCCCATTTCCCTTTTGGAACCATTGAATGCGATAAGGGTGAGGGTGAGGCTCCGTCTTCAAGCCAAGCTTTTGCACCATTTCTTCGGCAACAACATTGGTGCAGCTTCCTCCATCAATGATGACGTTGCACACACGCCCCTTTGAAGTACACCGGGTCTGGAAGATGTTGTCTCTCAACCAAGGGTCTTCGTTCACGTGGTTGGAGTTGAGGAGTCGTCGGATGACCAGAACATCTCCTTCATCGGGTTCTTCAACGCATTCTTCCTCGTCGAAGATTGGTTGCCGTTCTTCTTCTTTGTCTTCATTATCGGCTATGGCAGCTTCTACCATCGTAATTACTCTTCGGTTTGGGCAATCGGAAGCAATATGACCAAAACCTTGACATTTGAAACATTTCCTCGAAGCGCTGGAATTGATCGGTGGGAAAGTCTTCTCGGATCTGACTTCGGGTTTAGAGGAAGTTGATGCCTTTTCAAAGGCCGTCTTTGATGAAGATGCCCCGCCGGTATTCTTGACTCCATATCCCGTGCTCTTCGGTGTGTACTTCTTTGCTTCCTTGCGCTGCCTTTCAATATTCTCCGCTAGCTTCCGAACGTCATTAAACGTCCAATATGGTTGAAGGCGAATAGCTTCTGCAATTTCTCCTTTGAGACCGCCAAGGTAACGAGCCACCGTTTGTTCTTCAGGTTCCACCACGTCGCATTTAAGCATAAGATACTCAAATTCACGAGTATAATCTTCAATAGAAAGATCGAGCTGCTTGAAGTTGTGAAACTTCAAATAGTTGTCTTGCTTGTAACTATCTGAAATGAACCTCCTCTTGAGCTCTCTCTTCATCTTCTCCCATGTTCGAATCACTCGTCTTCCTTCTCGTAGTCGTTCTCGTCTCAGATTCTCCCACCAAAGGGATGCATAGCCCTTTAGCTTGATAGCCACCAGTTTGACTCGCTTCTCGTCAGAATAATCCTTGAACTCAAAGATCCTTTCCACCGTATACAGCCAATCGAGAAATGCGTCGCCATGAGATCTTCCGTCAAATTCAGGTACGTCAACCTTTACGTCACTTTCGTAACGTTGTGGCTGATTTCTCCTTTGAGGCCCATCGTCTTCATCGCTGGAGACATCAACATGAAAAAGATTCACGTCAACGCCATGGTTACGCTGTTGTTGACGATGATGCTGCTGTCCTTCCATTTGCGCTAAGCGTTGCTGAAGATAAGCCATCGCTTCCCTCATGGTAGCCATCTCCATCTCTCGTTCATACTCCGTAGCCGCCTGAAAGTTAGGAGGAATAGGGTTTCCACGCCTTGCCATGTGGATGATGATAAGAAACCGTGAACAAGCAACTTGAGCTCTGATACCAACTGATACCGGACCGGTAACACCCAGGTCTAGTATATTGACAAAGCAAGACGAAAAGTAAAGATAACAACGGCGCCACTCGGAATCCACCAAGATAAGCCTAGGATAGAAGAAACGCCACTCCCGGAATCCACCGAAAGATAAGTTTCTACACTCGCCACTCAAGGAATCCACCAAGAGATAAGAGGGTTTTCACAAAGATAACTTTGAGAGGTTTTTTTTTTATCAAACATAATCTGCCTTCTCATTGCATTCTTGCTCTTTAAATAGAGCTGATGGGTTACAAATTCGTACATCCCCTCCAGCCTGATTCTAAGGCTTTCCAACTTCTCCACAAAGACCCAAAACAGCTCTATAAAGAGAGCACCAAGTCCCCATGACCATAAATGCCTTTTAAGGCTAGTACATGACTCAAAACACTAATTAATATCATACTTAACCCTTGGACTACTCAGAAAATAAATACATCCCACTAACATAATTATTACTAACATAATTACCAAGGGCTTTACTTAGACCACGAATTCAGATGTGGAAACCAAGTAAATACCATTCCCGTTATGCTCACGAGCTCCATTACCGCTAGTTAGTCCAATACCGCTATCAGGATCCGCATCATTCTCCCCCGGTTGAAAAAGACTCGACCTCGAGTCTAGCGGTTCATCATCAACGAACGGTGATAGATCGACAACGTTGAAAGTTGCTGAAACACCATAGTGATCAGGAAGCTCCACCTTGTATGCGTTGTCATTGATTTTTTCCACAATGGTGAAAGGCCCGTCTGCTCTCGGTTGTAGCTTAGGATACTTCCGATTTGGAAATCGTTCCTTCCGTAGCTGAATCCATACCTTATCACCAACATGAAAAGTTACCTTCCGTCTATGCTGATTGGCTTGTTGAGCATACTTCTCCGTTTGCTTCAAGATCTTGTCTCTGACCTGAGCGTGCAATTGCTTGATAAACTTGGCCCGCTCATCCGCTGCTCCACTAAAGTTCGTCTCCGTCTTCAAGGGAACCAAATCCAAAGGGGAATTAGGATTCTTGCCATAAACAACTTCAAATGGGCTGGACTTCGTGGCTGAATGAGTGGACCGGTTGTAAGCAAATTCAGCATGTGCAAGAGACAAATCCCACCCCCTTGTGTTCTTCTTGACAAGGCTTCTCAACAATGCTCCCAATGATCGGTTGACCACCTCGGTTTGTCCGTCGGTTTGTGGATGGTGTGAAGTACTATATTGCAGCCTCGTGCCCATCTTCCGACAAAGGGTCCTCCAAAAATGACTAAGGAACTTAGCATCCCGATCAGACGTGATTGTCTTTGGAACCCCATGTAGCTTCACAATCTCTTGAAAATAGAGATCGGCAATGTTGGTGGCATCCGCTGTTTTGCCGCACGAAACAAAATGAGCCATCTTCGAGAATCGATCAACCACCACCATGATCGAGTCCTTGTGACGCTGGGTCCTGGGAAGTCCCAAAACAAAATCCATACTCACATCTTCCCACGGAGCATTAGGGATTGGAAGTGGCATGTATAATCCAGCGTTGCTCCCATGCATCTTGGCGTGCCGACAAGTCTCACACTGCTCAACGATCCGCCTCACATCCCGCGTTAGCTTTGGCCAAAAGAAGTTTTCTTCCACAAGCGCAATGGTTTTATCGCGACCAAAATGACCAGCTAGTCCACCCGCATGAGCCTCCCTTATGACCGCCTCCCGTAATGAACATTGGGGAACACAAAGCTGCACACCCCTGTAGAGAAAACCATCTTGCACAAGGAATTGCCTAAAAGGCTCCTTTTCACATCGCTTCCACACTTGGCCAAAATCAGGGTCATCCACATATAGGTCTTTAACGACTTCAAATCCAAGCACTTTAGCATGCATCGTATGAAGAAGTAAATGGCGTCTACTCAAAGCATCCGCTACCTGATTGGATTTTCCCGATTTGTGCTTGATGACAAAGTTGAAAGACTGCAAGAATTCAACCCACTTCGCATGGCGAGAGTTTAGCTTGTGTTGTGCATTCAAATACTTCAAGGCTTCATGATCTGTAAAAAGAACAAAATCGTTAGGGTAAAGGTAGTGACTCCAGTTCGCCAATGCTCGGATGATGGCATAGAACTCCTTGTCGTATGTCGAGTACTTTCTCTTCACTTCATTGAGCTTCTCACTGAAAAATGAAATAGCTCGGCCTTCTTGGCTAAGGACAGCCCCGATGCCCACTCCGGAAGCGTCACACTCCACTTCGAACATCTTGGAGAAATCCGGTAAGGCAAGAACCGGTGCCTCTGTCATCTTCTTCTTTATCAGCTCAAAACTCTCTTGGGCTTCTTTTGTCTACTTGAAAACTCCACCCTTCATGCACTCGGTGATTGGTGAAACAACCGTACTGAAATCTCTAATGAACCGGTGGTAGAAGGAAATCATTCCATGAAAACTTCGGATGTCAAAAAGAGACTTCGGAACCGGCCACGTGGAGATTGCTTCGATCTTCGACTCATCCACCTTGATTCCATCCTTGGACACCACATATCCAAGAAAAATGAGGCTCTCCACCAGAAACTCGCACTTCTTCAAATTAACATACAAGCTTTCACTCCTCAAAATTTCAAAGACCTGCCTCAAGTGTGTTAAATGAGCCCGTGCACTCTTGCTATACACCAGAATGTCGTCAAAATAGACAACGACACATATTCCCATTAGTGGTTTGAAAACATGAGTCATGAGGCGCATAAAAGTACTAGGAGCGTTTGACAACCCAAACGGCATAACAAGCCATTCGTACAAACCTCTCCCGGTCTTGAAGGCTGTCTTCCATTCATCTCCCGGTTGCATACGAATCTGATGATAACCACTGCGCAAATCGATCTTGGAGAATATTATGCTACCATGCAACTGATCAAGAAGGTCATCTAACCTTGGAATGGGAAAACGATACTTGACCGTTATTCTGTTGATTGCCCGGCTATCCACGCACATTCTCCATGTTTCATCCTTCTTCGGAACTAAGAGGGCAGGAACCGCACAAGGGCTCAAGCTCTCTCGAATCAGCCCTTTTTCCATCAGCTCCTCGACTTGTCGTTGCAACTCGGCTTGTTGCTTCGGGTTGAGCCGGTATGCTGCTTTGTTGGGTAGAGAAGATCCCGGCACCAAATCAACACGGTGCTGAATTCCTCGTAATGGCGGTAGGCCACTCGGTATCTCCTCTGGTGCGCAATCTTCAAACTCCTTTAAAAGGATTTGAATCGCTTCGGGCAGCTCCTTCTTGTTGTCCGATGTTTCCTCCACATAGAGAATAAAAACAGCTTCACAATTGGATAAAGATTGTGTAACCTGTGAACCGGTGAGCAAAGAGTGCTTCTTCGATTCGGAGGTTGCTGTAATCTTCTCCGGTTTCAAAGGTGCCAACACAATCCGCCGACCATCCTTGGTAAAGGAATGAGTGTTGTTGAATCCATCATGAATCGCTCTCCTATCGTACTGCCACGGTCTTCCCAATAACACATGACAAGCATCCATGGGAACAACATCACACCAAACTTCATCGTTGTAGTTCTTTCCAATAGAAAACGTCACCAAACACCTCTTGGTAACTTTCTGCCCATTTCCCTTTTGGAACCATTGAATGCGATAAGGGTGAGGGTGAGGCTCCGTCTTCAAGCCAAGCTTTTGCACCATTTCTTCGGCAACAACATTGGTGCAGCTTCCTCCATCAATGATGACGTTGCACACACGCCCCTTTGAAGTACACCGGGTCTGGAAGATGTTGTCTCTCAACCAAGGGTCTTCGTTCACGTGGTTGGAGTTGAGGAGTCGTCGGATGACCAGAACATCTCCTTCATCGGGTTCTTCAACGCATTCTTCCTCGTCGAAGATTGGTTGCCGTTCTTCTTCTTTGTCTTCATTATCGGCTATGGCAGCTTCTACCATCGTAATTACTCTTCGGTTTGGGCAATCGGAAGCAATATGACCAAAACCTTGACATTTGAAACATTTCCTCGAAGCGCTGGAATTGATCGGTGGGAAAGTCTTCTCGGATCTGACTTCGGGTTTAGAGGAAGTTGATGCCTTTTCAAAGGCCGTCTTTGATGAAGATGCCCCGCCGGTATTCTTGACTCCATATCCCGTGCTCTTCGGTGTGTACTTCTTTGCTTCCTTGCGCTGCCTTTCAATATTCTCCGCTAGCTTCCGAACGTCATTAAACGTCCAATATGGTTGAAGGCGAATAGCTTCTGCAATTTCTCCTTTGAGACCGCCAAGGTAACGAGCCACCGTTTGTTCTTCAGGTTCCACCACGTCGCATTTAAGCATAAGATACTCAAATTCACGAGTATAATCTTCAATAGAAAGATCGAGCTGCTTGAAGTTGTGAAACTTCAAATAGTTGTCTTGCTTGTAACTATCTGAAATGAACCTCCTCTTGAGCTCTCTCTTCATCTTCTCCCATGTTCGAATCACTCGTCTTCCTTCTCGTAGTCGTTCTCGTCTCAGATTCTCCCACCAAAGGGATGCATAGCCCTTTAGCTTGATAGCCACCAGTTTGACTCGCTTCTCGTCAGAATAATCCTTGAACTCAAAGATCCTTTCCACCGTATACAGCCAATCGAGAAATGCGTCGCCATGAGATCTTCCGTCAAATTCAGGTACGTCAACCTTTACGTCACTTTCGTAACGTTGTGGCTGATTTCTCCTTTGAGGCCCATCGTCTTCATCGCTGGAGACATCAACATGAAAAAGATTCACGTCAACGCCATGGTTACGCTGTTGTTGACGATGATGCTGCTGTCCTTCCATTTGCGCTAAGCGTTGCTGAAGATAAGCCATCGCTTCCCTCATGGTAGCCATCTCCATCTCTCGTTCATACTCCGTAGCCGCCTGAAAGTTAGGAGGAATAGGGTTTCCACGCCTTGCCATGTGGATGATGATAAGAAACCGTGAACAAGCAACTTGAGCTCTGATACCAACTGATACCGGACCGGTAACACCCAGGTCTAGTATATTGACAAAGCAAGACGAAAAGTAAAGATAACAACGGCGCCACTCGGAATCCACCAAGATAAGCCTAGGATAGAAGAAACGCCACTCCCGGAATCCACCGAAAGATAAGTTTCTACACTCGCCACTCAAGGAATCCACCAAGAGATAAGAGGGTTTTCACAAAGATAACTTTGAGAGGTTTTTTTTTATCAAACATAATCTGCCTTCTCATTGCATTCTTGCTCTTTAAATAGAGCTGATGGGTTACAAATTCGTACATCCCCTCCAGCCTGATTCTAAGGCTTTCCAACTTCTCCACAAAGACCCAAAACAGCTCTATAAAGAGAGCACCAAGTCCCCATGACCATAAATGCCTTTTAAGGCTAGTACATGACTCAAAACACTAATTAATATCATACTTAACCCTTGGACTACTCAGAAAATAAATACATCCCACTAACATAATTATTACTAACATAATTACCAAGGGCTTTACTTAGACCACGAATTCAGATGTGGAAACCAAGTAAATACCATTCCCGTTATGCTCACGAGCTCCATTACCGCTAGTTAGTCCAATACCGCTATCAGGATCCGCATCATTCTCCCCCGGTTGAAAAAGACTCGACCTCGAGTCTAGCGGTTCATCATCAACGAACGGTGATAGATCGACAACGTTGAAAGTTGCTGAAACACCATAGTGATCAGGAAGCTCCACCTTGTATGCGTTGTCATTGATTTTTTCCAAAATGGTGAAAGGCCCGTCTGCTCTCGGTTGTAGCTTAGGATACTTCCGATTTGGAAATCGTTCCTTCCGTAGCTGAATCCATACCTTATCACCAACATGAAAGTTACCTTCCGTCTATGCTGATTGGCTTGTTGAGCATACTTCTCCGTTTGCTTCAAGATCTTGTCTCTGACCTGAGCGTGCAATTGCTTGATAAACTTGGCCCGCTCATCCGCTGCTCCACTAAAGTTCGTCTCCGTCTTCAAGGGAACCAAATCCAAAGGGGAATTAGGATTCTTGCCATAGACAACTTCAAATGGGCTGGACTTCGTGGCTGAATGAGTGGACCGGTTGTAAGCAAATTCAGCATGTGCAAGAGACAAATCCCACCCCCTTGTGTTCTTCTTGACAAGGCTTCTCAACAATGCTCCCAATGATCGGTTGACCACCTCGGTTTGTCCGTCGGTTTGTGGATGGTGTGAAGTACTATATTGCAGCCTCGTGCCCATCTTCCGCCAAAGGGTCCTCCAAAAATGACTAAGGAACTTAGCATCCCGATCAGACGTGATTGTCTTTGGAACCCCATGTAGCTTCACAATCTCTTGAAAATAGAGATCGGCAATGTTGGTGGCATCCGCTGTTTTGCCGCACGAAACAAAATGAGCCATCTTCGAGAATCGATCAACCACCACCATGATCGAGTCCTTGTGACGCTGGGTCCTGGGAAGTCCCAAAACAAAATCCATACTCACATCTTCCCACGGAGCATTAGGGATTGGAAGTGGCATGTATAATCCAGCGTTGCTCCCATGCATCTTGGCGTGCCGACAAGTCTCACACTGCTCAACGATCCGCCTCACATCCCGCGTTAGCTTTGGCCAAAAGAAGTTTTCTTCCACAAGCGCAATGGTTTTATCGCGACCAAAATGACCAGCTAGTCCACCCGCATGAGCCTCCCTTATGACCGCCTCCCGTAATGAACATTGGGGAACACAAAGCTGCACACCCCTGTAGAGAAAACCATCTTGCACAAGGAATTGCCTAAAAGGCTCCTTTTCACATCGCTTCCACACTTGGCCAAAATCAGGGTCATCCACATATAGGTCTTTAACGACTTCAAATCCAAGCACTTTAGCATGCATCGTATGAAGAAGTAAATGGCGTCTACTCAAAGCATCCGCTACCTGATTGGATTTTCCCGATTTGTGCTTGATGACAAAGTTGAAAGACTGCAAGAATTCAACCCACTTCGCATGGCGAGAGTTTAGCTTGTGTTGTGCATTCAAATACTTCAAGGCTTCATGATCTGTAAAAAGAACAAAATCGTTAGGGTAAAGGTAGTGACTCCAGTTCGCCAATGCTCGGATGATGGCATAGAACTCCTTGTCGTATGTCGAGTACTTTCTCTTCACTTCATTGAGCTTCTCACTGAAAAATGAAATAGCTCGGCCTTCTTGGCTAAGGACAGCCCCGATGCCCACTCCGGAAGCGTCACACTCCACTTCGAACATCTTGGAGAAATCCGGTAAGGCAAGAACCGGTGCCTCTGTCATCTTCTTCTTTATCAGCTCAAAACTCTCTTGGGCTTCTTTTGTCTACTTGAAAACTCCACCCTTCATGCACTCGGTGATTGGTGAAACAACCGTACTGAAATCTCTAATGAACCGGTGGTAGAAGGAAATCATTCCATGAAAACTTCGGATGTCAAAAAGAGACTTCGGAACCGGCCACGTGGAGATTGCTTCGATCTTCGACTCATCCACCTTGATTCCATCCTTGGACACCACATATCCAAGAAAAATGAGGCTCTCCACCAGAAACTCGCACTTCTTCAAATTAACATACAAGCTTTCACTCCTCAAAATTTCAAAGACCTGCCTCAAGTGTGTTAAATGAGCCCGTGCACTCTTGCTATACACCAGAATGTCGTCAAAATAGACAACGACACATATTCCCATTAGTGGTTTGAAAACATGAGTCATGAGGCGCATAAAAGTACTAGGAGCGTTTGACAACCCAAACGGCATAACAAGCCATTCGTACAAACCTCTCCCGGTCTTGAAGGCTGTCTTCCATTCATCTCCCGGTTGCATACGAATCTGATGATAACCACTGCGCAAATCGATCTTGGAGAATATTATGCTACCATGCAACTGATCAAGAAGGTCATCTAACCTTGGAATGGGAAAACGATACTTGACCGTTATTCTGTTGATTGCCCGGCTATCCACGCACATTCTCCATGTTTCATCCTTCTTCGGAACTAAGAGGGCAGGAACCGCACAAGGGCTCAAGCTCTCTCGAATCAGCCCTTTTTCCATCAGCTCCTCGACTTGTCGTTGCAACTCGGCTTGTTGCTTCGGGTTGAGCCGGTATGCTGCTTTGTTGGGTAGAGAAGATCCCGGCACCAAATCAACACGGTGCTGAATTCCTCGTAATGGCGGTAGGCCACTCGGTATCTCCTCTGGTGCGCAATCTTCAAACTCCTTTAAAAGGATTTGAATCGCTTCGGGCAGCTCCTTCTTGTTGTCCGATGTTTCCTCCACATAGAGAATAAAAACAGCTTCACAATTGGATAAAGATTGTGTAACCTGTGAACCGGTGAGCAAAGAGTGCTTCTTCGATTCGGAGGTTGCTGTAATCTTCTCCGGTTTCAAAGGTGCCAACACAATCCGCCGACCATCCTTGGTAAAGGAATGAGTGTTGTTGAATCCATCATGAATCGCTCTCCTATCGTACTGCCACGGTCTTCCCAATAACACATGACAAGCATCCATGGGAACAACATCACACCAAACTTCATCGTTGTAGTTCTTTCCAATAGAAAACGTCACCAAACACCTCTTGGTAACTATCTGCCCATTTCCCTTTTGGAACCATTGAATGCGATAAGGGTGAGGGTGAGGCTCCGTCTTCAAGCCAAGCTTTTGCACCATTTCTTCGGCAACAACATTGGTGCAGCTTCCTCCATCAATGATGACGTTGCACACACGCCCCTTTGAAGTACACCGGGTCTGGAAGATGTTGTCTCTCAACCAAGGGTCTTCGTTCACGTGGTTGGAGTTGAGGAGTCGTCGGATGACCAGAACATCTCCTTCATCGGGTTCTTCAACGCATTCTTCCTCGTCGAAGATTGGTTGCCGTTCTTCTTCTTTGTCTTCATTATCGGCTATGGCAGCTTCTACCATCGTAATTACTCTTCGGTTTGGGCAATCGGAAGCAATATGACCAAAACCTTGACATTTGAAACATTTCCTCGAAGCGCTGGAATTGATCGGTGGGAAAGTCTTCTCGGATCTGACTTCGGGTTTAGAGGAAGTTGATGCCTTTTCAAAGGCCGTCTTTGATGAAGATGCCCCGCCGGTATTCTTGACTCCATATCCCGTGCTCTTCGGTGTGTACTTCTTTGCTTCCTTGCGCTGCCTTTCAATATTCTCCGCTAGCTTCCGAACGTCATTAAACGTCCAATATGGTTGAAGGCGAATAGCTTCTGCAATTTCTCCTTTGAGACCGCCAAGGTAACGAGCCACCGTTTGTTCTTCAGGTTCCACCACGTCGCATTTAAGCATAAGATACTCAAATTCACGAGTATAATCTTCAATAGAAAGATCGAGCTGCTTGAAGTTGTGAAACTTCAAATAGTTGTCTTGCTTGTAACTATCTGAAATGAACCTCCTCTTGAGCTCTCTCTTCATCTTCTCCCATGTTCGAATCACTCGTCTTCCTTCTCGTAGTCGTTCTCGTCTCAGATTCTCCCACCAAAGGGATGCATAGCCCTTTAGCTTGATAGCCACCAGTTTGACTCGCTTCTCGTCAGAATAATCCTTGAACTCAAAGATCCTTTCCACCGTATACAGCCAATCGAGAAATGCGTCGCCATGAGATCTTCCGTCAAATTCAGGTACGTCAACCTTTACGTCACTTTCGTAACGTTGTGGCTGATTTCTCCTTTGAGGCCCATCGTCTTCATCGCTGGAGACATCAACATGAAAAAGATTCACGTCAACGCCATGGTTACGCTGTTGTTGACGATGATGCTGCTGTCCTTCCATTTGCGCTAAGCGTTGCTGAAGATAAGCCATCGCTTCCCTCATGGTAGCCATCTCCATCTCTCGTTCATACTCCGTAGCCGCCTGAAAGTTAGGAGGAATAGGGTTTCCACGCCTTGCCATGTGGATGATGATAAGAAACCGTGAACAAGCAACTTGAGCTCTGATACCAACTGATACCGGACCGGTAACACCCAGGTCTAGTATATTGACAAAGCAAGACGAAAAGTAAAGATAACAACGGCGCCACTCGGAATCCACCAAGATAAGCCTAGGATAGAAGAAACGCCACTCCCGGAATCCACCGAAAGATAAGTTTCTACACTCGCCACTCAAGGAATCCACCAAGAGATAAGAGGGTTTTCACAAAGATAACTTTGAGAGGTTTTTTTTTTATCAAACATAATCTGCCTTCTCATTGCATTCTTGCTCTTTAAATAGAGCTGATGGGTTACAAATTCGTACATCCCCTCCAGCCTGATTCTAAGGCTTTCCAACTTCTCCACAAAGACCCAAAACAGCTCTATAAAGAGAGCACCAAGTCCCCATGACCATAAATGCCTTTTAAGGCTAGTACATGACTCAAAACACTAATTAATATCATACTTAACCCTTGGACTACTCAGAAAATAAATACATCCCACTAACATAATTATTACTAACATAATTACCAAGGGCTTTACTTAGACCACGAATTCAGATGTGGAAACCAAGTAAATACCATTCCCGTTATGCTCACGAGCTCCATTACCGCTAGTTAGTCCAATACCGCTATCAGGATCCGCATCATTCTCCCCCGGTTGAAAAAGACTCGACCTCGAGTCTAGCGGTTCATCATCAACGAACGGTGATAGATCGACAACGTTGAAAGTTGCTGAAACACCATAGTGATCAGGAAGCTCCACCTTGTATGCGTTGTCATTGATTTTTTCCACAATGGTGAAAGGCCCGTCTGCTCTCGGTTGTAGCTTAGGATACTTCCGATTTGGAAATCGTTCCTTCCGTAGCTGAATCCATACCTTATCACCAACATGAAAAGTTACCTTCCGTCTATGCTGATTGGCTTGTTGAGCATACTTCTCCGTTTGCTTCAAGATCTTGTCTCTGACCTGAGCGTGCAATTGCTTGATAAACTTGGCCCGCTCATCCGCTGCTCCACTAAAGTTCGTCTCCGTCTTCAAGGGAACCAAATCCAAAGGGGAATTAGGATTCTTGCCATAAACAACTTCAAATGGGCTGGACTTCGTGGCTGAATGAGTGGACCGGTTGTAAGCAAATTCAGCATGTGCAAGAGACAAATCCCACCCCCTTGTGTTCTTCTTGACAAGGCTTCTCAACAATGCTCCCAATGATCGGTTGACCACCTCGGTTTGTCCGTCGGTTTGTGGATGGTGTGAAGTACTATATTGCAGCCTCGTGCCCATCTTCCGACAAAGGGTCCTCCAAAAATGACTAAGGAACTTAGCATCCCGATCAGACGTGATTGTCTTTGGAACCCCATGTAGCTTCACAATCTCTTGAAAATAGAGATCGGCAATGTTGGTGGCATCCGCTGTTTTGCCGCACGAAACAAAATGAGCCATCTTCGAGAATCGATCAACCACCACCATGATCGAGTCCTTGTGACGCTGGGTCCTGGGAAGTCCCAAAACAAAATCCATACTCACATCTTCCCACGGAGCATTAGGGATTGGAAGTGGCATGTATAATCCAGCGTTGCTCCCATGCATCTTGGCGTGCCGACAAGTCTCACACTGCTCAACGATCCGCCTCACATCCCGCGTTAGCTTTGGCCAAAAGAAGTTTTCTTCCACAAGCGCAATGGTTTTATCGCGACCAAAATGACCAGCTAGTCCACCCGCATGAGCCTCCCTTATGACCGCCTCCCGTAATGAACATTGGGGAACACAAAGCTGCACACCCCTGTAGAGAAAACCATCTTGCACAAGGAATTGCCTAAAAGGCTCCTTTTCACATCGCTTCCACACTTGGCCAAAATCAGGGTCATCCACATATAGGTCTTTAACGACTTCAAATCCAAGCACTTTAGCATGCATCGTATGAAGAAGTAAATGGCGTCTACTCAAAGCATCCGCTACCTGATTGGATTTTCCCGATTTGTGCTTGATGACAAAGTTGAAAGACTGCAAGAATTCAACCCACTTCGCATGGCGAGAGTTTAGCTTGTGTTGTGCATTCAAATACTTCAAGGCTTCATGATCTGTAAAAAGAACAAAATCGTTAGGGTAAAGGTAGTGACTCCAGTTCGCCAATGCTCGGATGATGGCATAGAACTCCTTGTCGTATGTCGAGTACTTTCTCTTCACTTCATTGAGCTTCTCACTGAAAAATGAAATAGCTCGGCCTTCTTGGCTAAGGACAGCCCCGATGCCCACTCCGGAAGCGTCACACTCCACTTCGAACATCTTGGAGAAATCCGGTAAGGCAAGAACCGGTGCCTCTGTCATCTTCTTCTTTATCAGCTCAAAACTCTCTTGGGCTTCTTTTGTCTACTTGAAAACTCCACCCTTCATGCACTCGGTGATTGGTGAAACAACCGTACTGAAATCTCTAATGAACCGGTGGTAGAAGGAAATCATTCCATGAAAACTTCGGATGTCAAAAAGAGACTTCGGAACCGGCCACGTGGAGATTGCTTCGATCTTCGACTCATCCACCTTGATTCCATCCTTGGACACCACATATCCAAGAAAAATGAGGCTCTCCACCAGAAACTCGCACTTCTTCAAATTAACATACAAGCTTTCACTCCTCAAAATTTCAAAGACCTGCCTCAAGTGTGTTAAATGAGCCCGTGCACTCTTGCTATACACCAGAATGTCGTCAAAATAGACAACGACACATATTCCCATTAGTGGTTTGAAAACATGAGTCATGAGGCGCATAAAAGTACTAGGAGCGTTTGACAACCCAAACGGCATAACAAGCCATTCGTACAAACCTCTCCCGGTCTTGAAGGCTGTCTTCCATTCATCTCCCGGTTGCATACGAATCTGATGATAACCACTGCGCAAATCGATCTTGGAGAATATTATGCTACCATGCAACTGATCAAGAAGGTCATCTAACCTTGGAATGGGAAAACGATACTTGACCGTTATTCTGTTGATTGCCCGGCTATCCACGCACATTCTCCATGTTTCATCCTTCTTCGGAACTAAGAGGGCAGGAACCGCACAAGGGCTCAAGCTCTCTCGAATCAGCCCTTTTTCCATCAGCTCCTCGACTTGTCGTTGCAACTCGGCTTGTTGCTTCGGGTTGAGCCGGTATGCTGCTTTGTTGGGTAGAGAAGATCCCGGCACCAAATCAACACGGTGCTGAATTCCTCGTAATGGCGGTAGGCCACTCGGTATCTCCTCTGGTGCGCAATCTTCAAACTCCTTTAAAAGGATTTGAATCGCTTCGGGCAGCTCCTTCTTGTTGTCCGATGTTTCCTCCACATAGAGAATAAAAACAGCTTCACAATTGGATAAAGATTGTGTAACCTGTGAACCGGTGAGCAAAGAGTGCTTCTTCGATTCGGAGGTTGCTGTAATCTTCTCCGGTTTCAAAGGTGCCAACACAATCCGCCGACCATCCTTGGTAAAGGAATGAGTGTTGTTGAATCCATCATGAATCGCTCTCCTATCGTACTGCCACGGTCTTCCCAATAACACATGACAAGCATCCATGGGAACAACATCACACCAAACTTCATCGTTGTAGTTCTTTCCAATAGAAAACGTCACCAAACACCTCTTGGTAACTTTCTGCCCATTTCCCTTTTGGAACCATTGAATGCGATAAGGGTGAGGGTGAGGCTCCGTCTTCAAGCCAAGCTTTTGCACCATTTCTTCGGCAACAACATTGGTGCAGCTTCCTCCATCAATGATGACGTTGCACACACGCCCCTTTGAAGTACACCGGGTCTGGAAGATGTTGTCTCTCAACCAAGGGTCTTCGTTCACGTGGTTGGAGTTGAGGAGTCGTCGGATGACCAGAACATCTCCTTCATCGGGTTCTTCAACGCATTCTTCCTCGTCGAAGATTGGTTGCCGTTCTTCTTCTTTGTCTTCATTATCGGCTATGGCAGCTTCTACCATCGTAATTACTCTTCGGTTTGGGCAATCGGAAGCAATATGACCAAAACCTTGACATTTGAAACATTTCCTCGAAGCGCTGGAATTGATCGGTGGGAAAGTCTTCTCGGATCTGACTTCGGGTTTAGAGGAAGTTGATGCCTTTTCAAAGGCCGTCTTTGATGAAGATGCCCCGCCGGTATTCTTGACTCCATATCCCGTGCTCTTCGGTGTGTACTTCTTTGCTTCCTTGCGCTGCCTTTCAATATTCTCCGCTAGCTTCCGAACGTCATTAAACGTCCAATATGGTTGAAGGCGAATAGCTTCTGCAATTTCTCCTTTGAGACCGCCAAGGTAACGAGCCACCGTTTGTTCTTCAGGTTCCACCACGTCGCATTTAAGCATAAGATACTCAAATTCACGAGTATAATCTTCAATAGAAAGATCGAGCTGCTTGAAGTTGTGAAACTTCAAATAGTTGTCTTGCTTGTAACTATCTGAAATGAACCTCCTCTTGAGCTCTCTCTTCATCTTCTCCCATGTTCGAATCACTCGTCTTCCTTCTCGTAGTCGTTCTCGTCTCAGATTCTCCCACCAAAGGGATGCATAGCCCTTTAGCTTGATAGCCACCAGTTTGACTCGCTTCTCGTCAGAATAATCCTTGAACTCAAAGATCCTTTCCACCGTATACAGCCAATCGAGAAATGCGTCGCCATGAGATCTTCCGTCAAATTCAGGTACGTCAACCTTTACGTCACTTTCGTAACGTTGTGGCTGATTTCTCCTTTGAGGCCCATCGTCTTCATCGCTGGAGACATCAACATGAAAAAGATTCACGTCAACGCCATGGTTACGCTGTTGTTGACGATGATGCTGCTGTCCTTCCATTTGCGCTAAGCGTTGCTGAAGATAAGCCATCGCTTCCCTCATGGTAGCCATCTCCATCTCTCGTTCATACTCCGTAGCCGCCTGAAAGTTAGGAGGAATAGGGTTTCCACGCCTTGCCATGTGGATGATGATAAGAAACCGTGAACAAGCAACTTGAGCTCTGATACCAACTGATACCGGACCGGTAACACCCAGGTCTAGTATATTGACAAAGCAAGACGAAAAGTAAAGATAACAACGGCGCCACTCGGAATCCACCAAGATAAGCCTAGGATAGAAGAAACGCCACTCCCGGAATCCACCGAAAGATAAGTTTCTACACTCGCCACTCAAGGAATCCACCAAGAGATAAGAGGGTTTTCACAAAGATAACTTTGAGAGGTTTTTTTTTATCAAACATAATCTGCCTTCTCATTGCATTCTTGCTCTTTAAATAGAGCTGATGGGTTACAAATTCGTACATCCCCTCCAGCCTGATTCTAAGGCTTTCCAACTTCTCCACAAAGACCCAAAACAGCTCTATAAAGAGAGCACCAAGTCCCCATGACCATAAATGCCTTTTAAGGCTAGTACATGACTCAAAACACTAATTAATATCATACTTAACCCTTGGACTACTCAGAAAATAAATACATCCCACTAACATAATTATTACTAACATAATTACCAAGGGCTTTACTTAGACCACGAATTCAGATGTGGAAACCAAGTAAATACCATTCCCGTTATGCTCACGAGCTCCATTACCGCTAGTTAGTCCAATACCGCTATCAGGATCCGCATCATTCTCCCCCGGTTGAAAAAGACTCGACCTCGAGTCTAGCGGTTCATCATCAACGAACGGTGATAGATCGACAACGTTGAAAGTTGCTGAAACACCATAGTGATCAGGAAGCTCCACCTTGTATGCGTTGTCATTGATTTTTTCCAAAATGGTGAAAGGCCCGTCTGCTCTCGGTTGTAGCTTAGGATACTTCCGATTTGGAAATCGTTCCTTCCGTAGCTGAATCCATACCTTATCACCAACATGAAAGTTACCTTCCGTCTATGCTGATTGGCTTGTTGAGCATACTTCTCCGTTTGCTTCAAGATCTTGTCTCTGACCTGAGCGTGCAATTGCTTGATAAACTTGGCCCGCTCATCCGCTGCTCCACTAAAGTTCGTCTCCGTCTTCAAGGGAACCAAATCCAAAGGGGAATTAGGATTCTTGCCATAGACAACTTCAAATGGGCTGGACTTCGTGGCTGAATGAGTGGACCGGTTGTAAGCAAATTCAGCATGTGCAAGAGACAAATCCCACCCCCTTGTGTTCTTCTTGACAAGGCTTCTCAACAATGCTCCCAATGATCGGTTGACCACCTCGGTTTGTCCGTCGGTTTGTGGATGGTGTGAAGTACTATATTGCAGCCTCGTGCCCATCTTCCGCCAAAGGGTCCTCCAAAAATGACTAAGGAACTTAGCATCCCGATCAGACGTGATTGTCTTTGGAACCCCATGTAGCTTCACAATCTCTTGAAAATAGAGATCGGCAATGTTGGTGGCATCCGCTGTTTTGCCGCACGAAACAAAATGAGCCATCTTCGAGAATCGATCAACCACCACCATGATCGAGTCCTTGTGACGCTGGGTCCTGGGAAGTCCCAAAACAAAATCCATACTCACATCTTCCCACGGAGCATTAGGGATTGGAAGTGGCATGTATAATCCAGCGTTGCTCCCATGCATCTTGGCGTGCCGACAAGTCTCACACTGCTCAACGATCCGCCTCACATCCCGCGTTAGCTTTGGCCAAAAGAAGCTTTCTTCCACAAGTGCAATGGTTTTATCGTGACCAAAATGACCAGCTAGTCCACCCGCATGAGCCTCCCTTATGACCGCCTCCCGTAATGAACATTGGGGAACACAAAGCTGCACACCCCTGTAGAGAAAACCATCTTGCACAAGGAATTGCCTAAAAGGCTCCTTTTCACATCGCTTCCACACTTGGCCAAAATCAGGGTCATCCACATATAGGTCTTTAACGACTTCAAATCCAAGCACTTTAGCATGCATCGTATGAAGAAGTAAATGGCGTCTACTCAAAGCATCCGCTACCTGATTGGATTTTCCCGATTTGTGCTTGATGACAAAGTTGAAAGACTGCAAGAATTCAACCCACTTCGCATGGCGAGAGTTTAGCTTGTGTTGTGCATTCAAATACTTCAAGGCTTCATGATCTGTAAAAAGAACAAAATCGTTAGGGTAAAGGTAGTGACTCCAGTTCGCCAATGCTCGGATGATGGCATAGAACTCCTTGTCGTATGTCGAGTACTTTCTCTTCACTTCATTGAGCTTCTCACTGAAAAATGAAATAGCTCGGCCTTCTTGGCTAAGGACAGCCCCGATGCCCACTCCGGAAGCGTCACACTCCACTTCGAACATCTTGGAGAAATCCAGTAAGGCAAGAACCGGTGCCTCTGTCATCTTCTTCTTTATCAGCTCAAAACTCTCTTGGGCTTTTTTTGTCTACTTGAAAACTCCACCCTTCATGCACTCGGTGATTGGTGAAACAACCGTACTGAAATCTCTAATGAACCGGTGGTAGAAGGAAATCATTCCATGAAAACTTCGGATGTCAAAAAGAGACTTCGGAACCGGCCACGTGGAGATTGCTTCGATCTTCGACTCATCCACCTTGATTCCATCCTTGGACACCACATATCCAAGAAAAATGAGGCTCTCCACCAGAAACTCGCACTTCTTCAAATTAACATACAAGCTTTCACTCCTCAAAATTTCAAAGACCTGCCTCAAGTGTGTTAAATGAGCCCGTGCACTCTTGCTATACACCAGAATGTCGTCAAAATAGACAACGACACATATTCCCATTAGTGGTTTGAAAACATGAGTCATGAGGCGCATAAAAGTACTAGGAGCGTTTGACAACCCAAACGGCATAACAAGCCATTCGTACAAACCTCTCCCGGTCTTGAAGGCTGTCTTCCATTCATCTCCCGGTTGCATACGAATCTGAAGATAACCACTGCGCAAATCGATCTTGGAGAATATTATGCTACCATGCAACTGATCAAGAAGGTCATCTAACCTTGGAATGGGAAAACGATACTTGACCGTTATTCTGTTGATTGCCCGGCTATCCACGCACATTCTCCATGTTTCATCCTTCTTCGGAACTAAGAGGGCAGGAACCGCACAAGGGCTCAAGCTCTCTCGAATCAGCCCTTTTTCCATCAGCTCCTCGACTTGTCGTTGCAACTCGGCTTGTTGCTTCGGGTTGAGCCGGTATGCTGCTTTGTTGGGTAGAGAAGATCCCGGCACCAAATCAACACGGTGCTGAATTCCTCGTAATGGCGGTAGGCCACTCGGTATCTCCTCTGGTGCGCAATCTTCAAACTCCTTTAAAAGGATTTGAATCGCTTCGGGCAGCTCCTTCTTGTTGTCCGATGTTTCCTCCACATAGAGAATAAAAACAGCTTCACAATTGGATAAAGATTGTGTAACCTGTGAACCGGTGAGCAAAGAGTGCTTCTTCGATTCGGAGGTTGCTGTAATCTTCTCCGGTTTCAAAGGTGCCAACACAATCCGCCGACCATCCTTGGTAAAGGAATGAGTGTTGTTGAATCCATCATGAATCGCTCTCCTATCGTACTGCCACGGTCTTCCCAATAACACATGACAAGCATCCATGGGAACAACATCACACCAAACTTCATCGTTGTAGTTCTTTCCAATAGAAAACGTCACCAAACACCTCTTGGTAACTTTCTGCCCATTTCCCTTTTGGAACCATTGAATGCGATAAGGGTGAAGGTGAGGCTCCGTCTTCAAGCCAAGCTTTTGCACCATTTCTTCGGCAACAACATTGGTGCAGCTTCCTCCATCAATGATGACGTTGCACACACGCCCCTTTGAAGTACACCGGGTCTGGAAGATGTTGTCTCTCAACCAAGGGTCTTCGTTCACGTGGTTGGAGTTGAGGAGTCGTCGGATGACCAGAACATCTCCTTCATCGGGTTCTTCAACGCATTCTTCCTCGTCGAAGATTGGTTGCCGTTCTTCTTCTTTGTCTTCATTATCGGCTATGGCAGCTTCTACCATCGTAATTACTTTTCGGTTTGGGCAATCGGAAGCAATATGACCAAAACCTTGACATTTGAAACATTTCCTCGAAGCGCTGGAATTGATCGGTGGGAAAGTCTTCTCGGATCTGACTTCGGGTTTAGAGGAAGTTGATGCCTTTTCAAAGGCCGTCTTTGATGAAGATGCCCCGCCGGTATTCTTGACTCCATATCCCGTGCTCTTCGGTGTGTACTTCTTTGCTTCCTTGCGCTGCCTTTCAATATTCTCCGCTAGCTTCCGAACGTCATTAAACGTCCAATATGGTTGAAGGCGAATAGCTTCTGCAATTTCTCCTTTGAGACCGCCAAGGTAACGAGCCACCGTTTGTTCTTCAGGTTCCACCACGTCGCATTTAAGCATAAGATACTCAAATTCACGAGTATAATCTTCAATAGAAAGATCGAGCTGCTTGAAGTTGTGAAACTTCAAATAGTTGTCTTGCTTGTAACTATCTGAAATGAACCTCCTCTTGAGCTCTCTCTTCATCTTCTCCCATGTTCGAATCACTCGTCTTCCTTCTCGTAGTCGTTCTCGTCTCAGATTCTCCCACCAAAGGGATGCATAGCCCTTTAGCTTGATAGCCACCAGTTTGACTCGCTTCTCGTCAGAATAATCCTTGAACTCAAAGATCCTTTCCACCGTATACAGCCAATCGAGAAATGCGTCGCCATGAGATCTTCCGTCAAATTCAGGTACGTCAACCTTTACGTCACTTTCGTAACGTTGTGGCTGATTTCTCCTTTGAGGCCCATCGTCTTCATCGCTGGAGACATCAACATGAAAAAGATTCACGTCAACGCCATGGTTACGCTGTTGTTGACGATGATGCTGCTGTCCTTCCATTTGCGCTAAGCGTTGCTGAAGATAAGCCATCGCTTCCCTCATGGTAGCCATCTCCATCTCTCGTTCATACTCCGTAGCCGCCTGAAAGTTAGGAGGAATAGGGTTTCCACGCCTTGCCATGTGGATGATGATAAGAAACCGTGAACAAGCAACTTGAGCTCTGATACCAACTGATACCGGACCGGTAACACCCAGGTCTAGTATATTGACAAAGCAAGACGAAAAGTAAAGATAACAACGGCGCCACTCGGAATCAACCAAGATAAGCCTAGGATAGAAGAAACGCCACTCCCGGAATCCACCGAAAGATAAGTTTCTACACTCGCCACTCAAGGAATCCACCAAGAGATCAGAGGGTTTTCACAAAGATAACTTTGAGAGGTTTTTTTTTATCAAACATAATCTGCCTTCTCATTGCATTCTTGCTCTTTAAATAGAGCTGATGGGTTACAAATTCGTACATCCCCTCCAGCCTGATTCTAAGGCTTTCCAACTTCTCCACAAAGACCCAAAACAGCTCTATAAAGAGAGCACCAAGTCCCCATGACCATAAATGCCTTTTAAGGCTAGTACATGACTCAAAACACTAATTAATATCATACTTAACCCTTGGACTACTCAGAAAATAAATACATCCCACTAACATAATTATTACTAACATAATTACCAAGGGCTTTACTTAGACCACGAATTCAGATGTGGAAACCAAGTAAATACCATTCCCGTTATGCTCATGAGCTCCATTACCGCTAGTTAGTCCAATACCGCTATCAGGATCCGCATCATTCTCCCCCGGTTGAAAAAGACTCGACCTCGAGTCTAGCGGTTCATCATCAACGAACGGTGATAGATCGGCAACGTTGAAAGTTGCTGAAACACCATAGTGATCAGGAAGCTCCACCTTGTATGCGTTGTCATTGATTTTTTCCAAAATGGTGAAAGGCCCGTCTGCTCTCGGTTGTAGCTTAGGATACTTCCGATTTGGAAATCGTTCCTTCCGTAGCTGAATCCATACCTTATCACCAACATGAAAAGTTACCTTCCGTCTATGCTGATTGGCTTGTTGAGCATACTTCTCCGTTTGCTTCAAGATCTTGTCTCTGACCTGAGCGTGCAATTGCTTGATAAACTTGGCCCGCTCATCCGCTGCTCCACTAAAGTTCGTCTCCGTCTTCAAGGGAACCAAATCCAAAGGGGAATTAGGATTCTTGCCATAGACAACTTCAAATGGGCTGGACTTCGTGGCTGAATGAGTGGACCGGTTGTAAGCAAATTCAGCATGTGCAAGAGACAAATCCCACCCCCTTGTGTTCTTCTTGACAAGGCTTCTCAACAATGCTCCCAATGATCGGTTGACCACCTCGGTTTGTCCGTCGGTTTGTGGATGGTGTGAAGTACTATATTGCAGCCTCGTGCCCATCTTCCGCCAAAGGGTCCTCCAAAAATGACTAAGGAACTTAGCATCCCGATCAGACGTGATTGTCTTTGGAACCCCATGTAGCTTCACAATCTCTTGAAAATAGAGATCGGCAATGTTGGTGGCATCCGCTGTTTTGCCGCACGAAACAAAATGAGCCATCTTCGAGAATCGATCAACCACCACCATGATCGAGTCCTTGTGACGCTGGGTCCTGGGAAGTCCCAAAACAAAATCCATACTCACATCTTCCCACGGAGCATTAGGGATTGGAAGTGGCATGTATAATCCAGCGTTGCTCCCATGCATCTTGGCGTGCCGACAAGTCTCACACTGCTCAACGATCCGCCTCACATCCCGCGTTAGCTTTGGCCAAAAGAAGTTTTCTTCCACAAGCGCAATGGTTTTATCGCGACCAAAATGACCAGCTAGTCCACCCGCATGAGCCTCCCTTATGACCGCCTCCCGTAATGAACATTGGGGAACACAAAGCTGCACACCCCTGTAGAGAAAACCATCTTGCACAAGGAATTGCCTAAAAGGCTCCTTTTCACATCGCTTCCACACTTGGCCAAAATCAGGGTCATCCACATATAGGTCTTTAACGACTTCAAATCCAAGCACTTTAGCATGCATCGTATGAAGAAGTAAATGGCGTCTACTCAAAGCATCCGCTACCTGATTGGATTTTCCCGATTTGTGCTTGATGACAAAGTTGAAAGACTGCAAGAATTCAACCCACTTCGCATGGCGAGAGTTTAGCTTGTGTTGTGCATTCAAATACTTCAAGGCTTCATGATCTGTAAAAAGAACAAAATCGTTAGGGTAAAGGTAGTGACTCCAGTTCGCCAATGCTCGGATGATGGCATAGAACTCCTTGTCGTATGTCGAGTACTTTCTCTTCACTTCATTGAGCTTCTCACTGAAAAATGAAATAGCTCGGCCTTCTTGTCTAAGGACAGCCCCGATGCCCACTCCGGAAGCGTCACACTCCACTTCGAACATCTTGGAGAAATCCGGTAAGGCAAGAACCGGTGCCTCTGTCATCTTCTTCTTTATCAGCTCAAAACTCTCTTGGGCTTCTTTTGTCTACTTGAAAACTCCACCCTTCATGCACTCGGTGATTGGTGAAACAACCGTACTGAAATCTCTAATGAACCGGTGGTAGAAGGAAATCATTCCATGAAAACTTCGGATGTCAAAAAGAGACTTCGGAACCGGCCACGTGGAGATTGCTTCGATCTTCGACTCATCCACCTTGATTCCATCCTTGGACACCACATATCCAAGAAAAATGAGGCTCTCCACCAGAAACTCGCACTTCTTCAAATTAACATACAAGCTTTCACTCCTCAAAATTTCAAAGACCTGCCTCAAGTGTGTTAAATGAGCCCGTGCACTCTTGCTATACACCAGAATGTCGTCAAAATAGACAACGACACATATTCCCATTAGTGGTTTGAAAACATGAGTCATGAGGCGCATAAAAGTACTAGGAGCGTTTGACAACCCAAACGGCATAACAAGCCATTCGTACATACCTCTCCCGGTCTTGAAGGCTGTCTTCCATTCATCTCCCGGTTGCATACGAATCTGATGATAACCACTGCGCAAATCGATCTTGGAGAATATTATGCTACCATGCAACTGATCAAGAAGGTCATCTAACCTTGGAATGGGAAAACGATACTTGACCGTTATTCTGTTGATTGCCCGGCTATCCACGCACATTCTCCATGTTTCATCCTTCTTCGGAACTAAGAGGGCAGGAACCGCACAAGGGCTCAAGCTCTCTCGAATCAGCCCTTTTTCCATCAGCTCCTCGACTTGTCGTTGCAACTCGGCTTGTTGCTTCGGGTTGAGCCGGTATGCTGCTTTGTTGGGTAGAGAAGATCCCGGCACCAAATCAACACGGTGCTGAATTCCTCGTAATGGCGGTAGGCCACTCGGTATCTCCTCTGGTGCGCAATCTTCAAACTCCTTTAAAAGGATTTGAATCGCTTCGGGCAGCTCCTTCTTGTTGTCCGATGTTTCCTCCACATAGAGAATAAAAACAGCTTCACAATTGGATAAAGATTGTGTAACCTGTGAACCGGTGAGCAAAGAGTGCTTCTTCGATTCGGAGGTTGCTGTAATCTTCTCCGGTTTCAAAGGTGCCAACACAATCCGCCGACCATCCTTGGTAAAGGAATGAGTGTTGTTGAATCCATCATGAATCGCTCTCCTATCGTACTGCCACGGTCTTCCCAATAACACATGACAAGCATCCATGGGAACAACATCACACCAAACTTCATCGTTGTAGTTCTTTCCAATAGAAAACGTCACCAAACACCTCTTGGTAACTTTCTGCCCATTTCCCTTTTGGAACCATTGAATGCGATAAGGGTGAGGGTGAGGCTCCGTCTTCAAGCCAAGCTTTTGCACCATTTCTTCGGCAACAATATTGGTGCAGCTTCCTCCATCAATGATGACGTTGCACACACGCCCCTTTGAAGTACACCGGGTCTGGAAGATGTTGTCTCTCAACCAAGGGTCTTCGTTCACGTGGTTGGAGTTGAGGAGTCGTCGGATGACCAGAACATCTCCTTCATCGGGTTCTTCAACGCATTCTTCCTCGTCGAAGATTGGTTGCCGTTCTTCTTCTTTGTCTTCATTATCGGCTATGGCAGCTTCTACCATCGTAATTACTTTTCGGTTTGGGCAATCGGAAGCAATATGACCAAAACCTTGACATTTGAAACATTTCCTCGAAGCGCTGGAATTGATCGGTGGGAAAGTCTTCTCGGATCTGACTTCGGGTTTAGAGGAAGTTGATGCCTTTTCAAAGGCCGTCTTTGATGAAGATGCCCCGCCGGTATTCTTGACTCCATATCCCGTGCTCTTCGGTGTGTACTTCTTTGCTTCCTTGCGCTGCCTTTCAATATTCTCCGCTAGCTTCCGAACGTCATTAAACGTCCAATATGGTTGAAGGCGAATAGCTTCTGCAATTTCTCCTTTGAGACCGCCAAGGTAACGAGCCACCGTTTGTTCTTCAGGTTCCACCACGTCGCATTTAAGCATAAGATACTCAAATTCACGAGTATAATCTTCAATAGAAAGATCGAGCTGCTTGAAGTTGTGAAACTTCAAATAGTTGTCTTGCTTGTAACTATCTGAAATGAACCTCCTCTTGAGCTCTCTCTTCATCTTCTCCCATGTTCGAATCACTCGTCTTCCTTCTCGTAGTCGTTCTCGTCTCAGATTCTCCCACCAAAGGGATGCATAGCCCTTTAGCTTGATAGCCACCAGTTTGACTCGCTTCTCGTCAGAATAATCCTTGAACTCAAAGATCCTTTCCACCGTATACAGCCAATCGAGAAATGCGTCGCCATGAGATCTTCCGTCAAATTCAGGTACGTCAACCTTTACGTCACTTTCGTAACGTTGTGGCTGATTTCTCCTTTGAGGCCCATCGTCTTCATCGCTGGAGACATCAACATGAAAAAGATTCACGTCAACGCCATGGTTACGCTGTTGTTGACGATGATGCTGCTGTCCTTCCATTTGCGCTAAGCGTTGCTGAAGATAAGCCATCGCTTCCCTCATGGTAGCCATCTCCATCTCTCGTTCATACTCCGTAGCCGCCTGAAAGTTAGGAGGAATAGGGTTTCCACGCCTTGCCATGTGGATGATGATAAGAAACCGTGAACAAGCAACTTGAGCTCTGATACCAACTGATACCGGACCGGTAACACCCAGGTCTAGTATATTGACAAAGCAAGACGAAAAGTAAAGATAACAACGGCGCCACTCGGAATCCACCAAGATAAGCCTAGGATAGAAGAAACGCCACTCCCGGAATCCACCGAAAGATAAGTTTCTACACTCGCCACTCAAGGAATCCACCAAGAGATCAGAGGGTTTTCACAAAGATAACTTTGAGAGGTTTTTTTTTATCAAACATAATCTGCCTTCTCATTGCATTCTTGCTCTTTAAATAGAGCTGATGGGTTACAAATTCGTACATCCCCTCCAGCCTGATTCTAAGGCTTTCCAACTTCTCCACAAAGACCCAAAACAGCTCTATAAAGAGAGCACCAAGTCCCCATGACCATAAATGCCTTTTAAGGCTAGTACATGACTCAAAACACTAATTAATATCATACTTAACCCTTGGACTACTCAGAAAATAAATACATCCCACTAACATAATTATTACTAACATAATTACCAAGGGCTTTACTTAGACCACGAATTCAGATGTGGAAACCAAGTAAATACCATTCCCGTTATGCTCACGAGCTCCATTACCGCTAGTTAGTCCAATACCGCTATCAGGATCCGCATCATTCTCCCCCGGTTGAAAAAGACTCGACCTCGAGTCTAGCGGTTCATCATCAACGAACGGTGATAGATCGACAACGTTGAAAGTTGCTGAAACACCATAGTGATCAGGAAGCTCCACCTTGTATGCGTTGTCATTGATTTTTTCCAAAATGGTGAAAGGCCCGTCTGCTCTCGGTTGTAGCTTAGGATACTTCCGATTTGGAAATCGTTCCTTCCGTAGCTGAATCCATACCTTATCACCAACATGAAAAGTTACCTTCCGTCTATGCTGATTGGCTTGTTGAGCATACTTCTCCGTTTGCTTCAAGATCTTGTCTCTGACCTGAGCGTGCAATTGCTTGATAAACTTGGCCCGCTCATCCGCTGCTCCACTAAAGTTCGTCTCCGTCTTCAAGGGAACCAAATCCAAAGGGGAATTAGGATTCTTGCCATAGACAACTTCAAATGGGCTGGACTTCGTGGCTGAATGAGTGGACCGGTTGTAAGCAAATTCAGCATGTGCAAGAGACAAATCCCACCCCCTTGTGTTCTTCTTGACAAGGCTTCTCAACAATGCTCCCAATGATCGGTTGACCACCTCGGTTTGTCCGTCGGTTTGTGGATGGTGTGAAGTACTATATTGCAGCCTCGTGCCCATCTTCCGCCAAAGGGTCCTCCAAAAATGACTAAGGAACTTAGCATCCCGATCAGACGTGATTGTCTTTGGAACCCCATGTAGCTTCACAATCTCTTGAAAATAGAGATCGGCAATGTTGGTGGCATCCGCTGTTTTGCCGCACGAAACAAAATGAGCCATCTTCGAGAATCGATCAACCACCACCATGATCGAGTCATTGTGACGCTGGGTCCTGGGAAGTCCCAAAACAAAATCCATACTCACATCTTCCCACGGAGCATTAGGGATTGGAAGTGGCATGTATAATCCAGCGTTGCTCCCATGCATCTTGGCGTGCCGACAAGTCTCACACTGCTCAACGATCCGCCTCACATCCCGCGTTAGCTTTGGCCAAAAGAAGTTTTCTTCCACAAGCGCAATGGTTTTATCGCGACCAAAATGACCAGCTAGTCCACCCGCATGAGCCTCCCTTATGACCGCCTCCCGTAATGAACATTGGGGAACACAAAGCTGCACACCCCTGTAGAGAAAACCATCTTGCACAAGGAATTGCCTAAAAGGCTCCTTTTCACATCGCTTCCACACTTGGCCAAAATCAGGGTCATCCACATATAGGTCTTTAACGACTTCAAATCCAAGCACTTTAGCATGCATCGTATGAAGAAGTAAATGGCGTCTACTCAAAGCATCCGCTACCTGATTGGATTTTCCCGATTTGTGCTTGATGACAAAGTTGAAAGACTGCAAGAATTCAACCCACTTCGCATGGCGAGAGTTTAGCTTGTGTTGTGCATTCAAATACTTCAAGGCTTCATGATCTGTAAAAAGAACAAAATCGTTAGGGTAAAGGTAGTGACTCCAGTTCGCCAATGCTCGGATGATGGCATAGAACTCCTTGTCGTATGTCGAGTACTTTCTCTTCACTTCATTGAGCTTCTCACTGAAAAATGAAATAGCTCGGCCTTCTTGGCTAAGGACAGCCCCGATGCCCACTCCGGAAGCGTCACACTCCACTTCGAACATCTTGGAGAAATCCGGTAAGGCAAGAACCGGTGCCTCTGTCATCTTCTTCTTTATCAGCTCAAAACTCTCTTGGGCTTCTTTTGTCTACTTGAAAACTCCACCCTTCATGCACTCGGTGATTGGTGAAACAACCGTACTGAAATCTCTAATGAATCGGTGGTAGAAGGAAATCATTCCATGAAAACTTCGGATGTCAAAAAGAGACTTCGGAACCGGCCACGTGGAGATTGCTTCGATCTTCGACTCATCCACCTTGATTCCATCCTTGGACACCTCATATCCAAGAAAAATGAGGCTCTCCACCAGAAACTCGCACTTCTTCAAATTAACATACAAGCTTTCACTCCTCAAAATTTCAAAGACACTCTTGCTATACACCAGAATGTCGTCAAAATAGACAACGACACATATTCCCATTAGTGGTTTGAAAACATGAGTCATGAGGCGCATAAAAGTACTAGGAGCGTTTGACAACCCAAACGGCATAACAAGCCATTCGTACAAACCTCTCCCGGTCTTGAAGGCTGTCTTCCATTCATCTCCCGGTTGCATACGAATCTGATGATAACCACTGCGCAAATCGATCTTGGAGAATATTATGCTACCATGCAACTGATCAAGAAGGTCATCTAACCTTGGAATGGGAAAACGATACTTGACCGTTATTCTGTTGATTGCCCGGCTATCCACGCACATTCTCCATGTTTCATCCTTCTTCGGAACTAAGAGGGCAGGAACCGCACAAGGGCTCAAGCTCTCTCGAATCAGCCCTTTTTCCATCAGCTCCTCGACTTGTCGTTGCAACTCGGCTTGTTGCTTCGGGTTGAGCCGGTATGCTGCTTTGTTGGGTAGAGAAGATCCCGGCACCAAATCAACACGGTGCTGAATTCCTCGTAATGGCGGTAGGCCACTCGGTATCTCCTCTGGTGCGCAATCTTCAAACTCCTTTAAAAGGATTTGAATCGCTTCGGGCAGCTCCTTCTTGTTGTCCGATGTTTCCTCCACATAGAGAATAAAAACAGCTTCACAATTGGATAAAGATTGTGTAACCTGTGAACCGGTGAGCAAAGAGTGCTTCTTCGATTCGGAGGTTGCTGTAATCTTCTCCGGTTTCAAAGGTGCCAACACAATCCGCCGACCATCCTTGGTAAAGGAATGAGTGTTGTTGAATCCATCATGAATCGCTCTCCTATCGTACTGCCACGGTCTTCCCAATAACACATGACAAGCATCCATGGGAACAACATCACACCAAACTTCATCGTTGTAGTTCTTTCCAATAGAAAACGTCACCAAACACCTCTTGGTAACTTTCTGCCCATTTCCCTTTTGGAACCATTGAATGCGATAAGGGTGAGGGTGAGGCTCCGTCTTCAAGCTAAGCTTTTGCACCATTTCTTCGGCAACAACATTGGTGCAGCTTCCTCCATCAATGATGACGTTGCACACACGCCCCTTTGAAGTACACCGGGTCTGGAAGATGTTGTCTCTCAACCAAGGGTCTTCGTTCACGTGGTTGGAGTTGAGGAGTCGTCGGATGACCAGAACATCTCCTTCATCGGGTTCTTCAACGCATTCTTCCTCGTCGAAGATTGGTTGCCGTTCTTCTTCTTTGTCTTCATTATCGGCTATGGCAGCTTCTACCATCGTAATTACTCTTCGGTTTGGGCAATCGGAAGCAATATGACCAAAACCTTGACATTTGAAACATTTCCTCGAAGCGCTGGAATTGATCGGTGGGAAAGTCTTCTCGGATCTGACTTCGGGTTTAGAGGAAGTTGATGCCTTTTCAAAGGCCGTCTTTGATGAAGATGCCCCGCCGGTATTCTTGACTCCATATCCCGTGCTCTTCGGTGTGTACTTCTTTGCTTCCTTGCGCTGCCTTTCAATATTCTCCGCTAGCTTCCGAACGTCATTAAACGTCCAATATGGTTGAAGGCGAATAGCTTCTGCAATTTCTCCTTTGAGACCGCCAAGGTAACGAGCCACCGTTTGTTCTTCAGGTTCCACCACGTCGCATTTAAGCATAAGATACTCAAATTCACGAGTATAATCTTCAATAGAAAGATCGAGCTGCTTGAAGTTGTGAAACTTCAAATAGTTGTCTTGCTTGTAACTATCTGAAATGAACCTCCTCTTGAGCTCTCTCTTCATCTTCTCCCATGTTCGAATCACTCGTCTTCCTTCTCGTAGTCGTTCTCGTCTCAGATTCTCCCACCAAAGGGATGCATAGCCCTTTAGCTGGATAGCCACCAGTTTGACTCGCTTCTCGTCAGAATAATCCTTGAACTCAAAGATCCTTTCCACCGTATACAGCCAATCGAGAAATGCGTCGCCATGAGATCTTCCGTCAAATTCAGGTACGTCAACCTTTACGTCACTTTCGTAACGTTGTGGCTGATTTCTCCTTTGAGGCCCATCGTCTTCATCGCTGGAGACATCAACATGAAAAAGATTCACGTCAACGCCATGGTTACGCTGTTGTTGACGATGATGCTGCTGTCCTTCCATTTGCGCTAAGCGTTGCTGAAGATAAGCCATCGCTTCCCTCATGGTAGCCATCTCCATCTCTCGTTCATACTCCGTAGCCGCCTGAAAGTTAGGAGGAATAGGGTTTCCACGCCTTGCCATGTGGATGATGATAAGAAACCGTGAACAAGCAACTTGAGCTCTGATACCAACTGATACCGGACCGGTAACACCCAGGTCTAGTATATTGACAAAGCAAGACGAAAAGTAAAGATAACAACGGCGCCACTCGGAATCCACCAAGATAAGCCTAGGATAGAAGAAACGCCACTCCCGGAATCCACCGAAAGATAAGTTTCTACACTCGCCACTCAAGGAATCCACCAAGAGATAAGAGGGTTTTCACAAAGATAACTTTGAGAGGTTTTTTTTTATCAAACATAATCTGCCTTCTCATTGCATTCTTGCTCTTTAAATAGAGCTGATGGGTTACAAATTCGTACATCCCCTCCAGCCTGATTCTAAGGCTTTCCAACTTCTCCACAAAGACCCAAAACAGCTCTATAAAGAGAGCACCAAGTCCCCATGACCATAAATGCCTTTTAAGGCTAGTACATGACTCAAAACACTAATTAATATCATACTTAACCCTTGGACTACTCAGAAAATAAATACATCCCACTAACATAATTATTACTAACATAATTACCAAGGGCTTTACTTAGACCACGAATTCAGATGTGGAAACCAAGTAAATACCATTCCCGTTATGCTCACGAGCTCCATTACCGCTAGTTAGTCCAATACCGCTATAAGGATCCGCATCATTCTCCCCCGATTGAAAAAGACTCGACCTCGAGTCTAGCGGTTCATCATCAACGAACGGTGATAGATCGGCAACGTTGAAAGTTGCTGAAACACCATAGTGATCAGGAAGCTCCACCTTGTATGCGTTGTCATTGATTTTTTCCAAAATGGTGAAAGGCCCGTCTGCTCTCGGTTGTAGCTTAGGATACTTCCGATTTGGAAATCGTTCCTTCCGTAGCTGAATCCATACCTTATCACCAACATGAAAAGTTACCTTCCGTCTATGCTGATTGGCTTGTTGAGCATACTTCTCCGTTTGCTTCAAGATCTTGTCTCTGACCTGAGCGTGCAATTGCTTGATAAACTTGGCCCGCTCATCCGCTACTCCACTAAAGTTCGTCTCCGTCTTCAAGGGAACCAAATCCAAAGGGGAATTAGGATTCTTGCCATAGACAACTTCAAATGGGCTGGACTTCGTGGCTGAATGAGTGGACCGGTTGTAAGCAAATTCAGCATGTGCAAGAGACAAATCCCACCCCCTTGTGTTCTTCTTGACAAGGCTTCTCAACAATGCTCCCAATGATCGGTTGACCACCTCGGTTTGTCCGTCGGTTTGTGGATGGTGTGAAGTACTATATTGCAGCCTCGTGCCCATCTTCCGCCAAAGGGTCCTCCAAAAATGACTAAGGAACTTAGCATCCCGATCAGACGTGATTGTCTTTGGAACCCCATGTAGCTTCACAATCTCTTGAAAATAGAGATCGGCAATGTTGGTGGCATCCGCTGTTTTGCCGCACGAAACAAAATGAGCCATCTTCGAGAATCGATCAACCACCACCATGATCGAGTCCTTGTGACGCTGGGTCCTGGGAAGTCCCAAAACAAAATCCATACTCACATCTTCCCACGGAGCATTAGGGATTGGAAGTGGCATGTATAATCCAGCGTTGCTCCCATGCATCTTGGCGTGCCGACAAGTCTCACACTGCTCAACGATCCGCCTCACATCCCGCGTTAGCTTTGGCCAAAAGAAGTTTTCTTCCACAAGCGCAATGGTTTTATCGCGACCAAAATGACCAGCTAGTCCACCCGCATGAGCCTCCCTTATGACCGCCTCCCGTAATGAACATTGGGGAACACAAAGCTGCACACCCCTGTAGAGAAAACCATCTTGCACAAGGAATTGCCTAAAAGGCTCCTTTTCACATCGCTTCCACACTTGGCCAAAATCAGGGTCATCCACATATAGGTCTTTAACGACTTCAAATCCAAGCACTTTAGCATGCATCGTATGAAGAAGTAAATGGCGTCTACTCAAAGCATCCGCTACCTGATTGGATTTTCCCGATTTGTGCTTGATGACAAAGTTGAAAGACTGCAAGAATTCAACCCACTTCGCATGGCGAGAGTTTAGCTTGTGTTGTGCATTCAAATACTTCAAGGCTTCATGATCTGTAAAAAGAACAAAATCGTTAGGGTAAAGGTAGTGACTCCAGTTCGCCAATGCTCGGATGATGGCATAGAACTCCTTGTCGTATGTCGAGTACTTTCTCTTCACTTCATTGAGCTTCTCACTGAAAAATGAAATAGCTCGGCCTTCTTGGCTAAGGACAGCCCCGATGCCCACTCCGGAAGCGTCACACTCCACTTCGAACATCTTGGAGAAATCCGGTAAGGCAAGAACCGGTGCCTCTGTCATCTTCTTCTTTATCAGCTCAAAACTCTCTTGGGCTTCTTTTGTCTACTTGAAAACTCCACCCTTCATGCACTCGGTGATTGGTGAAACAACCGTACTGAAATCTCTAATGAACCGGTGGTAGAAGGAAATCATTCCATGAAAACTTCGGATGTCAAAAAGAGACTTCGGAACCGGCCACGTGGAGATTGCTTCGATCTTCGACTCATCCACCTTGATTCCATCCTTGGACACCACATATCCAAGAAAAATGAGGCTCTCCACCAGAAACTCGCACTTCTTCAAATTAACATACAAGCTTTCACTCCTCAAAATTTCAAAGACCTGCCTCAAGTGTGTTAAATGAGCCCGTGCACTCTTGCTATACACCAGAATGTCGTCAAAATAGACAACGACACATATTCCCATTAGTGGTTTGAAAACATGAGTCATGAGGCGCATAAAAGTACTAGGAGCGTTTGACAACCCAAACGGCATAACAAGCCATTCGTACATACCTCTCCCGGTCTTGAAGGCTGTCTTCCATTCATCTCCCGGTTGCATACGAATCTGATGATAACCACTGCGCAAATCGATCTTGGAGAATATTATGCTACCATGCAACTGATCAAGAAGGTCATCTAACCTTGGAATGGGAAAACGATACTTGACCGTTATTCTGTTGATTGCCCGGCTATCCACGCACATTCTCCATGTTTCATCCTTCTTCGGAACTAAGAGGGCAGGAACCGCACAAGGGCTCAAGCTCTCTCGAATCAGCCCTTTTTCCATCAGCTCCTCGACTTGTCGTTGCAACTCGGCTTGTTGCTTCGGGTTGAGCCGGTATGCTGCTTTGTTGGGTAGAGAAGATCCCGGCACCAAATCAACACGGTGCTGAATTCCTCGTAATGGCGGTAGGCCACTCGGTATCTCCTCTGGTGCGCAATCTTCAAACTCCTTTAAAAGGATTTGAATCGCTTCGGGCAGCTCCTTCTTGTTGTCCGATGTTTCCTCCACATAGAGAATAAAAACAGCTTCACAATTGGATAAAGATTGTGTAACCTGTGAACCGGTGAGCAAAGAGTGCTTCTTCGATTCGGAGGTTGCTGTAATCTTCTCCGGTTTCAAAGGTGCCAACACAATCCGCCGACCATCCTTGGTAAAGGAATGAGTGTTGTTGAATCCATCATGAATCGCTCTCCTATCGTACTGCCACGGTCTTCCCAATAACACATGACAAGCATCCATGGGAACAACATCACACCAAACTTCATCGTTGTAGTTCTTTCCAATAGAAAACGTCACCAAACACCTCTTGGTAACTTTCTGCCCATTTCCCTTTTGGAACCATTGAATGCGATAAGGGTGAGGGTGAGGCTCCGTCTTCAAGCCAAGCTTTTGCACCATTTCTTCGGCAACAACATTGGTGCAGCTTCCTCCATCAATGATGACGTTGCACACACGCCCCTTTGAAGTACACCGGGTCTGGAAGATGTTGTCTCTCAACCAAGGGTCTTCGTTCACGTGGTTGGAGTTGAGGAGTCGTCGGATGACCAGAACATCTCCTTCATCGGGTTCTTCAACGCATTCTTCCTCGTCGAAGATTGGTTGCCGTTCTTCTTCTTTGTCTTCATTATCGGCTATGGCAGCTTCTACCATCGTAATTACTCTTCGGTTTGGGCAATCGGAAGCAATATGACCAAAACCTTGACATTTGAAACATTTCCTCGAAGCGCTGGAATTGATCGGTGGGAAAGTCTTCTCGGATCTGACTTCGGGTTTAGAGGAAGTTGATGCCTTTTCAAAGGCCGTCTTTGATGAAGATGCCCCGCCGGTATTCTTGACTCCATATCCCGTGCTCTTCGGTGTGTACTTCTTTGCTTCCTTGCGCTGCCTTTCAATATTCTCCGCTAGCTTCCGAACGTCATTAAACGTCCAATATGGTTGAAGGCGAATAGCTTCTGCAATTTCTCCTTTGAGACCGCCAAGGTAACGAGCCACCGTTTGTTCTTCAGGTTCCACCACGTCGCATTTAAGCATAAGATACTCAAATTCACGAGTATAATCTTCAATAGAAAGATCGAGCTGCTTGAAGTTGTGAAACTTCAAATAGTTGTCTTGCTTGTAACTATCTGAAATGAACCTCCTCTTGAGCTCTCTCTTCATCTTCTCCCATGTTCGAATCACTCGTCTTCCTTCTCGTAGTCGTTCTCGTCTCAGATTCTCCCACCAAAGGGATGCATAGCCCTTTAGCTTGATAGCCACCAGTTTGACTCGCTTCTCGTCAGAATAATCCTTGAACTCAAAGATCCTTTCCACCGTATACAGCCAATCGAGAAATGCGTCGCCATGAGATCTTCCGTCAAATTCAGGTACGTCAACCTTTACGTCACTTTCGTAACGTTGTGGCTGATTTCTCCTTTGAGGCCCATCGTCTTCATCGCTGGAGACATCAACATGAAAAAGATTCACGTCAACGCCATGGTTACGCTGTTGTTGACGATGATGCTGCTGTCCTTCCCTTTGCGCTAAGCGTTGCTGAAGATAAGCCATCGCTTCCCTCATGGTAGCCATCTCCATCTCTCGTTCATACTCCGTAGCCGCCTGAAAGTTAGGAGGAATAGGGTTTCCACGCCTTGCCATGTGGATGATGATAAGAAACCGTGAACAAGCAACTTGAGCTCTGATACCAACTGATACCGGACCGGTAACACCCAGGTCTAGTATATTGACAAAGCAAGACGAAAAGTAAAGATAACAACGGCGCCACTCGGAATCCACCAAGATAAGCCTAGGATAGAAGAAACGCCACTCCCGGAATCCACCGAAAGATAAGTTTCTACACTCGCCACTCAAGGAATCCACCAAGAGATAAGAGGGTTTTCACAAAAATAACTTTGAGAGGTTTTTATTTATCAAACATAATCTGCCTTCTCATTGCATTCTTGCTCTTTAAATAGAGCTGATGGGTTACAAATTCGTACATCCCCTCCAGCCTGATTCTAAGGCTTTCCAACTTCTCCACAAAGACCCAAAACAGCTCTATAAAGAGAGCACCAAGTCCCCATGACCATAAATGCCTTTTAAGGCTAGTACATGACTCAAAACACTAATTAATATCATACTTAACCCTTGGACTACTCAGAAAATAAATACATCCCACTAACATAATTATTACTAACATAATTACCAAGGGCTTTACTTAGACCACGAATTCAGATGTGGAAACCAAGTAAATACCATTCCCGTTATGCTCACGAGCTCCATTACCGCTAGTTAGTCCAATACCGCTATCAGGATCCGCATCATTCTCCCCCGGTTGAAAAAGACTCGACCTCGAGTCTAGCGGTTCATCATCAACGAACGGTGATAGATCGACAACGTTGAAAGTTGCTGAAACACCATAGTGATCAGGAAGCTCCACCTTGTATGCGTTGTCATTGATTTTTTCCAAAATGGTGAAAGGCCCGTCTGCTCTCGGTTGTAGCTTAGGATACTTCCGATTTGGAAATCGTTCCTTCCGTAGCTGAATCCATACCTTATCACCAACATGAAAAGTTACCTTCCGTCTATGCTGATTGGCTTGTTGAGCATACTTCTCCGTTTGCTTCAAGATCTTGTCTCTGACCTGAGCGTGCAATTGCTTGATAAACTTGGCCCGCTCATCCGCTGCTCCACTAAAGTTCGTCTCCGTCTTCAAGGGAACCAAATCCAAAGGGGAATTAGGATTCTTGCCATAGACAACTTCAAATGGGCTGGACTTCGTGGCTGAATGAGTGGACCGGTTGTAAGCAAATTCAGCATGTGCAAGAGACAAATCCCACCCCCTTGTGTTCTTCTTGACAAGGCTTCTCAACAATGCTCCCAATGATCGGTTGACCACCTCGGTTTGTCCGTCGGTTTGTGGATGGTGTGAAGTACTATATTGCAGCCTCGTGCCCATCTTCCGCCAAAGGGTCCTCCAAAAATGACTAAGGAACTTAGCATCCCGATCAGACGTGATTGTCTTTGGAACCCCATGTAGCTTCACAATCTCTTGAAAATAGAGATCGGCAATGTTGGTGGCATCCGCTGTTTTGCCGCACGAAACAAAATGAGCCATCTTCGAGAATCGATCAACCACCACCATGATCGAGTCCTTGTGACGCTGGGTCCTGGGAAGTCCCAAAACAAAATCCATACTCACATCTTCCCACGGAGCATTAGGGATTGGAAGTGGCATGTATAATCCAGCGTTGCTCCCATGCATCTTGGCGTGCCGACAAGTCTCACACTGCTCAACGATCCGCCTCACATCCCGCGTTAGCTTTGGCCAAAAGAAGTTTTCTTCCACAAGCGCAATGGTTTTATCGCGACCAAAATGACCAGCTAGTCCACCCGCATGAGCCTCCCTTATGACCGCCTCCCGTAATGAACATTGGGGAACACAAAGCTGCACACCCCTGTAGAGAAAACCATCTTGCACAAGGAATTGCCTAAAAGGCTCCTTTTCACATCGCTTCCACACTTGGCCAAAATCAGGGTCATCCACATATAGGTCTTTAACGACTTCAAATCCAAGCACTTTAGCATGCATCGTATGAAGAAGTAAATGGCGTCTACTCAAAGCATCCGCTACCTGATTGGATTTTCCCGATTTGTGCTTGATGACAAAGTTGAAAGACTGCAAGAATTCAACCCACTTCGCATGGCGAGAGTTTAGCTTGTGTTGTGCATTCAAATACTTCAAGGCTTCATGATCTGTAAAAAGAACAAAATCGTTAGGGTAAAGGTAGTGACTCCAGTTCGCCAATGCTCGGATGATGGCATAGAACTCCTTGTCGTATGTCGAGTACTTTCTCTTCACTTCATTGAGCTTCTCACTGAAAAATGAAATAGCTCGGCCTTCTTGTCTAAGGACAGCCCCGATGCCCACTCCGGAAGCGTCACACTCCACTTCGAACATCTTGGAGAAATCCGGTAAGGCAAGAACCGGTGCCTCTGTCATCTTCTTCTTTATCAGCTCAAAACTCTCTTGGGCTTCTTTTGTCTACTTGAAAACTCCACCCTTCATGCACTCGGTGATTGGTGAAACAACCGTACTGAAATCTCTAATGAACCGGTGGTAGAAGGAAATCATTCCATGAAAACTTCGGATGTCAAAAAGAGACTTCGGAACCGGCCACGTGGAGATTGCTTCGATCTTCGACTCATCCACCTTGATTCCATCCTTGGACACCACATATCCAAGAAAAATGAGGCTCTCCACCAGAAACTCGCACTTCTTCAAATTAACATACAAGCTTTCACTCCTCAAAATTTCAAAGACCTGCCTCAAGTGTGTTAAATGAGCCCGTGCACTCTTGCTATACACCAGAATGTCGTCAAAATAGACAACGACACATATTCCCATTAGTGGTTTGAAAACATGAGTCATGAGGCGCATAAAAGTACTAGGAGCGTTTGACAACCCAAACGGCATAACAAGCCATTCGTACATACCTCTCCCGGTCTTGAAGGCTGTCTTCCATTCATCTCCCGGTTGCATACGAATCTGATGATAACCACTGCGCAAATCGATCTTGGAGAATATTATGCTACCATGCAACTGATCAAGAAGGTCATCTAACCTTGGAATGGGAAAACGATACTTGACCGTTATTCTGTTGATTGCCCGGCTATCCACGCACATTCTCCATGTTTCATCCTTCTTCGGAACTAAGAGGGCAGGAACCGCACAAGGGCTCAAGCTCTCTCGAATCAGCCCTTTTTCCATCAGCTCCTCGACTTGTCGTTGCAACTCGGCTTGTTGCTTCGGGTTGAGCCGGTATGCTGCTTTGTTGGGTAGAGAAGATCCCGGCACCAAATCAACACGGTGCTGAATTCCTCGTAATGGCGGTAGGCCACTCGGTATCTCCTCTGGTGCGCAATCTTCAAACTCCTTTAAAAGGATTTGAATCGCTTCGGGCAGCTCCTTCTTGTTGTCCGATGTTTCCTCCACATAGAGAATAAAAACAGCTTCACAATTGGATAAAGATTGTGTAACCTGTGAACCGGTGAGCAAAGAGTGCTTCTTCGATTCGGAGGTTGCTGTAATCTTCTCCGGTTTCAAAGGTGCCAACACAATCCGCCGACCATCCTTGGTAAAGGAATGAGTGTTGTTGAATCCATCATGAATCGCTCTCCTATCGTACTGCCACGGTCTTCCCAATAACACATGACAAGCATCCATGGGAACAACATCACACCAAACTTCATCGTTGTAGTTCTTTCCAATAGAAAACGTCACCAAACACCTCTTGGTAACTTTCTGCCCATTTCCCTTTTGGAACCATTGAATGCGATAAGGGTGAGGGTGAGGCTCCGTCTTCAAGCCAAGCTTTTGCACCATTTCTTCGGCAACAACATTGGTGCAGCTTCCTCCATCGATGATGACGTTGCACACACGCCCCTTTGAAGTACACCGGGTCTGGAAGATGTTGTCTCTCAACCAAGGGTCTTCGTTCACGTGGTTGGAGTTGAGGAGTCGTCGGATGACCAGAACATCTCCTTCATCGGGTTCTTCAACGCATTCTTCCTCGTCGAAGATTGGTTGCCGTTCTTCTTCTTTGTCTTCATTATCGGCTATGGCAGCTTCTACCATCGTAATTACTCTTCGGTTTGGGCAATCGGAAGCAATATGACCAAAACCTTGACATTTGAAACATTTCCTCGAAGCGCTGGAATTGATCGGTGGGAAAGTCTTCTCGGATCTGACTTCGGGTTTAGAGGAAGTTGATGCCTTTTCAAAGGCCGTCTTTGATGAAGATGCCCCGCCGGTATTCTTGACTCCATATCCCGTGCTCTTCGGTGTGTACTTCTTTGCTTCCTTGCGCTGCCTTTCAATATTCTCCGCTAGCTTCCGAACGTCATTAAACGTCCAATATGGTTGAAGGCGAATAGCTTCTGCAATTTCTCCTTTGAGACCGCCAAGGTAACGAGCCACCGTTTGTTCTTCAGGTTCCACCACGTCGCATTTAAGCATAAGATACTCAAATTCACGAGTATAATCTTCAATAGAAAGATCGAGCTGCTTGAAGTTGTGAAACTTCAAATAGTTGTCTTGCTTGTAACTATCTGAAATGAACCTCCTCTTGAGCTCTCTCTTCATCTTCTCCCATGTTCGAATCACTCGTCTTCCTTCTCGTAGTCGTTCTCGTCTCAGATTCTCCCACCAAAGGGATGCATAGCCCTTTAGCTTGATAGCCACCAGTTTGACTCGCTTCTCGTCAGAATAATCCTTGAACTCAAAGATCCTTTCCACCGTATACAGCCAATCGAGAAATGCGTCGCCATGAGATCTTCCGTCAAATTCAGGTACGTCAACCTTTACGTCACTTTCGTAACGTTGTGGCTGATTTCTCCTTTGAGGCCCATCGTCTTCATCGCTGGAGACATCAACATGAAAAAGATTCACGTCAACGCCATGGTTACGCTGTTGTTGACGATGATGCTGCTGTCCTTCCCTTTGCGCTAAGCGTTGCTGAAGATAAGCCATCGCTTCCCTCATGGTAGCCATCTCCATCTCTCGTTCATACTCCGTAGCCGCCTGAAAGTTAGGAGGAATAGGGTTTCCACGCCTTGCCATGTGGATGATGATAAGAAACCGTGAACAAGCAACTTGAGCTCTGATACCAACTGATACCGGACCGGTAACACCCAGGTCTAGTATATTGACAAAGCAAGACGAAAAGTAAAGATAACAACGGCGCCACTCGGAATCCACCAAGATAAGCCTAGGATAGAAGAAACGCCACTCCCGGAATCCACCGAAAGATAAGTTTCTACACTCGCCACTCAAGGAATCCACCAAGAGATAAGAGGGTTTTCACAAAAATAACTTTGAGAGGTTTTTATTTATCAAACATAATCTGCCTTCTCATTGCATTCTTGCTCTTTAAATAGAGCTGATGGGTTACAAATTCGTACATCCCCTCCAGCCTGATTCTAAGGCTTTCCAACTTCTCCACAAAGACCCAAAACAGCTCTATAAAGAGAGCACCAAGTCCCCATGACCATAAATGCCTTTTAAGGCTAGTACATGACTCAAAACACTAATTAATATCATACTTAACCCTTGGACTACTCAGAAAATAAATACATCCCACTAACATAATTATTACTAACATAATTACCAAGGGCTTTACTTAGACCACGAATTCAGATGTGGAAACCAAGTAAATACCATTCCCGTTATGCTCACGAGCTCCATTACCGCTAGTTAGTCCAATACCGCTATCAGGATCCGCATCATTCTCCCCCGGTTGAAAAAGACTCGACCTCGAGTCTAGCGGTTCATCATCAACGAACGGTGATAGATCGACAACGTTGAAAGTTGCTGAAACACCATAGTGATCAGGAAGCTCCACCTTGTATGCGTTGTCATTGATTTTTTCCAAAATGGTGAAAGGCCCGTCTGCTCTCGGTTGTAGCTTAGGATACTTCCGATTTGGAAATCGTTCCTTCCGTAGCTGAATCCATACCTTATCACCAACATGAAAAGTTACCTTCCGTCTATGCTGATTGGCTTGTTGAGCATACTTCTCCGTTTGCTTCAAGATCTTGTCTCTGACCTGAGCGTGCAATTGCTTGATAAACTTGGCCCGCTCATCCGCTGCTCCACTAAAGTTCGTCTCCGTCTTCAAGGGAACCAAATCCAAAGGGGAATTAGGATTCTTGCCATAGACAACTTCAAATGGGCTGGACTTCGTGGCTGAATGAGTGGACCGGTTGTAAGCAAATTCAGCATGTGCAAGAGACAAATCCCACCCCCTTGTGTTCTTCTTGACAAGGCTTCTCAACAATGCTCCCAATGATCGGTTGACCACCTCGGTTTGTCCGTCGGTTTGTGGATGGTGTGAAGTACTATATTGCAGCCTCGTGCCCATCTTCCGCCAAAGGGTCCTCCAAAAATGACTAAGGAACTTAGCATCCCGATCAGACGTGATTGTCTTTGGAACCCCATGTAGCTTCACAATCTCTTGAAAATAGAGATCGGCAATGTTGGTGGCATCCGCTGTTTTGCCGCACGAAACAAAATGAGCCATCTTCGAGAATCGATCAACCACCACCATGATCGAGTCCTTGTGACGCTGGGTCCTGGGAAGTCCCAAAACAAAATCCATACTCACATCTTCCCACGGAGCATTAGGGATTGGAAGTGGCATGTATAATCCAGCGTTGCTCCCATGCATCTTGGCGTGCCGACAAGTCTCACACTGCTCAACGATCCGCCTCACATCCCGCGTTAGCTTTGGCCAAAAGAAGTTTTCTTCCACAAGCGCAATGGTTTTATCGCGACCAAAATGACCAGCTAGTCCACCCGCATGAGCCTCCCTTATGACCGCCTCCCGTAATGAACATTGGGGAACACAAAGCTGCACACCCCTGTAGAGAAAACCATCTTGCACAAGGAATTGCCTAAAAGGCTCCTTTTCACATCGCTTCCACACTTGGCCAAAATCAGGGTCATCCACATATAGGTCTTTAACGACTTCAAATCCAAGCACTTTAGCATGCATCGTATGAAGAAGTAAATGGCGTCTACTCAAAGCATCCGCTACCTGATTGGATTTTCCCGATTTGTGCTTGATGACAAAGTTGAAAGACTGCAAGAATTCAACCCACTTCGCATGGCGAGAGTTTAGCTTGTGTTGTGCATTCAAATACTTCAAGGCTTCATGATCTGTAAAAAGAACAAAATCGTTAGGGTAAAGGTAGTGACTCCAGTTCGCCAATGCTCGGATGATGGCATAGAACTCCTTGTCGTATGTCGAGTACTTTCTCTTCACTTCATTGAGCTTCTCACTGAAAAATGAAATAGCTCGGCCTTCTTGTCTAAGGACAGCCCCGATGCCCACTCCGGAAGCGTCACACTCCACTTCGAACATCTTGGAGAAATCCGGTAAGGCAAGAACCGGTGCCTCTGTCATCTTCTTCTTTATCAGCTCAAAACTCTCTTGGGCTTCTTTTGTCTACTTGAAAACTCCACCCTTCATGCACTCGGTGATTGGTGAAACAACCGTACTGAAATCTCTAATGAACCGGTGGTAGAAGGAAATCATTCCATGAAAACTTCGGATGTCAAAAAGAGACTTCGGAACCGGCCACGTGGAGATTGCTTCGATCTTCGACTCATCCACCTTGATTCCATCCTTGGACACCACATATCCAAGAAAAATGAGGCTCTCCACCAGAAACTCGCACTTCTTCAAATTAACATACAAGCTTTCACTCCTCAAAATTTCAAAGACCTGCCTCAAGTGTGTTAAATGAGCCCGTGCACTCTTGCTATACACCAGAATGTCGTCAAAATAGACAACGACACATATTCCCATTAGTGGTTTGAAAACATGAGTCATGAGGCGCATAAAAGTACTAGGAGCGTTTGACAACCCAAACGGCATAACAAGCCATTCGTACATACCTCTCCCGGTCTTGAAGGCTGTCTTCCATTCATCTCCCGGTTGCATACGAATCTGATGATAACCACTGCGCAAATCGATCTTGGAGAATATTATGCTACCATGCAACTGATCAAGAAGGTCATCTAACCTTGGAATGGGAAAACGATACTTGACCGTTATTCTGTTGATTGCCCGGCTATCCACGCACATTCTCCATGTTTCATCCTTCTTCGGAACTAAGAGGGCAGGAACCGCACAAGGGCTCAAGCTCTCTCGAATCAGCCCTTTTTCCATCAGCTCCTCGACTTGTCGTTGCAACTCGGCTTGTTGCTTCGGGTTGAGCCGGTATGCTGCTTTGTTGGGTAGAGAAGATCCCGGCACCAAATCAACACGGTGCTGAATTCCTCGTAATGGCGGTAGGCCACTCGGTATCTCCTCTGGTGCGCAATCTTCAAACTCCTTTAAAAGGATTTGAATCGCTTCGGGCAGCTCCTTCTTGTTGTCCGATGTTTCCTCCACATAGAGAATAAAAACAGCTTCACAATTGGATAAAGATTGTGTAACCTGTGAACCGGTGAGCAAAGAGTGCTTCTTCGATTCGGAGGTTGCTGTAATCTTCTCCGGTTTCAAAGGTGCCAACACAATCCGCCGACCATCCTTGGTAAAGGAATGAGTGTTGTTGAATCCATCATGAATCGCTCTCCTATCGTACTGCCACGGTCTTCCCAATAACACATGACAAGCATCCATGGGAACAACATCACACCAAACTTCATCGTTGTAGTTCTTTCCAATAGAAAACGTCACCAAACACCTCTTGGTAACTTTCTGCCCATTTCCCTTTTGGAACCATTGAATGCGATAAGGGTGAGGGTGAGGCTCCGTCTTCAAGCCAAGCTTTTGCACCATTTCTTCGGCAACAACATTGGTGCAGCTTCCTCCATCAATGATGACGTTGCACACACGCCCCTTTGAAGTACACCGGGTCTGGAAGATGTTGTCTCTCAACCAAGGGTCTTCGTTCACGTGGTTGGAGTTGAGGAGTCGTCGGATGACCAGAACATCTCCTTCATCGGGTTCTTCAACGCATTCTTCCTCGTCGAAGATTGGTTGCCGTTCTTCTTCTTTGTCTTCATTATCGGCTATGGCAGCTTCTACCATCGTAATTACTCTTCGGTTTGGGCAATCGGAAGCAATATGACCAAAACCTTGACATTTGAAACATTTCCTCGAAGCGCTGGAATTGATCGGTGGGAAAGTCTTCTCGGATCTGACTTCGGGTTTAGAGGAAGTTGATGCCTTTTCAAAGGCCGTCTTTGATGAAGATGCCCCGCCGGTATTCTTGACTCCATATCCCGTGCTCTTCGGTGTGTACTTCTTTGCTTCCTTGCGCTGCCTTTCAATATTCTCCGCTAGCTTCCGAACGTCATTAAACGTCCAATATGGTTGAAGGCGAATAGCTTCTGCAATTTCTCCTTTGAGACCGCCAAGGTAACGAGCCACCGTTTGTTCTTCAGGTTCCACCACGTCGCATTTAAGCATAAGATACTCAAATTCACGAGTATAATCTTCAATAGAAAGATCGAGCTGCTTGAAGTTGTGAAACTTCAAATAGTTGTCTTGCTTGTAACTATCTGAAATGAACCTCCTCTTGAGCTCTCTCTTCATCTTCTCCCATGTTCGAATCACTCGTCTTCCTTCTCGTAGTCGTTCTCGTCTCAGATTCTCCCACCAAAGGGATGCATAGCCCTTTAGCTTGATAGCCACCAGTTTGACTCGCTTCTCGTCAGAATAATCCTTGAACTCAAAGATCCTTTCCACCGTATACAGCCAATCGAGAAATGCGTCGCCATGAGATCTTCCGTCAAATTCAGGTACGTCAACCTTTACGTCACTTTCGTAACGTTGTGGCTGATTTCTCCTTTGAGGCCCATCGTCTTCATCGCTGGAGACATCAACATGAAAAAGATTCACGTCAACGCCATGGTTACGCTGTTGTTGACGATGATGCTGCTGTCCTTCCATTTGCGCTAAGCGTTGCTGAAGATAAGCCATCGCTTCCCTCATGGTAGCCATCTCCATCTCTCGTTCATACTCCGTAGCCGCCTGAAAGTTAGGAGGAATAGGGTTTCCACGCCTTGCCATGTGGATGATGATAAGAAACCGTGAACAAGCAACTTGAGCTCTGATACCAACTGATACCGGACCGGTAACACCCAGGTCTAGTATATTGACAAAGCAAGACGAAAAGTAAAGATAACAACGGCGCCACTCGGAATCCACCAAGATAAGCCTAGGATAGAAGAAACGCCACTCCCGGAATCCACCGAAAGATAAGTTTCTACACTCGCCACTCAAGGAATCCACCAAGAGATAAGAGGGTTTTCACAAAGATAACTTTGAGAGGTTTTTTTTTATCAAACATAATCTGCCTTCTCATTGCATTCTTGCTCTTTAAATAGAGCTGATGGGTTACAAATTCGTACATCCCCTCCAGCCTGATTCTAAGGCTTTCCAACTTCTCCACAAAGACCCAAAACAGCTCTATAAAGAGAGCACCAAGTCCCCATGACCATAAATGCCTTTTAAGGCTAGTACATGACTCAAAACACTAATTAATATCATACTTAACCCTTGGACTACTCAGAAAATAAATACATCCCACTAACATAATTATTACTAACATAATTACCAAGGGCTTTACTTAGACCACGAATTCAGATGTGGAAACCAAGTAAATACCATTCCCGTTATGCTCACGAGCTCCATTACCGCTAGTTAGTCCAATACCGCTATCAGGATCCGCATCATTCTCCCCCGGTTGAAAAAGACTCGACCTCGAGTCTAGCGGTTCATCATCAACGAACGGTGATAGATCGACAACGTTGAAAGTTGCTGAAACACCATAGTGATCAGGAAGCTCCACCTTGTATGCGTTGTCATTGATTTTTTCCAAAATGGTGAAAGGCCCGTCTGCTCTCGGTTGTAGCTTAGGATACTTCCGATTTGGAAATCGTTCCTTCCGTAGCTGAATCCATACCTTATCACCAACATGAAAAGTTACCTTCCGTCTATGCTGATTGGCTTGTTGAGCATACTTCTCCGTTTGCTTCAAGATCTTGTCTCTGACCTGAGCGTGCAATTGCTTGATAAACTTGGCCCGCTCATCCGCTGCTCCACTAAAGTTCGTCTCCGTCTTCAAGGGAACCAAATCCAAAGGGGAATTAGGATTCTTGCCATAGACAACTTCAAATGGGCTGGACTTCGTGGCTGAATGAGTGGACCGGTTGTAAGCAAATTCAGCATGTGCAAGAGACAAATCCCACCCCCTTGTGTTCTTCTTGACAAGGCTTCTCAACAATGCTCCCAATGATCGGTTGACCACCTCGGTTTGTCCGTCGGTTTGTGGATGGTGTGAAGTACTATATTGCAGCCTCGTGCCCATCTTCCGCCAAAGGGTCCTCCAAAAATGACTAAGGAACTTAGCATCCCGATCAGACGTGATTGTCTTTGGAACCCCATGTAGCTTCACAATCTCTTGAAAATAGAGATCGGCAATGTTGGTGGCATCCGCTGTTTTGCCGCACGAAACAAAATGAGCCATCTTCGAGAATCGATCAACCACCACCATGATCGAGTCCTTGTGACGCTGGGTCCTGGGAAGTCCCAAAACAAAATCCATACTCACATCTTCCCACGGAGCATTAGGGATTGGAAGTGGCATGTATAATCCAGCGTTGCTCCCATGCATCTTGGCGTGCCGACAAGTCTCACACTGCTCAACGATCCGCCTCACATCCCGCGTTAGCTTTGGCCAAAAGAAGTTTTCTTCCACAAGCGCAATGGTTTTATCGCGACCAAAATGACCAGCTAGTCCACCCGCATGAGCCTCCCTTATGACCGCCTCCCGTAATGAACATTGGGGAACACAAAGCTGCACACCCCTGTAGAGAAAACCATCTTGCACAAGGAATTGCCTAAAAGGCTCCTTTTCACATCGCTTCCACACTTGGCCAAAATCAGGGTCATCCACATATAGGTCTTTAACGACTTCAAATCCAAGCACTTTAGCATGCATCGTATGAAGAAGTAAATGGCGTCTACTCAAAGCATCCGCTACCTGATTGGATTTTCCCGATTTGTGCTTGATGACAAAGTTGAAAGACTGCAAGAATTCAACCCACTTCGCATGGCGAGAGTTTAGCTTGTGTTGTGCATTCAAATACTTCAAGGCTTCATGATCTGTAAAAAGAACAAAATCGTTAGGGTAAAGGTAGTGACTCCAGTTCGCCAATGCTCGGATGATGGCATAGAACTCCTTGTCGTATGTCGAGTACTTTCTCTTCACTTCATTGAGCTTCTCACTGAAAAATGAAATAGCTCGGCCTTCTTGTCTAAGGACAGCCCCGATGCCCACTCCGGAAGCGTCACACTCCACTTCGAACATCTTGGAGAAATCCGGTAAGGCAAGAACCGGTGCCTCTGTCATCTTCTTCTTTATCAGCTCAAAACTCTCTTGGGCTTCTTTTGTCTACTTGAAAACTCCACCCTTCATGCACTCGGTGATTGGTGAAACAACCGTACTGAAATCTCTAATGAACCGGTGGTAGAAGGAAATCATTCCATGAAAACTTCGGATGTCAAAAAGAGACTTCGGAACCGGCCACGTGGAGATTGCTTCGATCTTCGACTCATCCACCTTGATTCCATCCTTGGACACCACATATCCAAGAAAAATGAGGCTCTCCACCAGAAACTCGCACTTCTTCAAATTAACATACAAGCTTTCACTCCTCAAAATTTCAAAGACCTGCCTCAAGTGTGTTAAATGAGCCCGTGCACTCTTGCTATACACCAGAATGTCGTCAAAATAGACAACGACACATATTCCCATTAGTGGTTTGAAAACATGAGTCATGAGGCGCATAAAAGTACTAGGAGCGTTTGACAACCCAAACGGCATAACAAGCCATTCGTACATACCTCTCCCGGTCTTGAAGGCTGTCTTCCATTCATCTCCCGGTTGCATACGAATCTGATGATAACCACTGCGCAAATCGATCTTGGAGAATATTATGCTACCATGCAACTGATCAAGAAGGTCATCTAACCTTGGAATGGGAAAACGATACTTGACCGTTATTCTGTTGATTGCCCGGCTATCCACGCACATTCTCCATGTTTCATCCTTCTTCGGAACTAAGAGGGCAGGAACCGCACAAGGGCTCAAGCTCTCTCGAATCAGCCCTTTTTCCATCAGCTCCTCGACTTGTCGTTGCAACTCGGCTTGTTGCTTCGGGTTGAGCCGGTATGCTGCTTTGTTGGGTAGAGAAGATCCCGGCACCAAATCAACACGGTGCTGAATTCCTCGTAATGGCGGTAGGCCACTCGGTATCTCCTCTGGTGCGCAATCTTCAAACTCCTTTAAAAGGATTTGAATCGCTTCGGGCAGCTCCTTCTTGTTGTCCGATGTTTCCTCCACATAGAGAATAAAAACAGCTTCACAATTGGATAAAGATTGTGTAACCTGTGAACCGGTGAGCAAAGAGTGCTTCTTCGATTCGGAGGTTGCTGTAATCTTCTCCGGTTTCAAAGGTGCCAACACAATCCGCCGACCATCCTTGGTAAAGGAATGAGTGTTGTTGAATCCATCATGAATCGCTCTCCTATCGTACTGCCACGGTCTTCCCAATAACACATGACAAGCATCCATGGGAACAACATCACACCAAACTTCATCGTTGTAGTTCTTTCCAATAGAAAACGTCACCAAACACCTCTTGGTAACTTTCTGCCCATTTCCCTTTTGGAACCATTGAATGCGATAAGGGTGAGGGTGAGGCTCCGTCTTCAAGCCAAGCTTTTGCACCATTTCTTCGGAAACAACATTGGTGCAGCTTCCTCCATCAATGATGACGTTGCACACACGCCCCTTTGAAGTACACCGGGTCTGGAAGATGTTGTCTCTCAACCAAGGGTCTTCGTTCACGTGGTTGGAGTTGAGGAGTCGTCGGATGACCAGAACATCTCCTTCATCGGGTTCTTCAACGCATTCTTCCTCGTCGAAGATTGGTTGCCGTTCTTCTTCTTTGTCTTCATTATCGGCTATGGCAGCTTCTACCATCGTAATTACTCTTCGGTTTGGGCAATCGGAAGCAATATGACCAAAACCTTGACATTTGAAACATTTCCTCGAAGCGCTGGAATTGATCGGTGGGAAAGTCTTCTCGGATCTGACTTCGGGTTTAGAGGAAGTTGATGCCTTTTCAAAGGCCGTCTTTGATGAAGATGCCCCGCCGGTATTCTTGACTCCATATCCCGTGCTCTTCGGTGTGTACTTCTTTGCTTCCTTGCGCTGCCTTTCAATATTCTCCGCTAGCTTCCGAACGTCATTAAACGTCCAATATGGTTGAAGGCGAATAGCTTCTGCAATTTCTCCTTTGAGACCGCTAAGGTAACGAGCCACCGTTTGTTCTTCAGGTTCCACCATGTCGCATTTAAGCATAAGATACTCAAATTCACGAGTATAATCTTCAATAGAAAGATCGAGCTGCTTGAAGTTGTGAAACTTCAAATAGTTGTCTTGCTTGTAACTATCTGAAATGAACCTCCTCTTGAGCTCTCTCTTCATCTTCTCCCATGTTCGAATCACTCGTCTTGCTTCTCGTAGTCGTTCTCGTCTCAGATTCTCCCACCAAAGGGATGCATAGCCCTTTAGCTTGATAGCCACCAGTTTGACTCGCTTCTCGTCAGAATAATCCTTGAACTCAAAGATCCTTTCCACCGTATACAGCCAATCGAGAAATGCGTCGCCATGAGATCTTCCGTCAAATTCCGGTACGTCAACCTTTACGTCACTTTCGTAACGTTGTGGCGGATTTCTCCTTTGAGGCCCATCGTCTTCATCGCTGGAGACATCAACATGAAAAAGATTCACGTCAACGCCATGGTTACGCTGTTGTTGACGATGATGCTGCTGTCCTTCCATTTGCGCTAAGCGTTGCTGAAGATAAGCCATCGCTTCCCTCATGGTAGCCATCTCCATCTCTCGTTCATACTCCGTAGCCGCCTGAAAGTTAGGAGGAATAGGGTTTCCACGCCTTGCCATGTGGATGATGATAAGAAACCGTGAACAAGCAACTTGAGCTCTGATACCTCCTGATACCGGACCGGTAACACCCAGGTCTAGTATATTGACAAAGCAAGACGAAAAGTAAATATAACAACGGCGCCACTCGGAATCCACCAAGATAAGCCTAGGATAGAAGAAACGCCACTCCCGGAATCCACCGAAAGATAAGTTTCTACACTCGCCACTCAAGGAATCCACCAAGAGATAAGAGGGTTTTCACAAAGATAACTTTGAGAGGTTTTTTTTTATCAAACATAATCTGCCTTCTCATTGCATTCTTGCTCTTTAAATAGAGCTGATGGGTTACAAATTCGTACATCCCCTCCAGCCTGATTCTAAGGCTTTCCAACTTCTCCACAAAGACCTAAAACAGCTCTATAAAGAGAGCACCAAGGCCCCATGACCATAAATGCCTTTTAAGGCTAGTACATGACTCTTTAATATCATACTTAACCCTTGGACTACTCAGAAAATAAATACATCCCACTAACATAATTATTACTAACATAATTACCAAGGGCTTTACTTAGACCACGAATTCAGATGTGGAAACCAAGTAAATACCATTCTCGTTATGCTCACGAGCTCCATTACCGCTAGTTAGTCCAATACCGCTATCAGGATCCGCATCATTCTCTCCCGGTTGAAAAAGACTCGACCTCGAGTCTAGCGGTTCATCATCAACGAACGGTGATAGATCGGCAACGTTGAAAGTTGCTGAAACACCATAGTGATCAGGAAGCTCCACCTTGTATGCGTTGTCATTGATTTTTTCCACAATGGTGAAAGGCCCGTCTGCTCTCGGTTGTAGCTTAGGATACTTCCGATTTGGAAATCGTTCCTTCCGTAGCTGAATCCATACCTTCCGTGCTGAAGGTTGACTCCGGGGACGTGTTCTACGTTATGGACTCGCTGGGCCGCAGGTTCAGTAATCCCTCGACCTGGAACAAGGGCTACATCATCCGGTTTGACCCGTCGAGCAAGGTGTTCTATCAGAAACCCAACAGCGGGTGGCGGTGGATGGTGGGGAAGGAAGGTAGCAGGAGCTGCCTCGAGTTCCTCAGGAGATTTTTTGTGGCGCAGGTGCTGAGAGGGCGAAGCTGGGACGAAGTTGGCAACCAGATGATGCAGATCAACTTCAACTACGTCCGCAGAGCGGGCGGTCTGCGGACAAACCTCCGGTGCCGCCGACGTGAGACAAATTGCTTTCTGAGATATGGATAAAGCTTTCACACCCTCTGCTAAATGTTTAATTTTTCAAAAGGTGTAAAGTTGATAAGAACCTTAATGTAATTATGTATGGTCAATTAATTATAGCTTTAATACCTTTGTTCTAGTTTTTTTTTTTTACCGACCATTGTGTGAATTATTATTAATTAATGCATATTTATAATTAGTTGTAATCTGATTCCATGGGATTCAATAACATGGCTTTCGTGATATAGTCAAACTAATTCCGTTTATCCATTGTAATGTTAATTTTGTATTGTTAATAAATTGTGTCTTTGTACTTAGAGAAAATCCTAAGCTTGGGTCCCACCGGACTCCCGAGTGTATAATTATGCAACGCAATTAGATTCATAAGTGAATTCGTGAAATATCAATTATATCTTCCGCACCTTTTCAATAAATACTCATCAAATCCAATTATTTTAAACAATACTCATTTTGATGTTCTAAGAAGAAGAAAAAAAAATACTCTACGTTTCTCGATATCTTTTAATTCATTATTATCTTTTTATAAAAAAAATTTATATATAAAATTTCAAACCTTCATAAATATAGTTTTAAAACTCAGATTGATTTATAAAAAAATTATTATCAGAAAGTTTGCGAAGAGAAGAATCCAACGATAGGTGAGAATATATGATTTTGAAGTATTTAAAATAAGGGATTATTAGCAAAATACTCGGTCCAGTTCAAACTATTTAAAAGAATACTCAAGGTTTGAAATAATTCATATCATGCTCATTTTAAACATATTTTTCCTAAACTACCCTCACTCACTCTCTCCTCTATCGATTACACTCTCACTCTGCAATTGGTTCCTCGCTCTGCAGACGGTTCTTCGCTCGCTCTGCAATCGCTTCCCTCTCATCTCTGCAATCGCCGGCGAGATTCTTCTATCACCGACGACCTTATCTCGAACCCTAATTCCTCTATCGCCATTGACGAGCTCTCGCTGCTCATCTCTATCGAGCTCTCTCTCATCCATGCTTGGTTCCGCCATTGCTCGACGAGCTCATTTCCGGCGCAATCTCAGAGGTAATCATCCTCTTTGGTTTTTCAGGTTTCTTTCTCTTTTTGATTCGTGTGGGTTTTGCTTGTTCGAGTTCGAAAGGGATGAAATAAATCTCCATCAAATCTTGTATGGGTAATTTCTTTTTTATATTTTATAATAATTTGTTGGCTGTGCTTAGTCAAGAACATTATTTTAGAATGGAATTATGTGCTTTTGAAATAGATTTTTGCTATGAATTTTGGTGTCATTATTGGTCATCTTTCAATACTGGAGAATTTGATTCCAATGTGCAGAGGATGAAATTTGTTATAAATGATGATGGTAGAGAATCCGATAATATTTAATCTTTGACAGTTTATAATAATTTTGTCATGTGATGTATGATTCTAAGCTGTAACTTTTAATCTTTATGTTTGATTACTAGTTATTGTGGTTATTCCATTAATTTTTTGATGTATAGACTTTAAATTGTCTCATGGTTTGGAAGGTTTTATCATCTTTAGTAATTTCCTGTAGAGGCACATCTGCCAGATCCCGGGCCGTCAGATCTTGCACACAACGGCGAGCCAAATCATGAAGTAGCCAGAGATGTTCATGGCCAGCTGTGATCCCAACGTTGCCCCCAAGGTCCTTAAAAAAAACTGAGCAGGTTAAGGGTTGTCTGGTCATACCCGAACGAGGACTTCAGGTCGGAGGAGTAGAGTCCGAACATGTACGTCGCTCCCGACACCGATATGATAAGCATCGACACGAAGAACGTGAGCCACCGGCCGAGAAGCACGTGCCGGGCGAAAGCTCGGAGGCCGGCCCCGCCTCCGCCAATGTATTTATATACGTGTGTGTGTGTGTATATATATATATATATATATATATATTTACATATAGAGAGAGTTAATAATTTATATGAATTTGTACTGCTGTATGAGTTATGTGGTGGTCATGGTATGATTGGAATGTATGTTTGACAAGGAATAATTGATTCATGCCTAATGCTCAAAATGGTCTATTTATGATGTTACAACCTCCTTGTGTATTAATTGCTTGACGATACAATGTGTATTAATAGCACGGGTCCGAGGGATAGGGACAACGAGAGAATCATGGAAGCTGTAACTTCAGTTACAATAATATAACTTCGGTTACGATAATGTAACTTCGGTTACAAAACTTTAATTCCAATTAAATTAGTGTATCCAAATTTACATTAGTGTAACTCTAATGATTGTGGTCATAGTATTACGTAATTCTGGTCATACTATTACATAACCATATATGACTAGAATTACGAAAGTGTAACTCCTATTACAAAAGTGTAACACCGGTTACACTTATGTAACTTGAGTTACAAAAGTGTAACTTCAGTTACAAAAATTATTTTAATACTTCCAAATTAACTCCCAAAGCACTAAATTATTATTTGAACAAATATATTGAAATTGTAACTTTGGTTACAAAAGTGTAACTACAGTTACATAAGTGTAACTTCAGTTACGATAATGTAACTTCTGTTACGATAATGTAACTTCGGTTACAAAAATTTAATTCCAATTAAATTAGTGTAACCACATTTACATTAGTGTAAGTCTAAAGATTGTTGTCATAGTATTACATAATTGTCGCCATACTATTACATAATTGTATGTCAGTATTTTTTTACAATATTTCAATTTAAATTATTTTTTGTAACTCAAATTATGTGAAATTATTGCTACATACCTTTAGATGGAGACTGGATTAATATAATTATGTAACATAAATGTAACCATATATGACTAGAATTACGAAAGCGTAACTCTTGTTACAAAAGTGTAACACCGGTTACAGTTATGTAACTTGAGTTACAAAAGTTTAACTTCAATTACAAAAATTATTTTAATACTTCCAAATTAACTCCTAAAGCACTAAATTATTATTTGAACAAATATATTGAAATTGTAACTCCAGTTACATAAGTGTATCTTCAGTTACGATAATGTAACTTCGGTTACAAAACTTTAATGCCAATTAAATTAGTGTAACCACATTTACATTAGTGTAACTCTAATGATTGTGGTCATAGTATTACATAATTGTGGTCATACTATTACATAACCATATATGACTAGAATTACGAAAGCGTAACTCCTGTTACAAAAGTGTAACACCGGTTACACTTATGTAACTTGAGTTACAAATGTGTAGCTTCAGTTACAAAAATTATTTTAATACTTCCAAATTAACTCCCAAAGCACTAAATTATTATTTGAACAAATATATTGAAGTTGAAACTTTGGTTACAAAAGTGTAACTACAGTTACGATAATGTAACTTCTGTTACGATAATGTAACTTCGGTTACAAAAATTTAATTCCAATTAAATTGGTGTAACCACATTTACATTAATGTAAGTCTAGTGATTGTTGTCATAGTATTACATAATTGTGGTCATACTATTACATAATTGTATGTCACTATTTTTTAACAATATTTCAATTTAAATTCTTTTTTGTAACTCAAATTATTGCTACATACCTTTAGATGGAGACTGGATTAATATAATTATGTAACATAAGTGTAACCATATATGACTAGAATTACGAAACTGTAACTCGTGTTACAAAAGTGTAACACCGGTTACACTTATGTAACTTGAGTTACAAAAGTGTAACTTCAATTACAAAAATTATTTTAATACTTCCAAATTAACTCCCAAAGCACTAAATTATTATTTGAACAAATATATCGAAATTGTAACTCCAGTTACATAAGTGTAACTTCAGTTACAATAATATAACTTCGGTTACGATAATGTAACTTCGGTTACAAAACTTTAATTTCAATTAAATTAGTGTATCCACATTTACATTAGTGTAACTCTAATGATTGTGGTCATAGTATTACGTAATGGTGGTCATACTATTACATAACCATATATGACTAGAATTACGAAAGTGTAACTCCTATTACAAAAGTGTAACACCGGTTACACTTATGTAACTTGAGTTACAAAAGTGTAACTTCAGTTACAAAAATTATTTTAATACTTCCAAATTAACTCCCAAAGCACTAAATTATTATTTGAACAAATATATTGAAATTGTAACTTTGGTTACAAAAGTGTAACTCCAGTTACATATGTGTAACTTCAGTTACGATAATGTAACTTCGGTTACGATAATGTAACTTTGGTTACAAAACTTTAATTCCAATTAAATTAGTGTATCCACATTTACATTAGTGTAACTCTAATGATTGTGGTCATAGTATTACGTAATTGTGGTCATACTATTACATAACCATATATGACTAGAATTACGAAAGTGTAACTCCTATTACAAAAGTGTAACACCGGTTACACTTATGTAACTTGAGTTACAAAAGTGTAACTTCAGTTACAAAAATTATTTTAATACTTCCAAATTAACTCCCAAAGCACTAAATTATTATTTGAACAAATATATTGAAATTGTAACTTTGGTTACAAAAGTGTAACTCCAGTTACATATGTGTAACTTCAGTTACGATAATGTAACTTCGGTTACGATAATGTAACTTCGGTTACAAAACTTTAATTCCAATTAAATTAGTGTATCCACATTTACATTAGTGTAACTCTAATGATTGTGGTCATAGTATTACGTAATTGTGGTCATACTATTACATAACCATATATGACTAGAATTACGAAAGTGTAACTCCTATTACAAAAGTGTAACACCGGTTACACTTATGTAACTTGAGTTACAAAAGTGTAACTTCAGTTACAAAAATTACTTTAATACTTCCAAATTAACTCCCAAAGCACTAAATTATTATTTGAACAAATATATTGAAATTGTAACTTTGGTTACATAAGTGTAACTACAGTTACGATAATGTAACTTCAGTTACGATAAGTAACTTCGGTTTCAAATACATATGCTCGTCCATTTCAAGTTTCAAGTTTCAAATTTCAAATACCTATGCTCGTCCACACTCTAGATTGCTGAGAAACTTTTTTTTTAGTATTTAAGATATATATTTTAATTGGATCAATGAAGATAGAAAACAGACATCTTTGTTCACATACATGCATTAAAATAGGTGGTAAAACCGAAGTTACATTATCGTAACTGAAGTTACATTATCGTAACTGAAGTTACATTATCGTAACTGAAGTTACAGCTTCCCAATATTATAGTTACGCTTGTGTATAATTGGAGTAACATAAGTGTAATTTACAATATTTCACAGGTCTATCTCTTCAAAAAAAAAAAAATCACATGTCTATCACCATCATTGACAGAAAATATACACTGGAATCTCATAATGGCAACGAACAAGTGAAGCAGTATTACTATTTGCAGCGATTAAAAATTCACATAGCCAAAATCCAAAAGTATTGAGTGATTCCATTGATTTCTCAACTCCAAGTTTCATTGTCAGAGAAAAATGGTGAAAAATCAAAACAGGAACTAACTCCATAAAACTGTCGACTTGGATATCTAGAAACTAACCCAAAACGAAAGAAATCCATAGAAACGGAAATAGTGTGTTTTAAACCCAGAAGAAAAAGAAGAAGAGTCTGAACGTTGGATCGAAATCCGTTGAAGCAATTCAAGCCGAAATCGCGAGCAGCAACGACCTTGCTCGCCGAGAATGCGAACACCATAGCCCTTTCTCGCAGAAGCAACACCGCACAGAAAACAAGAAAAAGAGAAACCAGATCCGATCGGACACAAATGGAGACCTGGATTTCGCTCTATCTCTGTCACTCTGATCAGTCAATGGTGATCGAAACCAGAGCGATCAGTCTGTGTCCTAAGCGCTAAGCTCGTCCTCTCCTCAAACAATGAAGCTCGTCTCCAATGGTTGTGGTTGCAGGCGAATGAAATCGAAATCGATCGTAGTTGAAGAAGAATAAAAGAAGACCTGATCGAAGAAGGAATTAAACATTATCGATGGAGGAGGATGAAGACAGGGTATATTTGTACATAAAACTTAAATGTGTATTCCTTTAATTTTATGAAACTTTTGAATATTATTTAAAAACGTTTGATCTTAATGGAGTATTATGCTAATAAGCCCTTAAAATAATGTATTTTGCACATATATATAATTTTGATTACAAATAAATAACTAAAATTACATATATATAAATTTTTTTACGGGTGGTAAAGTTACATATATGTAATTTTATCTGTTACTAAGTTTATATAAATGTAATATTAGTACTTAGTTCTAATTTTAGTTATTTGTGTAAATATTTTAATTATTTGTGTGTAAATCAAAATAATATACATATTATTTAAGGGGTAAATGCAGGAAATGCCCATTTGTGGCTCATGGTTTAAAAAAAATGCCCATTTTTAATTACCCTAAACCACCAACAAATTATAATATGGACTAATATGCCCTTCCAATTAACTCTCATTAATTTTAATTTCGCTTTTTTTTTTAAATTAAAATTATAAAACAAAATTTTCCTTAAATGTAGCAAACTAAATAATTAAAATAAATATTTTTTTATTTTTACCATTAAACAAATATTACTCGTAAATATATGTTCCTTAAATGTAGCTAAACATAATAACTAATTAATTTTAAATAAACCATTAGATGTGTTTAATTATTCGAATAACCTAATTAATAGGATACTTCACCGATTTTTCTTCTTCAAAATTCGAAACAATTGTACAATTAAGAAGTTGTAACTATTAATACCAATTTCGTGTAGTATTTACGATTACGAAGTTGTAACTATATATACAATTTTGTAACTACGAATATTTACCAAGTTGTAACTAGATATACCAAATTCGTGTAGAATTTACGATTAAGAAGTCGTAACTATATATACGATTTTGTAACTGAGAATATATACCAAGTTGTAACAACGAATATTTACCAAGTTGTAACTATATATATGATTTTGTAACTATATACCAAGCTGTAACGATTTTGTAACTATATAACCGAGAATATATACCAAGTTGTAACTACGAATATTTACCAAGTTGTAACTATATATACGATTTTGTAACTGAGAATATTTACCAAGTTGTAATTATATATACGGAACTGTAACTATAATATACGATTTTGTAACTGCGAATATTTACCAAGTTGTAACTATATATACGGAACTGAACTATATTTACCAAGCGAGCAGTTGGCTATATATACTAAGTTGTAACTATATATACCGAATCTTAACTATATTTACCAAGGGAGCAAGAAGTTGTAACGGCGACGGAAGCTCTGTAACGGCGCGAGGCAAGACTTGGCGACATCCGATTATATTGGCGACGGGCGCGAGACTTGGCAAAGGATGGCGCGGGACTTGACAGGAAGATTTTGGCGAGAAGGAGGAGGACGGAAAAATAATCGGAAGAGAATTTAGGGAGAAAATAGTGAAGACCGAGTGAGAAGAGAATGAGTGAGAAGATATTCAAAATAATAAAGGGTAATAAATGAGGTTTGACCCGTATAACAACATCGTTCAAAATTTTGATTTCTATAAATAAATAAATTATAATACCGTAATTATAGGAACCAAATTCGAAAAAAATAATAATAATAAAACGAAAATTAAATTAATAACTTACTAATAGGGGTAATTTAGTCAAAACAAATTAATTAATGGGTATAAATCAGTTTTATGAAACTATGGGCATTTCTTTTAAACTTTTGATGTTATTTGGGCATTTTGTGGGTTTTCTGTTATTTAAGTAAACCTGCAGGCTCAAGGAGTCTGGGAGGCTGTAGAAGGCGGAGATGTCGAAGCGCACAAGGATAGGATGGCTCTCGCCGCCATCTATCAGGGAGTTCCGGAAGATATCCTTCTCATGATCGGCGAGAAGGATTCCGCAAAGAAGGCGTGGGAGACGTTGCGGACGATGAACATGGGCGCAGAACGCGTCAGAGAAGCCAAGGTTCAAACCTTGAAAAGCGAGTTCGAGGTTCTCCGTATGAGAGACGGTGAATCCGTGGACGAGTTCGCTATGAAGCTTTCATCTCTTGCAACAAGTATCCGCTCACTAGGCGAACCGGTGGACGAGACCACCGTGGTCAAGAAGTTCTTGAGATCTGTAACTCACAGATACATGCAGATCGTGACGTCGATCGAGCAGTTCGGTGACCTCAAGACTATGTCAGTCGAGGAGGTTGTCGGTCGTCTAAAAGTCCACGAGGAGAGGCTTCGGGGCTATGGCGACAGAGATGAGGACAAACACCTCCTGCTCACGCATGAAGAATGGAAGGCTAAGCAGAAGTGGAACCAGCGAGAAGGTTCTTCTTCAAGCTTGTCGAGTCGCAACGGATACGGCAGCGAGAGTCGTGGACGTGGCAGAGGCCGAGGTCGAGGATGTGGTCGCGACCAGCGTGGTCGAGGCAGCAGCACTCCCCGCCAAGACGGCGCCACCCGCAAGGACAAGAGCACAGTGAAGTGCTATAATTGTCAGAAGTATGGTCACTACGCAAATGAGTGTCATACTAAGAAACGAGACGAAGAAGCGAATCTGGTGAGATACGATGACGACGAGCACGCACTTATGTTCGCCGATGAGATGGTGGATTTAAGTGGCGACGAGCACGACGACCAGGATGTGGTCGACGAGACACACGTCGAGCAGGAGTGCGTCGACGTAGTAATTGACGACCAGGTATCCAGAGAGGAGGTACCTGACGACCAAGTACCGAGCCGAGTGGACGTGCTGATGATGGCAGAGAAGCCCAGCTCGACCAGGAAGAACGACGAGCAAACAAGAAAGGTGATGCTCAATGAAGACAAGATTGTCAACCTACTTGCAGATGGCGAAGAGAAGGTCTATACCGACATCTGGTATTTAGACAACGGAGCCAGCAACCATATGACGGGTCATCGAGCCAAGTTTGAAGAGCCCGACGAGAAGATCACATGAAATGTGAAGTTCGGCGATGGCTCCATCGTCGACATCAAAGGCAGAGGGTCCATCCTGTTCAAGTGCAAGAATGGGGACCAGCGCCTACTGACCGAAGTCTACTACATACCGAAGCTGAAGAGTAACATCATCAGCTTAGGACAAATGACAGAGATCGGTAACACCGTGATCCTATCCGGAGAAAAAATGTGGAACAGAGACGGTGCACTATTGATGAAGGTGAGAACCAGTCAGGACATAGGCTGAAGACTTTGCGAACAGACCGTGGAGGAGAGTTCACGTCTGAGAAGTTCGCCGAGTATGCAGAGAAGAAGGTGTAGAGCGACACCTCACTGCACCATACACGCCCCAGCAGAACGGCGTGGTGGAGAGACGGAATCGAACCGTCATGGACACTGCAAGGAGCTTGATGAAAAACATGCAAGTCCCAGCGAACTTCTGGGGAGAAGCAGTACGTCACGCGGTTTACTTGCTGAACCGCGTGCCGACAAAGTCGCTAGGCGAGCGCACTCCTTACCAAGCATGGAAAGGGAAGAAACCTCATCTGGAGCATTTAAAAGTGTTTGGGTGCATCGCACATGTGAAGACTGTGGGACCAAATCTTAAGAAGCTCGATGATCGGAGTCAGCCGATGGTGTTCCTTGGCAGCGAGGAAGGGAGCAAGGCACACAGGTTTTACGACCCCCGACGCGGCAAAGTGCATGTGAGCAGAGACGCCGTGTTCGAAGAGGAGAAGAAATGGGTATGGCGCGACGAGAACGGAGAGCCTGAACAGAACTCGGTGGAGTTCATCCTCGAATACGAAGAGGTGCTCGATCAGGGAGATAGTCCGTTCCAGGGGCTACCAACGCCCAGCTCGACGGAATTCAATTCTCCTGGAACCAGCTCACCACCAGGCTCGCCCAACCCAGGATCGGGAATGAGCACCCCGATCCCAATGACAGCTAGTTCGGGAGGAACCAGCTCGGGAGACTCATCAATCAAGGACGGACCAAGAGGGTTCCGTACCCTGTCTGACGTCTACGAAGAACCGCGGGAGCTTGATTTGAGCCCGGAAGAGCTCCTGCTAGTCAGTGAAGAGGAACCGACCAACTATCGCGAGGCAGCCACCGAGAAAGATTGGCAGGAAGCGATGAAGAGAGAGCTAGACTCCATTGAGAAGAATCAGACGTGGGAACTTGTCAACCTTCCAGGAGGTCACAAGTCCATTGGTCTGAAGTGGGTCTACAAGCTCAAGAAGGACTCAGAAGGAAAAATCCTTAAGCACAAGGCCAGACTGGTCGCAAAGGGCTATGTGCAGAAACAGGGAATAGACTTTGAAGAGGTCTTTGCTCCCGTAGCCAGACTCGACACGGTCAGGCTCATACTAGCCCTCGCAGCTCATCGAGGCTGGAAAATCCATCACCTGGACGTAAAATCGGCGTTCCTGAATGGGAACTAGAAGAAGAAGTCTACGTTGCTCCGCCGGAAGGCTTCGTCGACAAGACCGCCGAGCACAAGGTGTACAAGCTGTCAAAAGCTCTTTATGGCTTGAGACAAGCACCACGTGCATGGAACACTCGACTCGACAAGAGGTGTTCCCAAGAGCAAGCGGTCTACACGAGGAACTCAAGAGAGGAGGCCCTCATCGTCGGTGTGTACGTCGACGACCTGATCGTGACCGGATCCAGTGCAGAAGGCATAGATGGATTCAAGAAGCAGATGATGAAGGAGTTCGAGATGAGCGACCTCCAACTACTCTCATACTACCTCGGCATCGAGGTCGATCAGAAGCAGGAATGCGTCACGCTAAGGCAGACGGCTTACGCAAAGAAGATTCTAAAGCAATTCAAGATGGCGGATTGCAATCCGAGCAAGTATCCGATGGAACCAAAGTTAAAACTCGGGAAAGACGCAGATGGAAAACCAGTGGATCCCACGGAGTACAGGTGTGTCGTCGGGTGTCTCAGGTACCTAACCCATACCCGACCTGACATCTCATATGCAGTTGGCATGGTGAATCGTCACATGGAGAAGCCTACCAGTCTACACTAACAGGCTGTGAAACACATCCTTCGTTACGTAAAGGGAACGACGAAGTACGGGATCCAGTACGGAAGAGGAAGTGGAGCTGAAGAACTGGTCGGTTTTACCGACAGTGACCTAGCCGGTGACGTCGATGATAGAAAAAGTACCGGAGGTATGGCATTTTATCTCAACGGGAATTTGATCACCTGGCAGTCTCAGAAGCAAAGAACTGTGGCTCTTTCATCTTGTGAAGCCGAGTTCATGGAAGCGGCTGGAGCTTCGTGTCAAGCTTTGTGGCTCAGAAACTTATTGAGCGAAGTGACTGGAGCTGAGCAGAAGCCAGTGACTCTCTACGTCGATAATAAGTCCGCGATTGCATTGATGAAAAATCCGGTGTTCCACGGACGCAGCAAACACATCGACACGCGCTTTCACTTTATTCGCGAGTGTGTGGAGAACCGAGAGATCATCGTGGAGTTGGTCAGTACCAGAGAGCAACGAGCTGACATTCTCACCAAGGCCCTAGCAAGAGTCAAATTCGTGGAGATGCGAAAACTACTCGGCGTAAAGAACCTCGAGCCAAGTCAAGCTTACGGGGGAGAATGTGAAAATAAGCTTAACTTTGTCAGCAAGTAAACTTGCATGAGAAGTTTCCTTAAATAGTTTATTATTTATTAACTTAATATTACTTGCTTGGCAAGTTGTCGTGGCCATCAAGTTTCCAATTGTGTTGTATTTTTTAACTCTCCTATTTGTATTCGACTACTTCTACAGCAATAGAAAAAATCATTTCTTCCATCTTCTTTGTTCTTGATTAGCTAGTGTGGTTTATCAATTCCACTCTAGTTATATATACACACACATAAAGTTAGTGTATTTTGGTGGCACTCAAATTGTCGTTTCATTCTTCTCAGAGTGTGGTGGTGAGGATTTTCGTGTGTCACTTTTCACTCGCTCGAGTGTTTTTTCGGCGACGATCGCTTCGTGGAACCAACATATATATGATCAAAATTACATGTATGTAATTTTTTATAGAGCAAAGGAGTTCATCGTTCAAGACAGAAAAATCTTAATTCTTTATTTAATATTAAAATACTATTACATAAAATAAATTATTTAAACCTCAAATACTTAATTTATCAAACTTTTCAATTTAATTGCTTTTTAATATATGTAATTAATTTTGATGTTCTTATAGAGCAGGAGAAGATAATGATGTTCTTTTCCGGTTGTACAATTCTTATAATATTATTGACCACAATATAATCCCTACAAACAACACATGCCCATTTTCCATAAGTTATAAATGTATTAATGCACAAAAGACACAAATTAAAAAGTAAAACTAAAAGGAAATGGTGTTCCCCGTGTCAAATCAGCTAATCTGATCGTGCCATTTGGCGAGAAGGCGGAGGGGCGTGGAGGTCGGAAATCCTTGTGCTGATTTCCGCTCTCAACGAGTTGGGTCCCGGTGGTGTCTGTGTGCCTTTTTGCAACGACGACATAAGCAGAACAAGATAATGATGTTCTTCTCCAAGAATCTTTAGGCTGCCATGAATAATATTCAAGGCTCTTCCTCCTCCTTGAATTTCCCAAGCGTTCATTGAAAACGAGCTATATATATATATATATATATATATAGTATTAGATGACCACTATATATTAATGGAAAATGTGGTTTGTGAATGAAGTCAAAGTGTTGGTGAGATTAAAATGGGAAGCTAAAATGAGTATTTACACTAATGGCCAAAATGTGAATCCGGGTTAAACCCGGATTCGCAAAAAAAAAAAAAAAAAAAACCCCGGATACCGAAATATCCGGGTCCAGGTTTTCCGGAACCGGATATTTCGGTATCCGGGAAAATTAATACCAGGATAAACATTTATCCGGGTTTTTTTTAAAAAAAATTAAAGAGCCGTTGGCTAATTAAAGGACATGTGGCAAAAGTAGCTGACACGCGTCAGCATTTTGAGTCTGTTGGAGGCAACGCTAAAAACTGCATTGAGGCCCCCAAAAATAGCCGTTGGAGCCTTATTTACACCTCTTACTCGAATTCCTACACATTTTTTCCTATAAATACACCATTTCACTCCCATTTTTTTCACACATCCTCTTCTCTTTATCTCCAACTCTCCCAAACTCTCTCAAGCTCTCAAAAATTCAATTTTACTCTATAGTTTAGCTACTTTATGATTATACAAATACTCTCTATTGTTAGTTTAATATATTGTCATTAATATGTCGAGTGGCAACAACCGTTCTCGAGGACGTCCCGATGTCCGAGGAAAAGGACGGTCCACTATTCCGTCGCCGCGGTCGATTAATAGCGGGACGGGTTTTAGTCAACATAATTATAATGTCGGAGTTATGAATCAACACAATGTTCCCAGTTCTTCTAGCCAACCGTTACCGGTTCATGGTCAATATGGTACCGGTGGAGTCGGGCCGAACCAACAATTACTAATTTCTCAAGGTCAAGGCGGTATGTTTACTAACTTACTCAATTTTCAAGGTCCAAATATTCCAGAATGGAATATCCTTAGCAACGAGCAACAACAATATGTTTCCCACCACGACGCCGAGGTACGTTTATTTTAATTTTAATTATTTAATTATTTTAGTTTAATTAATTAATTTAGTTTAATTATTTTAATTATTTTAGTTTAATTATTTTAGTTTAATTAATTAATTTGTCACGTCTCATGAAAGTCTTAGTATGCTCCGTGGTTGCGGTTCCGACTGATCTTCCACATCAGAAACGAACTTCTTGAGATTTAATAATCATTTAATCATATTAATTTAATTAAACTTTATATGGTTACTTAATAAGTTAAAAACCTAATAATTTAGTTTGATTCTTTTATTTTAATTAATTAATTTGCCACGTCTCTTGAAAGTCTTAGTATGCTCTGTGGTTGCGGTTTCGACTGATCTTCCATATCAGAAACGATTTTTTGAGATTTAATAATCATTTAATCATATTATTTAATTAAACTTTATATGGTTACTTAATAAGTTAAAAAAATAAAAAAAATGTAATTTGTATGTGTAGTAATAATTATAAAGTTCTTATTGGATTATGGTGTCTTAGAAAGATTGGTTTTTAAATAAGGTTTGCTTTGCAATCTCCTCCAAGCTAGCCTGGGAACCTCGGGGAGTTCTGTCTAGAAAAGCTTGGGCCTAAAGCGAAAGAAATTAACGGGAGCGGTTTGGCAGAACGACTTCGTACCCGACTACAGATACAACTACGAAACCGGCTTGGAAGATAGGTGGGGGATTTGCCGACACTGCAATGCGGAGTTTAGTGCTCACCCGAAGCACGACGGCAACAACCGCCTAGAAAACCACGTCAAGACTTGCTTGAAGAAAAAGCGGGCGGAAGAGGTAAGTCGCTTACCCGATGATCTTTATAGAATGTATGTTGCTCAGTGGGTTATACGCGATGGTTTTCCTATATCGGCGCCCGAGGGAGAAGGTTTTAACGAAATGATGATGAAGGTGGCGCCGATAAACTATAGGGAAATCTCGTATTATATAAACCACGAGACAATAATCAAATTTTATAACGAGCAAAGGGCCGCTTTACAAGAAATGTTCCAACAATCTTCTTACAAAGCGTCTTTAACGTCGGATTGTTGGAAAGGCCATGCTAATGATGATTATATTACGGTTGTAGCTCATTTTATCAACGATAATTGGAAAATGGGAAAGCGTATCATAGGTTTTAGGCCTCTGAGGGTTAGGCACACATCAGTAAACCTAGCCGAGGCGATACTAGATGTTTTGTCGGATTGGAACCTTAAGGATAGGGTAGTTTCCATTACGTTAGATAACGCAAGTGCCCACGCCAATGCCGTAAAAATAATGAAGGAAAGTTTGACTAATTTTATGGACGATTGTTTTCATCAAAGGTGTGCATGTCATATTATAAACTTGATAGTTCAATCCGGCTTAAAAGTTATTTCCGATAGTATCGCCAAAATTAGGAACACGATTTTGTATATATGATCATCTACTATGCGTACAGTTTCTTGGGAAGATTATTGCAGGGCTCACGGTTACCAGGTAAAAACGTTTCAACCGGATATGCCGATCCATTGGAACTCGACCTACATGATGTTGGATGCTTTCCTACCCTACAAGGAGCTTCTTACAAACTAGATCATTAGCCCGAAACAAGAAGACCGCGAAGACATCACTTCGGACGATTGGATAATCGCCATCCAATTCCAGGCTTTTCTACAACTTTTTAATCAAATTACTATTGATTTATCTCATGTTTACTCACCCACGTGGCAGAGAGCTTTGCCCGCTATTTTTGATATACTTTGTCATTTTGAAACCGCTAAACGTAATGCTTTATTTACTGATGTACTAACCCCGATGATTGCAAAGTTTCAGAGTTATTGGATTCCTGAAAACCTCCCATTTCTATACTGTGCCGCTGTGATCGTGGATCCGACACTTAAGCTTTCCAGGCTGCAGGAGGTCTTAAATTGCATGCAAGAAATCACGGGGGAGCCCTACATGACGCACAATTACTTCGATGCGGATCAGAAGATGATGGCTCTTTACCAAGAGTACGAGCAAAAGTATAACGACATCGAAGATCAGCGGGAGGAAACGAATCAACAACAACAACAAACTCAAGTAATTTTTTAACTTTATTTCTTAAGATTAATTATTTTTATTTCCTAACATTACTCTAAACTTTAATATTTTTGGTTCAATATAGGGCGGACACGGGGGTGGTGGTTCACAATCACCATACGTGTACAATCACCGTTTATTCTACAACCTTACGGCTATTGGGCGCGGCAATGCATCGACTTCTTCACTGACTTCACAAGGAAGTGGCGCTTCGGGATCTCGAGTTCTTTGTCGACGTCAACGACGAAACAACATCGACGAGTACGCCCGATTCTGCAACCTTCCTCCGACACCGTGCCCTAACGAAGGCCTCGACATTCTTCAATGGTGGCACGCAAATCGATCGGAGTATCCGGTCTTATCCTTGTTGGCTCGTGACATTCTCACCATCCCGGTCTCAACGGTATCATCGGAGGCAGCATTCTCAATGGCCGGAAGGATGTTAGAGCCTCGCCGCAAGTCTACAAAATCATTGATGGTCATGATCCTTATGCTTTCGAGAGATTGGATTATGGCCAAGAAACGACAACAAGAAAACGATATGTACGACCGAGATTTGGCGAACTACTTTTCACAGATTCAAATGTAATTCGTTTTCAATTGTTCGTTTTATTATTGTACTTTGAATTTGTAACTTCGTTTGCCGTTGTAGTTGTACTTTCCCGTATCCTACCTTCGCGTTTGTTGAATAAAAACACATATTTACTTTCTTTTGTTTTGTTGTTGTATGTTTTATTTATCTCATAATTATTTTTTAAATATTTCAAACACTTAAAATAATTTTAAAATTTTATTTTTTTCAAAACCGAACTTAAGTACCAAATGTTTAGATTTGACCAAGTAAACGAAACGAGGGACTAAACAATAAATACCAATAAATAACACAATTAAAAAAAAAAATACAATACCCGGAATCGGATATATCCGTGATTATTTTTTCCCGGACCCGGACATATCCGGTTCCGGGTTTTGGTAAAAAAAAAATAATCCGGTCGGTAGGCTTTTTGCCCTACGGGGACTAATTTACACTAAGTATCACTGAAATATTTGTTGTGGTCTAGGGTGTCAAGAAAAGTGTTCTTTTTATTTTTTATTTCAAGTAGTCAAATATATCTATTGGTCAAAGGTTTGAGGGTCAACTAAGAGTTGCATGCATGAATCACCCTGGAAGCTATATATGCAGTGTATCTAAAGTCATATATATCTATTTTTTTTATTTGTTTATTTATATCCTATGTCGGATATATGAAATTATAATGCAGAAAAAAAATAGTTAGATTTTTTTTATCATGAAACAGGTATAGCGGCTCTTTAATTAACGATTAGTCTGAGTTTTCACTTTGTACGGTGATTTGATCTAACTTAGCCAATTACTCTTGTAGATGTAGCTAAAATATTTCCATGAACTTTGTTAATTCTATTTCATGATGATAAAATCGTAGTAATATTTATTTTATATTAAGCATATATAATATAAGTATTAACTCAGGCACTACAAGAAAATCATTTATATAGCGACGACATTATATAGTGATAACAAAGTTGTCTTTATTATAGATTACTAAACACCACGAGTTTTTTGTTTTATAATTTTCTTACCAACTATGACTTGTAACCCCCGGCAATTGTTCGCAGCAAAACAATGATAGTCGTTTAGGGTCGTCAACCATTTTTTTTACTGTGTCTAGAAAACAGTTTATCGATGACATTAATTAAACCGAATGTATAATTGTGCAGTAAATATCCATCTTATTTAAATGGGTAGTAAATTTAAAAAAAATTATTTTAATGTTAACATGTGATATAGAATCCCAATATTACGTTTAATATTGATATTTATCTTAAAACTGTCGCGCGATATATTAGCAATGTTAGTTCCAAAACAATTTGGAACTTTCGCCAAAAAATACCAAGAAGCTACACCACTATTGCACTATGCCACCCAGTCACACTTTTACTGCTGCGTGTGTGTATATATATATATATATATATATATATATATATATATATTCTATACAATTAGCAAAGAAGAAGACAAGAGATTGGAGATTTCTCTATATATAATTGAACAAAGAATTAAAAGCTACCACACATGCTCTTTATATTTATATAGATACACAAGCACCTCTAAAATTACAATATTACCCTTAAAAACTTGTCTGCAAAGTAAAAGATAATATGTAATAAGGTAAGCAAAACTTGGTGAACAAACATATTACCCAACGTCATTGCTTACATCACATTCTCCCCCGTAAGCTTGACTTGGGTCGAGGTTCTTCACACCGAGCAACTCTTGCTCCGTCCATGAAACACCGGATTTTTCATCAGTGCGATCGCGGACTTGTTGTCGACGTAGAGAGTCATCAGCTTTTTCTCACTTCCGGTGACCTCGCTCAACAAATTTCTGAGCCATAACGCTTGACACGCCGCTGCAATCGCTGCCATGAACTCTGCCTCACAGGACGATAAAGCCACAGTTTTCTACTTCTGTGACTGTCATGTGATTAGATTCCCGTTGAGATAATACACCATCCCTCCGGTACTTTTTCTGTCATTGACATCACCGGCTAGATCACTGTCGGTAAAACCGACCAATTCTTCAGTTCCATTTCCTCTTCCGTACTGGATCCCGTAGTTCGTCGTTCCCTTTACGTAACGAAAGATGTGCTTCACAGCCTGCTGGTGTAAACCGGTAGGATTCTCCATGTGATGACTCACTATGCCAGCTACATATAGATGTCCGGTCGGGTATGGGTTAGGTAACTGAGACACCCGACGACACGTCTGCACTCCGTGGGATCCACCGAGGTTCCTTCTGCATCTTTCCCGTGCTTTAACTTTGGTTCCATCGGATACTTGCTCGGATTGCAGTCTGCCATCTTGAATTGCTTTAGGATCTTCTTTGCGTAGCCTGTCTGCCTTAGCGTGATGCATTCCTTCTTCTGATCGACCTGATACCGAGGTAATATGAGAGAAGTCCGAGATCGCTCATCTCAAACTCCTTCATCATCTGGTTTTTGAATTCATCAATGCCTTCTGCAATGGATCCGGTCACGATCAGATCGTCGACGTACACACCGACGATGAGGGTCTCATCTCCTGAGTTCCTCGTGTAGACTGCCTGCTCCTGGGAACAATTATTGAAACCAAGACTCTTCATACTTCTGTCGAGTCAAGTGTTCCATGCACGTGGTGCTTGTCTTAAGCCATAAAGAGCTTTTGACAACTTGTACACCTTGTGCTCTGCGCTTTTTTCGACGAAGCCTTCTGGCTGAGCGACGTAGACTTCTTCTTCCAGTTCACCATTCAGGAACGCCGATTTGACGTCCAGGTGATGGATTTTCAAGCCTCGGTGAGCTGCGAGGGCTAGGATCAGCCTGACTGTGTCAAGTCTGGCTACTGGAGCGAAAACTTCCTCGAAGTCTACTCCATGTTTCTGCACGTAGCCCTTTGCAACCAATCTGGCCTTGTGCTTGAGAACCTTGCCTTCGGAAATGGCACTCTTGCCTGTTTCGCAACCATGTAGCATTCGCATAGCTGGTTGGGGTTATCAATCTTGGGAACCCCAAAGGCCATCTTCTTATCTCCCATCATTTTGAGCGCATAGAATTTTACGTGCCCAAGTCGTGCGTGCCACAACCAAGCCGGGTCTGCTAGAGACGCCATTAGGCAGACGGGTTGGCCCGTCTTCATGAGTATCTTGTACAGCCTGTTCGGCGTTCTCTTCACCTTCATCAACAGGGCGCCGCTTTGGTTCCACATCTTCAGGTATGAGCCAGCAATCACCACCGTGTTGCCGACCTCTGTCATCTGACCAAGACTGATGATGTTACTCTTCAGTTTTGGGATGTAGTACACCTGGGTAAGTAGGCGTGGGTCTTCGTTCTTGCACTGCAACGGGATCGACCCTCTGCCTCTGATTTTGACGATCGATTCATCGCCGAACTTCACGCTCCCTGTGATCTTTTCGTCGAGCTCTTTAAACTTAGCTCGGTCTCCCATCATATGGTTGCTCGCACCATTGTCTAAATACCATACGTCGGTATGGACATTCTTCTTTCCGTTTACAAGGAGGTTCGCAATAACCTTGTCCTCGATACGCATGACCGTCTCTTCGGCCATCTTCTCCGAGCTGGGCCTTTTCTCGGTCATCGTCAGCTCGGGCTCTGGGCTCGACTTCACGTTGACTGGATCCTCCAGGTCAGTGTTCTCTCTGACCGTTTCTCGCGCGGGCTCAGCGTTGCTCTCGCGTTCAACGCTCGTCTCTTCCTCTCTTCACACTTCAACGTTCCTCTCCTGTTGAACGAACATCAACATTTGCTAGTCTTCTTGGAATATTGTCAGATTCGCTTCGTCGGCGTGCTTCCTACTGCGGCATTCCGATGCATAGTGCCCGATCTTCTGAAAATTGTAGCACTTCACCGTGCTCTTGTCTCTTCGGGCCGTGGTGCCTTCCTGGCGGGGTGAGCTACTTCCGCGACCTCGCATATCACGACCTCGCCCTTGTCCTCGGCCTCTAAAATGTGCTCGGATACCTCCGCCGTACCCGCCACGACTCGACGAGCTTGAAGAAGACTCAGCTCCATGATTCTTGTTCTGCTTGGCCACCCATTCTTCATGTGTCAGCAGGAGGTGCTTCTCATCTTCATTCTTCACCGTGACGCCGCCCATTTGCTTAGCCATCGCTTCCTGGCTTGCTAGCAAATTCTCAAACTCTATAAGTGATGGTTGAACGGGCCATCCTTGTACAGCAATCACAAAGCTTCGGTACTCCGATCTCAAGCCGTGAATGATGATCCTCTTCTTACGAGCCTCTCCGATGACAGACTTCGGATCAAGATCGCTAATCTCACGATATATCGACTTGACCTTGTGAAAATACTGCAGAATCGTCACGTCGCGTTGTGAGATCGATAGTAGCTCATTCTCCAAGATCTGTAGCCTCGCATCGTTCTTCTTTGAGAAAAGCGTCGTGAACGTTTCCCATGCGTCGTGAACGTTTCCGCCGACGACCTCCCATAGGTCGTTCCCTTGCAAATAGGACATCATGCATGTTGCCCATGTGTTGTAGTTGTTGCTGTTGAGTTTCTTGATTCCTCCGACGACTTGGAGATCACCCATTGTGTTGGGAGCACCTCGACACAAAAAAACTCACACAATAAAATCTCAAGAAATTCGTTTATGATGTGGAAGATCAGTCGGAACCGCAACCACAGAGCATACTAAGACTCTCAAGAGACCTGACAACGATACCAACAACCTCGCTCTGATACCAAATGTTAGTTCCAAAACAATTTAGAACTTTCGCCACAAAATACCAAGAAGCTACACAACTTTTGCACTATGCCACCCACTCACACTTTTACTGCTGCGTGTATATATATATATATATATATTATACAATCAGCAAAGAAGAAGACAAGAGATTGAAGATTTCTCTATATATTATTGAACGAAAAATTACAAAGTAATAAGGTGAGATTAAAAGCTACCACACATGCTCTTTATATAGATACACAAGCACTTTGAAAATTATAATATTACCCTAAAAAACTTGTCTGCAAAGTGAAAGATAATATGTAATAAGGTTAGCAAAACTTGGTGAACAAGCATATTACCCAACGTCATTGCTTACATCACAAGCAATGTGTCTCACTCCACTACCTGGGAAGACTCAATAAGTCACGTTCCTTTTTTTCTTCGTATGAGTTAGATTCAAATCCTCCCATCCCCTAGTTTGAAGTAGAATCGATACTGAAGTTATTCTTAAAGATATAATCTGAATATTCGTGTTTTCCAGCATAAAGATTTACTTTTTTTAATAACTTTGAGTCCTTTAGTATACTAAAGTAAAGGTTAATTTTTTGCAAAGTACTCGGTAATATGCATTCCGTGCTCTCGACAATGTCGATGAGTTACTCGGCGGTGTTGGCGACGTACTCGGTTGTGTCGGCAACATATTCGTGTATTATCGATGGTGTCGGTGGCGTACTCGACGATCGGCGATGCACTCGGCATTTTCAAAAGTGTCTACGATGTCAACTCGCGGCCGAGTGTGTCGCCGACAACACCAAATCTGTCACAAATCATCGAGTACGAATGCCGACACCGCCGAGTATATGTCGTGGAAAATGAATGATAACTTTAGTTTAGTGATGGAGATTCAAAATTATACAGAAAAATAAAATATTACGTCTTTATGCCAATAAAAAACAAACATAAAATATACTTTGTACGAACTTTATACATAAGGTCTTTATACCGTAATTATCTTTTTATTATTTTTCAATCATATATTTAATTCTTACACAATTCATTAATAAAACAGTTTAAAATAAATTATTAAAATTTCTTTTTCTTTATTTTTCTTGACTTTTATGATTAAGTAGTTTTTTTTTTACCAATTTTTTTTTTACCAAATAATTTTTTTTTAGTTATACGGTGCTTCACTTGAATGCTAAGGTGGCTCCGCCAATAAATATATAATTCCAAACCATGTCCGGCAGTATCAGTTTATATACGTTGAGTCGAGTTATTTGGTGTTCAAATATCAACATTTTATAGATAAATAGGCACAGCACAACGTGTAAGCCATTGCAAATTTGAATTTTGATTTGTTAATTTTTATGACTATTTTCTTGTGTGACTTACAAGAGCATGTAAAACCCCAAGGATCATTTCGGCTAACAATTTGACCAAACGAATTATGTTGAATTTATATATTGGAAGTCTATGTTAGAGTTTTTGATAGACTAATTATATACATTCTTAGCAAGGTATTAAATTAAAAGAAAAAAAAATATGAATGGGTCGAAATTAATTTTTTGATGTCCACTTATTTGTTTTGAATTTTGAAATAAAGCAAAGCATAATTGAGAAAAATACTACACCATTAAATGGAATGCTATATGTTGAAGTTAAAGTCCTTTAAAAAAACTTAAATAGAGGTAATATAACCAGAGCTCGATATTTCAATGTAAAAAATCAATATTTCAATGTCAATTTTTCACAGCCTGTTATACACAAACACAATATTAGAATTTTGTTGGTTCCCACCCAAATATTGCAAACGACAATTTGCCTCAAGAAAATCAGCCACACTCAGTAAGACTCTCACTTTGATTGTAATATATTGTATATATATAATATTCTAACGTGATATGCAGAGAGTAGGAAGGCAATAGGAGAAATGAGAATGAACTCTCTTTTTGTTTTGAGTTGTAAATTACAAGCACACTACATATCTATTTATAGTGCAAATACAGTAACAAAACTTGGACATGAAGTAAACGTGACAGCCACATATACTTGCCAATCAAGTAAGATTAAATAATAAATCTATTATAAAAAGCTTGCTGAGCAAGTTGCATACGCCATGTTTTAAAGCTTATCCACAATATTCTTCCCCGTAAGCTTGACTTGGCTCGAGATTCTTCATGTCGAGAAGTTCCCGCATCTCGGCGAATTTAACTCTCGCTAAAGCCTTGGTGAGAATGTCAGCTCGTTCCTCTCTGGTGCTGAAAAATTCAACGATGATCTCCCGGCTCTCTACACACTCGCGAATGAAGTGAAAGCGAGTGTCGATATGCTTGCTCCATCCATGAAACACTGGATTTTTCATCAGTGCGATTGCGGAATTGTTGTCGACGTAGAGAGTCACTGGCTTCTACTCGGCTCCGGTGACTTCACTCAATAAATTTCTGAGCCATAATGCTTGACACACCGTTGCGGTCGCTGCCATAAACTCTGCTTCGCAAGACGATAAGGCCACAATTTTCTGCTTTTGTGACTGCCAGGTGATCAGATTCTCGTTGAGGTAAAATGCCATCCCTTCGGTACTCTTTCTGTCATCGACATCACCGGCTAGGTCACTGTCGCTAAAACCGACCAGTTCTTCAGCTTCACTTCCTCTTCCGTGTTGGATCTCATAGCTCGTCGTTCCCTTCACGTAACGAAGGATGTGCTTCACAGCCTGCTGGTGTAAAGCGATAGGCTTCTCCATGTGACGACTCACTATGCCAGCTGCATATGAGATGTCCGGTCGTGTATGGGTTAGGTACCCGAGACACCCGACGATACGTCTATACTCCGTGGGATCCACCGGGGTTTCTTCTGCATCTTTCCCGAGCTTTACTTCGGTTCCATCGGATACTTGCTCGGGTTCCAGTCCGCCATCTTGAACTGCTTCATAATTTTCATTGCGTAAGCCGACTGCTTCAGCATGACGCATTCATTCTTCTAATCGACCTCGATGCCAAGGTAGTATGAAATTAGTTCGAGGTCGCTCATCTCGAACTCCTTCATCATTTGCTTCTTGAATCCATCAATGCCTCCTACACTGGATCCAGTCACGATCAGGTCGTCGACGTACACACCGACGATGAGGGCCTCGCCTCGATTATTCCTCGGGTAGACCGCTTGCTCCTGGGAGCACTTCTTGAAACCAAGACTCTTCATACTCCTGTCGAGTCGAGTGTTCCATGCACGTGGTGCCTGTCGCAATCCATAAAGAGCTTTTGACAGCTTGTACAACTTTGTGCTCGGCGGTGTTTTCGACAAAGCCTTCCGGCTGAGCAACGTAGACTTCTTCTTCTAGTTCACCATTCAAGAACGCCGATTTGTTGTCCAGGTGATGGATTTTCCACCCTCGGTGAGCTGCGAGGGCTAGGATGAGCCTGACCGTGTCGAGTCTGGCTACGGGGGAAAAGACCTATTCAAAGTCTATTCCCTATTTTTGCACATAGCCCTTTGCGACCAGTCTGGCCTTGTGCTTGAGGATTTTTCCTTCTGATTCCTTCTTGAGCTTGTAGTCCCACTTCATACCAATGTACTTGTGACCTCTTGGAAGGTTGACAAGCTCCCACGTCTGATTCTTCTCAATGGACTCCAGTTCTCTCTTCATCGCTTCTTGCCATTCCTTTTCGGTGGCTGCCTCGCTATAGCTGGTTGGTTCCTCAGCGCTCACCAGCAAGAGCTCTTCGGGGCTCAAGTCGAGCTCTTGTGCTTCTTCGTAGACGTCGGACAGGGTACGAAACCCTCTTGGTCCGTCCTTGATTGAAGAATCTCCTGAGCTGGTTCCTCCTGAACTAGTTATCATTGGGATCGGGGTGCTCATTTCTGATCCTAGGTTAGGCGAGCATGGCGGTGAGCTGGTTCCAGTCGTGCTGGTTCCAGGTAAACTGGGCGTTGCTAGTCCTTGGAAGGGATTCTCTCCTTCTTCCTGCTCGATCGCCTCTTCCTCTTTGAGTATAAACTCCACCGAGTTTTGTTCAGGCTCTCCGTTCTCGTCTCGCCAATCCCATTTCTTTTCTTCTTCAAACACGGCGTCTCTGCTCACATGCGCTTTGCCGTGTCGGGGGTCGTAGAGTCTGTGTGCCTTGCTCCTTTCTTCGGTGCCAAGGTACACCATTGGTTGACTCCGATCATCGAGCTTTTTGACGTCTGGTCCCACAGTTTTCACATGTGCGGTGCATCCAAACACCTTCAAATGCTCCAGATGAGGTTTTTTCCCTTTCCATCCTTGATAAGGGGTGCGCTCGCCTAGCGCCTTTGTCGGTAGACGGTTCAGTAAATTAGACCGCGTGTCGTACTGCTTCTCCCCACAATCTCGCCGGGACTTGCATGCTCTTCGGCAAACTCCTTGCAATGTCCATCACAGTCCGGTTTCTTCTCTCGACCACACCGTTTTGCTGGGGCGTGTACGGTGTAGTGAGGTGGCGTTCGACTCCTTCTTCATTGTAGAATTCTCCAAACTGTTGGGAAGTGAACTCTCCACCTCGGTCGGTTCTCAAGGTTTTCAACATGTGTCCTGAAGACCTCAAAGGCTTGACTCTTCTCCTTGAGCGTATAGACCCACATCCACCGGCTGTAATCATCAACAAGTAAGAAGAATTACTTGTTGCCGGCTAGAGTGGTCGGGGTGATTGGACCACACAGGTCAGCGTGCACCAGTTGGAGGGGTCGCTCTGCTCGGAACTTGGCCTTGATCGGAAATGGAAATCTCGCCTGTATCGCGACCATGCAGCATTCACACAGCTGGTTGGGGTGTTCAATCTTCGGTACCTCAAAGGCCATCTTCTTATCTCCCATCATCTTGAGCGCGTAGAAATTTACGTGCCCAGGTCGTGCGTGCCACAACCAAGCTGGGTCTGTCAGGGACGCCATTAAGCAGACGGGTTGGCCCGTCTCCAGGAGTATCTTGTAAAGTCTGTTCGGCGTTCTCTTCAGCTTCATCAACAGGGCGCCACTTTGGTTCCACATCTTCAGGTATGAGCCGACCATCACCACCGTGTTGCCGACCTCCGTCATCTGACCGAGACTGATGATGTTACTCTTCAGTTTCGGGATGTAGTACACCTGAGTCATTAGGCGTTGGAACCAAAGACCTTCACTGGATTGGCTCATCAAACCAGAGACTTCATCTTATATTTAGAACAAACAAAGTTTTCTATTTATATTTATTGAAGATATATTTACTTATATGTTTTACTTAAATATGTTTTACTTAAACATGCATATATAAAATATTATTGTTTCTTTAAGTTGTCAATAAAACATAAAAAAAAACACTACTATTTTTTTTCTTTTTTGCAACTCAGTAGCATGGTGGCTTGTAGTGCGATAGCTGCGAATCATATGGAGCCGAACTTTTTTGCGGTGCGGTTAATTAGTGGGTCAATGGTTTTCTTTGAGCTGCTTGAATCAGAGGGTTGTTGAGGCACATTGTAAAATATATTTTGTACGTTTTGTTTTTGTCATTTTGTCGATTTGATACTGATTTTGGTGCATTTTTTTTCATATCAGATTAATTTAGAGTGATTATTAACTTGCTTTATGATTACCAACAATTAGTTAAATATCCTTATGTACATTTTTTAAATTTATTTCAGTTACACATATTTACATTTTCGTAATGGATTTAATGTTTGACTTTTTGAGGAGCTTTTAGTCAAAGGTTACAGATTAAACGTGTAGTAGTAGTTGAAAACTATGTTTAATCATTTGCGTACATGCATTACTAGGAAATTAATTATGTGCTTAAAGTCGTATTAATTTCTTCGCTATTTAAAAATTAATATATTTTAGTCTTCTACTACTTATATTCGTTGCTAGATATATTATACTAGTCTTTTCACCTTGCTGAAGCTATGTAATATATTTGCATGCAAATTAAAAGTATACATATAATACAGTATTGATGGTATCTTTTGTTGATTATGGAAAATAAAATGCAGAAACTATACGGTTCTAACTTTATTATAATAAATAGTGTATAAATACTAAATTAGTCAGTAGCTGAATACATGGAGTGGCTGTAGTTTAGTGGTGAGAATTCCACGTTGTGGCCGTGGAGACCTGGGCTCGAATCCCAGCAGCCACACACTTTGTTATTATTTTATTCTGCTCTATTATAATTTTTTTTTTTGGTTGTTTGCTCTATTATAATTTTAAACTAACTAACCCACAAGAAAAGTTGTATCTCATAAAATATTATGACCTTCACTTTATAAGTCTTTTCTATTGTATATCTGAGATAATTTCTTGACGGTGATAATGTCCACTTTTGTGAATCCGTTGCTTGGCCAAGCCCTAAGCTTCATGTTATGACGTAAATATGATAATATTAATACTTAAGAACGATTATAGAACATAAATAAAATTCTCTTGGATAAAGAATTTTGTAATTATTAACATTTCAATATTTAATTGACCTAGCCGTCTATCGCTCTCGATGTTATTATATAACGCTCTCAAAACATAGCAAATTAAAAGAAAAATCGCTCCCAATGCAGAAGACGGACTCACTAAGATGGAATTGACGAGTGTCGGCACGTGCATGTGTCGAGATCGCCACACAACCTTTTTTTTTTTTAGGGAACCTTGTGACACTTAGTGTGGAGTTTCAAATAAAAGTTGGACGTCACAATAAATATGAACTCGATTTTTAATATGCAAGCTTGGTCATGCACGTGGAAATAGTTTTGCGTCAAATTCTTTAATAGAGAGTGAAAACCTTACGATATTTCGGCAAGCTGAAATTTGAATAAATAAAACTTGTTGAATAAATATTACAAGAAAAATAAAAATAAATCGCTACAAATTGGTCAAAATGCACGTTTTTATGTCCACTTATTTGTACTTATACATGCTGCTATAATATACGATTGTTTATTGAGGGGATCTCTCATAGGTCATAAATAAATTTAATCAAATTAAATAGAAAAATGTTAGACAGAAAAACTAAGTAATTATCGCTGTATGTATAATGACATTAGTTACTGTAGAAAACATATAAACGGTGAAGAATTTCATAGAATTATGGGGATTTTTTTGAGATAATTGTTTTTTGTGCGTTGTTATTCATTCTATTTGCTAAATTTAAAAAAGATATTAAGATAATTGCGGAGAGTATATGGACAAATTTTATCAAAATTGTTATTAATTTCCTTTTGAGCGGATTTTTTTAAGAAAATTTTAGAGTTCTTTATTTGCTAAATTTGTTTTTGTAATATGGCGGCAGTTCTACATCTATATTAATATTAGTATGTAATGAAATAAAAAATCTATTTGATTTATAAAATAAACAATTACACAAAACACGACATCAACATCAATAACCTCGATTTTGATATATAAATGAATAAACAATAACATAATTTATTATGATATACACTTGATTAAAGAATTACATGTCACCAGTTTCAATAAGATAATTTTCAAATATAACAAGAATCACAACATTCCTTTAACATATTTGTACACAAGGGTGTACGTTATTTGTCCAAAAATATCACCGAGAATCACTATACTTTCATGCAGAAACCGAAGCTTGAAACACGCTTTCTCGGGGAGGAAAAGGCGGGGACGTGGGATGGCCGGAGAAAGCCCTACCCGCGATCGCTGAAGGAATTATTCCGTTCGGGGAAGGCGGCTTGTTACCACCCTTTTCCAGCAACGATAGCATTGCAATCTTCCCGCGACCGGCAAAGGCCATGCCGTCGATCGTCGATGGTATTACCGGGTTCGGTGCTGAGGGCGTGTTACCACCCTTTTGCACCGAAGAGAGCAATGCAATATCCCGGCGACTGGAGAAGGCCATGCCTCTGTTTGTTGACGGCTCTGTCGGGTTCGGGCCCGTAGGCGGATTACCACCCTCCTGCAGTGATGATAGAATCGCGATCTCCTTACGACCGGCGAAGGCCATGCCCCCATCGATCGTCGACGGTACAACCGGGTTCGGTGCTGAAGGCGTGTTACCACCCTTTTGCAGCAACGATAGCAATGCAACATCCGCGTGACCAGCGAAGGCCATGCCATTCATCGTCGAGGGTTCTCTCGGGTTTGGTGCCGAGGGTAGGCTACCACCTTTAGGCAGCGATGATAGCAGCTCAATCTCCCGGCGAGCGGCGAAGGCCATGCCGTTGATGGTCGAGGGTACTACCCGGTTCGGCTCCGGGGGTGGATTCCCACTCTTTGGCAGGGATGATAGCACCGCGATATCCCATCGACCGCCAAAGGCCATGCTATCGATCGTTGAGGGTACTACCGGGTTCGGTGCTGATGGCGTGTTACCGCCCTTTTGCAGCGACGATAGCAAGATGATATCTGGTCGAGCAGCGAAGGCCATCCCGTTGATCGTCGAGGGTCTTCTCGGGTTCGGCGCAGGGGGGACGTTCGCACCCTTTTGCAGAGATGAAAGTAAGAGAATATTATCACTTTCCAACACTCTGATAGCCTGAACATGGCTCAAGTTCACACTGTTGATAACCAGAAAAGCAGTTGCTAGAAGCAAGCAAGCTTTGATAATATGATGATTCATAGTGGTCTAGGGTTTGCCAAAGAATTGGCTGAGTAATGCAAGGAACAAAGATAATTTTTTATTTTATGATATAGTGAAAGAGAGACAATGGTGTAAATTGATGAGATATTGAGTATAGAGATGGGTATTTATATTATATATATAGACTATATAGAAACCTTCAAAAACTTTTAATTAAATTAAAATGGCGAAGTTGGAGCTTTTGAGTTCCGATCTTTTAAAAATAGCAAGGACTTGAGTCGTGAGTTTGACGAGTATAATAAGGAGTTCAAATATTGAATTGGTCAGATACTTCAGAGAAATAGAATTATAGATGAATAAAGACTCGCTTTTGAATTTGTTTATTAAACCTAGTCCCCAAAATGTATGGTAAAAATCATACCGATCGGAAATTATTATTTTTTTTACCAAAACCCGGATACGGATATATCCGGGTCCGGGAAAAAAAATCCCGGATATATCCGGTTCCGGGTTTTGTTATTTTTATATATTTTAATTCAATCTATTTTCTGGGCCGTTGATCTTGATGATCCAACGGCCCAGATCAAAAGTTTTTTTTTTATTTTTAAAAAACCCGGATATTTTGATATCCGGGTTACGTAATATCCGGATATCCGGGTTTAATCCGGTTGGAGATTTTGGGCATTAATTAAACCTGGCTAGCATTTTTCTTTACTTCATGGGACCTTAATTAGTCACGTCATATGACTTCAATTTCTGAAATTATAACTTGAATTTGTTTAATACTCAATTGAGTATTGGGGGACAGTCCACGGCACGCAATAGGCGACTCTGAGCAAAGTTGGGCCTGAAGACACAAAATAAGCCCAATCTTCTCAAAGAAAAAAAAAAGTCAAAATCTTTTATTTTGGGACCTTATAATCTTATTATATAGACAATAGTACAAGTAAAATCCAATCAAGCACTAACCAAATCAAAGTGATATGCAAAGAGAACGTTCTCGACTCGAGTTTTTGCAAGTACAAAATCGCACAAAATAATGAAATTGCTTAACAAATATTTTTATCTTACTTGTATAAATATTTTTTTCTTGCAATAAAATAATGAAATTCTTATCTTCCATCATCTATTAACTATTATAGCACCAATTAATAAAACCCTGAGCTGTTCTAAAAAAATTAATCAATCGATGACATTACTCCTATCAAAATGTATACGTATAGAGGTGGACAGAGTCAGAGACAATAATGCTAAACGACAAAAACAATATAAGAGAAATGATAAATCCAGGCAAAAGTACTTTGAAGTATACTAAATTCTATGGCATATTTCTAGTACTTTTATCACGATAAAATGGGTTTAGGAATATGCGGTGTAATTTTATATACTTCAAGGTATTTTTGCCTAGATTTACCCTAAAAGAAATAAGAAACGACATTTCTAGAAAACCAAAATTAGGGCATAACTCTAAAACGACAGTGTCTGCACAAACGACAACATAAGTAAAATGGAAAATAAACAAATTACACTTGTATAAAATTAAGAATTCATTAAATTAATCGCTATGCGGTAATACGGTGCATGTTATATTTTGATTTCGTGAATACATTACTAACATGAGACGCACAAAAGTCTTTTATATTAGAATATATATATATATATATATATATATATATATATGTGTGTGTGTGTGTGTGTGTGTGTGTGTGTGGAGAGTGCAGTGGAACATTCAAAATCGTGATCGATGTGGAAAAGATATCATGAAAAGCGAAATGATCTACTTATTAACTCGGGTCCATCTCATTTATTAATCACATTAGTAATGGACCTACTCCGTCTTAAATAATAATCGCTCTAATCGTGTCAATTCATTTAAATTATTTTACTTGATTCAGGTATATATAATTCACATCAAGTTAACTTAGCTAAATTTGATTATTTATATAATTTAAGATTTTAAGCTAATAGCAGTTTATATTTTTATCAATTGAATAACGTACTCAATAGATTAAAAAAATATGTAGTTTCATATATAGTAAGTATTAAAATACTTAATAATATATATATAAATAAAAGATGCACAAATAAATTAAAACAATTGTTCTTTAATCGTGTCTATTTGAATCCTATCTTGTGTTGTGTTCGGTCATGTTTACCGGCTGTTTTATTGTGGTAGACAAGATCAAACCTAAACCTGAGAGCATTGACCTAAGTTTATTTATATCTTATCGTAACTGTGTCATGTTTAATGTTTTACCGTAATTGTCAAATCTGTCTTCCTGATGCAAATTTTGCAACGTTAATTGTGTTAGGAAAACAAGAGTTTCTCGATATAAACTAGATACCATAGATTTTATGTCACTCTAAAACAACTACTGATTTGCAATTCTTATGCATTCGAGAATTAATAATTATGTCAGAACATTTGTTGGATCTTTACGTAGCAATATTAATTCGAATTTATTTATACATGATAAACAATCTTTCGAGGTGCTAATCGAATAAAGTTTGTAGAAACCTTCGAGAAAAGCTTTACACCGTGCTTATTGCAAAGAAGAGCGAGGAAGTTCGAAGCTTATAAATAATCAACGCTTCAAGACTCTTGAAAATTGAAATGTTGATTCTTTGTAAGCTTCGAACTTCCTCGCTTTGTAACATTAAGGCAATTTTTATGATTAATGTTATTTTAAATAATTACACTATATTTAATCTCTTGTAAAACTCTGAAGTAAATGCTTCTTAATCTTGTACATTCAAACAAAAAAAATCCGAATTAAAGATACGAGTAAATATTCTTATTGGAAATGAAAGACGTTAATTTATATTACGAAATAATATAAGTTGACCTCTGCATGCACGAGTAAATATATGACGAAGAGCTATTGACCAAACTTGATATAAACGACGATTAATATTCGGTAGTCTACGACAAATTAGACAACTTCGATCTTAAATAAGATAAATAAATAAATTTTTATTACAATGTACACTTAATTAAAGGTTTACATTTGCAACCCGTTTCAATGAAAGAATATTACAGATATTACAAAGAATCGTTATATTGGACCTAAATACAATACTACCATTGATTATGGTATAAATTATTTGTCTATACTTACCATCATAACTACAATTTCACCTTATGGCCTTGAGCTTCTCATGCCGAAACCGCAGCCTGAAACTCGGTTTCTCGGCGAGGAAGAGGAGGATGACGATGAGACATGGTACGGCCGGAGAAAACCTCACCGGAGATCGTGGCAGGGATTACTCCGTTGGGCGAAGACGGCGTGTTACTACCTTTCTGCAGCGACGATAGGAGCACGATCTCCCGGCGACCGGCGAATGCCATGCCATTGATCGTCGAGGGTATTACCGGGTTTGGCGCTGGGGGCGTGTTACGGCCCTTTTGCAAGGACGATAGCAACGCGATATCCCGGCGACCCGTGAAGGCCATGCCACCGATCGTCGAGGGTACTACCGGGTTCGGCGCCGGGGATGTGTTACCACCCTTTTGCAGCGATGATAGCAAAGCGATATCCCGTCGAGCGGCGAAGGCCATGCCATCGATCGTCGAGGGTCTTCTCGGGTTCGGCGCCGGGGGGAGGTTACCGCCCTTTTGCAGAGACGAAAGTAAGAGAACATTATCACTTTCCAGCACTCTGATAGCCTGAACATGGCTCAAACTCACAAAAACAATTGCGAGAAGCAAAAAAGCTTTGATGAAATGATGATTCATCGTGGTCTAGGGTTTGATATAGGGGACAAAAGAGAACTTTTTTCTTTTCCTGATTCAGTGAAAATGGTGTAAATCGATGAATTATGGAGTAGCTAGAGAGAGAAGGGTGTATATATAGTGCCATGAAAGCTTGAAAAAAAGCTTGAATTCAACGTAAAATGGCAAACATGTTTGCTGACTTGACTCTTGACGAGTATAATAAGGAATTACTTGAGATTTGAATAGGTCATAGAGAAATAAAATATAAATTAATTAATTAATAAAAACTCGTTTTTGAATGTGTTGTTGTTGATCTTAATATTTTTCTTGTGTGCATCAGCATGGGACCTTCCTCAAGAAGACTTCAATTCCTGAAATATTGTTACTATTTACTAATATATTTAAGGAGCTTATGTACTTCAAAAGGGGGAACAAATTAACAGTACTAGACTAGGAGGTAATAATTTTCAACATTTGACATAAATATATATTAATTTCAAAGGAAACATCAGAGACTTACAAATCGATACGAATTTTTATTTCTTTCAAATTAATATTAAATTATTAATATTCATTCAAATATATATATATATATATATATATTTAAAAAGGTATTTCATTTTAATTAAATTTATTATTAAATAATTAATATTAATAACTAATTTTTTAGTATAATTATTCACGAAAACTTCATTGGTATGCTAATCAGTAATCAGCACAATTCATAGCATGAGAACATGATGATCGAAATAATAAATTGTGCAATCTCATTGTCCAACTATTAATTTTCTCATTTTATTAATTTTTGAAGTATATCCATTATCCAATATTACGAACATCTTTAACACAAAAAAATCAATGTTTATCTTTATCCCATCAGAAGTCAGACTTTACACGTGCAGAAAATCAACCTAATAACATAAGGTTAATTGTGACAAATGTACTCAAGTTGTATTAAAGCGTTATGATTCAAGGGTTTTGGTAGATTAAATTAAATTGAACCTTCATGGATTAATTCCGTTTTATTTTAAGGGTTAATTGCGGTAAAAGATCTAATTTTTGGTCAAATACTCTGTTATGTATATAATTTCAGTCCATGTGGCTGCTAGCCATTGCCATGTGGCATGCCACGTAATTATTATTTTTTAAATGATTTTAAAGATATTATTTTTTAATTTTTTTTAAAATTTAATTATTTTCAATAATAACCAATTATGAATATTTAATAACCAATAATGAATATCTAAAATGAAAAATAATTATTCATTTTAGAAAGTGGGTCAAACGAAATAAATAAAGAAAAAAATAACCGTTCACAATTCAGTCAAGATCCGCCTCCAATCCGGTTCACGGGTGGAACGAAATCGCTTAATATGTTTAATAATAAGAACCAATAATAATCATATGATGTAAACAGTATGTATGTGTTTATCATGGAAACAAATAAATAATTTTTTGTTAAATATAAATATGACTACTATTTTTTTTATAAGTGGTGTATATTTAATTTTTTCTTGACTTTTTAAACAACATGTATGTTTTTATTGGTTATTATTATTAAACATATTAAACAATTTTATTCGAGCGTGAACCGGATCAGAAACGGAGTTCAAGTGAACGATGAACAGTGATTTTTATTTCGTTCAACCCACTTTATTAAAAATAAATAATTATAACCAATAATGAATATTGAAATTTAAATATTTTTTATTTGTTATTATTAAAAATTATTAAAAATTAAAAAAAATAAAAATTAATTTAAAAAAAAATATTTTTTTCCAAAAATTATTATAAAAATAATAATTACGCGGCATGCCACGTAGAAGCCAAGTGCTATGTGGCATGAAACATGGCAAATGCTAACAACCACATGGACTATTTTCTCGATCAACTCCCAAATGTCGAGTTTAGGTACTTTTACCGTCATTTACAGAAGCTATATATAACCGACCATTTGATCATATGTTGAGTCTTTTTGCCGCAATTAACCCTATCTTTAATTGTTCTTGCGAGAGCCGAGCTTTACTATAGACAAAAGAAATGTAGAAAATATATATTTATTCTATAAAAAATATTTTTTAAAGACTGGATTCGTTGATTATCCTCACGCTTATCCTTTTTTTTAGGCAAAAACTCACGCTTATCCTACCCATGCATGATTCTACCACAAAATAAAAAGTTATAAAAATTGAATATTTCAAGTGCCATTTCATTCGCAAGCACGTTGGAAATATAGTGTAACTCTTTTATAAGTTAGGAAAGCGTCCTTCAATTGGATTGGACCATGCATGCATAAAAATACGTACGTGGAATAATTAATCGTATCTTTGAGTACTAAAAAAAAAAGACAACGTGCTAAATTTCCCATTGAATTTTTCTGATTTGAAAGTCCATAATGAAGATATATTATAGCAAAAAAAAAAAAAAAAACTCATGATTATCTTTAATCTACACGGAAAAGCCGAAGGGGTCAAACTTAATTGTATATCGAACCATTGAAATTTTGGGAAATATACATATTCATGAAGAACAAGAGATTAATTAGAATAGCTTCAGTGGCAAGTATATATTATAATAGCCGTATTTACTACTATTTAGTCTTATTTGATATGAATTCAAGCATACATGTGGAAGCTCGCCACGTGTTGACTTGTTAAGCCATATTTTCCCATGTTAATAAAGATATTCAGGTTTGGCTTTTTTCCATTCTACAAATAGCTAAAGTTGTTTATATTTTAAAAAATTTAAAATATATTTGGCTTCTCCATTTATGAAATAGTAAGTCATATATCTATTATTTAAAATCTATATTTATTCTGGATTCGGCCTTTAACTGCCTATTAGCAGAAACGTTTAAGATTTTTCTAGTGTCAAAATAAGTAAAAATAAATTGAAATTATTGTTTGATGAAATAGAAAGAAAAAAAATTAATATTGCTTAAAAAACTTGCAGATATTTCGATACAATTAATTTTTTAAATTATAGTTTTTTTTGTTAAATAATACTCAAACTCAGACAAAAATTATAAAAAAAGTATTATTTTTGCATTATTACAAAAATTGAGGAGCCAAATTGTATATTTATTATATTTAAACAATTTTATTTCGTAGTTAGACATCTATTTTATAAATGACAGGCTTAATAAATAGATTTAATTTTAATTAATACTGCTGTTTCTTGTAAAAATGTTTTAATTGCCAAATATTAGTCTGGTCTTCATTTAATGTTTGACCAAAACCGAGTCACATATCGCTACAAGATCTTTTCTTCTAAAATGTAACTGTGACAGTTATAGTCGAATTAATATAGCTAACTATTCTGATAAACCCAAATAACAATTATTATAGGTGTTTTTTTTTTGGAATTTATAATAATTAAACAAAAGCCGGTTAGCCGGAAATTAAAAATTATTATTTATTATTAAAAAAAATTGAAGACGAGAAAGCGCACTTTAGCGGCATCAAACTCTCATAGGCAATTGCGCGCCCTTGGAGCACGCAAACATCAAAATAATGGCCGAAACTTTCCCGAGAAGTTTCTAACCATTATTTTTATAAATAGGAGACCCCTCCTATCAAATAGTAACTGATTCAAATGTATATGCCTAAAAACTTCGTCTCTACGTTGTCTTACTCTCGACTTCAAATACTCGACTAATGTGAATGTCGGAGTGGTTTACGGATGCTCTTGATGCGGATATCAAGATATCCTCTATTTAATTATTATTATATTATTTCCAGTTTAGTTAGGGTGATTTAAGGAATTTGTTTCCTCTTTTCTTGCTTTTCGGTTTAAACCCTAACTTTATATAAGAGTGGTGGATGTTATTTTATTTCTTCAGATTTGAATGAATAGAAAATTGAAGCTTTTGCTTTGAATTCCCGAGTTTCATACTCGTTGAGACGCGTTCTTGTGTTAATCCATAGTCCGCTCTACATCACCTCTCCATACCCCTATAAATATCATTTTTTTCTCATTTTTCAGGGATGAAAGAAAGAGGAGCAGGGCCAGAAGGAAGGCGGTGGTAAATATTCCCGGTTCTCCAAATTCAAAGATTTAAGATCCAAGCCCCCATGACCGTTAGATGGAAGTCCCAAGTCCCTAGAATCAAACTCTCAAGATCCAAGCCTAGTCTGACCGTTAAACGGAAGTTTCGGGTCTCCAGAATCAACGACTCAAGATCCGAGCCCAGATTGATCGTTAAAACGAAAGTCCTGAATCTCAAGAAAAAAGAATCAAGCTTCAAGCCCATTTTAGTCAACAAAACGTCGACATGCATGCCCGGACCAAAATAAAAATTGAGCCACTACATTATTATTTGATCTATTTTACGGCATCAACAATAATTATATAATTTTTAAATTTTGATAACTGAAAAATGAACAAACGAGCATATTGTCTCTGTATTTTAAGCTATTATTTTTAAACAACTTTATCTTAACCAAAATTATGCTTTTGACATTTTACCTTTAAAATAAAATATAAACAGATATTCAAATTAACTGGTAATTGTAGACTATGATAAAAATTCAGACGTGTATGTATAATTGTCATTCTTCAGAGTGATATGATATTATCATTTTTAACGACAAGGTAACAAATCTTGCTATATTTCATTAATTGTTAAAATTTTAATCCACATACGAATCATTTAATTTCGGTCACACAGTGTAGATGAATGTATTTTTTGTTTTGTTCTTATTTGAACCTTAAAATGTATAATAAAAATATTCTACAAAAACACAAGAAATGATTAATCAATATAAAAATACGAAATCATAATTATGATATAAATATATTTTAAACTCATAGTTAGAAAGAAAAAATAAATAATTCAATTCACATATATTTGTCCTTTGTTTTATTTTTGTTCTATTTCAGAATTATTTATTATATATATATATATATAGGCTTCAATATTTATTTATATTTGACACACATATATATAATATAGGCTTGGAAAAGTAATCCTCCTGTTATGCTAAAATTGATACGAAATATTTGGCTAGTATACCTAACTAAATTTGACAATATATATAATAGACTCATTTCCTCAAAAAAAAAAAAGTTTATTTCTATTTAAAAAAAATACTAGAAGTAAGCCACGAGGTAGGGAAAAAAAACAAGCCCCAAGCAGTGTGAGATTTAATTGACAAGGACAATATGTGTCAATTTTTGCAACATTGAAAAGGATAGAAAATTTAAACTATACCTTTCATAGTAATTTAATTATATATTTAATATATAATACATAAGCAGTGCCATCCAAAGTTGTGCATTGAAATATTTGGTATAGCAGCCAAACATTTCATATATAGCACACCTGCGTATATATGTGCTTAATTATATATATGCCAAAGCAAGACCTTTCTCAGCGATGTAATATTGACTTGGACTCATATACATCATCAATTGCTGATTATATATATTACAACACTATAAGTATATGACACATGATTAAAGTACTCTATAAAAATACGTGCTCATCAAGAAAGGGATAAGATACAAACAAATACTATCAACGTCTTAAATTTTGCATGACAATTAATTAGTTCCAACAATAAATGTATTTCTGCCGATCATACTAATTACTTAATTCCCCAATAAATTTACAAAAGGGAGTAAAATAACTCTAATTAATATCGATTACTCATGCAACATGGAAATTACAAACCCGCAAAATTATTTCTATATTCGCATGTCATAACGTTCGAATCCTTTACGTCAAGATACAAACTCAAATGCTCAAATCACTTAATTGACCGTAGCCCGAATATTTAAAAGAATAAATGCAATGTATAAATTGAAGAAAAATATTTCCAAATGTACATAACTAACAAATTGAAGAAATTTAACAAAAAAATACAGGGCAATTGACCCAAAAAATAAAAATATCCATAGTGACAAGAAAGAAAATGAAGCTATTCATGCATGCATGCACTTGAACGACGTCGTTTCGATCCTTCTTCACCGATTGCATGAGCCGGAGCCTCCTTGGTTTGGGACATTAGTGCATGGATTTGGACTAGAAGGGGTGTTATCACCCTTTGGCAAAGACTGTATCAGAAGCTCTTTCACCCATTTTTCTCTTTCCAATAATACTCTCGCTTCTCCGATCGTAGCAAAGGCAAACACAAGAGTCAGAACTAGTACCACCATGAAGATCGTTGTCCTTTGTGGAAACCCCATTTCAGTGAATATGGATGGAACAATTTTTTGTTTTTGTTTTTGGGTGTGATGTTGTTGTGGTTGGTTGGTGAGGTTGAAAGAGCTCGTTAATGGCGTATTTATAGTATAAGTGTGTGTTTGTAGAATAATATTATTCTTGTGGTTAGGGCTTGACCAGTGAGTTTATAGTGAGAAAAACATATGCAAGGTTTGACTGGGCTCTTAAGGTTTGAATAGAAATTATAAAAATGGAATCGATCAAAACACGGTAGCTTGGAACCCAATTTACATGATATATATTTCTAATTAATTAGGAAAGGCTTGATAATTTACTGATATTTTAGCCTAATTAGGACTGAATTTTGAAAGAGTTATTTGCACAAATGCTCCCATATTCCGTGAATTTTAGTTTGTAGCAAAATTGACCCTTTGTTCTTCGAAAAATGAAAATATTTCTCGCTCGTTGATATGAGTATATTTTACTTGAGATGATTTTTTTTCTTCATTTTTTTGTAATATTGGAACTTTCACCGCAATAGTTCCTCCGAAATTGGGCTTGTTATGCCGCGAACAAGCCCGCGTGATAATTATATAATCTTGACGAAAATAGTTTAAGTATTAATAATGTTCTGTTTGATAATTCCATACAATTTTTTATGTCTAGATGGCAATATGCAATTCTCATAAAAGCAGGGTGTCGCTGCGGTAAATTAAAGGTAACGGGGCAAAGTGCACTAACGCGCAAATTTTGGGTGTCATTTGTGCAAAATTACACTCATCTTTGAAACTGAGAAAAGAGAAATATTTTCTTATTGTTGACTAACAAAATGAATTTGTTGATTCGGACCAAGCCTCCTATATGTTTTTAGTAAAATATCATCTATTAAACGATAATAGTTTTACAATTTAAGATGTCAAATTGTTCTCGTACAGAATCCATTCAAAAACTACTAATCTATTGTTTGAGAATCAGAAGTCAAATTTGTGAAAAAGATAATTGTATTTTCGAGTACTAATTTCTAAATGTTCACTGTACAGCATGTTTTTTCTTTCCTTATCATATTTTTATTGTGATTCAAGATGAAAAAGCGTTTTATTTTCTTGCTTATATTAATGGTTGACTTTTTCTTCACTTGCACACCATGTAAACGTTTGTTTATTCTTTCTTGTTGACCAAGGATTTTTTTGTCCAGTCTTGCGATAAATTTGGATTTGAACTAGTTCCTTGAAAGTTCACTTTGAATCTTATACTAAGCTAACGGGGAACTATAATAAACTAAGCTTTCGGCATTTGTTTTAGAGAAATTAATCGAGGATAAATCTTCCTGGGAAAAATTGCCACACCATTTAATTTAAGGTACTGAATATGGGCCGTTTCGACAATGGCAAAGTCTCGCAAAAGCAGCTTGGAGAAGGCCGAGAAGTCGGCAAGAACCGGCCGGAATACCAAGAAAGTGAAGGCTGAGGCGTTGGCGAGCGCTGGCCGGGAAACTAGGAAAACGAAGTTCAAAATGTCGGCGAACGCTGACCGGGGCGCCAGGGAAGTGAAGGCCAAAATTGACGGGGACAGTAGTGAGCTAGAAAGGCAGGTCATGGAGGCATAGATGGAGGTGGAGACAGAGATGAATCCCATGCCGGCAGATTTCTAGTTCCGGTGGGTTCGAAGCCGGCGAAGCGCCCACCTCGCAGAATCCGAGTCAAAGCTTCGTTGGCTCGTCGATTTCCGCGAGCGAGATGGTTGACCGCTGGCTGAGACCGTACAATGCAAAGAGCACGCGGTCGTCGAAACCGAACGGAGACGAAGTAGAAGCCGAAGAGGACTGGCAAGCGAACTGCCATAACTGTCGAGCCAAAGTTGATGGTGTCATTTTATTACATCTTCGATAATGCTTATGTCAGGCTGAAAAAAGCCAACTCGATTATATCACGAGGATCATCAAGTTTTTTAAGGTGACCATGGCAATTAGCTCTATTATTTCACAATGTTGGTTACCACATAGAACAATTGCCAATAGAACACGAAAGAATAGAAAAAGATGAAAATGGAAAAAAAAATGTTTTAAGTACTGGATTGATAATTGAAGCAGTATACAATAAAAGTACACAATAATGAAGTTAAAGGAAAACTACTTACACGCCAAGGTATTAAAGGAAACATTTGTAAGAACTCTAGTAACTAATACGATTACCCAACAAATTCCTTAAACAAATGGGAAGACTAAACCAAATTCCTTGACTTTCCCATTGGCGGAACCAAGATTCATGTATAGGGGGGCCGAAAAAAATTCTCTATTATATTTTTCACTTATATACGTATGTCTATAATATTTTATATTGGCTTTTTGGTGTTTCATTTTTTGATATTTTTCATTTAAATTGTGATCAGTATAATGACATATGAGTACTCAATTTCTAATTTGACATTTTTGACCATTATCGATGATAAAAATAAAGTTGATATGGATGAAAGTCAAATAGTGATGCCTCATCAACTATATCTATTGACGGTTGTTCAAGTAACAAAGTTGAAGGTATTCAACTATTTGATCGACAAGATCAACAATCCTTCTTTCTAAGAAATCCAAAATGGCCTTTTTTAAATCTTTAATCTATGTGTGGAGCAATGTTTATTGGCCTTTGCATTGGACATTCTCTTTCTAAAGTCACGCGTTTTACGATTTAGTCGTTGACATGAGCCATTGTGTTTACCAAAGACTCAAATTAAATCACCTTGAAGCTCTGGTTAGGAAAGAGCACGCTAAGGAATCTTCTTCTTGCGGTAGATTGAAGCCAATCAAGCCAAATTTATTTAATAACTTTCACCTTTGTTTATCAAAGAAAGAAAATTGTGATCTGTATAATGACATAAGTACTCAATTTCTAAGTTGACGTTTTCGACCATAATCGATGATAAAAATAAAGTTGATATGGATGAAAGACAGTTAGTGATGCCTCATCAACTATATCTATTAACGGTTGTTCAAGTAACAAAGTTGAAGGTATTCAACTATCTGATGGATAAGATCAACGATCATTCGTTCTAAAAAATTCAAAATAACCTTTTTAAATCTTTAATCTATGTGTGGAGCAATGTTTATTGGCCTTTGCATTGGAGATTCTCTTTGTAAAGTCATGCGTTTTAAAATTTAGGTTGTTGACATGAGCCATTGTGTTTACCAAAGACACAAATTAAATCATCTTGAAGCTCTGGTTAGGAAAGAGACCGCTGAGGAATTTCTTTCTTTGATAAACAATGGTGAAAGTTATGAAATAAATTTGGCTTGATTGTTACGGGGACCCTAACAAAGTAAAGAAATCAGTTTTACACTTTAAGACCGATCAACGGGTTATGATGAGAGCGAAGAAACATGGGAAGCTACTAATGGCCTTTAGGTGAAAGGTTGCAAGAAAAAATTGAAAGAAATTGTTATAAAGGGAACATTAGTAAAATGATTCAATAATCACTTGACATTGACTTTCATTAGGAATGAAGGACACAAACTCACATGATTATATAATTTTCAAAGTTTGAATCACGATGGTTTCACCTAATCTGGATTCGGAAGTTCTTGAAAAGTGGATTCTTGATTGCAATATGTATTATGACATAAAGTACACACATTCCAATTTGATATGTTTTTTACTATTGAGAATGATAAATATAAAGAAGATATTGATAAAAAAACAAACTAGTGATGCATCATTAACTATATCTACTTATAATGGCTTAAATGAAAAATTTGAAGGTGCTCAACTATCAATTTGACAAGATTCTACAATCTTTCGTTAAATTAAAAACCCAAAATATGACCCTTTCAAATCTTTATTTTGGGTGTCGCGCAATGCCTATTAGCTTGTGCATTATCTTTCTAAAGTCAAGTTTGTTGCAAGATGGGCCGTTAAAATCAACTTGTATGCTTACCAAAGTCTCAAATTCAAACCACCTTACAACACAGGTTACGAATGAGCATATTGAGGACTTTCATTCTTTCCTAAAGGAATGGATGAAGTTATGCAATAAATTTGACTTGATTGGATAGCTACCGCGAGAACAATATTCCATTACCGAAAGTAGTGTAAAAAAAGATAATTATGAAGATAGTCCAATTTATGGAGACAAAATGAGGTACAACAACTTTTACCAGTTTTTCACAGCGATCATAAAAAAGTAAGGAAATGCGAATTAAATTTTAAGATCCGATGGCAGAGTTTTGATGAATATGAAGACATGTAGGAACCTGGTGATGGTTTAGGTAAAGGAAAAATGAAAGAGTTCGTTAAAAATAACCAATGTTATTAATTGATTCCGTTACCAAGTAACATGGAATTTCTTCAAATACGTAGAACACAAATTCACTCGATAGTATAGTTTTCAAAGTTCGAATTGCGAAGGTTTTACCCTATTTGGATTCAAAGTGAAAGAATACTCGATTCCCGATTGTGATTCGTATTATGACATGAAAAAATACAACTAACTCTTGTAAAATCATCTCAGGGAAAAAAACATCCATCTCTCTGATGAGTTTGATTATTGTCATTTTTCCAACAGTATGGTTATTGAGTTGCTTTGTTTTTCCTCTGCTTTCTGAGTTTTGTACTTCGGTTTGTTTATAATGGAAAGAGGAACTATATATATATATATATATATATATATATATATATGTGTGTGTGTGTGTGTGTGTGTGTGTGTATGTGTGTGAGGGTGTGTGAGTGTCTGTGTGTGTGTTTAATCACTTGGAAACTATACATACTTTTTTATATAGAAAATGGAACTACACATATGTTTATTAGATCACTTTAAAAGTTACCGCTATGATCTAGTTATTATAGTGATACTTAATCAAACATGTATAGATTGATATGTTCAATAAAGTTACCATGGCTTAGTTTTTTTTTAATATATTATTAATGTTATTATGATTTATTTTAGAATTAAAATAACTATGACGAAAAAAAGAAGCAAGAGGATTCCTGGCCCGAAGCACATAAGAGGACTTACTAGTGACGATCTTACAATATGTATCCTCGAATCTAATAATGATACATGTATACATTTTAGATAATATTTTGCTGCATAATTAAATTTTGAATTGTGAATTAATTGATAATATGTTTCGTGGTCCTACATTGAATTTTTAATTGGACAAGGAATCGAAAATGCAACCCGAGGGAGCTGTATTAAGGTTATTTCCAGACAAATGTAACGTGAATTTCGTGGAACCTTCTGCTACTTACTTCGCCACAGAATGTGGCATAATAATTAGACAAAATATTTTGCCGGACGTGCATAGGTGGTCACGCGTGACGAAGTCGAATAAAGATCTCATGGTTAAGAGTTTGGATGTAGGTTTTCATACTAAGGTACTATATATAAATAATACATTTTATAATTAATATTTATATTATTATGTTTGTGTTTTATTAGAAAAAGTTCAGAATCAAATGGAATGATGTAAAAATTATGAAATATGTGCATCAACAACTTCATGACCAATGGAAGAAAACGAGATCTAGTTTCAATAAATATTGGAAAAGTAATCATGGTTATCAAACAAAACAGTAGCTAGATAAATGATTGATTCGCCAGGTGCTTCGACACAGGATTGGAACTCCTTTTGCGATTACTGGGAGCTCGACAAAATTGAGGTAATTCATAATAATAGTTTCGATACACTTGCCATGTTTTATTTTCTTGTTTATATATGTTAGTTGGCAATTTGTGCAACCCATCTTTTAATTAACCTTCCTTATTTCCTTGCTTATTGTTTGTGTGTAATTTTTATGTCCTTGAACTTGCAACTACAACTAGTAATTATTTATTGTTGCATTATTTGTTCTGTCATTTTTCAAGAATATTCTAAGAAAATGTAAGTAAATAAAAAAAGTGATGCATACGTTCAGAGCCAAAGTGGGTCAAGAAATCTCTGAGATACTTGTCACCGGATTATGGTAAGATTATAATTATAATCAATTTGAAGTTAAATTATAATTTTGGATACTGATGTGGTTCAATATTTCTAAAGGTTGAAAATGGTAATTCTGCTCCAAGTCCGCTAGAAGTGTATCATAAAATGCATTATAAGAATGGATGGCTGAATGCGTCTGCAGAAAACGAATATGTAAGTTAATTCGATGCGTTTTATTTATTATCATTATTATAAAATTGAACATTAATTTACTTGGTCTAGGATCGTATAATCATACACCGAGATGCTGTTATATCTGCATTGCCAAAGGATGTTGAGCTTACACTTGAGTTAAATTGAGAAATAGAAGAAAAATATTTGCGGAGTATTCGTGCTAGAGATAAAACAACAAGTTCAGGTTGGGATACAGGTTTTGGGCATACTCTGAATAAAATAGATCAACTGGATGTGGCAAAATTCAGAAATGTCAATCAAGACTCTGATGATATGCAAAAGGAATTAGATAGATTGAAAGCGAAGCTACTTCGAGCGAAGCGTAAAGAGGAGCAATTCGAAGCCTGTTTGCAGTAGCTGAATCTAACTTTTGAGTTTGCACCTTCAACTTCATCTTCGATTTCAGCTTCGACTTCGGCTTCGACGATGAACGAGGAAAGTAGCGGCTATGAAAGTTAGATAACTTCTATATAGTTTTAGCTATTATATTATTTATGCTATATGTGTAGTGTGTGTTCGTTTAAATGCTAAGTTTTTTGGACAACTTTTTAATTTTAATGATTGATTTAAATCTTTTTTGAGAATCTTTTTTTTTCTTTGTTCTGTATGATAGATAAAGAAAAAAAGTGTATTAAAATATCATGTAATTGTTTATAAAAATTGGTTATTTATTAAATGACAAAATGAGCATTTGACAATTGAATATTCAATTGTCGACAATGTGTTGCAAAGTTTCAAAAACTAATAAATCAGTTACTGAATTGCACATCATAAAGCTTTAAATACTCATTTTCGGTTGTCAAAATGGTCGGAAATTTAAATCTATACTTTTAGAAATTGATTTTTTAGTTGCTAATATGCATACCGGAATAAATTTTCAAAACTGATAATTAAGTTGCTTATAGTCTTTTTCCGGCGAAAAAATGGCCGGAAACTTATACTTTTGGAGACTGATTGTTTAGTCTCTCTCAGTTGCTAAATGCACAAGTGACAACTAAAATTGTTCAGTTGCAAATGGTACTTTTAGCCACTAGGTATTAGCAACTAAACTCAGTAACTGTTTTTTCAGTATCAAAAACATTTTACCAACTAATTTGAATTGATAACAACTTATTTAATAGTGGATGAAAACGTTATTTTTACTAGTGAAAAAAATATGATGATTAAGGTGGTCCAATTCCTAGAGACGAATTTGTGGTAGAATAACATTTGCAGTTTGTTACGGGGACCCTAGCAACGTAAAGAAATCATGTCTATACTTTAAGATCCGATCGACAGGTTATGATGAAATCGAAGAAACATGGGAAACTACTAATGGTTTAGGTGAAAGGTTGCACGAAAAAATTGAAAGAATTTTTTATAAAGGGAACAATAATAAAATGATATAATGACCACGTGACATTGACTTTCTTCAGAAATGAAGGACACAAACTCACACGATTGTATAGTTTTCAAAGTTTGAATCACGATGGTTTCATCCAATATGGATTTTGAAATTCTTGAAGTACTGATTGCAATCTGTATTATGGCATGAAGTACTCACATTCCAATTTCATGTTTTTTTACTATTGAGAATGATATATATAAAGTAGATATTGAGGAAAAGCAAATTAGTGATGCATAATTAACTATATCGACTTATCATGGTTCAAATGACAAATTTGAAGGTGCTCAACTATGAATTTGACAAGATTCTACAATCGTTCATTAAATTAAAAACCTAAAGTATGACCTTTTAGGATCTTTATTTTGGGTGTGGCGCAATGCCTATTAGCCTGTGCATTTGAAATTATCTTCTAAAGTCAATTTTGTTGCAAGATGGGCCGTTAAAATGAACTTGTATGCTTACCAAAGTCTCAAATTTAAACCACCCTACAACACAGGTTAGGGATAAGCCAATTCCTGATTGTGATACGTATTATGACATAAAATATAAATAATTCTAGTGATGAAGGGTAAAAAAACGTCCAGCTCTCTGATGTGTTTAATTATTGTCATTTTTCCAACAGTATGGTTATTGAGTTTTTTTTCCTCTGCTTTATGAGTTTTGTACTTCGATTTTTCAATAATGGAAAGAGGACCTACATATATATATGTGTGTGTTTGATCATTTTGAAACTATACATCCTTTTTTTTTAAGGAAAATGGAACTACACATAGTTTTAATAGATCACTTTAAAAGCTATTGGTATGATCTTGTTATTGTAGTGATACTTAATCAAACATGTATAGATTGATATGTTCAGTAATGTTACTGTGGCTTAGTTTAATATTTTTTTATTTGATTAATGTTATTATGATTTATTTTAGAATTAAAATAACTAAGACGAAAAAGATAAGCAAGATGATTCCTGGCCCGAAGCACATAAGAGGACTTACTAGTGACGATCTTACAACATGTAGCCTCGAAGCTAATAATGATACATGTATACATTTTAGATATATTTTGCTGCATAATTAAATTTTGAATTGTGAATTGATTGATAATATATTTCAGAGGAACGCCGAACTCGTGGTCCTACATTGAATTTTAAATTGGACAAGAAATTGAAAAAGCAACCCGAGGGAATTGTATTAAGGCTGTTTCTAGACAAAAGTAACGTGAAATTTGTGGGACCTTCTGCTACCTACTTCGCCACAGAATGTGGCATAATAATAAGGCAAAATATTTTGCCGGACGTACATAGGTGGTCACGTGTGCCAAAGTCGAATAAAGAGCTCATGGTTAAGAGCTTGGAGGTAGGTTTTCATACTAAGGTACTATTTATATAACTAATAAATTGTATAATAAATATTAATATTATTATGTTTGTGTTTGTGTTTTATTAGAAAACGTTCATAATCAAATGGGAGGATGTAAAATTTATGAAGTACGTGCATCATAAGCTTCATGACCAATGGAAGCAAACGAGGTATAGTTTTAAGAAATATTTCAAAAGTAATGGTGGTCAATCGAACAAAACGGTTGCTAGATCAAGGATTGATTCGCGATCTGCTTCAACACAGGATTGGAATTCCTTTTGCGATTATTGGGAGCTCGATAAAATTGAGGTAGTTCATAATAATAGTTTCGATAAACTTGTCATGTTTTATTTTCTTTTTTATTTATATTAGTTGGCAATATGCAATTCATCTTTCAATTAACCTTCTTTATTTCCTTCACATTGTTTGTATGTAATTTTTTTATGTCCTTGAACTTGCAACTACAAATAGTAATTATTTATGGTTGCATTATTTGTTCTGTCATTTTTCATAAATATTTTATGAAAATGTCAGTAAATCGAAAAAGAGATGCATACATTCCAAGCCAAAGTAGGTCAAGAAATCTTTCAGATCATTGTCACTGGATTATGGTAAGATTATAGCTACAATCAATTTGAAATGAAATAAAAAATTTGGATACAGATGTGGTTCATCATTTCTGTAGGTTGAAAATGGCAACATTGCTCCAAGTCTGCTAGAAGTGTATCATAAAATGCATTACAAGAATGGATGGCTCAATATGTCTGCAAAAAATAAATATGTAACAGAATTTGATGCGTTTAATTTATTATCATTGATCATTATTATAAACTTACATTAATTTACTTGGTCCACGATCGCATAATCAAACACCGTAATGTTGTTATATCTACATTTTCAAAGGATGTTGAGCTTACACAAGAGCTAAATCGAGAAATAGAAGAAAAATCTTTGCGCAGTATTCGTGCTATAGACAAAACAATGAGATCAGGTTGGGATATAGGTTTTGGGCCTACTCTGAATAACAGAGATCAACTAGATGTGGCAAAATTTAGAAATCGCAATCAATACTCTAATGATATGCAAAATTAGTTAGATAGATTGAAAGCGAAGTTACATCGAGCGAAGCATTAATAGGAGCAATTCGAAGCTTGTTTGCGGCAGCTGAATCCAACTTTTGAATTTGCACCTTCAACTTCATCTTCAATTTAAGCTTCAACTTCGGCTTCGACGACGAACGAGGAAAGTAGAGGTTATGAAAGTTAGATAACTTCTATCTAGTTTTAGCTATTACATTATTTATGTTATATGTGTAGTGTGTGTTCGTTTAAATAATGCTAAGTTTTTTGGACATAATTTTAATTTGAATGATTTTCTTAAATCTATTTTGAGAAATTTTTTTCTTTGTTATGTATGATAGAAAAAGGAAAAAAGTGTATTAAAATATCGTGTAATTGTTTATAAAAACCGGTTATTTATTAAATGACAAACTGAGCATTTGACAATTGAATATTTAGTTGTCAAAATTGTGTTGAAAAGTTTCAAAAACTGATAAATCAGTTACTGAATTGCACATCATAAAAAATTAAATACTAATTTTTCATTTGTCAAAATGGTCGGAAATTTAAATCTATACATTTAGAAATTTATTTTTCAGTTGCTAATATGCATACCGGAAAAAATTTTCAAAACTGATAATTCAGTTGCTGATAGTCTCTTTCCGTCGAAATAATGGCCAAAAACTTATACTTTTGGAGACTAATTGTTTAGTTTATCTCAGTTTCTAAATGCACAAGTGGCAACTAAATTTGTTCAGTTGCAAATGGTACTTTTAGCCACTAAGTATTAGCAACTAAACTCAGTAACTGAATTTTCAGTATCAAAAACGTTTTAGCAAATGATTTGAATTTATAACAACTGATGTAATAGTGGATGAAAACGTTATTTTTACTAGTGAAAAAAAGATGATGATTAAGATGGTCCAATTTCTAGAGACGAATTTGGGGAAGAATAACATTTGCAGTTTGTTATGGGGACCCTAGCAACGTAAACAAATCATGTCTATACTCTAAGATCCGATCGACCGGTTATGATGAGAGGGAAGAAACATGGGAAACTACTAATGATTTAGGTGAAAGGTTGACGGGAAAATTGATAGAATTTGTTATAAAGGGAACAATAATAAAATGATTTAATGACCACGTGACATTGACTTTCTTCATTAATGAAGGACACAAACTCACACGATTGTATAGTTTTCAAAGTTTGAATCACGATGGTTTCACCCAATATGGATTTTGAAGTTCTTGAAAAGTGGATTCCTGATTGCAATCTTTATTATGACATGAAGTATTCACATTCCAATTTCATATTTTTTTACTATTAAGAATGATATATATAAAGTAGATATTGACGAAAAACAAATTAGTGATGCATAATTAACTATATCGACTTATAATGGCTCAAATGAAAAATTTGAAGGTGCTCAACTATCAATTCGACAAGATTCTACAATCGTTCATTAAATTAAAAACCTAAAATATGACCTTTTAGGATCTTTTTTTTAGGTGTGACGCAATGCCTATTAGCCTGTGCATTTGAGATTATCTTCTAAAGTCAAGCTTGTTGCAAGATGGGCCGTTAAAATGAACTTGTATGCTTACCAAAGTCTCAAATTCAAACCACCCTACAACACAGGTTAGGGATAAGCCTATTGATGACTTTCATTCTTTCCTAAAGGATTATGTGAAGTTATGCAATAAAGTTTACTTGATTGGCTCTAAGCTACCGCGAGAACAATATTCCATTACCGAAAGTAGTGTATAATGATGAAGATAGTCCAATTTATGGAGACAAATATGAGGTAGAACAACTTTCACCAGTTTGTTACAAGGATCATAACAAAGTAAGGAAATGCGGGTTACATTTTTAAGATCCGATGATGGTTTAGGTCGAGGAAAAATGAAAGAGTTTGTTAAAAATGGGCAATGTTATTAAATGATTCAATTACCAAGTAATGTGGACTTTCTTCAAAGGTGAAGAACACAAATTCACTCGATTGTATAATTTTCAAAGTTTGAATTGCGAAGGTTTAACCCTATTTGGAATTGAAAGTGAGAGAAAACTTGATTCCCGATTGTGATTCGTATTAGGACATGAAGTACTCAATTCTAATTTAATGTTTATGATTTTGATGGTGATAAAGTGGATAATAATAAAAACTCAAAATAGTGATGCCTCATCAACTAGTATTTCAAGAAGAAAAAAAGTTGAAAAGTGTTCTATTATCTAATGGTCAAGATTCTACAATCGCTCGTTCGGAAAAATCCAAAATGACCCTTTTGGATCTTTATTCTAGGTATGGTACAATGTCTATTGGCATTTGCATTAGAGCTTCTCTTTCTAATGTAAATCTTGTAACGAGATGAGCCATTGACATGAAACCCATACGCTTTCAAAAGTCTCATATTAAACTACCATGAAGCTCAAGTTAAGAATAAATTTGCTCGGGACTTTTTTTTTTTTTTGCTAAAGAAATGGAGAAGCTATTCAATTAATTTGACTTGAGTAGGTCCAAGTTACCATAAGAAGAAGATTCCACTACCTAGCAGTTCCAAGAAAGATGATGATGTAGGTGCTCTAGTTTCTGGAGACACATTCGAGGTAAAACAAATTTTAGCAGTTTTATAAGAGGATCCTAACTTAAAGTAAAGTAATTGAGGTTACACTTTAAGATTCGATGATTCAGTTATGATGACAGTAGTAAATTGAAAACATGGGAACCTGCTAAGGGTTTAGGTAATCATGAGGAAAAATTGAAAAGTTTGTTAAAAAGAATACAGTAGTAAATGATTCATTACATTGTGACGTTGACTTTCTTTATGGAGTTCCATCGTCCGAAAGAATTAGTGAATTTTACCGCTTCTAGATATTTGTCGTTCAACGACACAAAAAATCTCCAAACGCAAGTATACATAGACATCATTCAATTCTTGAAGTGAAGATATACATTGATGATAAACGTCATGGACCTTATTAAGTTTGTGGAAAACGCCCCAAGGAATTAGTGAATTTTACTGCTTCTAGATATTTGTCATTCAATGACACAAAAAATATCCAAACGCAAGTATACATAGACATCATTCAATTCTTGAAGTGAAGATATACATTGATGGAAAACGTCATGGACCTTCTCATGTTTGTGGATGTTTTCCTTAGTTGATACACCATTGTTCGTGTTATTTCAATAAATTATCAAGCTGGGCTTGGAATGATGGTTGCGGGATCTTATAGGTTTCCTTTAATCAGAATGTGTGTCTTCTTGTGGGGAGAAATGACGACAATATCCTATACACGGTACTCGTGAGGTTTCAAATCAACGATTAGTTCCCAAAGAATTTGAGGATGTCTTGATGGCATAAATAACAATAAAGTTCGTCTGTTGAAACCTTCATTGTACCTTATAGACGATTTCACCAAACTTCCCTCTGTTATACACATTTAAGATCACGATGAACAATGTATAAGGTGGAGCCGTAAAGTAACTTTCAAAAGTACACCAATTTAAGAAAACACCAGGTGGTGGGTTTCTAAAATTACCTTCTTAATGAGTCCTATATCATATTCGATCACTGGGCGCTGAAACTTAATAAAGATTATTCGGAGCGGGTTAAAAAAATCCTAGAAAATAAATGAACTAATTTTAGTGATCTTGAGGGTGTTTTCGTTGGTCTTGAGAATAAAATATTTTTGGAAACTTTAATTAAAATCCCTCTCGTTGAAAACCAATGGTTCCGGACTATATGTTAACTATTTCAAAGGAGTATTATTGCATCCATTTGATTCGGTATCATGCAATGAGACCATTATTGTTGTTGTCACTAGAGTAGGGCCACTCAATCAAGGGATTATCCATCCAGAACAAGATCGTGTGCTCACAATTTATGAGTTAGCCCGATTACTGGGTTTTCCATCCTTCTACCACCTTTTTGGGCCAGTAAAGGAGAGGTATTTTCAAGTGAAGAATTCAGTGATTGTGCCTATGGGCATCACATTGGGGATATTTCTTGATGCGAATTAAGCGAAGGGCTCACATCGGTCGAGTCTACAGATGATACATGAACATGGGAAAATACATGAGTGTTTATACAACGAACATATGATTGTTTAATGAGACTTATTACATATTATTCTGGAATGTTTTGTAGGTGAGTATATACTGCATGTTATATGTGTACGTCGTACTGCATGCTTGAGCATATATAGAGCATGTTTAAAACTCGAATTGCTTTCTTTATGGAACAAGATAAGGTAAAAACTAAACAATGTTCACCTCATCGTAGATGACTAACTCGCCAAGATATTGGGATTTTAGGAGTACTGCGCAGGCATGTGAGGGGATGGTGCATAACCTTCTCACAAGTAATATTATATATTGAGTAAACTTTTATATGGCAGAGGCTAACTGATGCCGGTCAAACAATGATATTGGAATACATTGCCAAGTAATGGTGTGGAATATTTAGAATTTACTGTTGTCTATTGTATCTCATGCATTCCACGTATTATTAGCTTCTCTTACTTTCAATTCAGGTTACAATAAGAGTTAATTCAGATTTTATAGTTTTGTTTTTCCCCTATATATATTTTCATGAACGAGATTATTTGAGCATTTTTTGAATATTAATGAAAATCGAGCTTTAATTGCTTAATTATAGTGTTTCGCCCTTTCCTATTTTCCTAGTCTACATAGTGAGAAATACAAGTAAGAGGTTATTCAAAACAAGTAAAATGTGGGAGAGAGGATAAAAGTAAAACCATGGTGAAGGATTGAGCTCATAAATTTATGTCTTTTGAGGGAAGAGAACCAAATCTTTGAAAATGAATTCAATGATAAAATGTCATCCAAATCCATCTTCCGTAGCTATCTCCGACTTGCTTAATAGAAATCAGATGAAAAACATTTTGGATTATATTTGTTAAAAAAAAAGCAACTTAAATAAAAATTGAGCAATGTTGAGGGATTTAAGTGTCAAATACTCGAACGTTGGAGCGCATCTAAGATTACAAATATTTCCCCAATACATTCCGACGTTACCAAATAACTAAAACTTAAGTGTGAGCTTTACGAAAATTGAAACGATTTATCGTCAATGTTATAAATTAATTTACAGTCGAACAATGTTGAATGATTGACAATTCATTTAATGTTTGTCCGAGGCCATATTCTTCGTAATACCTATTTAATTTGCTTATCGTATTTTGAAAATACAAACTCTTATTTGTTTTGCTATTATATTTTTATGGACGGGGACTATATCACAAAATTTCTTTGATACATCATATCCATATTTGCGTTGGTGATTAGATTTTTAACATTAATGTTCCCTTCTTGATTTCGTGTTCTTGAGAGGGTTAGTGATTACACATCACATCTTGATCAAAATTAATCAAATCTAAGGTGAAATAAACTGCTACAGAACTTGAGTTTGTGTTTAATATTCATTTGATTGCAAGCCACTTTCCAAGACATTACAGATATATGATCAAGATTTGTTAATGCGAGGATTTTATTTTTATTTTTAAGGGATAATAGTGGCAAAAGTGGTCAAAGTTAGGCTAAGTGTGCAAATAAGTGGCCAAACCGATTTAATATCGGCATAAGTAGCCAAAGTTTACCGAACCGTGGACAGTACAAATTCCATCCATTTCATGTCAACGCCGTTAGCCACGTCATTTTCACAAGTGTTGAGCTTTGGCCACTTATTTGCACACTCAGCCTAACTTTAGCCACTTTGCCGCTATTATCCCTTATTTTTTACGTGCCAAAGTATTTTTTAGGGTTTATCTAGATATTTTTTGTTATTTTTTTTTTCTTTTTCTTAAGATTTGACTAAAACTTTTTCCGAAAGAACTGATTCCGTTTTTAAAATTTAGAACGCTGAATATCACTCTCAATTTTGAAAACATTAAAATGTGTTATCGGTTTCACATGTATTTTACGATCATAGGATTTGACATAAAACGTCTATATACTTAATTGTTAGGGACCATTAGATTTTTTAAAGGAGTAAGTACGAAATGCTCATTTAGCCACAAGTTTTTTTTTTTAATTACTCATTGTGTGCATTAAAATGAACTAAAATATGTATGTTTTAATACGTTTGTACAAAATAAAAATTTCGTTAATAATGTTGGCCTAACATTGTTAGTTAGAGTCGAGGCTAAAATCGAGACTTTGTAATATTATTTTATTGAGATATATTTAATTGTTAGAGACCAAAAATTTTGTTTAAGGAAATACCCATTTAGCCACAATATATATTTTTAGAAAAATTACTCATTATGTGTATTAAAATGTACCAAAATGGGTAGTGTTTTAAAAACTTTGTAAAAAAATGATAATCTCGTTAATAATTTTGGCCTCATTGATAGTTAGAGCCGGGACTAAATCGAGACTTAGTAATATTATTTTATTGAGATTATTAATTTAAATGAAATTTTAATGGACGAAGTAGTATTTCGGTCTATAATGCCAAGGCTTCGTGGTTAAATAGTTTGGCACACCAAGATACCATTGTTTTAAAAAAATAAAAAAAATAATAGTAGCATCAATGATTTGATATGGGTTTTGAGATTAGTGAAAGTGACTAATACCATCTTGTTCTATTTCTTGTTCCGTAAGATGGTTTTCTTTTTATTTTTTCTATTTCGACCCCTAAATCATGATCAGGTAATTTGTACAAGGCCGAGAACCTCAAAAATTTGTTAGTACTGTCTATCCCGTACCCTGGTGAACCAAACAGAGCGTAAGTCTTCCAAGCATGGAGAGGCTAAACTAAACACTAGTAACCCCTACATTTTGCGCAAAGTTAACAAAAATGGTTTTTTCGTAAGTTATGTGTGGTGATTTCAAATGACTAAGTCCATAAAAGCATGGTACAATAAAATTTCATAAAATTAATAATATTAATAAAATAAAATAATGGTCCCTGTTAAGGTCAGATTTTGTCAAATCTCTCCTTAACACTATTGATGTCGTTTTACGTAACAAACGACATAAAATAGAAGCAAGATAATTTGAAGATTCTAGGCCCACCAGAAAACATGATGAATTAAAGCCCAACGAGCAAAGCCCATAAGAAGTCATCAGCTGACAGAGCCCAAAACCTCATTGCGACAAGATAGTTCATCGGGTGGAATTTCATCGAAGAAAGGTCTCATCGAGAAAGCCAAATCGAATTAAAAGAAGAAGTTATTCGAGATCGTGAGAAAGGAGGAAGGATAGCTCATTCAGTTGATGATTTCGTGGGATATCCAACGCAAATAAGGGAGTTTAACAACGATCATGGCAAAACAGAAGGAAACCCTAGCAAGATTCGTGGGAATAATCTAGAAGACCTTCAAACCTATAAATACGCATGCAGACTCAATGTAAATTTATTCAGTATCCAATATATCGTGAGTTAGAGAGAGTTATTCTTGAGTCTTTGAGTTTGCTTATTCGTAGTATTTTCGATCTCTCTAGAATCATAGTGTGTAACCTTCGATTGTCCGAGCTATTAAACGGAAGAAACCGGGTCCTCTCGGAATCACAATAAATCAAGGATATTCGTATTTTCATAATTATTTGTGTTATTCCGATTCTCTTTGTGACTGCAAGGCGATAAAAATTGCCCTCTACAGTTTGGCGCCCACCGAGGGGGCTTTGTTTCTTTCTATCGCACAGCCAGGAAATCGAAGAGAGGAGGGAGGATGTCAGCCGAGGAAGCCAGCTCTGCTCAGGAGCAGGCCATGCAGCGAATGCAACAACAGCTGGCCAAAGCCATCGCGAAGATGACAGAGGTCACCAACAAAGCCGAGGAATCTGCCCGGAGAATAGAGGAGCAAGCCGTGGAGAACAGACGCCTCGCAAGCCTCCTAGAGCGCGCGGAGAGACCACGTCCGACAAACCAAATAGCAGAATCGACCGCACGAGGAGCCGGAGGGAGCGCCAGCAGAGGCGCGGTGACGATGGACGCACCGATGGGCATGTCAACCCCATCGCTCATCAGGAACCTCTTCGACACGGACGCAGCCCTGCCGCCGACCGCAGCAAATCAGCTGGAGAGCACGCCGGGGTACACACCGGACAACCCGACGATGGACGTGGCGACAAGAGTGGCCGAAGAGGTGGCCAAGGCGATGGCAGTGATGTCGTCGAAGATGGAAGCCAAACTCGGGCAGGTCGCATCGTAAGTGCACCAAGCGACGAGCTCGGCGCCGGAAATTGACAGGATGGTGCGAGAGGCCAGAATCACCCCGTTCACGACGAGGATTCAGGGGATAGAGCTAGAGGAGCTGCCGAAGATCAAGCTCACGCCGTACAAAGGGGAGACGGATCCCCACACCCACGTGAAGTCGTTCCGAATCGCGACAGACCACATCGGGGGCGAGGAGGTCCGGAAGGAAGCCGTCCTCTGCAGACTCTTCAGCGCAAGTTTGCAAGGTCGGGCCAACGACTGGTTCGCAAGATTAACGCCGGGCTCCATCGACACCTCCGATGAGCTGGTCGCCCTTTTCTCAAAACACTTCTCCATCTACGTACAGACGGAGCTGACGGTGTCTAACCTCTTCGATGTCAAGCAAGGAAAGAACGAACCTCTTCGGCAGTACGTGGAGAAGTTCAAGAACGTCATGTTCCGAATCCCGAAGAGCGATGACGTCGTCTCGGTCCAGGCTCTGAAGCACGGTTTGTACTATCAATCCCCATTCAACGACGAGCTGTGCGTCTCGCTGCCAAACTCGATAGAGGATGCACTCCACAAAGCAACAATATACATGGACATGGAAGAGAATAAGGCGATCAAGAAAAGGCTAGAGGAGGAGGCCGAGGGCCGAGCAAGGCCAGAAAGGAAGGAAGCTAGAGACGGACGAGAAGGATCGTCGTCCAGAACGAGGAGAGAGGGAGAGCGACGAGACCGGAGAAACGGGGACGGTCCTGATGAGCGAAGAGTCCGGGAAGCCCCCGGGCACGGAGTCTACCAAGTAGACGGAAAGAAAGAGGCGCCCGACAACCGTGGGAGTCATCAGCAAGGGGGACGTCCGCAAGGGAACTCCCAGCCAGAGAACTTCCCAAGTAACCAGGGCGGTTTTTCAGAAGGCCGAGGAGGTTATTCTGGCGACCGAGGGGGCTACTCCAGAGGCCGAGGAGGTTTCTCAAGCAGCAGAGGAGGCTACTCCGGCGGTCGAGGCAGTTTCGAGAGGAAGCCATGGCCGAGGGATATGAGCAAGTACTGCTCCTTCCACGAGTACCACGGTCATGCGACCGACGAGTGCGCCAGCCTGAAGAAGATGATCCAGAGGAAGATCGAGCAGGGGGAATTCCAGAATATCTCCCAGAAGCCCACTCAGCCATGGAATAACAGCAGCCGATCGTGGCCAAACAGGCAGGAGGCCCCCGCTCAGCGCACGGGAGGAAGCCAGGAGGCATCGAAGAGAAGCCTCGCGATTGAGGAGGCCTCGACGGAACGCCCGAACGACGGGAGACCGGCCGCCAGACCAAGGATCGACTTGATCATGGGAGGATCTCGCCTCTGCAAAGACTCCATCAACAGCATCAAAGCCTACCAGCGCAGAGGAAAAGAGTCTGCCCGGGAAGATGCGCGGATGACTGGTCTGAAAACGACGATAGAGTTTGTCGACGAAGAGGTATGCGCCGACGAGCACGACGACGCTCTAGTCTTGGAGCTCAACATAGGAGGATGCGACGTCGCTCGCGTCCTCGTGGACAATGGAAGCTCAGTCGACGTCATCACGTACGACTGCTTGACGCGGATGAAGATCGAGGACCTAGTCATCGGAGGCCGTCCGCGCAAGGTGTCGGGCTTCAACGAAGACGTAGCCCTCTCACTGGGAACGGTGAATCTCACCGTCTACGCCGGAACCGTCCATCGGATGACTGAGTTCATGGTACTGGACGTACGATCACACTTCAATGTGATCCTCGGGAGACCTTGGATTCACTCAATGAGGGCCATCCCGTCCACGTACCACCGATGCATCAAATTCCCAGGGCGAATAGAAGGGACCATCGACGAAGTCCGAGGAAACAGCGAGGCCTATCGCATCTGCTATGTGATGCACTACCGAGCGATAAGCGCGCCCAAGGACGTCGAGAAGGCCGAGTGCAGCGGCAGCAAGCCAGCCGACCAATAGCAATTAGCCACGGCCGCTCCGCCTCCACGATCGACGACCCGGAGGAAGCGGCGCAGAAAGAAAGGAAAAGGGGGATCCCCGGGCATCCCCAAGATCCTCAGTGCGGAAGACATGGAAGACCAAGCCACCGAGGAAAGATTAGGAGGCCCATAGCTCGAAGAGGTCGAGCAAGTCTGCATCGACGTCTCCGACCCGGCTCGGACTGTCGGTATAGGCGCCGGACTCGAGCCAGAGATCAGGGCTCAGCTGGTCGAGTTCCTGAAAAGAAATCGAGGGAGTTTCGCATGGTCCCACGAGGACATGCCAAGGATCGATCCAACGGTGGTCACCCACCAGCTCAACACAGATCCCGGGCACAAACCCGTTATTCAGAAGCGAAGAAAGATGGCCTCCAACCGGAATAAGATCATCAACGACGAAGTGGATAAGCTGCTCGCTATGGGAACCATCCGGGAAGTGAAATACCCCAAGTGGTTAGCCAACACTGTCGTGGTGAAGAATAAGAACAGAAAGTGGAGAGTGTGCGTCGACTTCACTGACCTCAACAAAGCGTGTCCGAAGGACAGTTTCCCGATGCCGCGCATCGACCGCCTCGTCAAAGCCACTTACAGGTACGAGCTCCTAAGTTTCATGGATGCCTACTCAGGCTACCATCAGATCCGGATGCACCCAGACGACGAAGAGAAGACAGCCTTCATCAGCGAGAGGGGGACCTACTGCTATAAGGTTATGCCTTTCGGGTTGAAAAACGCCGGGGCGACCTACCAAAGGCTGATGACGAAGATGTTCGACGAGCAGATCAGGAAAAGCGTAGAAGTGTACATCGACGACATGGTCGTCAAATCTTTGCAAGCAGAGATGCATGTGGAGCACCTAGAGGAATGCTTCGGCGTCCTCAACAAGCATCAGATGAAGCTAAACCCTACCAAGTGCACCTTCGGCGTCTCATCCGGGAAGTTCTTAGGAAAATGGTCACGCGACGAGGAATCGAGGCCAACCCCGAACAAGTCAAAGCCATTCAGAGCATGCCGTGTCCCATAACCGACGAGAGGTCCAGAAGCTGACCGGAAGGAATCAACGCATTAAGGCGATTCATCTCGCGACAAGCAGATCGAACTCTTCTATTCCACGAGCTGCTGAGGAAAAACAGGAAGTTCGAATGGATCGACAAGTGCGAAGAATCTTTTCAAGCACTAAAAGTCTATCTCTCATCGCCACCTGTTATGACAAAGCCAGAGCCCAGAGAGCCACTCTACCTGTATATCGCCGTGTCCGATCAAGCGATAAGCCAAGTGCTTGTTCGAGAGGAGAAAGGGGAGCAAAAGCCAGTCTCCTACATCAGCAGGAAGCTCCTCGACGCTGAAACAAGATATCCCACCATCAAGAAGCTGGCGCTGGCTGTCTACGACGCATCGGAGAGGTTGCGATTCCACTTCCAGGCCCACACTATCATCGTTATGACGGACAGGCCGATTCGCTCCATCATTCAAAGCCCGAATCAATCCGGCAGAATCATGAAGTGGAACATAAAGCTGGGAGCATACGACATCGAATACCAACTGCGGACGAGCTTGAAGTCACAAGTGCTAGCCGATTTCCTCATCGAGCAGCCCAAGGAGCCCGTGGAGCTGAGCGATGAGGCTGGTACATGGAGACTCTGCGTCGATGGATCATCGACCTCGACAGGATCAGGAATCGGAGTCCGGCTCATCTCTCCGATGGGAGAAATAATCGAGAAGGCTTGCCGCCTCGCCTACCGCTCCACCAACAACGAAGCAGAATACGAGGCGCTCATCGTCGGGATGCAATCAGCCCTGGCCATCGGAGTCAAAAACTTGAACGCCTTTTCGGATTCTCAGCTAGTCGTAAAACAATTTAGTGGAGAGTACGAGACGAATGACGAAAGAATGGAGGCCTACGCTGGAGTCGTCAAGTCCCTCGAGAAGAAGTTCGATTTCTTTACCTTGACACAGGTGTCCAGAGGAGACAACAACCATGCAGACGCTCTGGCAAGCTTGGGGTCGACCACCCAAGTAGGAGAACTCCGGTCAATTACGGTAGAGACGCTGCAGAAACCTAGCATCAAGAGAGGCGAGGGCCCCGATAAGAAGAAACTGAAGACAGGCGAGGAAGGACTAACCGACAGGGATGATAACGCTCATAGCAATGGCGACGTCTTGGAAGAAGGCGAGGAAGAGATCCAGCATATAGAAGAAAAAGAGGACGAAAACGGAGAGCCAGGAGTAGTAGAAGAGTCTGGAGACGAAGATTGGAGAACCCCCATCCGAGCGTATCTGCTCGAAGGAAAGCTACCTGAAGACCGACAAGAGGCACGGAAGATAAATATGAAGAGCTCCCGGTACACAATCATAGATAAACGGCTCTACTTCAAGAGCCTCGTAGGCCCATACCTACGCTGTCTAGGCAAAGACGAAGCGGATTATGTCATGCAAGAAATCCACAGCGGGGAGTGCGGTAACCACTCGGGCGGGCGCAACCTTCTAAGGAAAGCCAAGCTGCAAGGTTTCTTTTGGGAAACAATGCGTGCGGACTGCGTCAACCACGCTCGGAGATGTGAAAAATGCCAGCGACACGCCCCAGCGATCAACTGCCCTGCCGAATAGCTGTCCATGGTATCGGTGCCCTATCCTTTCATGAAGTGGTCCATGGACATTGTCGGTCCTATGCCAATCGGAGCGAGGCAAAAGAGATTCATGCTGGTAGTCACGGATTTCTTCACCAAGTGGACCGAAGCCGAATCCTACGCCAATATCAAGGATTCTGAAGTCGAGAGTTATGTTTGGAAGAATGTAATCACTCGCTTCGGACTCCCCAGGGAGATCATCGCGGACAACGGATCCCAGTTTATCTGGAAGAGGTTCAAGGTCTTCTGCGCACGCTGGAAGATAAAGCTGAACACATCGACGCCAAGATGTCTTCAGGGGAACGGGAACGCCGAAGCGATCAACCAAACGATCACCGACAACCTCAAGAAGCGGCTAGACAAGAAGAAAGGCCTGTGGGCGGACGAGCTCCCGGGGGTACTATGGGCTTATCGGACAACACCACATTCAGCACCGGAGAAACTCCTTTCGCCCTCGCATTTGGGGTGGAAGCAGTAATCCCGGCGGAGGTAGGAATCCCCAGCTTCCGACGATCTTGGGCACCGAGCAACGAAGAGGCCAACGACCAGGACTTGCTTCATCAGCTCGACCACATAGACGAAAGACGAGAGCGAGCCAGAATTCACATAGCCAATTATCAAAACACCATCACGCGGTTCTACAACAAAAAGGTGAGACCGAGAAGGTTCCGAGTCGGAGAGACGGTCCTCAGGAAGGTCTTCCAGAACACAGCCGAGCTAAACGCGGGGAAACTTGGAGAAAAGTGGGAAGGCCCGTACATGGTTACCCACGTCGTCAAGCCAGGGGTATACGAGCTCAAAAACACCGATGGAGTCAAAGTCATAAGAAGATGGAATGTCAAGCACTTGAAGAAATTCTACCAATAAATGACGTCGTCGGTGTTTTCTCCCCACCACCTGTTCAATATCCTTTCTAAATTGCTATTCTTAAGTTTACTCTCCAATTTAAGTTTACTAAATGGGGACTCCCGACCCTACTTGTTCGGGATTAGCATGATTGGCTCCGGCCCTATTCAATATAATATGGAGTACTCTTCCGTCGCGAGCCGCACCCATTGGGGGACTCGAAGGGTTTATCGAGGCTCGTCTTTTAAGACAAAATATTCCATCGCTTCTCCATTTAATACATATCGCAAATATATATACATATAAGATGAATCAGTGCCAAGCACTCCATCGCGACAGAGCCTGGTGCATACCGCCAAGCTCATCGCCAAATAAAATAAACTACTACGGCAAATGGGCCAAGCATACAAAAGAAACTACTACGGTAAATGGGCCAAGCATACAAAAGAAACTACTACGGCAAATGGGCCAAGCATACAAAAGAAACTACTACGGCAAATGGGCTAAGCATACAAAAGAAACTACTACGGCAAATGGGACAAAAAACGAATCAGTGCCAAGCACTTCCTCGCGACAGATCCCGGTACATACCGACAAGCTCATCGCCAGTGAATCAGTGCCAAGCACTTCATCGCGACAGAGCCCGGTGCATACCGACAAGCTCATCACCAGCGAATCAGTTCCAAGCACTTCATCGCGACAGAGCCCGGTGCATACCGACAAGCTCATCGCCAGCGAATCAGTGCCAAGCACTTCATCGCGACAGAGCCCGGTGCAAATCGATAAGCTCATCGCCAAAAAAAAAAAAAGAGCGGAGTACACATACTCCCATACTTCATCGTTAGCATACCATATATAAGAAAGTCGTAGGCTTTATTAATAAAAATTTCTTTACAGACACGATACATGGCAGCCGCAAAGTAATTTACAATTCAATTGAAATACGGCAAAGGAAGGTCAATCCTCCCGAACAACTCTATCGGCAATCTGCTCTATGATGAACTCCCCATTCTCGGATAGGACGTCCCGAAGAAGATCCTCCACGGCGGCATAATTTATGGGTTTCAGCATCTTAAATTCAAGCATGTAGGCCGAAGAGGGACCCACAGGAGGAACCTCATCGTCCGGGGCTCCGGAAAGCGTGGCAGCCACGCGCCTTATCATGTCTTGGACAAACTCCTTGAGGATGGCGGGGTGTTCGTTGTCGATCACGAGCAAAGAAGCTAGCACGTCCTCGTAGTAAAACAGCGGACAAGAAGTGTAGAAGAATTCGTCAACCTGAGGGAAGTAGGTTGAGAATAGCCAGAAAATAGTAGAAGGAACGCAAGAGAAGCGACAAGTGCAGTAACGACAAGTTAAAACAAAGAAAGAAAGTTCTCTTCATTAATAAAATCCATCGAAGGAATTACAAAGGAAGACAATATAAAATAAAATAAATATACATAGGAAAGCTACAAGAAAAGGCCTAACGATTTTCCTCTCCCCCTACCGCTTCGCCGGTAGAAGAGACGACCCCATTGTTGGTCCCGTACCCGTCGAGGCCATCGACAGGAGGAGGAGCGAGACGCCCAATCGGCATCGACAGGAGGAGGAGCACAAGGAGTGAGCGGATGAGAGACAGGATCGAGGAGGGCTTTGTCATCCAGCTCCCAGGCCTTGGCTTCATTCTCTTCCTCTAGCTCTTTGTACTTCGGAAGACGAGGCAGGAGACTCTCTATGGTCGCCGTGGGAGGAGCTTTCTCGAGAAGGCGAGCATTGGCCCCATACGCGGCAGAGCGGCGATGGAAGTTGGTGGACTCCTCCAAAGCCGCGTACCTCTCCGAGGCGCGCTGTGCTTTGCTTTGGGCCCTCTCGAAGAGGCGTAGGCGTGCCTCGCGCTCGGAATTTGCCTCCGTTTGCGATATCTCGAGATCTTTCCCGAGGCGTTTCATGCACGAGGCCACTCGAGAAGCGAGTCGGCTCTTCTGCTCGGCAGGAACGCCCACCGCTTCGCTGATTTTGGCCAACCTCCACTTCTTCGCTTCGAGATGCTTCTCGTAGCTTCGCACTATCAGGGAATGGCGCTTATGCTCCCCGGCAAGCTCAACCTTCAGCACCTCGACCTCTTTCTCGGCTTTAGCCTTGTACTCGGCAAGCTCCCTCTCCTGAGACTCGCGAAGCGAAACCTCTTTCGCCAATTTAGCCCTCGCAACCTCCAGTTCGTCGGAAGTCCGTTCGGCCGCCTCCCAATACTTTCGCTCCCCGAGGACGGATATCTCGAGATGCGATTCGGTATCGGCTAGCTTTGCGTGGAGGTCGCGAATTTCCTGAGCGCTCTCGCCCGCATTCGTATTTTCTTCAAGAATGACGGCGTTGAAGCGCGCGAGGGCTTGAAAGAGCATGGTGGCGGCTTGGGCGTAGCCACCAATATCGCTCAGGGACAAGCCAGTACTGATCCGAGAGGGCTCAGGCCAGAACAGATCGCGAAGAACCCGGAGAGAATATCTCCTCCACTCGTCAGACGAGGAGCTCGGGGTAGGAATCGTTGGAAAACGCTCCGCGAGGGGGATGGAAAAGCCTCCTGGTCCAGAATTGGGAAGAAGACTTGGCAAGGGAGAAAAGGTTACCTCAGCCGATCCGCCGAAAATATCGGTGGAAGGCGAGATGGTAGCCCTCGAAGGGCCGGCATCGACAGTCGGCTCCACAGAGCCTCCCACCCGAGGCACTTCGGGAGGGACGGAGACATCGAGAAGAGAAACTTCAGGAAGGAGACTATCCGCCTCTTCCGGATGGCCCTCGATCAGAACTTCTTCGGAAGACAGGCGAGCCTCTTCCGAAACGCTCGGCTGTCCGACAGGCTCCAAGGCGAGAAGCGTGTCGGCAGTATCAAGCACCTCTTCGGGCAACAAACCTTCCTCGCCAGCCGGAGGAACAGCGACCGAAGAACTCTCCACGACAGGGTCGAAGGGCGTTTCGGAAGGAACCTCCGAACAAAGAGGAACATCGGCGCAAGCCGGGGCCTAAGTTTACGAAGAAAATATACATATATATCAGACACCAAAAACCTGCAAGCATCACGAAAAGACAGTAGAGGAAGTCCGGATGGTACCTCGGAAGCCGAGAGGTTTAGTGACGACACCAAATCGATGAAATCGTCGTCGAAACGGAATAGCTCCCGAGAAGAGGGAGAAGGATGTGGAGTTCCCCGAGCCTTATCGACGGCTTTGCTAGCCTCGATCGGGGGAGTTGAAGCAAGAACGGTCGACGCGGCCGTCCCGGAGGGAACGGCCCCGTCACGAGAAGCAACGATAACAGTCTCCAAAGCCGGGGGGATCGCGTCGGTCTCCTTAGGTGGATTGGAGACTTTGGTTTTCTTCGGACGAGGCGCGTCGCGTGCCTCTTCAGATGTTTTCCTCTTCGGGACAACCTTGTCGCGAGAAGGTGCCCGCGAAGAAGGGTTAGCCTCTGGTTCGCGACGGCCTTCCGAAGGACGAGGCGCATCTCGAGGGCGAGTCACTCCCGAGGAAGGTGGAACCTCCGAAGAACGAGAAGCACTGGCGTCGTGCTTGTGCTTTGTTCGCCTTTCCGAACTGCTCTTCGGAGGCGGAGGCTTATCGCAGGAAGCGAACCTATCAGCACCGGTCAGAGGACCAATGCCCAAGAAGCCTGCTTTCGACAGATCCCTTTGAGGACCGGAAGATCTACCTCCTTGTCCTGGATCTTGGCCTTGTCCTTGATCTTGGCCTTGACATTATCGTGGTTCCTTGGATCCACGAGCTGACGTTTGAGTTTTCTTTTTCGGCTTGGGAGATTGTCGAACGACAGGGGAAGAAGAGCCATCTTTTACCTCTTCGAGGCGGAACCCCACCGGCCACAAGGTTTTGGATGGTTTACCCACGATGTGGCAGAGTTGGTAGAGTCCCGACTCCTTGACACGGGTATTGAAGAAGTCCATCGTCCAGTTCCGACGAGGGTTGTCCAGCAAAGCCCGAAGAACCCCAGCGAAGCGGTCGTCGTCCTCTTTATTCGCGACGGGCCTGAACCTGGGCACATCTTTCTCAACGACCCACTCGGTAGGCAGCGCATCCCAGTGTGGCCCGAGGGTGAAGCGATCGAGATGCGCGAAGAAGTACCTGTTCTCCGACCCGGACTCGTTGTTCGGCGTGTTGGTGATGACGTGGGGACTCATGACGTGGGAGAGGAAAAATTGGCCCAGATTCTTCGAGTTCTTCGACCATTTGGAAAGCCGCATCAAGTCCTCCAGAGTGAGAACCACCTTCTGTTCGAGAGCGATCGCCATGGTGCAGATCAGGAGGCGAAGAGCGTTAGGGCTAACCTGACTGATCGGCATCTTGTACGCGTGAAGGAAACAGACGATGAGGTGAGGCAGTGGAAGATGCAACTCCACCGACCGGAAGAAATGCTCGTAAAGAGCGATGTATCCCTCTGGAGGTTCATCGGCGAGCTCGCCGGACTGAGGAAGACGAAGATAGCAGGGAGTAGAGTCCACGTAATGCTTCTTCAAGTCCTCCAGGTGTCTCTCAGTCATAATGGACTTCGGCGACCAAGTCTTGGAGATCTTTCCTGGATTCGACATTCTCGCCGGAGGAGAGGATGAACGGGAAAAGAGTTTGAAGATTTATCTGAAGAAAAGAGATTCAAGAAAGAGAATCGCACACAGAGTTTGGGAAAATGGCCGAAATAAAGTGTTTGAGTCGAAGTTGAGGTCTGAATTTATAGAAGGAAGTAGCAAAGTTGAAGAGGCACATTTGGATCCGACGGCCCAGGATCGAAGCGAGGGAATCATCCAACGGTGAAGATCAAAAGAGTCGTTGCGAAACCCAAAAGCACTCAAGTGCGAGAAAATCCCGCATTTAAGGCGGAATGATTGACATCGACTTCCAAGATCTGACAGCATGGAGAAGCACGCCCAATCAGAATTACATGGGAACTCGCATTCAAAGTGGGCATGCAAGAAGTGGAAGAGTCTCCGAAGGACACGATCACCTCGAAGACCGACCCCTTCGAGAACATTATCTCATCGAAGGACATCACCTCATCGGAGAAAACTTCATCGGAGAAAACTTCATCGGGGAAATAGTTTTGAATTATTTTATCAATTGTTTCACACTCGATAAAATAGGGGACTAACTGTTAAGGTCAGATTTTGTCAAATCTCTCCTTAACACTATTGATGTCGTTTTACGTAACAAACGACATAAAATAGAAGCAAGATCATTTAAAATTCTAGGCCCACCAGAAAACATGATGAATTAAAGCCCAACGAGCAAAGCCCATAAGAAGTCATCAGCTGACAGAGCCCAAAACCTCATCGCGACAAGATAGTTCATCGGGTGGAATTTCATCGAAGAAAGGTCTCATCGAGAAAGCCAAATCGAATTAAAAGAAGAAGTTATTCGAGATCGTGAGAAAGGAGGAAGGATAGCTCATTCAGTTGATGATTTCGTGGGATATCCAACGCAAATAAGGGAGTTTAACAACGATCGTGGCAAAACAGAAGGAAACCCTAGCAAGATTCGTGGGAATAATCTAGATGACCTTCAAACCTATAAATACGCATGCAGACTCAATGTAAATTCATTCAGTATCCAATATATCGTGAGTTAGAGAGAGTTATTCTTGAGTCTTTGAGTTTGCTTATTCGTAGTATTTTCGATCTCTCAAGAATCAGAGTGTGTAACCTTCGATTGTCCGAGCTATTAAACGGAAGAAACCGGGTCCTCTCGGAATCACAATAAATCAAGGATATTCGTATTTTCATAATTATTTTTGTTATTCCGATTCTCTTTGTGACTGCAAGGCGATAAAAATCGCCCTCTACAGTCCCTAACAATTAAATATATATATATATAGGTTTTATGTCAAATCCTATCATCGTAAATTACATGTGAAACCGATAACACATTTTAATGTTTTCGAAATTGAGAGTGGTATTCAGCGTACTAAATTTAAAAAACGGAATCAGTTCTTTCGGAAATCATGTTTTAGTCAAATCTTAAGAAAAAGAAAAAGAAAAAAATATCTAGATAAACCCTAAAATTACTTTGGAACGCAGTAAAAAATAAGGGATAATAGTGGCAAAAGTGGCTAAAGTTAGGCCGAGTGTGCAAATAAGTGGCCAAAGCTCAACACTTGTGGAAATGACGTGGCTAACGGTGTTGACATGAAATTGATGGTATTTGTACTGTCCACGGTTTGGTAAACTTTGGCTACTTATGCCGATATTAAATTGCTTTGGCCACTTATTTGCACACTTGACCTAACTTTAGCCACTTTTGCCGCTATTATCCCTATTTTTAATATATGTACATAAAAGTTGTAAACCATAAGTTCCTCTTCTTCTTGATAAAGTCTTGCAATTTTGTCAAGATCATATTATTAATGTTTCCGAATTCCAGCATGGATATTCTTTACAACATATATCACGATACAATACTAAAAAAATCACGAGTTTTCAATATTTATTTTTTTTTATAAATTTTCTTAGTCATGCATCGATATGCAACTTCGGAAATTGAACGATCAATTAGAAGATAATAATTTGGATTTGCTTTTTTATTCATTTTTCAATGGAGATTATTTATATGTTGCTTTTCAACGAACAAAAAAAAAAACGAATTATGAACCCAAGATCACAAATATAAATACTCTCCCCTAACAATGTGGGTGAATAGTTTATCAACCCCAAACTCCTAATGATCAACTCAAACATAAATCCTAGTCTAGTGCAAGCATCATGTTTTGGTTCTACATATATGCATCAAGGAACACATTTATATAAGATCGTTATAATCACAGTACAAAAGGTGTGATCTTTTCCAACAATAAAATGTGATTTGTGTGAATTTGTTAATTTGCAAGTGACGTTTGAGAATATTAAAATACCATTTGTTGAACTATTGGTTTAATAAACTCACTTGTCGAATAAGTCACATGATGACCAATTATAAAATTTATAACTTGAATGCCCAAATCTATGTTGTGATACATGATGTTAGTCCGCAAAACACAAACCGCCCATGAGTCAAATTTACATGTAAGTTGAGAGCGGTACCAACAATCGATGGAATTTTATCATATACCCTAAAACGGATGAGATTTTTGTAAAATAAAATAAAATTATATAATACTACACAGAATCAATATCATAAACTTTAAGATATTTGTCAAGATAAAGTTTGGGAGAGGTTTTATGGATTATATACGGGCGGTTGGTTAATGTGAATATGTTGCTGCAAAATTCATGATTTGTTTATAGTAAATTTTTTATAAATTCATAATTTTGAGTTTGAGAGTACTAAAATTTATTATATTATTGAATTATTAAATAAAATATAAATTAATTAAATATTAATTTATAAAGTATGAATTATGTAATAATTATAATTATAAGAAAAAATATATATTTAACATGTCAAGAATACTAATACAATTATATCTCTAATCATACGATATATTTGAAGACGAAATTATTAAAATTAGAGCTTACTCCACGTAATGATGCAATTGTACATGCATATCACTCTGAACAATTTTGTTATTTCACGAAATATACATCACTGAATCTTCTTAATGCTATACGAAAGTTTAAAGACGAAGCTAAATGAGACACCGATTTCAAGAATACGCGAATAATTTTATAATTATATTTTAAAAAGAGTACAAGATTAATTGTTTATGTATTTTTTTATTTAAGGTGATTTTATGACTACTTATGAACATTTATATTTTCTTAAAGTGATTACATAAATTATAATTATTATAATAATAATAATAAATATTATTTTTAATTTATTATATACTTATTAAAATTATTATCTTATAGATTTAACGAATTATTAATTTTAGCTAGTAAAGCCCGAAACGGCACCGGACAAAATAATTATTTAATCAAAATTATTAATTATAAAGTATTAATTTATCGAGATTCTATTGTATTTTTAAAACTAGCAATTTTAACGATGTATACTAAAAAATTTAAGTATTGATAAATGGTTTTAACACTTCTAACAATATTTAGATAATTTAGTAATAAAATTTAAAACATGATAATTGAAATACAGAAGAAGAGGATTAAAGTGTAAATAATTTTGAACTTAAGAGTCTTATTTAGAGTGATTAATATTTAATGTAAGATAAAAATGATCGAAATTCGCATAAAAAGTAATAAATAGATAGGGTTTCCGATGGTTGAGTATATATAAAGTTTAAAGTGCAAAATAAAAAATGTAAAAAAAAAAAAAGTAGCATTTTAGGCCCCGAGAAAAGTGGGTGAAGGTGAGTAAGCTATTCAAGCCACGCAAACTCGTGTGACGAAGGAACACGCGACCCGTGTTTGGTGTTGGGACGTCTGGCGCTCGCGGGTGCAACGCCAGACGCCAGTGGTTCCAATGCGTCTAACTGTGCCACAGGATTCGCAGCTCGGGCCAGCCGCAACCGTTGGCAGCATCTTGAACCAAGGAACCACGCCACAAAGCAAGCGTGTCAGCTCTCTCAACTTAAAGAAAGTCAATTTCTTACCAACAAAACCTCTAAATATCTAATAGCCAAACCTCAAATATCAGGATTGGAACTTTTGTACAGAACAAAATTTTAAGTTCGATCAGTTCGTATAGATGTAATGTAATGTAACACTAATTGCCTCAACACAGCTTACAAAAGTATTTATCATTATAGAGTATAGTAAATATTCAATAAGCCTCAAATAAAAAAGCAAACTACATCATACAACGATTTCAAACTCATTTAGAGAGAGCAGCCAACAGCTTTTCCTTCAGCCGCTCCGCATCCCCGCCGCCCTGCGTTCGAACCGAGAACGTGTGTACGATCTTATCGCTGCCACTAGCAACCACAATGTCAGACTCCGGCGCGGCAATCTGATGCTCCCGGAGGGCCCTCACGACGCTGGCGACCGGGTGGGCCTCCAGCTGGCAACTCGTCCGCACCAAAGCGTCGCCACTGTCGGGCCTCGCCTGGAAATCGATCTCGTTCGGCACCACTGGCTTCTCGCTCTCCATAGCCCGGAGCCTGGCCTGGAGGTCAGTGATGTACGAGATGGCGTCGCCGAGGAGGGATGCCTTGTCCATCTTCGAGATATTCGGGACGACCGCCCTGAGGGCGTAGAAACGCTGGTTGAGCTTCTCGCGCCTTTGCCTCTCGGCCTCCACGTGGTTTAGGGGCTCTTCTCGCCCGTTTGCCGGCTTCCGCCCTCTCTTCCTCGGCTTCCGCTCGTCAGCTGGTGTGTTAAGCCCCGGAAAGAGCTTCATCTCGCCAGATTCACTCCGGCACCCATTGGATGACCCCGGTTGCAAGTCGTACACCTCGGACGGAAAACCTGATCCGTCCTCTACCTTGGGAGAGAAGTTAATGTTGACGGAGCCACCTCCGCCACCTCCAAGGCTCAATTCCTGCCCAAAGATCTTAGGGAACGGTTTCGCTGCCTGCACAGAACCGGAATTTGAACCCGCAAACGAGTTTCTAACTGAATCGACAACGACCTGTTCCTCCAATCGTACAGCCCCAATCGCGCCCAACTCCACCACACCGGAATTTACCGGCACGAACACAACAGTCTGCAGCCCAGCGGCTCTCGCGAGAAACGACCGTGACTGGAAATGTCGTGAGCAGCCCGGCGCGTCGGAAACCCAAACCACCTTCCCGGATTTGTAAGCTTCCCCGGGTCCGGAGCCGGAATCAAGAGGAAAACTGTAGAACATGGAGGTGAGGTAGAACATCTCCAGATCCGAGACGCCATCGAGCTTCTTCGTGAAATTCTCCTCCTCGGAGCGGCGGAAACACGCGTGGAGCGTCTCGAGCACGCGCTTCCTCGACGCGTCGCCCTTCCCGGCCTCTCCACCGCCGCTGGAGTTCCGGCAGTTGCCGTCGCCCCAGACCAAGACGGAGCCGTTGAATTTGTCGGTGGCCGGCTGCCAGAAGATAGCGTAGTTCCAATGTGAGCTCTGCGCCAGCTGGCAGAGCGCGTGCTGCACGCGCGAATCGATCGCCGGCGCGTGGAGATCCGACGCCGCTTCGGAGGCTAAAACGGTCAAAACCTGGCACGCCTCGGCGCCGACCACTGATTCCACCATCGCTTTATCTTCCAGGTTCATCCAGAATTTAGCGCTCATCTTTTCCCCAAATTGGATCTTCCGCAAAACTCACTCCTCTTCTTCTCTAGGGCTCAAATCGCCATTGATTCTCATAATCTGAGCTCAAACATAGCAAAGCTCGGAACTTTGGGGTTACCCATTGGTCAGATACTTGATTTACAGCTAAAAATGGAAGCTTTTGGAGGAACAGGAAGATGAACGAAGAGAAAAAGCTTGATTAACTAAGAAGAAAATTGGGGGTTTTGTTGAAATTAGGGTTTGAAATTGAGAGACACGAGTTTTGGACAGAGAGATCCGATGTGAGAGGATTTGTGTTCTCCGTAGATCTGAAGACCAGGGGTAGTTTCGGTAGTATATTTGTTATTTTTTATGTTAATTTTATTTTGGGTAAATTGCGGCAAAAGTGGCCAACATCTTGCCTTTTAGCCAATTATATCGCCAATGCCTAAAAACTGCGGCAATAGTACCCAATGTACACTAATCACGCGCGATTATAAAAATCATCCAATTAATATTAACACCGTTAGTCAACCTAGGAAGTGGCACGGTTGACCACCACATAACACCCACGAGCTCGCACCGGCCGTGCACGTACGGCTGGTAGCTCGGCACATCGGGGTTGTCCACGATCGCCGGCTCCGGCACCAGCGCCGGGGGCTCGCACCGGCCGTGCACGTACGGCTGGTAGCTCGGCACGTCGGGGCTGTCCACGATCGCCGGCTCCGGCACCACCGCGTACGCCGGGGGCTCACCATGTATGACGCGACGCTCTTCTTCTGCTCCTCGAGCTCCGCCAGCTGCTCAGTCAACTGCCTCTCTTGACTTTCGGTCTTCCGCCGGGAGACTGCCAGAGATTGCCGAGATGAAACTAACTCTGACCGTGCGTCATTAAGAAGCTTCTTCACTCTCTGGAAATCCTCCATCGCTCCCTTGGCTTCTCTACCATGCTCAGCCGCTTCCGAAGCCAGCTTCTTCAGCTCGTCTTGAGCCTGCAACCACTCCAACGCCTGTTTCTCCAATTTCGATTCCGCCACTCTAAGCTTCGCTTCTTCCACTTTCCTCTGTTCCAAAGCAGCTTCATGCTCCTCCTCCTTCTCGCGGATTACTCGCCTGAGACCTTCGAGCTCGGTTTCTTGACCTTTCACCACTTCATTCGCTTGATTGAGAAGCTGAGCTTTCAACTCAAATTCAGACGCAATCTTGGCATATTCTTCACTCTTCCTCAGCAACTCGGAGTTTGCTCTCTGTAATTCCTCCTCCTTTAGCAAAACCTCCTCTTCCACTTTCCTCTGTTCCCAAAGCAGCTTCAAGCTCCTCCTCCGATGGCGTACGCGGTGGTGCCGGAGCCGGAGATCGTGGACAACCCCGACGTGCCGAGCTACCAGCCGTACGTGCACGGCCGGTGCCAGCCCCCGGCGCGCTCGTGGGTGTTATGTGGTGGTCAACTGTGCCACTTCCTAGGTTGACTAACGGTGTTAATACTAATTAGATGATTTTTATAATCCCGCGTGATTAGTGTACATTGGGTACTATTGCCGCAGTTTTTAAGCATTGGCGATATAATTGGCCAAAAGGCAAGATGTTGGCCACTTTTGCCGCAATTTACCCTTTTATTTTTGTTATATATTTGCTTTCCATTTTCAGCAATATCTCACTTTGTGTTTAACTATAGTAGTAACTAAAGCTCCAGTAAGTGATTAACTGTATTTTTTTTTTTTTGAAAGATGATTAACTGTATTTAACCTGAGTAAATAAGGAAAAAGCCTGTGCAAATATTAATGTTTTTCTAATTTTGATTACCAAATAATATTCCTCCACTTTACTAAATAAAGTTAAATATCTTTAATTTTAGTGTTTAGCAACTCTTTTAATTTTTATTTTAGACATCTTAGTCCTCTGAACTTTTAAGTTAGTGCAAATTTTGATGGAAATTTTTGTCTATATTTTTATAGATATGTTGCATATTACTTATTTTTGTTTAATTTTTTTATATTTAAATGTGTATATTTAAAAGCTAAAATTAAAAAAGATTGAAAGGAATAAAATAATTATTGTTACGGTTATTTTATAGAGATTATTTAATAAAGGACATTATTTAATTAATTTTCTTTTTACTAAATAAATTAATTTTGACGCAAAACGCACTTTTGGAAACCCGTTTTTTGAAAGTGAAACACCAAAAATGAAGTCAAAGGTTAAAAATGACTAACGTCTCATTTGGCACGCAAAACAAAGGTCCCGAGAGGCCTCGCACACAAACACTTGTGCGGCGCGTGAGCCCAAAAAAAATAATATTTATTTATTTTGAGTCCCCCAACAATTGAATTTTTATTATTTAGAGTCCCCCGGACCCTCCGATAAATGTTTCATTTCAACGGAACGGTAACTCATTCCAACGCTCTCTACCACTATATAGTTCCCCTAAACACTTCTGTCGATAAAAATATTCGGTACTAATTCTAAACCAGCGGTGAATTGGAAGGTACCCCATCCCATTCCTCTGACCGGAGATTTACCGGTTTCAGAGGAGTTGATGTGGAGATAGCTGGCAAGGGAGGCATCACCGGCCCGAGTTCCGACGTCAAGACAGAGTTCACCTTCCGGTCACCGACCCCCCGTAGGGTGGCTCTGGTTCTCAGTAGTCACTTACTCATATCCCGAATCCGTTCTGAATGTTTGGGTGTAGGTTCTGAGATCTTGCGATAACAGGTTGGAGGACCTAGTTTTGGATGTACGACTGATAAGGGGTCCGACCCACCCAATAATCAAGAGTCCAAACATCAAGCTCAAGAAGCGTAAAGAAACGATAATGGGCCCATCGTGTTGCTCTATTTTTCAACATGAACAATAATAATAATAATTTCACAAATTTAGATTTTTAATTTTGTAAGCTCATTTGAATTATATAAAAAAATTCAATTTTTATGAAATACACTATGGAGCCATAATAATGGAGGTAGTGAAGATATTTAAAGTTTTTTTAGATCATTTATAAAAAAAAATTACTTTTTGTAATAATAATTTTAACATTGAGGAACCACATGGTGTCGAGGTAATGAAGTTTTGAGATTCGAAACCGAAAATAGATACCATTCTATTTGTACATACCCCAAAGTAAAAAAAAAAAAAAAAAACATACTCAAAATTTAAAAATACATGAATTGAAATACTCGAAATAGAAATATATAGAAAGAAAAATAAAATCCTGATTTAAAATACCCTGTTTGAAGCACTCAAAATAAAATACATTTTTTAAATTCCCAGAATCTAAAAACATCGAAAATAGATACCCGGATTAGAATACTTTTGTATTTTTAAATTCCGGGTAAAAAAAATGGGCTCTGGGTATTCAAATTTCGAATCCTAGTTCTCAAAATTTATATTCCTGACCCACCAGGTATCAACATTATTATAGACAATAAAGAATAAATTGTTTATTGAAAACCTTAAAAAAATAAACAAAATAATAACAAAAATAAAAATATGATTAAAATCCAAGTATTTCCTTAATCAGGGTATTTTTGGATTCCAAGAAACACTGGGGTATGAATAAAATATATTGGTATCCGAATTTTTGGTTCTCAAATATTCAATACCTTGAACTCTATATTCCGGTTCCCGGTATTAAAATTATGATAAAAATAATCAAAAATTTTTTACAATTTTCAAAGTTTTAACAAATTAAAAATGTCACGTGGCAGTGGCAATCTCGTGCGGAGTTCATCTGAACGCCACAAGGCATTTGACCGCCGTATCGCAACTTTACCTATTGGTCAAATGCCATGGCAATCCCATGTTGCATGCTATTATCAAAGTATGGCGACTTTACCCGCCAACAAAAGAATTGGTATTTTTAAAAACTTTTGGTACTAATGCCGCTAATAATTATGACATTTTTAATTGTATTCCACTTATATTTTTAATATAAATTAATTTAAATTGTTAAAATCATATAAATTCAATTGTAACATGCAACAAAATACAAATTTAAAGAATAGACATTGTTGGGGGTATTTTTGTGAAGTACATTAATAAAGAAAAATTATTTAATTAATCATTTCTTTATTAAATAAATCAATTTTGACACAAAAACGCCCTCTGGAGGCCCGGTTTCATAAAATAAAGTGTCTAAACGCTCCTAAAAATAGCGAGACACTCAAGGTCGCCATAAAGAAGTCAAAAAACGGCGCCGGCACGCCTCCTACGCCCTAAAAAGCACTCGGGCCCCACATGCGCGTCAGGGGGCCAGGGTGCAGGGACTTGAAAAAACTATATAATATTGTCCCAGGGGCTTCCCGGAGTAATTTATAACTGCACTTGAGCCCCCGAACTCTATTATAAATAGAAGCTCAGTTCAGTTCAACGGTAACTCACTTTCTCTCAACGGGAACTCGTCCAAACTCTCTATACTCTCTCTAAACTCGCCTCCCCCCCAAATATCACTCTAATGTTGAGCGTCGGAGGTGAATCAGGGGGTATCCCCCCCGGTTCCCCCTGATCTCGGGTGTTCCTTTCCTCAGGTTTCGGGGCGGAGGAGTCGGCTAGAGCGGGACCCCTGGAGAAGATTTTGGCATGATTTACGATCCTCCCTGTTGAGATTCGTGATTCGTGCGGTGCACCTTCGGTCCCTCTGTCTTGTATCTCAGAGCAGATACACATATTTTGCGGATAGATTGTGGAACCCGGGCCAGTATCAGTAACACAGGCAGAGGGTTTGATCTGCCAGGATTCACTGGAAGGCCAAAATTGTGATCCCCTTCATGTGGATGCCTGATCTGTGTGGTGCCCCAAACCTGTAACCCGGGTCTTGTCCATTCCAGGCCCTGTGGTAACTGGTAGCGGTGCGGCCCGGATTGTGGTTCCATAGTAAGCGGAGGATCCGTTTGACCCAAGGTGCCAGGAAACCTTGCCCAAAACCCACAAAAGTCAGCAAAACGACATTGGGCCCGGTCCAACACGAGCAATTGGGCCGCTACAGTGTTTGATCTAAAATACAGCATCAACAGACATTTTAAGGAGGAATTATATCATGATATGAAAAATTTGAAGAGTTTTAATACAATTAAAAAACTTGAGGGGGTTAAACGCCAAACTAAAAGTTATAGATGTTTAAGTAAGAATTAAGACTATTTACTATTAAAAAAGTTGCGGGCATTTACATAGACCTATACTCAAAATTGGGAAAGGGTGACATCAAAATTGGGAAAGGGTGACACCAATGAAATAATTTTCTGAAGAATGTATAATTCTTATGGAATAATATTTATATGGAACAGTGTTTATATCATTGACTTAATCGTTTTAGATATATAAAAATAATTTCTTCATACACTGCTTACATAATGATATATGAAGATGGTTTATAATTGCTAATTATTTCTGCTGATAATATGACGATCCACCAAAATCATATTAGGCTAATAAAAAAATCAAATATGAATTATAATAATATAACACATTATTTTTTTAATATGTTTCCAAATGCCACTGCTGCAAATTAAATTCGTATACACCAAATGTTTTCTACACAATAAATTCATATAAATAATAAACCAATCAACAAAACCTACACACTATATGTTGGCCAACAAAATATATAGATTCACGCCCTTCAGTGATGGAGCCGGCAGTCACCGCCAGTGCAGGGGACTTGCGTGGCCGGATTTGGAGACGAAGGCTGATATCTCGGAGCTTTATCAGTGTGAAAAGACGCCGTTTCTCCGATTTTGTCAAGCCATTTCTTGGTCTGTAGAAATCGCCCTTCACGCAATGGCCTAACGGCAGCAACATGAGTAATAATAAACTTACTGCCATGTTTGTTTACCAAGAAAGTATCCATGAGAAAAAGCACCAAGCAGGCTGTGGAAATAGCTCTAGTTATGGAGTAACTTTTCATTTAAAATAGTATGAGAAAATATTTAAGGAGAAAATTGTATTAGATATAGCAAAAAAAACTGATAGATATTGTATATATATTTGTGTATACTTGTGGAAATTCAATTTGTGAACCTTATATGCACGCTTGAAAAGCTATGCAATCGATATTTAAACGGGGAATTGTTTCTTCTCTTTTCAAGGAAGCTCGATGGGAATTTTGGTTGCTTGAACTTAGTATCTTCAAGGAAATTTGTATGTTTGGTGCTATGATAAATTTCGGCGCTAAGGAAATTGCAAGTTGTAATTAGACTTTAGATAAAAAAACAACTTTAGATATAGAAAGTTTTTTTATTTTTTTGGACTCTTATCAACTTATGTATAGTTTTCATGTATTATATGAACGGGCGACAATTATATTGAGTACGAAACCTAATCTAATCAGAAGCGCTATCGAGACCCAATACAGAGCAATCAATTTTCTATTGGGAGCGAATCACTATAATTCTGATGTCAATTTTTTATTTTCTATTATTCATTTTGGTATTCGTTTTTGGATTTGGTGATTTAGGTCAAAAGGCATTACAATTTAGATCCGTACACAAGAGATGAAACAGTTACGCTAAAACTTTAAGTTGATTTTAATTAAATGGATCTGGATTTGATTGACACAAACAAAATTAATATTGTTATAAACAACACGACGTCTCCAACGTAGAAACTTGTTGGAAATCGGGGTTTGATTCCCGACTTCATTACCACAAAATATGCCTCCGAGGCGTCCCGGTAACATTTAAAAAATTATTTTAAAGCGGAAAACTTGTTACCGGCCCGACGACACGGATATCGGATAATTACCATTTTATCAAGATCCGATAAATATTACGAATTTAATATTTCATAAACATTATTAATAAGCTAGTCGAATAGGAAATAAATAGAAAGCGTTAAATGGTTGCATTTATTAACCCAATGCATAAGGCCGTACCTCGGTTGATGATTTCGGTTGCGCACTCTGAATCTGGGAAGGGCTTCGCCAGGGGCTGAGGGGAAACTCCCGTGATCTTCTGGGATATTCTCCTGGATTCCTCGTACCGAAGCGTGGGCTTCGCCGGCAGGACTCCGTTGCAAAATTTAACTGATGGTTCTTTTTAAGCTAGCTACAGGAGAAAATGTCTCCTAAGCCGAACCAGAAAAAGAGATCAGAAGCAGAAAATTGGCAGACCCTAGAGAGAGAGGGAGAACTCGAGTTTTTTCTCTTGGGAATGTGTGAAAAAATTGTAGAATGAGCCTCCTATTTATAGGTCTCAGACTGTAACCGAATTGGAGATTTTTCCTCCCATTTTTCGAATTATTATAATTAAATATAATTAATTATTCCAATCTAATGGTGCAGATTTAATCTCATCTAAATCCAATAGATATAATTAATCAGGGATTAAATTAAATAACAAATACATGATAAGATCAAAATATTTAATCTTATCATCATATTAATATAATTCGAAAAATATATATATATATATATATATATATACATAATTCAAATTTTATAATGATTACCTAGATCCAATGGTTAAATATAAATCTCAAACCAATCCAATAGATTAGATCAATTAGGGTTAAAATGAAATGCCCTAGGGTCTTAACAAAACCCTAATCTGAATTCTGAATTCTTTACCCTTTCATTAATTCGAATTATATTATATATATAATATTAATTAATTTCTAATCCGATGGTAAGGATTAAATCTTAAAACCGATCCAACGTATATAATTAATCAACCAAAATTCGAAATACCTAAGCTTGGTCTCCAAGCTATCAATTTTGAATTACTATTGGGGTTAAGATCAATTATCTTAATCCAACGGTTGATATTAAATCATAACTGATCTAATGGATTAAATTGATTTTAAGGATTTGCTAAAATACCAAAATATTTGGTACTTATACCGCAAATATGGAATGTCCAAAACATATGATTCGAATTTTCTAGGGTTTAAAATACCAAAACCCTAATTCCAATTTTACACATTAAATATATATAAATATATATTTTTTATTTATTAATATGAATCTATTAATTAACTATTAATTAGATATTAATAATTAAATCTAAACAATTAAATAATATCAATAATTCCTGATCGCAATATCACACATTAAAATGTCATTGTGCCACACCATCATTTAAATTCGTGACATGTGATTTAATTTCATAGTTTATCGAACTGAGCATAAACTTAGAAAATCCATAAATCACAAACCTTAAGTCGAAATGACTTGGTTCAAAAAGAAAAGTTACTTAGAATTTAATTTAAAACAACATGGTTCTGATAGAAAATCTAAATTCTAACTTTCTTTTTATTAGTTAATTCCGTGTACTAAAATATAGTACTTTTGCCACGATGGCGATAAAACTATCTGACGTCAGCCACAGACCTTTCAGTTTTATAATTCTAGCCAAATGATTAAACATTATCCAGAATGTATTTTAATCACATACGTATCATCCGTTACGGAGCTATCCTGGGGACCATGGACCCGTATCACTTAAGCTCCAACGAACGGCTAGTTGTTTGTCAAACCTCAAAGTGATTCCACTATAAACTCGAGGCTGCACTCTTTAGTGATACGATATATATTATTCCCTTTATAAAACAGGATGTCCATTGATACAATAAAATTCGGGTTATTGTTCTTTCACTTGATGATTCACACATGAGCAGTCGGTTTTTACTGTAATGCCTCTCATTGCATTTTCCTCATTGAATCAGTTAGTAATATTATGAGTAACCCACTTATGGTTTCGATTCATAAGTTGCGCACAGGTATCTCTCACTTCTCACCACTGACAATCAAGGGAATCACCATGACTCTGAAGAGAGTTGTGTGATGTTGATGTCTACGATCAAGCTACCCTTACTACTGACTATCATGTTCCAAAAATAATAGTGTTGGGAACAACGGTAACATCTTGTGTTCTTTAACGGTTAAATCAAAGAACAATCAAGCCAGCAGTTCGAACTCAAGACCACTCAGGACTTAGAACGAATATCCATTTGATCGTCATTTTGTGACTCAACCACAATTTATCAGTGACGGCCTTATATGATAACTTCTTGAGTTTAAGTCAGGTCCAGTCCAGTATGAAGACACTTCACACTTAATGCACTTCTAGTGAGTGTGACACACACATAATCCAGAATAGGATTGTCACTTAGTCACATTAATGAACTTATACGATTAATGGGCTCTCACCCAGTTAATCAAGTCACAGACGTTTTAAGTTCATTTACTATGATTATTAATTCTTCCTCACATTAACTCTGTTGTGATAATAATAACATAATTGCATCCTTTATGAACTAAGGAAACAAACATTATGTTTTACTCTACCAGAAACTATAATAAGATTAACATAATAAGTACCATCTTTATTCAATGACTTGTCATAATCTTTTACAAATTGATAAATATCTTGTTTAAGGACACACATGTCCAACAAAACTAACATTACTTAATTATTTGATTATAATATACTATTAATTGATTATATATCTAAACATGATTAAAAGTAAACATTGCTATTAATTTTAAAATCTAACATTATTTAATTATTTTAATCAAGTTAAATAAGTTTAAAATAAATAAATTACTTATTAAACAGTATCCGGACTCAAACAAGATCAATAAACGAGTCAAGTAATAAAATTAGACACGATCCGTACATAAAGATAAAAACGGAAACAAGCACCACAATCATATATAACTCCATACCAAACAAAAGATGGAAAAAAATATATAATCACGAAGTAAAGCTCCGTTTTATTTATTTGTGATAAATTATGAAGTCTTTTCGCGGAAGATTAATGAGGAATGTGATCACTACGTGAGGATTGACGCGCTTGTATATACGGTTGACTTATATGTATAGCTAAAGTCAATAAGAAGCTTATAATGATGTTAAATTATCAGAAAAGAAAAAGCTTCACGTGCTATGTAGATAAATTATCTCGATTGATCTGATCATTAGCAGAGAAATTGTAAGGAAATAGAGTACTAGATAGTGTGGCCTTTAATGGTGGAACTGGTGAATTTTCTTGAGGGTTTCATGTGAAAATATGAAGAAAAGTGTCATGTTTAATTAATATATAGTACATTTTGTGTATAGCTTAAGATACATAGGCCCGGCCTAATAATATTAGGGATTTTAGATAAAAAAAAAATTAAAAATATTTGAAAAAGAAAAGCTTAATCAAAATAAAAATTAAGAAAAGCTTATTTAACAATTCATATTGAATTAAATATTAAAATAATGCTTAATTCATGTTGATAAAATGTTTAAGGTAATTTTAGAACTATAGGTCAAAATTAAAAATAAATAAAGAAGTTATTTTTTTAGTAGAATTCAACCACCCAGTTCCAACCAAGAGTTTTTTTCAGGTTGAGTTGAATTAGAACTTTAATATTTTTGTGTTGAACTGACTCGATTTTCAAAACCTAATAAGATTGATTTGGCTTAGTTTTAGCTTCGTGTTGACCCAGTCAAACTCGGCATAGTTCTAGTGTACAATATGGTGTATACATATATATATATATAGAATATAATGACAACTATTTGAAAATAAAGAAATGATTAAAAGAAGCAAATTTAGAGATGGCCAACCAAAGAATAAAACGACAGGAAAGTAAAAGGTATTAATGATAAAAAAACGACAGAAAAGAAATGATAAATGTGTTCAAACGATATGAAAAAAATGAGGGCATAGGAAAGCAAACGACAAGAAAATAAAAATTTCGGAACGAAGGAAAATCAAAATGACATACCATTTCAGGTTCAAAACGACAAGAAAATAGTAACAAAGTACAGATGACAGGAAAATAAAATTGATAGGAAATTGAGGTAAAAGCAAACGACAAGAGAAAAAAAAAACGAAGAATAGGACCAATAACTTTCTGGCAAGTATAGAACAATAAGAAAAAACAGCAGAAAGTTTGATGTAGTTGCAAAATAAAATAAAAATCACAGACAACATGAAAATAAAATTGATAGGAAATTTAACGCTTTATTTTCCAGTTTTTATTTTATTTTTAATTATTTCTAGCCTACCCTAAAATAAAATGAAATATAATAGGAAAATAAAATGACAAAAAATGTTAAACTTAAAAACGACATGAAAGTAAAAATGTCGTACTAAAGAACACTGGAAACCAAGTTTTCCTGTACGACATTTTGCTGGGAACAGAGTGTTGGTGAGAATAATGTGGCGTTAGCAGAAATTATACAAACAGTATAATTTATTGAAACAATTGTCGTTCGCTATTTCAACAGTCATGTCGTTTAATACCAGTCTGTGAACTGTCGAATTAGTTTTGATCAATTTTTCATGTCGTTTATTATTCAAATGTACTTTCCTTCACTAATAACTCAAATAATTATTTTTCATGTCGTTAATTATTCAAATGCACTTTCGTTGACTTATAACTCAAATAATTATTTCTCTAAACAAAGATGCATATGTATATATATATATATATGTATATATAATAGGGTTTTGTGGGTTTTGGGCATTTTGTGGGTTTTCTATATATATATATATATATATATATATATATATATATATATATATATATATATATCAAAAAGTTTAAGAGACGATAAATAGTATCTGTAATTAATTTAGCACAGTATTTATTATGAATATAAACTAAATTTTCAAAAATAGAAATCCTATTATTTCAGCCTTTTTTTTACGTAACTGAATTTACGAATCTGTAATTATATTTACGATTTTGTATTTTTATGTATTTATATTTACGATCATGTGTTTTTATGTAACTATTACGTAAATATATTTACGATTCTAAATTTACGATTCTGTATTTTTACGTAACTATATTTATTATTCATCATCCCATATTTACATAAATCGTCCAATATCAACCTGTAATTTTAATTACCAAAATTGTATATTATTTACCAATACTTAGTACGGTGAATGTTTGTGCAAGTCGTAAAAATCAACATGAATTCGGTATATGTATATACCAATATCAAACTGTAAATTAAATTACCAAAAATTGTATACATATATACCAATACTTAAATTACGTAAATTATGATTTATTTACTGTACTTAATGGTGAGTATATATACAATTGATATTATCATATCCTAACATCATAAGAAATTACGATAAAAATTAGTAAAAAACCAATATTCAATTTGATTCAAAACATCATGTGTAACTATATATACAAATTTCTTAATTAAATTTGTAAATATATGCATAACTAATTCTAAACATCCCTTAATTAAATGTCAAATATTTTCATCGTATTATTTACTGTTAAAACGAATTTCTTTCCTTAAAAATAGCTAAATACATAAAATCGTTTAGTTTCCTTATAAATAGCTAAATATCGTAGAGAGAGAGAGAGAGAGAGAGAGAGAAACGTGTGTGTGATAGAGAGAGAAAGTGGTTTTAAATTTGAATTAATTATAAAATATTTTTAAAATTAAATATGATAATTAATGGCTGAGTCAACCGTCATAGTTGTTATTTTAAAATTTTCGAATTAAAAATATTAATAAATAAATAAAACAAAAATTAAAAACTGTAATTAGGGATAAAATGGTCCAAAATAATTTATTAATGGGTATAAAATAATTTTTTGAAACTATGGGCATTTTTCATAAACCTTACGTGTTTTTTGGACATTTTGTGAGTTTTCTATAATATATATATAGTTTAAGAGACGATAAATAGTATCTGTAATTACTTTAGCACAGTATTTATTATGAATATAAACTAAAACAACATAAAATACACCAGCATAATTGATGTTGTTACATAAGCAAATTAATCTTGTAAATTTTCCAACAGGATATTATCATATATAATTCATTTGAATTAACCAACGGTGGGAACTCGAGTGACGATCCCGGAGTCATTAACCCAAATCAAAACCCGACGGCATATGAATATCTCGCGAATTGGTGTCTTCGTATTTATCACAACTGCGTCCGTAATATTCTCATTTTCACTCTTAATAATTTCCACGGCATCGTTTCCGTTGGCTCCGACAAGCTCCGGCCATGACGTCTTCCCTTGGAATACAACTGCAGGTATTTTTTTAAATTCAGATAATATTTTAAAAACAAAATTAATACCAATTTGAAATTAATACATAACCATAACACATGAACATGGATTGAATAGTGTTTATATTCTAAATCCCATATTTTGTTTCTTCTAGAAAAACCTGAAGCAGAAATCATGATTTTTGTAACATTTATGTAACCATAACACATAAATTATCTCGATATCGAATCGAATTCGGTGGTGCAAATAAACTACATCGCGAATTTATTATTTTAAACAATATATATATATATATATATATATATATATATCATGGAGAATTTCATTAGACAAAAAGAAGAAAAAGAAAAAAAGAAACCGTAATATTACTCCTATGCAGAGATCATAAACAATGGAATATGAGATGAACAAACCTTCACAAATCGACATTTTTCTCTCTTTTTCTTCACGTGATATATGCTGATTACTTGATGAGGAAGTGCTTATTAAACTTATGCTAGATATTTTTGTGATGATATTACACATAGGTAGTAAACCTATATATATAAATATTTATATATATATATGCTCTGATCTGAACTTTGTGGCCGATATCAATGACTAGGTTCGCATAAGACTCCGTGAAATATCAGTAATAAACTATAATATATATGCAACTAGGGTTTGGTTTCACAAAACATCAGGGAACAATATGCTTAACGTGTCGATATAAATTAAGAAAGGCAAGTAGTTCTATAAATATATTGAATCTGTAACTTGAATTTTTTTACGTGTCTATATACTTAGTACGAGATAATGTTCAAAGCTGGCGTCTAAGCTTCGCTTGTTTTATTACTAATTTCGGGATTCGCAGCCACTTGATAGTTGATACCATCCCGTTTCATTATTCATTAATTATATATGCGGATAAATATCAAGGATAAAATGTAGTCTTTTTCTGCTTCTAGGTAGCTAATTTGTGCACCAAAATATTAATTAACTTCCCTCATTATTTTTTAATTAGTTTTATTTTTATTTTTTGCGGTAGTGGCCTTTATAGTACAGATTTTATGCTCTTGTTTATGATCATTAATAGTTAATTATGATGAAAATGAGGAAGATCAATCTGTTTTCTATATTTTGAGAGAAAAGTAAAGTGTCATATATAGTAATTTTAACTTCTAATAATACTATAAAATTAATTTTTTCACGCATACAATATATTAGAATTAAGCAAGGTTTTAAATACCGCTTGCCGATGTCGTTTCGCACTTTTCATTTTACGGATATATCACTTGTCGATAGGTATCTCATAGGTAAATCGATGGGTATGCCGATGGATATATCGTTTCGCATATCTTCGCAAAAATATTTTCGATGGGCATGCCGATGGATATTCGGGAAATTTAATACCTTGGAATTAAGTACTTCTAGTCTTCTACAAAAAATACAATTTCAAACCTATATTAACGAACTTACACTAGAAAACTATTAACTTAATCCATATAAAGTATCAATTTAATTCATGTTATATTGATAATATATATTTTTTAAGGGTAAACCTGTTAAAAATATTTTTACTTAAGATTCAGATGATGATATATATTTCTTAAGGGAGTTAATTCATTTACTATATCGTTATCGATGAAATATTAATAGTTTCACTATATGGGTTTTGGCGATAGATTTTTCATAATTAAATTTACCGATGAATATTTTCAACAATAATATTATTTATACTATATAAATATAAGCTATAATATAAATTTAATATACAAATAAGGGTTATATTTTTAATTTAATATAAATATAAGGTTATAATAAAAAATATATTTTAAAGAAATTAATATTTATATTAATTACATTTATAATTATAATATTAAATACAGACATTGTATTAAAATACTATTAGTATTAAGTATTAACTATTGACCAATTAAAATATGAAGGCCCTACACAAATTTGAGTGATTGGAATACCGTGGGCCTTCCGAGGCCCAATCCTTGAGCAGCTTCGCCTTATGGCCCGTTAATTTAAAGAGGCCCCACTTGAAAAAAAATTAAAATAAAACTATTTATGACTTTATGTTACGTGCTCTTAGCCTCTTACATCGCAAAGGTAAGGAAGAAATGAGCTCATGTTATCCAAAAAAAGAGGGTTCACTTAAAATAAAAATAATAATAATATTAGAAATGGAGTTTCATTTCAATGCCACGTCTTTTTATTTTATTTTATTTTATTTTTTGTCTCCTTTTTTCTTACTCTAATCTTTATCAAATATCGTTAATATTGACTGACATATACTTTCGCACGTCGATGGTATTTTTTTTCTCTCCTTTGGGTGTACTGAATTATTGACCCATGTTTAAATATATATATATATATATTTCTCATCGCTGTGATAATCAGTTAATCTATTTTTTTTATTACATGTCAGTTATCAATCTAATTGGTTAATCTATAAAAAAAAAGTTATATAAACAAAGGAAAATCTATTAATTCATCTAAATTTTAAATGATTGTTCAATCACATACATTACTCAATCACGAGTTATATTTATAAGTATCATATATATATATATATATACGGAGTTCAAAAATGAGTTATGATGAGCAATTTTAAAATGAGTTATGATGAGCAATTTATTATATTATATCGAACCATATATATTGTATATATATTGGGATGTTTCGACAAAAGTGCTATTTTTTTCTTTCAAAAAACCGTCGATTGCGCTGAATAAATATTTAAGGCCGTGATTGATTCCGAGTTATGATGAGCAATTTATTACATCATATTAAATCATATATATTATATTTATTGGGATGTTTCGGCAAAAGTGCTATTTTTTTCTTTGAAAATAGCACCGTATATTCGAAAACCGTCGATTACGCTGAATAAATACTTAAGGCCGTGATTGATTCCGTCGCATGTGTCTCTATTTTTTTTTAGCTTTTTCAACCGTTTACAACTCAATTCACACTCATTTTTTCATGTTAAAAAATATGTCATGTTATTTCCAATAATTTGAGCATTTTTCTGCAATTATCCATATATATATATATATATATATATATATATAAAAAATTTAATGATTCCAGCAAGTGGACTAAACTACACGTGAAGATATAAGATTAATGATCCCATTTGGCGGAGGTATTGTACACGAGCATAGGCATGTGCAGCCCCTCAATTGCCAAAAAAAAATTGTGTATAATCTGTAAGCTTTGTGAGAATAAAAGTAAAAATAAATGGATAAATGACACAAATTTTGTGGATAGGGAAAGTATATCTTTTTTAATTGTTATCCATGAATTCGTGTCAGTTTGATACGTTAAAACAATGATAACTTAATTCATATAAGTAACAGAGCTGATCCTCAACAATTAGTACAATCTTCTCAATTTATTTGTGTAAAACACTTTTAGACAACAAGTCTCAAAAAATGTATACGTAAATACCCAAAAAAAAAAAAAAATATATATATTGGATTGAAATACACTATTTTGAAGAATAATGTAGCAACAGCAAATAACAGATAAGAAGTGAAATAATCGCTATTGATCAAAAGAAAGCAACAAAAACAAAAGTTCGATTATTTATTGAGTTATTACAACATTAAGTACTTCAACTTATTTGATAAAACACACACAATTCACACATAAAATTGTCGCAATAGGCAACTTATTCGTAAATGGAAAGCAATTATCCAATTGTAGGAACTTGAGATACGGTATCGTAGTCGTTGACCCAAACCAAAACTCTAGTGCATATGTAAATCTCAGGTATACTAGTTCCTTCACGTATCACAACTGCAGTCTCGATATTCTCATTTTCGCTCTTTATAATGTCGGCGGCTTTGCTCCCGTTCTCTCCGACGAGCTCCGGCCACGAGGTTTTACCTTGAGCTACCACTGCAAGCAAACAAGTTATTTAAAGACATTGATCAAGATAATGAGACAAGGCATAAATAGTTTTGGTCATAAAATTCGATCGTTTTTCTATATATGTATAAAAAGATTTATTTAGATTAATTATATATTATCATCTTACATTAGCATTGAAGCATTGTTATTGTATTTGTTAGTTTGATACATGGTTATTTGTTGATCTCTTTCGTCTTTTTCGCATCGGGATATTCTTCTGCGATTTTACTCTTGTAAATAAATAAAAAATAGACACACCGCGCGCTAGTACTGACTACTTCTGACTAAATAATGATGTGTTTATTGTGAAAATAGAGTGAACATAAGAAATTAAACAATAGAAATGGTTGATATTTATCTAACCTTCACAAATGTTAGACATTATTCAGCTCTTACTTCACGTACGTATATGAGATATTAAGCTGTATAGTCAAGTAATTATTGAGATATATATGTTATGGAAAATCAATATGCAAAAGCATAGTATATATAGTGAGAGAGATTCCTATTGAGGCTTAGCCGAATTCAATGACTATTCAAGCTCGTTGAAGTATTCCATATAGAACACTTTATTTAATATTAGCTATCACGCAACTTTCGTTGAATCACAATACTTCATGTTCTGATAAGAATTAAAATAAAAATAAAAAAAGAGAGTGAAAAATTGATCTATAATATGTACATTTATACATCTTCGTACGTAACTATGAAAATGCAAAAAAATTGATGGCGTCGAATTAAAATTTATATACTACTTGATATATATATATATATATATATATATATATATATATATATATATATATATACATATATATAGATAGCCCCAAGTTGAGATCTTAAGAAATCATTGAATTGAACACGACTTGTATATATTTTAAGGTATATAAAGAAAAATAAAATTGGAGTACATAAAATTCCAAGGTATATTTTTAATCCTATTTCGTTGGGGTAAAAGTATTAAAAGTAAGGTTTTTTTTTTTTTTTTTGTGCTAACGTAAGTTCCAAATAGAACTTGTGACATTTTTAATTGCCCACTTATTCCACTTTCTCCCGAATTCAAAGATGCTAACCACGAAGTCGGAGTTTGTAACCCCACATTTGGGATTAACATCTCTGACTTCGGTGAGATCAATGTAATCCAATTTCGGGATAACATATCAACGACATTGGTATTACTCACTTTGTTGTAGTGATGCTAATCCCGAATTTGGAATATATGGGGTGTAAGAAGTAGACAAATGAAATTTGACAGATAAGTCATAGTGGAACCAATTTAGAACTCACGCGACACAAAAGAAAAACGTTATTTTCGGTACTCTTACCACGAGATTAGGAATATGTCGTGGAGTTTTGTGTACTTCAAGATACTTTTACCTATATTTACCATATATTTTATATATAACGATCATAATTTGAAGATCCTAACCAACGAATTGTTTTTATTTATTTTTTATTTTATCAATGGATGAATCAAGTTGAGTTTTTTTGTTTTGTTTTGTTTTGTTTTTTGTTTGGTGTTTTTTATAGAGATGATCATTGTTTCGTAGACTACTTGTATAATATTTATAATGATCATAAGCCAAGGATTAAATTATTAGAATCTAATACACTTGATGGGTGTATTTACCTATATATCTTATATTTTATTTATGGATGAGTCAAGTTGAGATGATAATCGTTTTGAACACATCTTAAATAAATTTAAATAATTTACAATAATGATCATACGACAAAGATATAATCTCCTTTTTCTGCTCTTAACACTTAGCAAATGATCACTTATTTTAATTGCGCCTTGCTCTTTAATCAACATTTCCAGTTCCGTTGAGTCATCTTATAAAATTAATTATAATTTCTTAAACAATAGTTGTTATCCTTGAATTATTTTAATATATGATAGTGTTCATCTTTTCTTGCTCCTTATAGATATTAAAGATTAACTATAATGGACCGAACTGGAAACTAATCAAAATCAAATTGTGAAAATTAATTCGGGAGTATTATAGCTAATTCAAAGGTGAGCGTCTGAGAAGTGTATGTGGCTTTAAATCTTTGTCACTACATTTCAATCTAAGGGTCAGAGTACAACATTTCTTCTCCAGATTCGCAGATAACTGTACATGACACAAAATATAAGGCAATCATAATACATGTGAAATTCCCAAAAATGAGTACTTTCATTAGGGTCTCCAACATTATAAAATTTGCTAAATTAGAGCCACTATGAAGACCCGATAAAGATATAGAGTTATCCAGCTGATTGATTTAATTTATGACGTGGTAGGGTTATTTTAGTTGTTTCACATGTATTTGTCGGCTTCCTAATTTCTTTAGGATATTGACTTGTGGTGACATTTATAGGTTCTGTAACATAAAAGAGAGTGCGAGAAAGCAGATTGTAACACTGAATTGTAAGCCATAAAAGAATCAGGGTTGTGCATGAGATTTTTGGGGCGCTAGACGAGGAGAGTTTTTTTGGGCCCTTTATTGTAATTACTAAATAGATTCTCATTTAAATTAAGATGCATTTAACAGTTTTTTGGGGCCAGTATAATTTGAGAATTAGGTGCCCAAATATTAAAGTTGAGTGGTTAAGTTTATATTATTTTTGCCCTCTAAATTTAATTTAAGTAATTTTAATGTATACAAATTAATTTAACTGATTTTGGGGCCCTTGAATTCGATTTTTATGGGCCCCTAAATTGAAGAATTTTTTTTATTACTAAAGGCGGGCACCTACTCCGCCTCCCTCGGGCATAGTATTGAAAAGAACATACATGATCTGACACCGAGAGCGAACCTATAATTCTTTGTGTCACTATTTAATTTTTCACTTTATTTTCGTTATGTTTGTTATTTTGGATCCAGTCTTAATCCTTGCACCCTCAGGCACAGTTCTGAAAAGAACATACATGATCTGATCACACCGAGAGCGAACCTATAATTCTCTGTGTCAATATTTAATTTTTCACTTTATTTTCGTTACGTTTTCGATTTGAGATTCAGCCTTAATCCTTGCAGTAACAGATTCACAAATCAGGCTCTATAAACTCAACAACACTTGCCTTAAATAAAAGCGATAAATTTATTGATCATGATTACATTACAACGTTTAAATGCAAATTGCATAAGAACATCAAGGACGATTAAACATCTACATTTTCACACACACACACACACACATGTATATATTTATATATATTGTTGCTATGCAACTTATTACAACAATTTTTCCATCGATCAAAGCAAGTTGTTCAGACGAGAATAAATCAACCGATAGTAGGAACTTGAGTGACGATCCCATAGTCATTAACACGAATATAAACCCTATCACAAATGTAGATCGCCAGAACAATAGCATTTTCATCGATCACTACTGTTCGGACTTTGTCGTTTTCTTTCTTTATTATCTCGGCGGCATCATTCCCGTTCATTCCGACCAGCTCCGGCCACGAGTCTTTACCTACACATGCAATAAATGGAAAGATATCTAAGAAACTAGACTTCTACCAAAATAATTAGCACCTCTATTAATTACGGCGCATTTCCTTTCTTTTGCCGGTGCAAAGATTAGCATGCTAAAACCGCGGGATATTCACGAATTGAAGGGAATATTTGAGAAGAACTTGTATGATCATAAAAATTACAAGAACAGGTTGATTAAGTTATAAGTTTCTAACCTCCTGGACAAGACGACATTGTTGGTTGGCCTTTTTGCTTCGTATAGTTTATAGTTATTTAGCGAGTGATATGTTTGTGTTAATAACTTTGGTGTTTATAAGTGTATATATATATATATCGAAATAGAATAGATATATCATATATCTACAATATTACATTCCGTGTACAACAAATTTTTCCTAATTAATTTGTCAGCTGGTCCAAAGGTCGTAAAAGATGGCTGCTGCTGCTATATAAAATGAATTAAGTCCGTCATCGACTCATGATTTATATATATATTGTTGATGCAGAAAAATGCTTCAATCCATTAGCGGCCCAATTGCTCGTGTTGGGCCGGGCTTTAACGTCGTCTTGTGGATCTGGGCAAAAATTCCCCTAAGTCGGGCCCCTCGTCCTGAATTGTGGGCCCAGGCTCGTGTCCCCAGGCTATACCCTCAGCCGCGCAATGGACTGGGGGGATAGACTGGACACCGCGTAGAACTGGTCCTATCAGGCGGGTCAAGAACCGAGTAGGAATTTCGCCAGAGCTTCCGCTTTCGTTGGATTTTTCTCTTCCGGGACCTGACAAAATAACACCGCGGTCAGGGAGAAACGGGGGTTTTGCCCCCCGATTCACCTCCGACGCTCAACATTAGCGGGGTATTTGAGTGAATATCGGTTTTTGGAAGTCTCGAGAGAGTTTTGGGAGAGTTTGAGGCGTTTCCCAAGTGTTTGGTCGAGTGAAAAATCGTGTGGAAATGGAGGAGACCGAGCTCCTATTTATAGGAAAAAACCGGGGTTCTGTTTTGCAATTATCTCCTCATCCGGGAGGCCCCTGGGGAAAAATTATATGTTTTTCTGACTCCCCGGGACGTGGCCGATCCATTGCCGCAAGAATCACGGAGATCGGAGCAACGACGCGCCCTCACGCGCGGCCGGAAGGCGGCGGGTCGCTGAAACATTGGCCCCAAGTCTTGCTGACTCAGCGTCCACGTGTCGCGCTGTGGTTGGCTGAGGCGTGGCCCTCGCGCGCCAGTGGCGTGTTGACACGTGGCTGGGTCAGCTTTGGCCTTCGTGGGCCCTGCTGAGGGGCGATGTGGCCCACCCGGAGGGCCCGGAGGGCCCTCGGAGGCCTCGGGTTGTCCCCGAGGCCGATTTTCGCAAACTTTATGTCGTTTTTGGGTGTTTTGATATTTTCGGGACCATCGGGAACCTTCGTTTTTCCAAAAACGGACCTCCAGCAAATATTTTAGGCGAAATCGACCATAATTAATAAAAGAAGAATTATCTTGAATAATTCTCGCTTTTGTTAATTAAACGAGAAATTAGTCGCGCAAAAATACCCGTAACATTAACCCCCCAGTTTCTCGGGAATTTTCGATTCCCGGGAAACTTCTATAAATGGGCGGCGGGACGGCTCATTCATCACTCGCGAAGCTTTTTCCCCTGGTGAATAGTGAAAAGGTTCGTTTTCCTTTCCTAACTTCTATTCCGGGTATCGCTTTTGAGTTTCGATTTTTGCAGTGGGCCCGCCTTTCTGTTATCTAGGTTTGCCCTTTTTCAGTCGCGTCATAATTTTCGAAAAAACGAGGTTTCGAGGTCAAAAAACAGAGCTCGGCCATTTTCTCTCTCTAGAACCCGCGAGCCTCAAATGACGAAATCCGCCGTACCTTCCTCACCGGAGTCCGCCGTCGCCGGAGAAGACCACCACCGTGACCAGCTCGGCGAGGCGAGCTCGTGGGTGTCGGTGGTGACCATCGGCGAGGCGGAGGAGCACGAGGGCTCGCGTTTGGCTCCGCGGGTGTCGGGTGAGTTCGGGCTCACCCACGACGGCGCCGGGGGTTCTGTCGCTGGTGGGGGAGGGTCGCATGAGGACCGGGGTCCGAGGGTGACCGGATCTGGGCCGGAGGAGCACGTCGACGGAGGCGGAGGAGCTAGGGCCAGCCCGTGTGCGCGCGGGCTTGGGTCACGCGTCTCCGGCGAGGTTCAGCTCTCCGCGACCGGTGCTGAGGGGCCTGTCGTTGCCGGCGATGAGTGGCAGCGTGACGATGGGTCCCGGGCGAGTCGGTCAAGGCCGGCGACTCTCGCCGTGGGAGGAGGAGGAGGAGCCCGACCTCCTTTGGGTGAGAGCGGACCCTTGGTGGTCCGCTCTGCGGGCCCGATCTTGGGCGGCGAGGGGCGGCGACACGCCGGCGGGACCCCGGCGACCGGATCTGTGCCGGGGTCGTGCGATTTCGGCGGTGGAGTAGCCCGGCTGGGCTTGTCCCCTACGGGCGGGTTCGGTGGCCTCTCGGTCGGCGGTTCCCCCGCGGCGTCGGGAGGGAGTCCGGTGAGTCCGCCCCTGCTCCGAGTCCGAGGGGGGAGCTCCGGGCGGAATCGTCTGGAGCCCGGCCTTCGAGGGTCGTCCTGGAGGGGAGCCCGTGGCGGCCGGGGACGTTCGATGTCCTTCGTAGTGACTTTGACGGCTGACTCCGGCGGGGGGCGGATTCCGGCGGGATTCCCGGATATTCCGGCACTTTTCCGTGCTTTCCGGGCGACGTCGCAGCGCACCTCTGAGTCGCCGAGGTCCATGCCGGCCGAGGTGAGTATTCCCGTAGTGGGCTTTGAGCGTAATTTTTTTGTTGATCCGGGAGCGGGTCTGAGATCCCCCGATGTTGATATTGGCAGCGGCAGAGGTTCTACGAGTGCTGATTACGGGCCCTTTGACGTGGAGGGACCACGTCATAGTGCCGGTATAGCGGGCGGGTCATGCCCAAATTTTGACAGGGTAGTTAGGAGACGGACTGAGTTCGTTCCGGGCGCGCGCGGTCCTCATTTGCCTCGATCCCTCGCGCTTTTCTCAGATGTTAATATCCCCAGTTCTGTCACTCCGGCGGAACTGGAGGCCTTTTCTTGGGCTGAGCGTGTTGCTCTGCCGGGGGTATGTTCTCCTGTGGAGGGAGAGCTCCCTGGATATCCCCGTGATGGGATGGTCGCGGTTCCCTTAGAGAGCCTTCGATTAGGTTTTTCCCTGCCGATCCCTCCTTTGGCGGAGGAGCTTTTGGTGTCGCTGGATTTGCATCCGCTCCAGGTCCGTCCGGACGTTTGGTGGTTTGCCGCCGGAATTTTCTCGATGTGGCGAGAGGGGCGTGGTCGAGATGTGACCTCAACCCAATTCCGGAGACTCCTTCCTATCGTCGTATCCCAAGATGATCGGGGGTTTAATAAATGGGTTTTCTCTCGCCCGGTATGGGGTTTTCGGGTAGGAGACCTGACCCCGGAAGTAGACCCGGAGTGGCATAGCCGGTGGGTCTGGGTGCCAAACGTTTATTTGGGGTCCGCCCCGCAGAGCTTTGGGATTCCTCGGCTGTGTATCGCCTCCGGTGCTGGGGACAGGGGCTTCGTTAGCTTCTTTCTGACGGGGTCTGCCATCCCCGGGCGCTTCGCCTCCTTTTTAACTAGGGAGGCATGGGTACGATCAGGGTGGCTGTCGCCCCAAGCTCTTGCTGAATCATCGTCGAGCCTTTAAGAGAGGTCCGGCTCTACGCGCGGCCCTCGTCGCTTTATGCCTCGCTACGATATATTCTTCTTGTTTATCTTATTTTGCTCTTGACATGGTTGTTTTTCTTTTGCAGGTATGGACGGTGGCGATGGATGGTCGTGGGGTCTTCCCCCTTTTCCTTCCAGCGGAGGACAGTCTGACGTGCCGGGGCCGAGCCACGGAGGAGCCGGGATGACTCCCCCGATTGGGCCCCCTTCGACAGAGTTCGGCCCTGTAGCGCCCTTCTGGGGCCCCGACCCTTACGGTCAGCTTCCGGTGATGGAACCGGCGCCGACGGAGTACGCTTCATTTCCCGCGTACGGCTAGGCCCCGTCGTATGGGCCGACGCATTCCTACCACGCCCCCGCGGAGGTGAATGCTCTGAGCTTGTCGACCCCCTTTTCTTTTTTTTTCTTTTTTTTTGTGAGCTTTATCATGCTTGTCTCTTTTTCTTGCAGGTACCTTCTCCGTACGGCTATCAGATGCATGGAGGGGCCCCTCCCGCCGGCGGATCATCCAGCACAGCCTTCCCCTCGGGCTGGTCGGGACGCCCCGAGGCTGGGGTTCTTGGGCCCGTCCACTGGACGAGCCCCCCGCAGCCAGAGAGTTCCGTCGCATGGCAGATTCTTCGCGAGGAGCATGCAGCACACCTGGCGACCGCCAGAGAGGCTTCCCAGTACCGTGCCGAGGTCTATCATCTCAACGCCCAACTTGGGGCTTCCTATGAGTCGGAAGCGGTGAAGGATGCGGAGCTGCTGCATCTTAGGGGGGCCCGCGCTGCTGAGTCCGAGACCCTGAGGTGGGAGAGCTTCTTGAGAGGCTTGATGGGGTTGTTTCGGGACAACCCGGGGATGTACCTGCGCACCACCTTACTTCAGGATGTGCAGGCCCCTCCTGAGGTGATGGCTGCGCTGGAGCCCTTCATCGCTCGCATGCCCCCTCCTGGGCCCGTGCTGAGCCTCTCCGTGAACGGAGTGGAGTTTTCTGCGGGGATTCATCCCCAAGGAGTTGGTAGCGTCGGCAGTGTAGCTGGCGGGGCAGGGGGCCATCTCCCTCCGATTCCTCCTTTGGCCCCAGATGACTATTACGCCCCCGATCTCAACCATATTGTCGGTGCTGACGCGGCGATAGGAGGCGCGGCGCCTGCTGAAGAGGTCGCGCCTGGGACGAGGAAGAGGAGGCCGCCGTCGGTGGCGAGGAGGCGATCTTTGACTGGGTTTCTCGTTTCCCGTGATCTTCTCTTTGTAGCAGTTGTAGATCTTGTATATTTGTCTAGAGTATGTAACTCGTTGTAGTGGCCGTCTATGGCGCGGTATTTATGTTCTTTTGTAGCGTTTCTAGGTGCCTCCTTTGTATGCGCGGGCACGTTCTTTGCTTGTAGCGAGCCGCCGTGGCTCAGTAGAAGTAACCACTTATCGCTGTAACTGACGGGCTGACCCGTGAACGCTGATCGTTTAACCTTTATATAAGTAGATTAACTCTTGCCTCTTGCCTGATCGTTATTTTGTAGGATCTGTCTTCAGGCAGTGTTGTGAGTTTTTTTTTTTGCTCGAGTCGGCGGGATTGATATCCGGGCCGTTCTCGGTTTTTGAGATGCCTGAGTCGGCGGGATCGAGGTCCGGGCCGCTCTCGGTCTTTGTGATGCCTGAGTCAGCGGGATCGAGGTCCGGGCCGCTCTCGGTCTTTGTGATGCCTGAGTCGGCGGGATCGAGGTCCGGGCCGCTCTCGGTCTTTGTGGTGCCTGAGTCGGCGGGATCGAGGTCCGGGCCGCTCTCGGTCTTTGTGGCGCCTGAGTCGGCGGGATCGAGGTCCGGGCCGCTCTCGGTCTTTGAGGCGCCTGAGTCCGCGGGATCGAGGTCCGGGCCGCTCTCGGTCTTTGAGGTGCCTGAGTCGGCGGGATTGAGGTCCGGGCCGCTCTCGGTCTTTGTGGTGCCTGAGTCGGCGGGATCGAGGTCCGGGCCGCTCTCGGTCTTTGTGGTGCCTGAGTCGGCGGGATCGAGGTCCGGGCCGCTCTCGGTGTTTGAGGTGCCTGAGTCGGCGGGATTGAGGTCAAGGCCGCTCTCGGTCTTTGTGGTGCCTGAGTCGGCGGGATCGAGGTCCGGGCCGCTCTTGGTCTTTGTGGTGCCTGAGTCGGCGGGATCGAGGTCCGGGCCGCTCTTGGTCTTTGAGGTGCCTGAGTCGGCGGGATTGAGGTCCGGGCCGCTCTCGGTCTTAGGTGCCGAGTGACGCTTTTGAGGCGTTCGGACTTAGGTGCCGAGTGACGCTTTTGAGGCGTTCGGTCTTAGGTGCCGAGTGACGCTTTTGAGGCGTTCGGACTTAGGTGCCGAGTGACGCTTTTGAGGCGTTCGGTCTTAGGTGCCGAGTGACGCCTTTGAGGCGTTCGGACTTAGGTGCCGAGTGACGCTTTTGAGGCGTTCGGACTTAGGTGCCGAGTGACGCTTTTGAGGCGTTCGGACTTAGGTGCCGAGTGACGCTTTTGAGGCGTTCGGTCTTAGGTGCCGAGTGACGCTTTTGAGGCGTTTGGACTTAGATGCCGAGTGACGCTTTTGAGGCATTCGGACTTTGATGCCGAGTGACGCTTTTGAGGCGTTCGGACTTTTGATGCCGAGTGACGCTTTTGAGGCGATCGGACTTAGGTGCCGAGTCGGCGGGATCGAGAACCGGGCCGTTCTCGGTCTTTTTTTTTTTTTTACATACAGTTGTCTTTTCCTACATCAACCCCCCAGTTTCTGAGTAATCTTGCAAAGGTTAGGAGGAAAATTTTAGGAGGTATCAATTCGCGGAATAAGAGAAACTTTTATATATATGGCGCTTCTTGTGGCGCTCTTCTTGTACATATACTGGCTATCGGGGCTATTCCCGTGCCTGATGTTATATCTAGACTTAAACAGTGATGGAGTTGCCTTTCAGGTTGTATCTTAGCTTCAACCTTCTTCAGCTTTATTTTTATCCTTAGTCTTGTCGGGCTTACTGATAATACTGCTTCAGGTGCTCGACGTTCCAGGGTCGTGGAATTTCGCTACCCCCCATTTCCTGTAGCCGGTATGACCCGTCTCGGATCACCTTCGATACGCGGTAGGGGCCTTCCCAAGTCGGGCCGAGGACTCCGGCGCCGAGGACTTGGGTGTTTTGGCCTACCTTTCTCAGGACCAGGCTTCCTTCCGCGAAGCGCCTTTCTTTGACTTTGGAGTTGTAGTAGCGTTCCACAATCCGCTTCTGCGCAACCAGCCTGGTGTACGCCTCATTTCGCCTTTCCTCGAGGAGGTCGAGCTCCTGCCGCAGCACTTCATCGTTTCGTTCTTCATCAAAGAACTCAACTCGTGGTGAAGGGACGCTTATCTCGGCGGGAATGACTGCCTCGACTCCGTAGGTTAGGGCGAACGGGGTTTCGCCAGTGGAATTGCGCGTGGTGGTTCGATAAGCCCAGAGTACTGAGGGTAGCTCCTCTGCCCACTTGCCTTTCTTCTCGTCAAGTTTTCTCTTTAAGATTGTCTTGATGTCTTTGTTGACTGACTCGACTTGGCCATTCGCCTGCGGGTATACAGGCGAGGAGTAGGTGTTGTTGATTCCGAGACTTTGGCAGAAGGTTCGGAGGTCGACGTTGTCGAATTGTTTCCCATTGTCGGTTATTAGCGAGGCGGGGATCCCATGCCGGCAGATGATGTTGCGCCAAATGAAGTTTGTTGTATTCTTCTGGGTGATTTTCGCGATTGGTTCCTCTTCGACCCATTTAGTGAAGTAGTCGATGGCCACTATTGCGTATTCGACGCCTCCTGGGGACTTTGGGAGTTTCCCAATCAGGTCGATCCCTCACTTGGCAAATGGTCGTGGGACCATCACGGGGCATAGTGGGACCGCTGGCTGATGGGGTACCTTGGCGAATCGCTGGCACTTGTCGCACTTACGGGAAATCTCATTAGCGTCCTTCCTGAGGGTTGGCCAGAAGTAACCTTGCTTAAGGGCTTTGAGGGCCAGAGATCGTCCTGCGTAGTGGTTGCCACAGATCCCTTCGTGAATTTCTCGGAGGACAAGATCGGCCTCGTCTTCGGGAAGACATTTGAGAAGGGGTTGCATGAACCCGCGCTTGTAGAGATTGCCGTCATGGATCACATATCTCGTTGCCCGGAGCTTGAGCTGTCGTGCTTCGTTCCGATCGGCGGGTAGCACACCGCGCTCTAAGTACTTGGCGATGGGCGCCATCCATGCGCCCTCTTCTTCGCCAGAGATGGCAAAGATCTGGGCTTTTTGAATGGACGGGTGTCCAAGTGCTTCGATCGGGACTCTGCCTAGCTCTTCGTCGTCGGCTCCTGAAGCCATCCTGGCTAGTGCGTCGGCCTCAGAGTTCTCGGCTCGGGGTATTTGAGTGATCTCATACCACGCTAAGAACTCCAGGCGCCGTTGTGTTTCCGCGAGGTAGGCTGCCATGTTTTCTTCCTTCGCCTGGTACTCGCCTTCGACTTGCTTTACGATCAACTGAGAATCGCAGTAGATTTGCAAGTTCTTTGCTTCGAGCTTTTGAGCGATCTGGAGTCCGGCCAACAGGGCTTCGTATTCGGCCTCGTTGTTCGTGGCTTTGAATCCGAAACGGATAGCGTAACGCAGTTTTCCGCCCTCGGGATTGGTAAGTAGGATACCCGCCCCCGAGCCGTTTGCATTAGAGGCGCCGTCAACATGGAGGCTCCAAACAGGTCCGTCGGGGCTTGACTTTCGTTTGATTGCCAGCGGCGGACCGTCGAGCTCTTCCTCGGTCTCGATCTCAGCATCGTATGTGAACTCGGCGATGAAGTCTGCCACCGCTTGAGCTTTGATAGCGATTCGGGGCTGGTACTCCACACCGTATTCTCCCAACTCTTGTGACCAGATCGTCATTCGCGACGAGGTGCCTTTGAGGAGTGCCTTGCGGATTGGGTGCTCGGTTCGCACTATGATTTGGTGGGCTTGGAAGTACGGGCGAAGTTTCTTCGCGGTGGTGATTAGTGCGAGCGCCAATTTCTCGATCTGCGTGTAGCGGGTCTCCGCGTCGAGGAGAGCTTTGCTGACGTAGTAGACCGGCATTTGTCTCTTGTGCTCCTCTCGGACCAGGACCGCGCTGACGGCCCTGGTCGAGATGGAAAGGTACAGGAACAAGGCCTCTTCGTCTTTGGGCTTTGAGAGCAGTGGCGGCGATCCAAGGTAAGTTTTTAACTCTTGGTGATGAACGTGGTATGTATCTGGTCAGGCTCGTGCATCTGGATCTGGTTGTAGGCTGAATACGCATCCATCATGCTCATCAGTTGGTGGCCGGCGGTCGCGTCTACCAATTGATCGATCCTCGGGAGAGGAAAGCAGTCTTTCGGGCATGCTACGTTGAGGTCGGAATAATCTATGCAGATTCGCCATTTGCCGTTAGGCTTCTTGACCATCACGACGTTGGACACCCACTCCGGGTATGTGACTTCTTGGATGAAATCGGCGGCGATGAGCTTGTTGACTTCATCATTGATGGCCTGATATCTCTCGGGGTTGAATGCCCGTCGTCGTTGTATCTTGGGCGCCTTTCCTTTCTCAATGTTGAGTCGGTGGACCGCAATGTTAGGGTCAATGCTAGGCATGTCGGCATGTGACCAGGCGAAGACGTCCTTGAACTCCCGCAGGAAGGCAACCAGTTGTGTCTTGATCATGACAGGCAACCGGGCGCCGATTGAGACAGTCCTTTCTGGTTTTTCCTCGTCTAACGTGACCGAGATCACGTCGGAGGAAGGTTCCATTGTAGGCTTGCGTCTCTCGTCCCTCGGGTCGAGTTCACTAAACATTCGCGCCTTCTCCGGCTCAGAAATGAGGTCATCACTTGGCTGCCGGATTGCGTGGATGACCAGCTCGTTTCTCCCAGCTCTCGTTCCCTGAGCGTAGCAGGTTCTGGATTCTCGTTGGCTTCCTCTCAGGATCCCTACTCCGCTTTCCGTTGGAAACTTTACGAGCAAGTGGAAGGTGGAGGTGATGGCCTGGAGCTTGTTGAGGGACGGCCTTCCCATGATGATGTTGTAAGATGATGGCTGGTCCACTACGAGGTACCTGATCATCTTAGTGACCACGGGCCCGTCTTCAGATCCGAATGTTGTGGGAAGGTCGATGGCTCCTTCGGCAAAGACGGGCTTTCCATTGAACCCGTAGAGGGGAGTCTTGATGGGTGTCGGGACGAGCCCTCCCAGACTCATGCGCTCTAAGGCTGTTTTGAAGATGACGTCCGCCGAACTTCCGTTATCGACCAGCACCCGTCTTATTCGGTTGTTGGCGATCAACGTCTCTATCACGATGGCGTCGTTGTGGGGTTGGGATATTCTTCGGGCCTCTTCTTCCGTGAAAGTAATGGCTTGGCTGGGGAGCACCGCTGTTGAGCTGGTCAGGTTCGCGAAGTTGACCTGGTGTTCCTCGTCGTCGCCTTCGAGGGCCCGGGCGTATCTCTTCCGCTTGTTATTTGAATCCCCAGTTTCGGGTCCACCTAGGATAGTGGACACGACGTGATACTGCGGCGCCTTGCCTTTGGCTTGCTCTTCATCTTGACGGGTTTCGTTAGGGTAGCTGTCTTGGGGTTGCCCGCCCTCGCGTGGCAGGGGGTTGTTGGATTGCCCGTTTCCCGCCACGAGTTTCTTGACGAACTCCTTCAACTGCCCGTCTTGGATGAGCTGCTCAATTTGCTTCTTCAGTTGCCAGCATTGCGACGTCAGGTGGCCGTGATCTTGATGGTACTCGCAGTACCGACTTTTGTCCTTGTTGGTCCTCTTGGGCATAGGCCTCGGAGGACCAAACTTTTTTTTGTGGAGGTTGAAGATCGTGGCCGGCGACGCGGTCAACACGGTGAAGGTTGCGTCCTTTCGAAAACCGTCCGCTCGCTTTGGACGCTGTTGTCGTCCCTAGGAGCTCGGCTGCTGGCGTTATTTCTTTCTCTGGGAGTCATCATCTATCTTTTGGTTACTCCGGCTTTGCTCGTCCAGATTGAGTTGGTTTCGGCTGAAGAAGTATTCGTCGGCGGCGATGTCTTCGGCCGCCCTAGCCATTAGTTCGACCATAGAGGTGGGCCTTTTCTTGACAAGCGAGCGTGTGAATTCGCTCACCGGGAGACCGTCGATTATCGCGGTGACAGCATCGTCGTCAGTGTAGCTGGCGACCTTGTTTTCGTCCTCCGTAAACCTTTTCAGATAGGCCCGGAGGGTCTCGTCTTTGCGCTGCTTGAGGGACCATAAGTACGATTTTTCCCTTTGCTGTGTTATCGAGCTAGCAAAGCGGGAAGTAAATCGTTCCGTTAACTCTTCAAAGGATTCGATTGATCCTTTGGGGAGCCTCTGGTACCACTCGAAAGCCACGCCGGTGAGGGTGAGGCAGAAAGCCTGACACATGGTCGAGGGCGAGCATTTCTTGATTCGCATGGCGAACTGATATTGCACCAGATGATACGTCGGATCGGTCGTGCCATCATAGACGAGATTCAGAGGGAATCGTAAGTCCCCGCTGAGGTCTTCGTCGAGCAGGTGGCTTGCGAGAGGGGAGATGATTCCCTCCGCCATTCTCCGCTTGGCAGGATAAGTATTGTTGGCTGCGGCGAGTTCTTTCAGTTCCCTTCTCAGGGCCTGGACTTCGTCTTTTAACGTGGCATCTGGCGGGGGTGCCGCCAGACGTTTCGTCACGTTTGTTCTGACTTCGCGTGCGGTGGAGTGTTGGGAGTATCCCGACACATCAGAGTCGGCGTCGTTCGCGTCTCGCTGAAAGGATCTCTCCTTCCGTCTTTCGATGTGCTGCCGTAGGTCGATTTTCCGGCTGCGGCGGTCCAAAAGTCGGCGTAGATCTTCCTCATTTCTAGGGCAGCTCTGAGCGCGCTTTTCTTGACGGCCGCGCTTCCTCCGAGCCTTCCTTCTTTCGGCACCATTCTCGCCTCCGAGGCGCTCAAAGGCTGAGCGTTCGGTTCTTTGCGATTGTGACGGCTCCTGGGGGCCATTCTGGACAGGCGATGGGACCCGCGGCTCACGCTGGGTGAGCTCAAAGGCTTCTTCCGTGTCGACTTCTTCCTCGTCTTCCTCGAGGTTGGCGCCTTCGAGGTCGGCGCCTTTGTCGCTGAAGTGTGTGGATACGAGATCCGCCAGGCGAAAGACACTATCTTCCAGCCGGGCCATTCGTTCTTTTTCTTCGTTGACGGCGGGCTCTTGGCGAGTGCTCGTCTCGGGCCGACTTTGCACCTGAGCTCGGCGTGCGTTAACCTGAGCTCTGGTGTTGAGAGCGATGCTTCCCGCAGGATGGGAGAAGGTACCCTCCGTTGATTCTAACATCGAGTCTCTTTTTTGACAAAGACTCAGAGGCTTGCGAGCTTCGCGGTGTGGAGGCCTTTGGATGTCTTTGAGCGTTCTTCAAGTTTCTTCGAACGCCTTTGAGTGTTCTTCGATTTCTTCGAATGCCTTCGAGTGTTCTTCGAATTTCTTCGAACGCCCTCGAGTGTTCTTCGAATTTCTTCGAACCCCTTCGAGTGTTCTTCGAATTTCTTTGAACGCCTTCGAGTGTGTTCGAGTATTTCTTCGAACGCCCTCGAGTGTTCTTCGAATTTCTTCGAATGCCTTTGAGTGTGTTCGAGTATTTCTTCGAACGCCCTCGAGTGTTCTTCGAATTTCTTCGAACGCCCTCGAGTGTGGCCGGTGGCTTTGAACGTCTGTGAGTATGTTCGAGTGTGTTCGAACGTACTCAAACGCCTTTGGATGTGGCCGGATGTGCCGGTAGGGACTCGAGGCTTAAACTCGTGCACCCCTCCTTCTAGCGCCAAAATATTGATGCAGAAAAATGTTTCAATCCATTAGCGGCCCAATTGCTCGTGTTGGGCCGGGCTTTAACGTCGTCTTGTGGATCTGGGCAAAAATTCCCCTAAGTCGGGCCCCTCGTCCTGAATTGTGGGCCCAGGCTCGTGTCCCCAGGCTATACCCTCAGCCGCGCAATGGACTGGGGGGATAGACTGGACACCGCGTAGAACTGGTCCTATCAGGCGGGCCAAGAACCGAGTAGGAATTTCGCCAGAGCTTCCGCTTTCGTTGGATTTTTCTCTTCCGGGACCTGACAAAATAACACCGCGGTCAGGGAGAAACGGGGGCTTTGCCCCCCGATTCACCTCCGACGCTCAACATTAGCGGGGTATTTGAGTGAATATCGGTTTTTGGAAGTCTCGAGAGAGTTTTGGGAGAGTTTGAGGCGTTTCCCAAGTGTTTGGTCGAGTGAAAAATCGTGTGGAAATGGAGGAGACCGAGCTCCTATTTATAGGACAAAACCGGGGTTCTGTTTTGCAATTATCTCCTCATCCGGGAGGCCCCTGGGGGAAAAATATATGTTTTTCTGACTCCCCGGGACGTGGCCGATCCATTGCCGCAAGAATCACGGAGATCGGATCAACGACGCGCCCTCACGCGCGGCCGGAAGGAGGCGGGTCGCTGAAACTTTGGCCCCAAGTCTTGCTGACTCAGCGTCCACGTGTCGCGCTGTGGTTGGCTGAGGCGTGGCCCTCGCGCCCAGTGGCGTGTTGACACGTGGCTGGGTCAGCTTTGACCTTCGTGGGCCCTGCTGAGGGGCGATGTGGCCCACCCGGAGGGCCTCGGAGGCCTCGGGTGGTCCCCGAGGCCGATTTTCGCAAACTTTATGTCGTTTTTGGGTGTTTTGATATTTTCGGGACCATCGGGAACCTTCGTTTTTCCAAAAACGGACCTCCAACAAATATTTTAGGCGAAATCGACCATAATTAATAAAAGAAGAATTATCTTGAATAATTCTCGCTTTTGTTAATTAAACGAGAAATTAGTCGCGCAAAAATACCCTTAACATATATATATATATAAATCGCGGTAAAAGTTCTCATTATCTAATATATTAGTAGCGAAAATTCCTAATTTCTTTCCCCGGCGAAAGTACTTTGTAATATTTTTTTATAATAGTGGTAAAAGCTTCTCATTTTTATTTTTTTTAGCAAAAGTATCTAATCTTTTTTTTTTCTCGATAACAAGTCATTACTTTTTCTTCCCTAATATTACGTATGTACAACTAGAGGTGTCAAGTGGGCCGGGGTGGGCCGGCCCGGCCCACAACCAGTTAAGCCCACATGTTAAACGGGGCGGGCTTGACCCGTCCCATTCAATGTGCGGGACAGGGCTGAGCGGGTTTTGGAAAAGCTATTAAGGCCCATCCCGGCCCATGAACCCGAACCCACAATGTCACGGGGCGAGGCGGGGCGGGCTTTTTACGAGTCAAATTTAGTGGGCTTTTACGAGTAGTATATATTTAGCGGGCTTTTACGGGTCAAATTTAGTGGGCTTTTACGAGTCAAATAATGAAATTGATTAGTAAGTTATGAAATTGATTACTGAATTATAACTTGAAAGTTTAAAATTAATGAACGTTGAATTGATTCGTGAATTTCAAGATGTAGAGGTTAAATAGTGAATCTGATATGGATAGTTGAATAATAAAATGATAATAAGTGATTTTGAAATTAATTATTGAATATAAAATTAGAATAGTGATTTATGAACGTGGCCGCCAGTAATCATAAATTGTAAAGTTGGAACTAGTGAATTAAGAATATGCTTTATAAATGAAATTAATCAATGTTGTACTTGATTAATTCATTCTCAAACTAAAATTAAAATCAAATAATGCAAATCGATTAGCGAAATTTTCGATTAGTTAAAATTTAATTAAAAAATTAAAGAGCTACATTACGTAGAATATATATACAAAATAAATTAATAGATCATGTAATATAAAGATAATTTTTAATTTCTATAACAATAAAATATTTAGAGTAATTTTTTATAATATTTTTATTAGTATAAGTATTACAACTTAATAGTTTTTTTAATTTAAAAATATGGTTTATGTGGGCTTTTAAACGGGACGGGGCGAGTTGGCCACGGGGCGGGTTTGTGTGGGCTTCGGGGCGGGTCGAGGCGGGCTTTTGAACGGGGCGGGGCGGGGTGGGCTTTTTGGGCGGGGCGAGGCGGGTTCGGGGCGGGCCTAGGAAAGCATAACCCAGCCTGACCCTTTTGATAGGGGCAGGCCTAGCCCGGCCCACAAAAAACGGGTCGGGACGAGGCTAACCCGCTTTTTTTACGAATCGGGGCGGATGGGCATGGGCTGGCCCGGCCCACTTGACATCTTTATGTACAACCATACTGTTAAAAAAAAAAATCCAATTGGCGTGAGTATTTAGTGCTCTTAATACATGGAAATATATACATAATATATAGTGGCTGCTTAAACAGTACATCTATATATATACATCTTTGTACGTAACAATAAAAATGTTAAAAAAAAATGACGGCGTCCCCAAAAAAAATAATATACTAGTTAATGTACTTATAAATATATATATATATATATATATATATATATATTTATTGTGTAATCAAACTAAGATCTTACGACACCATTGATTTGACCATGACATGCAGAGCCGTGCCTGAGGGGAGGCGGTAGAGCTGCACATTTTCAGGGGCCCCCAAAAATATTCTCGAATTTACGGGCCCCCAAAAATCAAATTTAGGGGCCCAATATCACATAATTTTTTTAAGAAAATCTAGACTCTTTTAAATTAAATTTAGAGGGCCCCAAAAATCAAATTTAAGGGTCCAAATATCACATATTTTTATGAATAAAAACTAGAGTCTATTAAATTAATATTAATATTACTTAAATTAAATTTAGGGGCCCCAAAAATAATAATTAATATTAATATTACTTAAATTAAATTTAAGGGCCCCAAAAAAATTAATTCATATTACTTAACTTTAATAGATGAGCCCCTATCTAATTCTCAAATTAATAAGGGCCTCTAAATTAATTAATATCACTTAACTTGATAGACTAGAGAGAAACAAGATTAGAGACTAATGTGATAGATGCTTCAGAGATTGCAAGTGCATTGGAAACAGAGCTAAATTTCATAGAGAAACGAAGAGCTCAGAGAAAAAAAGAAGCAATTTTGTGATACTGGTAGTGAAGCAGTGACACAATCTGACAAAGAAATGTTCAAAACTCATTATTTTCTCTACATTGCTGATAAGCTATATCTTCATTCAATATCAAGTTAGAACATCCCATTTGGTACTTTGAAATATGGGTTATGTTCTGGGTAAAAATAGGGATTTATTTTATAAACAAATTAATTAATCGGGAATTATCGTATCAATTTACATTAATTAATTTACTAAATTCACATTAATCTTTTAAATAAGATTATAAATTAAATAAATCAATTTCAAATCCCAAAACTCCTTCCGGAGGCCTGTTTTTGAAAAACAAAGTGTCCTAGTGTTCACAAAAATATGAAAACACCCAAAAACAATATAAAATTTGCGAAAAATAGACACGGGACGGGCCCGGGAACGAAAAAAAGCACCGGAGGCCCTTCGAAGGGACCCACAGAAGCGATAACCTCCAGGATCACGCCACGTGGTGAGCCCAGACACTGCCTCACCCCGCGGGACCCACCTACGCCCCCTCTCGCCCACTTACAAGGGGCTGGCCTCCATCGGCCACGTGTAGGGCTCGGATGAGCGCTGGCCAGCCCGCTTGTGGGCGCGTCTCCTCGCCCACTTACGAGGGGAGAAGCCCGAGAGGGGCACGTGTAGGGCCCGGATGGGCCCTGGCCGATTCCCAGCGAGCAAGTGGCCTCCTTTGGGGGCTGCATGGCCGTCCGATCTCGCACGGACGGTCGGGATTGGTCCATGTTTTCCCGGGGACCAAAAAACAGTTAAAATATTATTCGGGGATCCGCCAGAAAAATATTTTATTACACGTGGGCCCCCGGATCCTATTATAAATAGAAGCTCAGTTCAGCTAAACGGTAACTCATTCGAACTCACTCGAATCTTCTCGAGTTCTCTCTCTCTCTCTACCCCCGATATACTCGCCTCCCCTAAAATACCGTTCTAATGTTGAGCGTCGGAGGTGAATCAGGGGGTAACCCCCTGTTTCCCTTGACCTCGGGTGTTCCCTTTTTTTCAGGTCCGAAAAGTGAGAGATTTACGAAAAGCGGAAGCCCTGATGAAATTCCTACACGGTCCTCGACCCGCCCGATAGGCCCAGTTCTACGCGGTGCCCAGTCTATCTCCAGTCCATTGTGCGGCTGCGGGTATAGCCTGGGGACATCAAGGCGATCCTGAAAAATAAGCTCTACGAAAAGAACGGAAGATGGGCCGAAGAGTTACCTGCAGTACTCTGGGCATACCGTACCACCGCCAGGAATGCAACAGGGGAAATCCCGTTCGCTCTGACCTACGGCGTCGAGGCGGTCATCCCTTTGGAAATCACGGTGCCCTCACCCCGGATCGAACTTTACGACCCGGAGCAAAATTCCGAAGCCTTGAGGGTTGAGCTCGACCTCCTTGAAGAAAGGAGAAACATCGCCTACACACGTCTGGCAGCCCAGAAACGAGTTGTGGTGCGATACTACAATTCCAAGGTCAAGGCAAGACGTTTTCTCGAAGGCATTTTGGTCCTAAGAAAAGTGGGGCAAAACACGCAAGTCCAGGGAGCCAGCGTCCTGGGTCCAACCGGAGAGGGCCCCTACCGCATCGCCAAGGTTATCCGAGACGAGACTTACCGACTGGAGGAGATAGCGGGTAAAGATTTCCCCGTCCAGGAACGTCGAACACCTGAAGCAGTACAATCAATAAGTGACGCGTGACCGAAACCGTGTCTGAAAAGCGAGCCGGAGCCGACCAACTAAGCAACGACTAGGAGCTCGACCAATCTGGGTAAAAAATTCCCAGAATGTTCCAATCCAGGTTGAAGCTAAGAAGAAGCCAAAAGTCAGAAGCTCCAATACAGGCAAAAAGCTCACCGGGAAACGTCTAAGCCAATGTTGCCGCCACAAGTCGGACCGGGAATAACCCCGGCTACCGACACATGTAAAAGAAAGCACCACAAGAACTGCCAATCAATATAATTCTCCTTGTCTATTATCACACCTGTCTCTACTTGTATAGTTTTTTCCTAACCCTAACCGATTACTCAAAATTGGGGGCTTACCGGAATAGGCAGAGACATGTAAAAGAAAACAAAACAAAAAAAGAACCGAAGAAGTAAACCGCTCAAAGCACAAAAATCGGTAAAAAGACCAAGCAGCGCCACTTGGCACAAAAGTCCTAGTAGGGTTCGGGCCTCGACCCCGCCTACTCAGGCTCAAAAAGACCTGGAAGGCCCGGACCTCGATCCCGCCGATCGAAGAATCGACTCCGAGATAGTAAGCCGCTCACAAGCGCCAACTTCGGAAAAGCACCAGGGGCGTAAAACCTGGCAACTAAAAGTCCAAGACTATAAGCCGTTCGTAGCGCAAATTTTGGCAAAAAGACGAGAACCTCGCTTCTGACACTAATTCCGAAACTGTAAGCCGCCCCCAGGCGCCAACCTCAGCACCCGAAACAGTAAACCGCCTCATAAGCGCAAACTTCGGGAAAGCCAAACGCCTCAAGGGCGTCCTCTTGGCGCAAAGTCCTAGCGCGGCCTGGACCTCGATTCCGCCTGCTCCGGCCCTAAGTCCGAAACCGTAAGCCGCCCCCTAGGCGCCACCCTCGTCACCCGAGACAGTAAGCCGCCTTGTAAGCGCAAACCTCGGAAAGAGCCAAACCCCTCGCAAGCGTCCTCCCGGTACCAAGCCCTAGCACGGCCTGGACCTCGATCACGCCTACTCAGGCACCAAGTCCGAGACCAAAGGACACCTCTCAAGCGCCTAGTCCGGACCTCAAAAACCAAAGGCACGACACTAGCACGAAGTCTAAAAGCAGGAGGGACCACCAAAAAAAAAACCCGGGAAGAAGCTCGAGGGGTAGAGACCCGCCCCAAAGCACAAAGCGCACCAGGCGGCAACGAAAATATGCTCGCCAATGAGAAGGCTCAAAACCAAGCCGAAATGCCTGAGAGAATAAGCACCTGCCACAAACGAAAGAGGGGGTAAACCCGAGAAAAATACGGAAACCCTCAAATACGCTACAAAAACTGACACGCTCTGATCGGCGTGCGGAAGATATCATATATGCCGTGGCATCTCTTGAAAAGACAAGAATTATCAAATAATTACAATCATTACCTCGCAGTGTATGTACAAAAATCCGCCACAGACGGCGGGTTTACGATCTCAGGCAAAAAATGGGAGATACACTGGCGCCGACGGGCTACAAAAAAAAAGAGAGAAAAACGAAAAGAAAAGCTGCTGTCGCATCTTGAAGCCATGTAACTCGACCGGGTCATCCCTGTTCCCGGAAAGCTCGCCGCCATCATGCTCCGGAGGGATATGAGCACCAAAACCCTCCGGCGGATGCTGGTCGTCGCCGGCAACGGCGCTGCCCTGAAGTCATCCTGGAAACCCGCCGGAACGCCAAAGTCTGGGGCGGCGACTGGAAAGTCAAAATCAATCATCGGGGCCGGGTCAGGAATAGCACCGATATACGGCGCAAGCAACACCCACGTGGCAGCTGGGAGAGTGAAATGCTTGGTCAGGAAAGCAACGGAAAACGGAACTCCGATGTTCCCCATCACTAGAGCTATGAAGCACGACGCAAAGCCGTCCCAAAAGCGAGCCTCACCCGCCTGAGCTGCGCCGCTTCAAATGTTGTCCAGCTCTAGCTCGAGCGCCTCGAGCTTGCTCTGCGACGTCATCATCGCGGCGGAGACTTGGTGAAACTCTGACGACCCTCGGGTCATCTGGCTCACCAGATTTTCCCGACTCTCCTGAGCCTCCCGCAGTAGGCGCAGGGCCACGGACATGCCGTGCTGGGCATGGTACTCTTTATTCCCTCGCTCCAGTGAAGCGAGCCGACCTCTGAGAAACGCGATCTCTTGCGTGAGAAGCCCTTCGACACTCAAGTCACGAATGGGGCTGGAAAATTCGGGAGCATCAGGGGAGAACACCGAAGGAATCTGCAGAGAATCAGAAATACAATCACAGAAAGCCAGAGGTATATCCGAAAAAGCAAACTTGCGACGAAAAGAGACATACCGGAGCAGGAACCGACCCAGCGGACAGTAGCTCCGCCATCGGCCGAGCGAATTCGAAGACCGATGGCGCGTGATGAGGATCCGGGACTAGAGTAGGGAGATATCCCCCGGGAAATTGATCTCCTTAGTATCCGATGCTCTGCCCCGCCGGACGAGGCATGCGTGGCACGACGGCCACGGTTCTACGGAGGGACGGAAGAAGACGGCTCGGCACCACTAGAAGCTCTCCTGCCACCTGCCATACCTGCAAAACACAAACGCGTCAGATGTCAAGACGAGCAAAGACGACAGAATTACCATCAAAATATATGAAAGACAGCAAGCAAGTAACAAAAGGAAACCATTCAAGGTCTGGGATCCCGCCAAGAGATTCCAGCACGGCTCAAGAAGGCGATCGATCGGAATCCACCCCGACCGAACCCACGCCGACCATTCCAAATAAGGAGCAAAAATCCCTGGAGAAACGAAATTTGCCATAAAAAGGCTGCCAAAGTCATAACTCCCGACAGGGGAAACCATGCGTTAGGGCACGGACCCTAGATGATAGGTGCCCGAAACCCACACCCAGCGACTATGCTAGATAAATTCTCGAACCCCCGCGTTCCCCAATGAAGCCAGAACATGAAGAACTTGTCAACGGACAACTCACGACCACGTTCCTCTCGCCACATCGAGTAACAACCGGCAATAAACCGGCAAGCACTTGGACTTAGCTGAATCGGGTGCAGGCCGGAAAAAATTAAAAGCCCCTCCAGCAGAGAAGGGATACTCTCCACGGGTACCGCCACATCCCCTCGGGAGGCCGGGTGGGTGCCAAACCCTCCGCCGGCGCACGAACCCTGTCAATGGGAGCCAACCCTTCGTCCCGAAAGAAGGTTTCCAAGGCATGGGGGGTAACGGCGCTCGGGACATCAATGTCTGAAAAATTAGGCGGTGGGTCAAACAAGAATCTGTAGGGGCCTGATGATCAGTTCTAAGCAACACCTTATCATGTTAATAAAAAATCGGGCATGGCCCGCCTGCTGTGACAGCTCTATGACGCGGCCGACGCGGCCTTCCCGTGTCAACAGCCACAGATCGGGTACCTGCAACAACCAAAGGAGAACCTATATCTACAACAGGGGGTTTCCGACCCAACCCGGGATTAATAAGCGGGTCGCAAGGAGGGACCTCGCTGGACAAATTCCCAGAACCCCGATGGGATACGGAGACAAAGCCCGAATTATGGCTGCCGAAGAGGCTGCCAGTGGGTGCCTGCCAGACCTAAAACCAGGCGTGGAAGACCCTCGGGGAATGGTCGAGGCGGGGTTTCCAGATCTCAACCTCGGGCCAAAAACTTATACGCAGACCCCGCCTGGATGGGGCAGGAAAAATGTCGATGCGCTCATAAGGACGTGGGGCTCCCGAGGACCCGGCCCAGTAGAGCCCGGGCCCACCGGGGAACCCCGAAACCCGACCGGTCCCTCACGGGAAACCGGACCACGCCGGCCACCCACGGCCTCTCCAGCAGCCGGGACCACCTCGAGCTCCCGATCATCACGCCGGCCCCTTCCGCCGCCAGTAGGCATCGCCGCGGCCTCCTTGGCCAGCCCGATTTCCACGGCCACCGACGAGGAGCCGAGCTCCCACCGGCCACCTACGGCCCCCTCATCGGCCGGCGATCCGACAGACGGGACCGCCTGGGCCCCCTGGACCTCGGGGGACCGTCTCTCCCTGGTGATGGACACCGCCGTGTTGCCCACCACCAAATCAGAGGGGCAAAACCCACCCGGAGAACGGCCGGCCCACTCCGGCACCTCCGGCCTCCACTTCAGGCAGCGACCCCAAAGACATGGTCGCCTGGGCACCCCGGTCCTTGGGGGACCCACCAACGGCGACGGGGAGCCACACCGCGCCGTCGCGAGCGAGCCCGACCTCGCAAAACCCATGCGAGGGGTCCGACTTCGACCGGCTTCCTCCGTTCACGCCGCCGTCGCGATCCACGGCCACTGATGAACTCGCCGTGGCCTCCTGGAACCCATCTCCGGCGACGGCGAGCAGCAGCGCGCCGCCGAGGGCTGGCCCGACTCCACCAGACCCACACGAAGGCGAGCCCGCTCTCCCTCGTGCTCCACCGACGCCGTCCTCCTCCTCCGTCAACCTTGCCGGACTCAGTTGACCCCGATGGTGGCCCTCTCCAGCGGCGGCGGTGGCTGGCTGGGCAGCAAGGGCTCTGGTCTGCTGGTTCTCCATCGGCTCCAGAGGAAACTCGAAGTCAATTTTTCACGAATCGGCTCAATTTCCACGCGATTTGCACAAAAATTGATCCGAATATCGCATAACAAAAACCGAGCTATGCTAAAATCCGTTGAAAAAGCAACAGAACGGAAAAAACGGCACGCGAAAATGCTAACGGAATAAAAATTTAGGCAAGCTCAAAAAACTTACTTCGAATTAAGTCCGTCAGCCGTGTCTGTCTCGAAACTGTGAAAAACCTTACTTCGAAGTAAGTCCTTGAGCCAACCTCGAATTTATAGAAGTTTCACGGATATCCCAAATTCCCATAAAACTGGAGGTATAATGTTATGGGTAAAAATCAGGATTGATTTTATAAACAAATTAATTAATCGGGAATTATCGTATCGATTTCCATTAATTAATTTACTAAATTCAAATTAATCTTTTAAATATTATTATGAATTAAATAAATCAATTTCGAAAAACAAGGTGTCCCGGTGTTCACAAAAATATGAAAACACCCAAAAACGATAGAAAACTAAAAGTTCCTATTCATAACCAAGTCATAAAAGCTGCCGCTTATAAAAATATCAATGAAGAAGACTCCATAAACGTAAAAAATATTATCCTAGAAAACAATTTCACAAATACTCACCTCAATACCATAGGAGACCAACTTTGAAGAATGGAACAAAACATGCTATCAAAACCATCCAAAATACTAAAACCGTTTGAAAAATATCATCAAGTTCCCAAAATGAATTTATCAAAGCCATTAAAAATCAGATAGATAGCGTTGGATCTTCCTCCACAGGAATAGTTATCCAAGATACACCAACTAGAAATAATGAAACCGTTCAAGATACCCCCATTAGAAACATTAATATCCTTGAATTAGGGTCAGAAAATGAAGCTTTCGTAGACTCCAAACCACACATTCATAAAATTAAATGGCAAAACCAAGGACATAAATACACTGCGCCAGACATAGACGTTGAAAACAAACCAAATGTCCTAAACCAAACAAAACTCAATGCTCATTTTTTCTACGAATGAAACATAGATGGAATGTCTGAATACAATACAATAAATACCCTCCAACAAATGACTATGTGTGCTAACGCCTATAGGGGCCAACCACACATGAGTGACAAAGCAATTGCTGAACTTTTAATAGCGGGATTGTCAGGACAATTAAAAGGATGATCGGATTTATATCTCACCGAAAACCAACAACGACAAATAATTGACTCCTTAGAAACCGATGAAGTAGGAATCTTATTCTTGATAAGAACCAAAATCACATACAAAATGTTGTTGCAACGTTAATATTAACAATATCCCTTAATTTCATTGGTGACCCCACCATAATGAAAGATAAAAATGCTGAACTCCTTTCAAACCTAAAATGTAAAAAGTTAAGTGACTTTTAATGGTATAAAGACACTTTTTTTTACAAGAATAATGTTACGAGGTGATGCAAATGAGCCATTTTGGAAAGAAAAATTTATGGCTGGACTCCCAAACCTCCTCAGTGAAAAAGTCCGTAACAAAATAAAAGACACTTACAACGTTGAAAATATTCCTTACTCCAACCTCACTTATGGCGAACTAATAGGATTTACACAAAAGGAAGGACTAAAGATTTGCCAAGATTTAAAGCTTCAAAATCACCTGAAATGGAAAATGAAAATAACGAAGGAGGAACTTGGGTCTTTCTGCCAACAATTCGATATAAATCGGTAATCTTCCAAAAAATGCAATGACTGCGCTAGTTATAAAAAGCCCGTATACAATAAATTCAGAAAAAACCATTTTAAAGGAAAAAACAAAATTTATTACAAGAAAACTAGCAAAAAAAAAAAAACTACAAAGAAAGATTTTTCCAAAATAAAATGCTACAATTGTGGAAAACTTGGACATACCCAGAGATACTGCAGATTTAATAAAAAAAAATTAACAACTTAGGATTAACTAATGATGTCCTTGAAATAAAAACTACAAAAACAGACTTACAGATCCTACGGCAAACACAAAAACAAGATTCTGAAACACTTCAAGCTCTTGTCCAAACTTGTCTTCATCAAAACGACGGATCTGATTCATATCATGAAGATGGTACAAATGAAATTCAGAACATAGAAAAAATTCATGAAGATTTCCCATTCATTCAAAAACAAGTAACATCACAAAAATATCTCGTTAAAATAACAATAGCCTTTGATAAAAATTTCACGATTGCAAAAATCGCTCTATTTGACACGGGAGCAGATTTAAGTTGCATTAAAGAAAGTGTTGTGCCAAACAAATACAAATCTAAAACAAACGAAAAACTTAATGCAGCCAATAATTCAAGAATGAAAATAAGTGCAAAAATTGATGCTTCATTATAGTAGAAAACTTATCAATAGTCACATCATTCATGCTTATCTCGAATACCCATCACACTGTAATCTTGGGCATCCCTTTTATCAATTTGATAACTCCTTATAAAGTTAACCACGATCATATATCATCAAAAATAAAAAATGTAAAAGATAAGTCTTCCATTCTTAGAAAAACCAAAAACAAGGAATCTCAATATAATAAAAGCTTGTTCTATTTATGAAAATCAAATAAACCTCCTAATCAAGGGAAAAAATGATCTCGAAGATACAAAGAAAAAAGTTTTAGATCAGAAAACTACTACACAACTTCAACAAAAAATAGTTCAAGAAAAAATAAAAAACTATAAACGAGATAGAAACTGAATTATGCTCAGATCTGCTAAATATTTTAGGGAACGAAACCAACACCTAGTTGACCTTCCTTATGAAAAAGATTTTAATGAAAAACAAATTCCCACCAAATCAAGACCAATCCAGATGAACCGAGATCTAGAAAACCATTGCCGAAAAGAAATCAATGACTTACAAAAAAAAGGTTTAATCTCTAAATCTAGATCCCCTTGGAGTTGCGCGGCTTTTTACGTTAATAATACCGCTGAACTTGAAAGAGGCGCCCCTCGCCTTGTGATAAATTACAAACCTCTAAATACAGCTTTAAAATGAATTCTTTACCCTATACCAAATAAAAAAATACCTTCTACAAAACCTCCATGACGCAAATATTTTCTCAAAATTTGACATGAAATCAGGATTCTGGAAAATAAAAATCGATCCAAAAGATAGATACAAAACTGCATTCACAGTACCTTTTGGGCAATTTGAATGGAATGTAATGCCCTTTGGTAAAAAAAATACCCCTTCCGAATTTCAAAGAATAATAAATGATATATTTGGTCTATATTCCAACTTTTACATTGTTTACATTGATGATGTACTAATTATTTCCAATTCAATCGATCAACATTTCAAACACCTAAAAACTTTTTTCCATCTAACCAAAAAGAATGACCTCGCCATTTCAAAATAAAAAAATATCCATTTTTCAAACAAAGATAAGATTTCTTGGTCATTATATTTCCCAAGGAACTATTATTCCAATAGGAAGATCCCTTGAATTTGCCAATAAATTCCCTGATAAAATAATTGACAAAACTCAACTACAAAGATTTCTAGGAAGTTTAAATTATGTCCTCGATTTTTGCCCAAATATAAATAGACTTGCAAAACCATTACACGGTAGGTTAAAAAAGAATCATGTACGATGGTCTGAAGTTCACACCAAAACCGACAACTTATTAAAAGACAAATTCTTGAAATCCCACGCCTTCACATAGTGGATCCGCTAGCACGAAAAATTGTTGAAACTGATGCTTCAGATATTGGTTATGGTGGGATATTAAAAAAAATTCAAAACAATAAAGAATGCATTGTACAATTTACTTCAGCTCATTGGAATGATTGCCAAAAGAATTATTCTACAATAAAAAAAAATTATCCATTGTCATGTGCATCACAAAGTTTCAAAACAATTTACTGAATCAAAAATTTTTACTACGCATTGATTGCAAGTCTGCAAGAGAAATCCTTGAAAAAGATGTTGAAAATATTGCATCAAAACAAATTTTTGCAAGATGGCAAGCAATTTTATCTATGTTTGATTTTGATATCGAAAATATAAAGGGAGATACAAATTCAAAACGAGACTTTCTGACCAGAGAGTTCTTATAAAACTGATCATAAATGACTACAAAAGGAAAACATAATGATCGAGGAAAATCAAAACAAACCATTACTTCATGGGCGGATATGGTCGAAGCGTCAACATAAGAAATTTCACCTGTTCAGTCCCCAGATTCTCAAAAATCCTTCAAGGCCGTCAAAAAATGGATTGAATCGATTTCAAAGTCACCAAATCTCTTCTCCGTACTAGAAAAGACCTCCAATATCATTTCAGAAACCGCAAATACAAAGTCCTCATCAAATACCCTAATTGCTCTTCCCTCCAATATTCAACATGTCCCAGACACCAAAATTCTTGCTAGAAACAACAATTCTAACGAAATAGTAGTGAGAGCAGATCAAACCAAGATTAGGAAAAAGCCCTCTGACCTCATACAAAAAACAAGATTTCAAACCATTATAACCATCGAAAAAGGGTTTTTAGAGCCTGAGCCAAAAGATATAGTCGCCAACCTTTTCCCTCACGATTGGCATTTCAAACCTTGGGATCTCTCCAAACCACAGGAATACTACATGTCAATCCTCGAGTGCACACACTCGGCAAGATTCAAACACTTTTTCCGCTCGGATAAAAATATAACTCCAGATTATTCAACATGCAACATCCCGGAAAATCATCCACCCTCAACAATGGGGACATCCTCTCCCAAAACCAATATTATTCCCAGTCCAGTTTACTACAAAATTCAAACACGCCCCACTTACAACTATTGGGATTACAACCAGGCGTGGTTCAACACCTTTTTCCTCCAAAACACTTACCAAACCCATTCCTGGATTTTTTTTACTTCAATACTAGGAACCAATACATATTCCTAAAATGGTTCAAGTTATGGTGGAGTTACTTAAGTTCAATACTAGATATCCTCCATCCTGAAGTCAAGGAAACCTTTGACCATTTCAAAAATTTCTTTAACCCCAGTGACGAAGAAAAATAATTCAATCCTCTTTTACTCTTCTCAATAAAATTTATCTTCCCTGGTCTTTGTCACGGAAGTACCACCAATTCTTCGACGACAAAGGGGATGCAATACTATCACGGGTGTTCTTGGTCAAATGGTGGGATAACTATCAAGTCCCACAAACAATCAAAATACAGGAAGTCCAAACATGGTTAAAACAACACGGCAAAGAGAAAATATGTCCGTCGGAAACAACAACTTTTCTTGCAAGGAAGTCGCATGCAAGTGCAATGTTAGCGGCACCCAAGACAGAAGAAGAGTACTTTTCGATTATGCAACAAATCATGCAATCCAAGACTGGCTCATCAACCTCTGGCGACAATCAAAACGATGACGATGAAGACCATTTATTGGCAGATATGGAAAAAATCAATATGATGTAAAAAAAATAAAAATTGTTTGTTCTCATATTGAAGGGGCGGAATATGTACCTGACCCCAAATTATGATCATTTTAGCTTCTCAGCAACAATAATGTAAAGGGACTCTTCACCAACTGGCAATCACCACTCAACTCTACAAAAAAAATACCAGCTGGCAGTCACTATTCAATTCTGACAGAACAATAATGCTCCCCCTACCACCAATACTCCATCAAATACACTGTCCCTGACACTAGTACACTACAAAAAGCAATACCTGCTATCGCATCATCCTACCTCCACTACCAAAAGCACCCATCTCCCCCACTATCAAAGGCTCCACCATCACTACACACCAAAATGGAGGCTCCATGGCTCAAACATCAGATACAACCACAAGGCAGACATCTTCCTACACCCACTACCTCCACTACCAAAAGCACCCATCTCCCCCACTATCAAAGGCTCCACCATCACTACACACCAAAATAGAGGTTCCATGGCTCAAACGTCAGGTACAACCAGAAGGCAGACATCTTCCTATAAATAGAGGAACTCTTCATGTTTAGAGGCAGAAAATTTTTTCAGTAGAATTTATATCTCTCAGTTTATATTCTTTATCCTGCTTGTAGCATCTTTGTTATTTCCAATATCACTGTAAATCTTGTTTCAAATAAGTTCTTCAACTAAATTTATATTTTGATATAAATTCATTTTACTTATCAATATTATTACATCCAGTTGTTTATCATTGCATGTTATCCATTACATTCACGCTACATCTTTTCCGCTGCCCCATTGTATAATATATATACTGGACTGCGTTTTTAATTGAGTTTCTTAGACTTAGATTTCGTTAAGTATTGTGAAAAGATAGACTCAGATTTAAGCTTCTTCGTCAGCTTTAGGTGATAGATAACTTAACTTAGGCCAAACTATAAGAATATTCCTCATATATGATTGACTTCTAAAACAACGACTCATTCTCTCCAGACTTTTGATACATAATCCAAAATCTATCAAACATTGGGTACATTAGCCGGAGTTTACCCAAAAAAATAAGTTACAAAATATTTTATAAGGCATATGTATACATGTTATTATTTATTCATATTTAACGCGACAAAAAAAATATAATTTAATTAAGGGTAAACTCGGCTGCGGATTATGTACTTAATATTTATTTTTTACTTTTAATGTACCTAAATTTTATTCTGTTAGATTTTTTTTTGTGTTTTTCGTCACTTGACCGTCAGCGAGTTAGGGGTGAAACATTTATCCGCCATCCGCTGATCGCAACCGTATCCTATTCGCTCCGCTACGAAATATCCGTTTTTTTATCCATTTTTAGTCAACCGCTTAATATGGTTATGGATATCCGCAACTGCTTTTCATAATTGGATTGGTTAATAGTTATATTTTTTAATATAAATTGGATATCCGCTTTAACCGCAACCAGATTTTAAATATAAAAAATAATTAATTAACCTAGGTAGGTTAAGGGATTGGTTAAGGGATTGGATTGTCCCTTATATTAACCTAGGTAGGTTATATTATTTACTATGTCCATTGTTGTTTGAATATAGTATTTATTATAATTCAGATTTCATCTTGGCTTTTTAATAATCGTTTGTATTCATATTTGTATCTTTAGAATATGTAGCTAATATTCTAGTGTTAGACCATATGATTTTGTGGTCTTTTATGTCATACAAGTATAGTTTGGTACTTTGGTTATTTATGAAATATTATTTATTATATTTTTGAATGTTTATGTTTCACTATTCTTACTATATTTTTATGTATGATGTATTTATTTTTTCACTAAAGAAATTAATTGGATAATATCCGCTATCCGCCTTAAATTAACCAATTCGATCCGCTAACCGCTAACCGCATATAAATTGGATAATCGAAAATAAAAATGGTTAATGGATACAATTATTTTATATCCACATATGTGGATACGGTTAGTCAACATGCCCATATCCTATCCTATCATATCCACTTTCACCCCTAGCGAGTGATCCCTCCTTTACATGTATATTTTTTGTATTTTTGGCATAACTCGTTCTTTTTTTTTTCAAATTTCATGAATAAACTACCGTTGGAAAGCTAAAATATATAGATCTACAACTTTTGTGTTTTAGGTTTTGTAAAAAAAGTTAAAAAAAAATACGAAATTTCAATTACAACGTAAAACTGGACATTAGTTTATGCAAAATATTTGTTTCGAGCAAATTTAAATATATTTCATGATTTTTTATGATGAAACAGGACTTTTTATGATGAAACGCAAAAATTCAAAGTTGTATACAATTTTTTTATCTTTCCAATGATAGTATATTCATAATTTTTGGACAAAAAATGAGTGAGTTATTCCAAAAATATGAAAGATGTGATGTGAAAAAATATTTTGTATTTTTCGCATAAGTTACTCATTTTTTATCCAAATTTTATAAATAAACTATCGATGGAAAGATAAAATATTTATCTACAACGTTTTAATTTTACCTTTTATGAGAAAAAGCCATTAGGTATATTAAAATTTGATCGAACAAATATTTTGCACTACACTAATGTCCAATTTTACGTTGTAATTGAAATTTTGTATTTTTTAATTTTTTTTTTACAAAACTTGAAACACCGAAGTTGCAGATATATCTCTTAGCTTTCCAACGGTAGTTTATTCATAAATTTTGGACAAAAATGAGTGAGTTATGTCAAAAATACAAAAACTATATAGAGGAGGAATCACTTGTTGACAGTCAAGTGACGGAAAACACAAAAATATTTAACGGAATCTAGTTTGGGTACATTAGCAGTCGAAAATAAACATTGGATACATATCCACAACCAATCAAACATTAGGTACATTAACTGCAACTTACCCTTTAATTAAATTTATTTGCCCCCAGAATTAAATAGAGGAATTGGTAAGAAAAAAAAATACTTAAGGTGGCGTTTGGTTTACTGGTTTGAGAAATCAATTTTGCAATTTGGTTTAGCAAACAAGTCTGAGAGTTTAGTCTACCAAACTTGTTTGGGAGTTTGATTTTTGTTAATTTATGGTTGAATTTAAATTAAAAAATGAATAAAATACAATTTATGTTACAAAAAATAAAGTATGTTTTATTTGAAAGTAATATATATTAATATTATGTATAAAAAATATTTTCTATAATACAAAAAAATATTCATATTTCATGACTCTAATTACATGTTTAACTAATGTAATATATAAAGTAATAAATATTCCGTTTCAAGAGTTTTTATCATTGTAATTAAGTTAGTATATAATAATATACATATTGTAAGTAAATTTATAAATATGATAGTAGTATCATTAAAATATATAATTATATATAAAAAAAATTTTAACTATTTATTATTTAAGTTAATTTCAAAATTAATATCTTATTATAAATAATATAATACTGTTATAGAATGGTAATATATTATTATGGTAATTTTGTACGATAGAGTTGAAGACTAAAAATAGAAAAAAATATCTTTAAGTCGTTTTCTGTTTTCCTTCATTAAAATTTCAGTGATCTTCGAGACCAGTCTCAGAAAACAGAGGCAACTGGTAACCAAACATGGTCTGCGAAACCAATATGACACTATCCGTTCTCCGTCAATAGTTACACAATAACGAACTCAAAAACTAAAAAAGATAGCAACTTATATAATTTTTTGGGTAACATACCCACTTGGCAGACTGGCCATTTAATTTCGGAACTATACGAAATCGACTATTTTACCCAAAACTAGATATTCAAACTTATAATTAATTTTGGTAAATCCCAATATATTAATAAATAAAAAGATATATTGTATATATAATTAGTCATTAGCTGATTAGCTTGTAAAAAATAGTTAATTGCTTATCATCCCTTTTATCAATAATGTAAAATTGCGGTGACCAGCGTATCGGTAAAAAAAAAAAAAACTAATATATAGTTAATTTCTCACAGGTATTGAAAAACAAATTTAATTATTAATATATATAACATCTAAGACATTTGTTTATTATCAGTATATATGTTCCAAATTTAATTAAATGTGCTTTTTGTATACCGTTGTCGCCGGAACTTCGTCGTCGCTGCGAAAAGCCAAACATCGGGAACCTGCAAAACAAAGGTTAGGAAAAACTCCGAGAAGGCTGAGTCGCGGACTAGGTCGCTCTCGTTAAGGTGTTTCGATACTCTTCCTCGGTGCTCGCAGTTCGTGTTTTCCCTGTCACTCCCAGGATAAAACAGCCCAGATCTTTTCTGTCTCGACCGACACCGTGGACTCGGTATCGATCGGAATCACTCAAACCCTCGGAATACTGAATATTGCTCTGCGATTTTGAGATGTGAAAAACGAGAACCAGAGCTCTGTATATATAGTTGAAGAAAAATGTTTACGTTATGAAAATAACGTTCAGAAAAATGAACGTGGAGAGAAAGTGGGGTTTGTGGACTGACCAAACGCATAAGACTGAATCTTTTTCCCGTCACCGCACCGCGCCACGTACGGTCAGCGGTGCGCGCGTGGTAGATTGGTGGTGCATTTGGGTTAGTCTTTTCCCTTCCACAAAATTGTGTGACCCAAAAGGCCCACCGTAAATCCTAACCACCGTGGCATCTTCATGAATTACTCTCACTCCTTAATACTCTCGTTATCTCTCTTTATTATCGCTGCGGCTTCGCTGCCGTTTGTTCCGACCAGCTCCGGCCACGAGTCTTTACCTGCATAAACCATTAACTCCATAAACAATGTTGTGTAATAGTTCAAAAGCGCTAAATACATATATTATTTCAATCCCAACAAAAAAAAATGAATGTAATTTATATGAAAAAGAAAATATAATTGACCGGAAAAAGAAAATATAATTGAAATTCTATTTAGAACAGAAAGGGGACTTCATAAATAAAAATGAGAAAGGATATTCGAAGATAATAAAAAACATGGTATGAAAACCGTCTAAGTCATCCCTCCCACCATCTCATTAGAAAAATTGATTACTATCGACCAATTATTATAAAACGATGAAATAATGTAGTGAAAAGAAGAAGAAAAAAACTATATTTTAAAAATTGAAACAGTTAAAACCCGAGACCAGTAAATTTCAGGGCCGGGTTTGTCAAAGTCAAGACTAGAATGTTTGAGTTCACCATTAATCGGTAGAAAAGTTTCACACTTATAAATTTGCATTTGTTATATAATTACTTGATGGACAAGACATAATTGATAATATTAATCTCTCGTTTGCTTCTCTTCTCGTAATATATAATAATGTATATAGTTTGTGTACGAGTTTGTAATCTCTTGAGCGAGTTGATGATACGATTATTAACGTTGTTCGTTATCTATTTATAGAAAAACTCTATGATTCCTTTTCCACTTTCCAAATTAAGAATGGTAAATTGCGGCTAATGTACTCAATGTTTGATCTTCTGCGGATTAATGTACCTAATGTTTGATCCGTTAGATATTTTCGTGTTTTCCGTCACTTGACCGTTAGAGAGTTATCCCCCTCTATATGTACACTTTTCGTATTTTTGCCATAACTCACTCATTTTTTGTCCAAAATTTATGCACGACCTATGGTTGAAAAGATAATAGATAGATATACAACTTTATTTTTTCAAGTTTTGTAAAATAAGTTTTGCAAAAATAAAAAATTTCAAATACAACGTAAAACTGGACGTTAGTTTAATGCAAAATATTTGTTTCGAGAAAATTTTAATATACTTGATGAATTTTTATGATGAAACCTAAAAGAAAAAAGTTATAGATAAATATTTTATCTTTCTAACGTGTATTTATTTATAAATTTTGGACAAAAAATGAGTGAGTTATGGCAAAAATATGAAGATGTGATGCGAAATAATATTTAATGTTTTTGGCATAAAACACTCATTTTTTGTCCAAATTTATAAATAAACACCCGTTAGAAAGATAAAAATTTTATCTACAACTTTTTAGTTTTACGTTTCATCATAAAAAGTCATTAAGTATATTAAAACTAGTGTCCAGTTTTCCGTTGTAATTAAAATTTCATATTTTATAAAAACTGTTTTTACAAAACTTAAAAAACTAAAGTTGTAGATCTATTTCTTATATTCCAACCATAGGTCGTACATAAAATTTGGACAAAAAATGAGTGAGTTATGTCAAAAATACGAAAAGTGTACATATAGAAGAGGATAACTCTTTAACGGTCAAGTGACTGAAAACACGAAAATATCTAACGGATTAAATATTGGGTACATAATCCGCAGAAGATGAAACATTAGATACGTAACGTAGCCACAGTTTACCCAATTAATAATATAGCCGAAATAATAAATGACTTATTATTGGGTAGCTACTACGGTTTCGTATAGTATTGTCTACTTGGATGTTGTGTATGCAACAAAACGACTCGTTTAACGGCTCGGTAAGAATGATAAACTAAGAGAGTCCCGATCATATTGGCAAAGGGCTGTATTTATTTACTTATTTATTTATTAAGGCTGCCATAGATGGTAGATAAGGTGTACATTGCATAATGTTTTTTGTTTAAGAAAATATTGTTTTTAACAACTGAATATAAAATATCGAGACATATGAATTGTAGTGGATGATTTTTATTAGGGGTGCAAGCGGACCGGGTACCCGGATTTTTTGAGATACCCGCTACCCGGATCCGGAATCCGTTTTTTTTTTAAATTGAAACCCGGATCCGGATATTTTTATATAAAAACCCGGAAATTCGGATCCGGGTTAAAACCCGGTTTTTAAATAAAAAACCGGTTTAAGAACCCGGATCCGGATTTTTATCCGCTTTTGGTTTTCAAATCCGGTTCCGGGTTATAATACGGATTAGAACCTAAATTTTATATTTAAAAAAAACTTGGAGTAATTATAGCCAAAATTAAAAAATCAAACTATATCATAAACATAACATATATACTTACAATAATATTATGTAATTAACATAATAAATACATCTAATGTTTTATACTATTAGTATTATGAGAGAAAAAAAATTATATCAATTTGGACTAGAAGAAACAAAGGATTAATCTACAACATTAGTTTGGAGTTAGATGAGAAATAAATAAATGAATATTTCTCTTGATATAAATTCAATATGTATTTTTTTTTGTATGAAATTCTAAATATCTTTATGTATATATTTAATAACCGGGTTTTAGTAAGCTACGATGTGAGTTCCGGGTTTTTTATTCTCTAAATCCAGTACCCGGAACCGGGTTAATCCGGATGCGGTTTTTTTAATAAACCGGTTCCGGTTTAATCCGGATTAATACGGTTCTGGTTTATTTTAAATACGGTTCCGGTCCGGATGCGGTTTAAAACCCGTACTTCCGGGTTTTATTTGCACCCCTAAATTTTTTATCATCTATTTTACACAATCACTTGTAAATTAATTTGTTATTATTTAGAGCGAATAAATTAATTGTTTTCAACTTGTTACTACAATGATTCTTTAAATTATTCGAGCGTTACTAAATTTATTACTTTTTTACTTAAACTATGCCGTGTTATGCCGCAAGGATGCTGCCACGTGGCGCTGGGTGCTGCAGGAGGCGCTGCTTCGACACTGGGTCGAAGCCGTGGCATGTTAATTTCTGTCTTTTTCTCGTTTTTTCTCTATTGAGTTAGGCTCGTGCTTTTTCTCGGCGTTGGATTTATGTTTCGTTAATTTCTCGAATTGAGCTTCTCGCAGTTGTATATTGGTCGGCTTTGACTTTTTGACTTTTGAGCTGAGTCTCGTGGACTTTTCTCGTTCCATGATCCGGATCTTGTGGGCCTTTGTCATCTTGTCGATCTGAGTCTCGTGGATTGTCCTTTTGTGTGCCTAGCTTCGTGGGCTTTTGAGCTTCTTTTTTGTTTTGTTTTTCTATTAGGCCTCAATTTTATAGCATTAAAAAATCACTATTAAGACTAATTCAATCAGAGAGATCGAAAAGTTGAACGTGTAGCACGGCCTTTTTTTTTTGTTACAAATAAACTCTTTGAGCATAAGTTAGATGCAAATCCCTATATATTGTTTGAGAAATAAATATGCCTTTATGAGTTTTTTTCTTCTTCTTTTTCTTCTATTCTAAGAAAAATACACTTGCACAAATTACACTTGCTATTTATAGTATTGTGCCGACTTAATCTACTTGATTGTGATTGAAAATAATCAGTTGTCACTTACAACAAATGAATCTTGTCCTCTTATTATTATTATTAATATTATTATTATTATTAGTTACTTATATTACTATGAGACTTTTTAGTAGAACATAATATAATTTAAGACTTTTTATTAAGATATATTATATATGAAAAAGTATTCGATTGTAGATCTTTGGCTACAGATTAATATTTTTTTTTTTTTTTTTTTTTGTGAGATTGGCGGGCCTAGTGTACTGGTTCTAGTCTAAAACTAGCTTATACTTGTTGTTAAGTGTTAATAGCAATTTATGACCTAGTAATAAGTCCTAGATGTTTTAGTACAAGGTTCATGGATATTAAATATTCATTACGACAGAAAACACTTGCACAAACTACACAAATATTAGTGTTGCAAGATGCAACTTAATTGTTATTACACATAGTTTTCAGTCACGACCAAGTGTCTCAAATAAGAAGATATATAGCATCTTTTTATTTTATATATAGCGATGTTAATGTCATCCAATAATGGGAGTTACAGTGACGATCCCAGAGTCATTGACCCGAACGTAGACTCTGTCGCAGATGTAAATGGTAGCGACAACAGTGTTCTGGGGGATCACTATCACTTCCTTCAGACTCTCATTCTCACTCCTTATGAAATCCGCAGCTTCGTTGCCGTTTCTTCCCAACAGTTCCGGTCACGAATCCTTACCTGCGTTCCATCAATAACGTATCGCTTGAATGATCAGGCCTTAAAAAGACAAATGGTGTACCGGTTACCGAGATTTTCGATATGAGTCTTACTAGGGGGCGGAGAATTATACATTGAGTTAAAATAAATTGAAAATCGTGAAATATAAAAAAATTAGGGTAATTTTTTTTACGAAAACGAGGCTAGCCTGCCTGCCTTTTTTGGTTTATAAAAAAACTTTTGATTCCTTGGTGCTCTGAAAATTTGTACCGGTTTCGATCTCGCTTCCTTAAAATTTGTTTGAGTAATCGGTGTGTGTGATAAAGATCGGTAGATAAAATTGGTATTTGGTTAATTGCTTTTTGGCATTGGAAAAATCCGAAGTTACTGGCTTTGAACATATGTAACAAAATAACTGTATTATTATATCTACGTTTGAATCAGTTTTTGAAATAGTATTTTAATTGGTTTAAAATATATAATTGTAGAATAATAAAATATTTAGTTTGCAAAATGAACATAATAAAATGGGTTAGAAGTATATAACAATTATCAATCTACCGGTTTATTGTACTAGTACCAATAATTACAGCCTTGAAAATTGGGTACCAATAATTTATATAATATATGTTGAAATATATACGACGAATAAAATTGGCATGGGTGTAATTACCTGTTGGACAAGACATGATTAGTTCTGTAATATGATTATATGAGGTTGGGTTTTAAGGATAATGTAATCTCTTGAGTGAGTTTATTGATGATCTTCTACGTTGTTTATATAGTAAAATATAGCCAAATACTTGACTTTTTAATCTACATTGTATTACAGATATATGCCTATAATTATTAATTATCTCTTGACGTGTATGTATGGAAGTATTTTTTTCTTCATGGCTGCTTCCAGCATTAGGTGCCTCGTCTGGTATTAAATATATAGCATTTACACGTACACATACAACACTTGAAACTATCACAACTATGAACCATGCATGCGTTTGATGATTTAAGAAAAAATAAAACTGGCTTTATTCTAAATGAGAGAAGAGAACCATGTGTTTGATAAAGTGAACCTACGCCTCTGACTTCGAGGATCATTGAGAGCCTTAAAAGCACCTTCAAACTTTTGTCATCAAAACTTGATAAAATTTTCAATAAGTAGACGGCAAGTAATAAAGACATAACAAAGCTCCAACCACCGGAAGGGAAATGCATGAATCGGGAATTGGACCCAATTAGGGTTCATGATGAGCCCATTGGGCTTCTCGGGTCTGTTAAGGACCATCGTTAATATGTTGGGCTCGCCCAGGTCAGATAAAGTAAGTATATGGAGTTAATAATATATAAGATTAATTATTAATAATGACCTAATGGGCTTGACCCATTTAACTAAGCCAAAACCCATTAGGTTATTCTAGGTTGGGTCTAAAAATACACAACTTAGAGTTCATAATTAACATTTGAACTCGCGAATTGGCTCATTTAACATTTGAACTCGCGAATTTCGCCAAAGCCCATTAGGTCAAGCTGCCCCTTACACCCGAGCTCGCAAATTGGCTCCTTCCCGTGTGGCGAGATTGCATCATCATCCAATAACCGAGAAAGGCCTAGCAGACATGTGATTTTAATATGCACACTGCAGAGTTCTCGCAACGACGTGGTGGACAAGATGCAGGCTCGACATTTGTGGAATTGTGATCCTGAGCCAAACACTGCCCAAAGCCGCATGCACCTCGAGAAAATTCGGCCAGAAAATATCAATTGGAAAAAGTGCCAAAAGTCTAGTAACGTATTGAAACCGAATTATTTTTGATCCTCGTATTTAATCTAGATTAATCTTTCGAGGATATCCCGAAATTTTCGCCTCAAAATTGAGAATAATCTTCGAAAAACCCAACACCACTATCGATATAAACTCAACTAAATGTATTTGTAATATGTTGTACTATGTTTGGTTACAAGATATATATTTATATATAGATATATATTGGCGGAACCAGGTTCTTTATTTAGAGGCGGTATAAATTTTTGTGTCAAATAAAAGCATATAACCAAGAATAAATTCGTAAATAAAAAAGAATTATTGTATTTTTTTAAAAGGGTTATTGTACAAAGTGTCCATTTTGTGTCAAATGTTTAAGAAAAATGCATAGTGTGTGTATTTTTTACTCTGACACATGAGCATTTTTCTTAAACCTTTGATACAAATTGGGTATTTCTTACAATTTCTATTTTTTAAATGAAAATGGAGGAAATATTTTGAAAGGAGATTCTCTCTCGCTATACATAGAGCCCTCTATGTCGATGCTTATATTTCAATGTTTTGAACATTGAAATGTAAGAATGAAGATATAGCCGAAATGCACGACTTATAGTATTGGCGAGCTACACTACTTACGTGTAACTCTTTTTCTTTTCTTTTTTTAATATATCTATTCTCAACTTGAGTTTATTGCTGATGTTACATTTAGGTGGTAATTTGTTAAACTAGCTAGGTTTAGCAGCATGTTCCTTTTTTATATTTTTTAGGGATAATAGCGGCATAAGTTCTCAACCTTTACTCAATTGGGGCGGCATAGCCCCAACCCCATTTAATAGCGGTATAAGTACCAAAAGATGATTTCCGTCCATATTTGACTAACGAAAGTAGTCAACGTTTGCGTGGTCAGCTTCTCATCAACATGGACGCCACGTAATCCGACATGTCACCATACACGTCAACCTCGTGTCATCAAATTTAATGCAATCGCCATTAATTTTGCATTAAATTTGATGACGCGAGGTTGACGTGTATGGTGACATGTCGGACTACGTGGCATCCATGTTGATGAGAAGCTGACCACGCAAACGTTGACTACTTTCGTTAGTCAAATATGGAACGGAAATCATCTTTTGGTACTTATACCGCTATTAAATGGGGTTAGGACTATGCCGCCCCAGTTGAGTAAAGGTTGAGGACTTATGTCGCTATTATCCCTATTTTTTATTTTGGCAATCAATTTGGAAAATCTTCAAACTTGCCATTTGTTTTTATTTAGCTTCCCACTTTGTCAAAGCACTCCTAAGTTTGAAGTTTTGTTTATATAAAATCTCTTTCATATTTTTATTAATTTCTACAGAAGTTTTTTTATTTATTTATTTTTATTATCCGCGGTTGCGTACCAACACACAAAATTTTCAACACGTGGGACATTTGACTAACTTGCTGATATCTATTGGTATTTGCTATTATCCCTTTACACAATGATCGCTTCATATCTTTCAGCCATTTTGAAATAGAAATTTATTTAATGTGAACATACATTGTCATTCAACTAGACGCATTAATTGGTATATGTTATCCTAATGTTCAGCTATAGTATAGAGCAGATTAATAAAATGTATTGCCATTTTCGGACTTAGTACGTATTTGACCATTTTATGGTGTTCCTTTACTATATTCATGGGATTTTTTCTTTATATATTTTTATTCCATTTTTTTGTTGTAAGAATATAATTTGTGTAGAAAAACTGAAGTATACTTCCAAAATATATATTAGTACCATTCCATTGTTTATTATTTTTCTTTTATACACTTGTTATAGTATATACGAAAATACATCATATGTTTATATAATATATTAATAATTTTGATTTAATATGTTTAACAAATCAATCGAATATTAAAAAAAAATGAAAGGTAGTATCAAAATGATACTTAAAGGGTTGTATTTTGATTGTCTTAAAATAAAAGTATATATTTACTTTTTTAGTCAAAGATGGAGGCCCGAAATTTCGCTAAGCGAACTCGAATCCCAACTAGGCTGGCACCCAAGGAACGCAAAGTAAAAATCGGGGCTCGGGATAATATAAATGAAAATATCAAAGATTACAAACAAAATTGAAGAGAACTATCTAAACCTTAAGTTCTCTCTCGAACAAATGTCATCGTTTACGAAAGAGGAAGTAAAATCCTGGTGTGAAGGCCACCAATGATAACCAAAATTTTGAGCACCAAAACTAGCTAATACATCAGCAGCTCTATTTCCTTCTCGAAAGATATGAGATACTCTGAAATTAATGCTTTCCACATAGCGGATGCATTTAGACCAGCGAGCTCAACTTCCACGGAACCGAACTCGTTTTCTTCTGAAAAAGTTGGACAACGTATCTCGAGTCGCACTCAAGCCACAAGTTATCCCAATGGAGTTCCATAGCCTTTTCCAATGCAAATATAGCAGCCATCGCTTCAGCTTCATACGCAAACGCGGACTCAATATGAAAAGAGAACGAACCATGAGGAAATCCACGAGATGTTCTAAAAATGCCTCCAGCTCCCGCCACTCTCGGAGTTCCCATAGAAGAGTCGTCAGTGTTAACATTTCAACCATGTTGTAGGAGGGAAACGCCATATAACAGAAATGATTTTTGGAGCTTCTCTTGGTTGAATGTTAATGCCGAAAATCTTCAAAACTCTGATATCCTCTAAAGTGCTTCCCGTCCCCAACTTGAAGAAATTGGCTTCCTTGATAAGGCGCCAAACATGTCTCAAAAAAGTGTGAATGTTATGAATCTCATCATCAAATACATATGCATTTTTAGTGCGCTAAATTAGTCAAATTGTCGAAACAATAGCAGTATTACAAAGAGCAAAAACCTGAGGGTTCAGATTAACAGAGACAGCGTCGGAGAGCAACAACGCTAAACGACCCTCCTTTAAAATATTTAAAAAAATAAAAAAATAAAAAAAGAAGTTTTCTCCTCACTGAATAGCCCATGAAGATGAGTGCTGAATAATAATTTGTTTTCAAATCGATGAATATAACTTATAATATAATTTTATATTCGTTGATGGCTAATCATTTTAAACTCTCGTGTCTTTTTTTCTTTTTAAAATTTTTGATTTTCGAGTTTGAACTAGTATACAACGACTTACCAACTTTGTAGCATGGTTCTAAATATTGATATCGATATCGTTTTGCACTCTCCATTTTACGGATATATCGCTTGCCGACGGACATGCCCATGGATAAATCCGAAGAAAAAGATATATCGCTTGCCGAGAATATCGCATAATTTCACGGATATATCGCTTGCCGATCGAAATATCGACGGATATTCACGAAAGTATTTTTTGTATTTCAATTATATTTTGATATAGTTTATAAATTGTCAATTTAATAAATATTAGACATTTATAAATCACATTCATAAATAGTAATATTATGGAAACACGTAATATTACACAAGACATATAATATACGACATAACTCATAACATAATGTCAAGTGTCAGCATAAAATAGAACAATAAAGTCATAAATTACGAACATAACTACAAATATATAGAGTAGGAACTACAAATAAGAGGATCGTTACCAGTAATGTGGTGCTTCATCCTCGTTATTTCAAATAACAACCTATTTTTTATTTTTAATATAAAATTAATTGGCAAAAGCTAGTTAGTAACAAATACATTATTTCTTTTTGTTAGGTCAATTGATTTCGGTGAATTAGTATGGCAAAAAGTAATGTAAAATTTTGAATAACTTTTTTATATCTTAATAAATAACCTACTTTTAAAATAAAACAAATAAAATTTATGGGCCTGACAATTAGTCTTGTCTTTCCAATAGAAGCTTATCACTTTTCAAGTGTTAGGAATAATAAATTATAAAAATGAAATAGGGATAATAGCGGCATAAGTCTTCAACCTTTACTCAAGTGGGGCGGTATAGTCCCAACCTCATTTAATAGCGATATAAGTACCAAAAGATGATTTCCTTCCATATTTGACTAACGGAAGTAGTCAACGTTTGTGTGGTCAACTTCTCGTCAACATGGAGGCCACGTAATCCGACATGTTACCATACATGTCATCCTCGCGTCATCAAATTTAATGCAAAATTAATGGCGATTGCATTAAATTTGATGACGCGAGGATGACGTGTATGGTGACATGTCGGATTACGTGGCGTCCATGTTGATGAGAAGCTGACCACGCAAACGTTGACTACTTTCGTTTGTCAAATATGGTGAAAATCATCTTTTGATACTTATACCGCTATTAAATGGGTTGGGGCTATGCCGCCCCAGTTGAGGACTTATGCCGCTATTATCCCTATGAAATATGATAATGTCATGGGCCCCGTTAATTTTTACTTTTTTATTATTCAATACTAAACCCTGTCTTCTTCCTCTTCGTTGAAAGGACATTACCGCAAGCAACGAAGCTTTCAAAAATGGCGTCCATCTTCTTCTTCTTCTTCTTCTTTTCAAACGCGAGATGTTATGGTTTTTTGCAAAATTCAATGTGAACTTCGTCGTTTTTTGCCTTGGATGACAAACGATATATACACGGCTGATATCGGACAACATTACGCGATATATCCGAAAACGACAGCGATATATATAGAATGTCATTTCTCATATCATCAATCCGCGGCGTGTCGTCGATATGTCGTCGACTTTCCCCGATATTTAAAACCATGCTTTATAGTATTAAAAAAACTATGTAAATCGATTGACATCGACATAACTTCTCTTATCTCTTTACTTCTTTGTAGAGCTGCATCTCGCGACGGGATTGTTTATCTCGCGACGTGCGAGCGGGAATCGCGACGAATTGCGATGGCGTGGCGAGAATTGCGATGAATCGCGAACACGTAGCTGAATCGCGATGAGAGAGATGGTAATCCGCTTTTCACGATCGACGGCTCACATTCCGCCACGTCATCGATCCGAGGGTTGTGAGTATTTTGTGTATATTGGTGGCAATAATAACACACTTTTTACCCACAAATTATTACTTAACCACAATTTTTACCCACCACAATAATTATTCACTCACCCCACTCTCTCCTCAAGCCATATAAATACCATCCCTTCCTCCCTCATTTCCTCACACCAATCTTCCATCTCTCTCTCAAATTCTCTCAAATTCTCTAAGGTTTTTTCTCTCTAAAGATCTCAAGTTCTCAAGTTCCATTATGTCTCGAAGAAGCGGCGGTAGCTCCGGGGATCAATCGCAACCTACGCCCGACGACTACATTCCCGTTATGCTACCGGAAGAAATATTTCCCTCCCCACCAAATCCAAATTATCCCCATGATACCCAACGGTCTCTAAGACCTAGTCTAGTCTGGGCGATGGGCATGCACAACGCCAATCCGACGCGTTTTCCTCGAGTATTGGTCGACGTGGTACATCAAGTTAGGGCGACGATAACCAATGATCCATTTTTGAACCTCATGTTTCAAGACCGACCCGGCGCCGAGGACGACGTCGACGACGACGAAAATCAACGACCAGATGGTTACTCAACGACCCGATGAACCATCTCAATGACGCGATCTTGCCGAGGAGGACCTTCCGACTCCGCGCCATTCCTCCGTTGATGGCTCGTACCACGACGGTTCTGCTCAACCTTCCCATCAAGAAATCGGCGAAGCCTCCGTCGGCCATCCTCGACGTGCTCCACGTTCGTCAACCGGGTAATTAGCCATTTTTTTATTTATTAATAATTAATAATGTACTTAGTAATAAATTAATAATTTATTAATTATTCAGTTAATTAATTAATAATTAGTTAAAAAATGTAACTTATTAATTAATAATTAGTTAAAACACAGCACGGGTAAGTGCTCGTTCTGCCGTTAATGAGGTAAACACAGCACAGGTAAGTGATCTTTCTGCCGTTAATTTATGGAAATGGACCCTCGAATGGATTATTTCTACGGGCGTGCCGCTGAGTTTTGTCGAAAATCCCAACCATACACGATATATGTAAAGGATTAATCCGACGTACCAGCAGTTTTCCCGTACGACTTATACCCAGGACATGGAAACCGCATATGCTATGCAAAAAAACCTTTTGGTCAATTTTTTTTAAAAATGTCTAGCATAAACGTTGCTTTTACGAGCGACTTGTGGAACGGTCCGAGTTTAAACGATTATTTGAGTCTGACCGCTAAGTACGTAAATGATGAGTGGAATCCATGTCAAAGACTTTTAAATCTATCGCCATTCGAGGGTCGCCATACCGAAGAAAACATAGCCGATAAATTAATTACATTATTTAATGATTGGGGTTTACAAAATCGTGTTATTTCCATTACATAAGAAAGTGCCTCAAACAACAACGCCGCCAGAACTATCTTGGAATCTAGTTTGCCCGCTTCTCCATTTCAAAATATTTTACATCAACGGTAGGCTTGTCAGATAATAAATTTAGTTGCACGAACGGGCGATCATCAAATTGCAAGTCATGTTGAAAAAATACGCGGCATTGTTGATTGGATACGGCATCCTCAAACCACCTGTAGGTGGATAAAATTTTGTAAAGACCACAATCATAGGGCTAACAAGTTTGGATTAGAGAATAATACGCGATGAAACTCTACGTATCTAATGGTTTCAGTTGTGTGTAGACACAGGCTGCCTTTGGACCACTTCCTCGGACAGGAGTTCGAGCCCCAGACGCGGATCACGGAGGCGGAATGGGAAACCGCGTTGAAAATCACCGAATTCCTCAAACCCTTTTATGCTATTACTTTAAATTTTTCTAATCCAAAAAAGACCCTCTTTGAATCATGGTCTTTTGGGTCTATATCAGATTACGTGTGCTTTTAAAGAATTCGAAAACGACCCTATCATTTCTCCCCTTATTCCAGGAATAGTTGCAAAATTCCAAACTTATTGGGATCCACCCCCATGTTCGTTTTGCTTCGGTGCTATATTAGATCCTCATTTTTCGTTTACTTGGGGGCCAATGATGTTAGCATTCGGGGAAAACATAGGGGTGTATTACCAGAATTATATTACGGTTGTTAATGAAGCTTTTTTTGCATTGTACAGTAAATACGATATGCGGTTCCCACAGTACAACGCACTCGAGGAGCAAAGGTCATTGATGGAAAGCCCAACCAAGACCGGACTAGCGTTTAGCTGGAGACTCAAGCAACGACTAGATTGCGGGGAAGCATCAGATTGCGGTACGGCTATGGCACGGGCGGATATACCAGAAGGCGCACCGAAAGAAGTTAAGCGGTACTACGGCCTACGGTTCGACGACGAATCAGCTGAGTTCGATGTGATCAAGTGGTGGAAGAATGAACGGGACAGAATCCTGATATTGGCGAGAATGGCGAGGGATATGTTGTCCATCCTCATTTCTCGTTGCTTCGGAAAGCGCATTCAGTACGGCTCAGTATGTCATCAATGACCGGAGGGCGTCAACCACCAACACACACGTCGAGAAAATAGTGGTGTTGAATGATTTGATGTTCCACAATCCCGTGATGGCCGAATGGTCCGAACAAACCGAACTGGAGCTTATGACTGAAAGGTTTAACGCTTGGTTCCCCGAGTGATGCAAAGTTAGCGCCAATAATGATGTGCTCTTTCCTCTCTTGGTTTTTAGTCCCTAAGGAGGGTTTTACAAGAGAGTTTTTTAGTGAGGCATCTTGTAATATTTACACTGAATATTTACAGCTTTCTTCCACCTTAGTGTAATATCACAATCAATAATACAATTTTTTTTAAATATCTCGTCTTATCATATTTATTTATTTGTTAATTATATTTGTTAACATTATTAATATGTTATTAATATCTTACAAATTAAAAATTAACAATACAAATCAAAATTATTAATATGTTACAAAATAAAAAAATAAAACATACTTAAATATTAATTCTCAAAAAAATAAATTATAAATAATTAACATACCTAAATATAATTTAATTTATAATGCAAATAAAAGGGGTTTATTTGTAAAAAAAAAAAATTAAACATTAGTACTAAAAAGAAAAAAAAAATTGAGGGTGATTCTACAAAAGTAGTTCCGCCCATGCATGTATACACGAATAGATTGGGTAATTACTAATAAAAATGAGTCCAATATAAACGAAAAAAGTCTTTGTTATCTGTTTTTAAATATTAATTAATATCAATAATCCAATAGGCTGGCTATTTAACCAAGACTTTATTTATAGAGATATAGTTAATTATTTGATTTTTAGAGTCTTCGATAACAAAATTTTGGTTCAATGGAGTTATACGAGAGACCTTTTGCGTATTAAGCTTGTGAAATAGGAAATCAATTTATTTATCACAAATAATACAACATTTAGGTGCATGGCACACATGTACACACAAACACAGATATTGTTGCTACAATAGCTAATTAATTAAACGTACAGTACATACATGAATTATAAAATATGAATTATATATTATATTTAGGATATATATACATATATATAACATATACATATTATCCAATAATAGGCACGACAGTGACGATCCCATAGTCATTAACGCGAACATAAACATGGTCACAAATGTAGACCGCAAGCACCATATCATCTTCATGAATCACACTCACTTCCTTAATACTTGGATTCTCTCTCTTTATTATCTCGGCGGCTTCGCTGCCAGTTTTTCCGACCAACTCCGGCCACGCGTCTTTACCTGCACATGTCATTTTTCGACACTTATTACCAATACAATAGGGGTTGGCAATCTGGGTTTGAAAACATGACAGGATGAAACATAGTAAATGGATTTAGCTCAATCTCAATATAGTTGACTCAGATAAACACGAACATGATATATAACGGGATAACGCATTTGAAACACCATAACATGATTAGAGAAAAAAATATTCATTGTATGTATGCTATTAATCATTTTTAAATTAATTATTTGTCAAATCGTGTTACTAAGTCGAAAAATATAGATTGTTAATACATTGATTTTAAAATCATAACTTATTTTTTTAATTAAATAAAATATTCTGAAATGAATTAATTTTACTTTAACTATATCATGATGACTTACAGATCGGTTTATACTTTAATAAAAAAATAAAGATGGAGATAGACACCAATATATAACAAAATTTGTAAAAAAAAAAAAAAAACAATTAAAACAAATGATAATGAATTTATTAGAAGTAGAAGGCTTGAACTAACCTGATGGACAAGACATGATTGGTTCTTTTTTCTTTTCTGCTTATAACGATACGATGTATATATTTTAATTTTTTTTGCTGTGTATATCTATATACTTAAGGGGTGTATTTATATAACTGGTGAGGCATATTAATTTCAGGCGTAGCCGAAATCCAAGACTTATGCATGCAAACGTGTCTTAATGACTTAATATATTTCTAAACATGCGTTGGTGTTCATATTTGAAGAGGAATATATAAATTTCTCGTAAATAAAGGCTGCTATTTTATATTTATTGTGGTGTATCGTATACGAATAGAAATACACACATAATCAGGAGTGTATATTCGAGACATCTATATTTGACTTATTTATTTATGTATTTTTTTGTTCGTTTGTCGTATTTATATAAACGAAATGAACTTTATAAACTAACTAGCTTTGGCTTCTATCACATGCACCTAGTTTGGTGTTCGGTTTCAACAAATAACAAAGACTCATGTATTCCGAAAATCTTATTTAATAACTAATTTATTTATTATGGACTTTGTAGTAGTAAAGTAACTTCTATAATTAAATTTAACATACTACGAATGTATGATATATAGCGACCATCAGTATTGAAAATCTAGAATGTAACCAATACGTATGTGAGTGAATGTTAGTTCCATATGATCTCCAATGATGGTGTGACGAGCCGGATATAGATAGAGCTGCAGATGGCGACGAGGTGGGGTCATTCGCGATGCGTCGAGACGCTTTTGCCACGTTCGCGATTAATCGCGACGCGCGTGGGAGAATCGCAATGCGTTGCGACTTGGCGCGTTAATCGCGACGTGGTGGAAGCTGATCCGCGTGAACGATCGGACGGCCAGGATCGTGCCACGTCAGCGATCCGAATGGGATGCGAGATTTGTGTTTGTTTTGGGCGTAAATCCCTATTTTTTTACTTGAGTTTCAAAAAAAATTCACCTACCACAGTAATTATTTAACCACCCCACTCTCTCCCCAAACCCTATAAATACCACCTCTCCCACTGTCATTTTCTCACACCAATCTTTCCTATCTCTCTCTAATTCTCTCAATTCTCTAAGTTTTTTCCCTCAAAAGCTCTCAAGTTCTCAAGTTCTATTATTAATATGTTACAAAATAATATTTATTAACATATGTTACAAATTAAAATTATTAATATGTTACAAAAAAATAAATTATAACATACTTACATATTAATTTAATTTGCTTAGAATAATTAAAATGATAAATACAGGATAATATTTTCGAATTACTGTTATTTTTTAAATAGTTGATAATTTTTTACCCAAAAAAAAAAGATAGTAAACCTTCTTAGGTTTATGACGGAGGAGAGAACGTACACCTCGGATACTCGATCTTAAAATTCAGATGGAAATCGGGATAGGGTATCGACTTTTCAGCCTTTTTTTTCTTCATTACACTAGTTTACGGGCTTTAAAAAACGGACTATATCATGGTCTCCGTTTAAGAAAAGATTGTTCTTTCAAGACAGACCCAAGACAGGGCAGCCCGACTTTTAATATATTTTGGGTAAATGAGGCAAATTCCCTTTTGTGGCTTAAGGTTTAAAAAATGTCCATTTCTAATTATGGTAATTATAACCACCAAAAAATTGAAATATGGACTAATTTGCCCTTTAAATTTTTAATTCACATTATTAATTCTTTTTTTATCAATTAAAATAAAAATATATTTTTTCCTTAAAAGTAGCAAATTAAATAAATTAACATTAAATCCTTCCTATTTTAACGATTTCGCAAAACATTTTTGAATTAATCCTCCATATTTTAAAGATTAAAAACAAAATATGATTTTTGAATTTTTAGTCCCTAACAATCAATATCATTTGAAACCGTATATGAGAAATGCCGAACAAACATTATTCACAATTTGAAACTGTAAATAAAATTACAAAAAATTGTATATGTATATACAATATGAACTGTAAATAAAATTACTAAAAATTACAAAATTTACAAAATCATGTCAAACTGTAAATGTAAATGATGTCAAATTGTAAATGAACTTACCAAAAACTGTAAATATATATACTAATATTAATATCAAATATATATACCAATACAAATACTACAAAACTGTAAATATATATACCAATACCAATACCAAAAACTGTAAATATATATACTAATATTAATACCAAATATACATACCAATACAAAAACCAAATTTAAACTGTAAATATATATTCCAATACCAAATATATATATTCATTTAAACCGTAAATATATGAATCTGTTAGAACTGTAAATATATTTACAAAATTTCAATAACGTACGTTCACCGTCAAGGATGTGGGAGCGGAGCTCGGAGCGGGATCTAGTCGCCGTGGGAGAGCGGGTCGACCTCGTCGAGGATGTAGTGCGGTCGACAGCGACGGAGGACGACCGCGACGGAGGCCATGGTCACCTCCTCAGCCACCGCCCACGGAGAAGAAGTTGATGTAGGCGTAGCGGAGCGATTTCCCGGTTACAACGTCTTCGCAAACGCAAATGGAGGCGACAAAGCCGATGAAGCGGAATGCAGCGTACAAGTCTTCTTCGGTCGCTTCGGGGTGCAGATCATCGGCGTAAAGCGTCGCCATCGGAATATGGCCACGAACACCGTCGGAAGAAGTTGATTTGGCCGCCGGCATAGGACTTCGCGCATGAGAGGATGAGCGATGGACTGAGAATCGAAGAGATGAGGAAAGATAGTCGAACAGAGGCAATGAATATCGAAGGGAAATAAGAGTGAGAGAAATAAATTAGAGAGAGAAAAATTAATTTTTTTTGGTTAAAGTATCAAATTAATTTAAAATATGATAAATATGGGAATAATTCAACCATAATTTTAGGGAAATAAAATTCAAATTTTTTAAAACGAAAATAAAAAATATATTTAATATCAGGGTTATTATGGTCCAAAAATTATCTAAATGGGCATAAATGAATTAACTTAAAGTATGAGTATTTCCCTTAAACCTTAGGTGGTTTTTGGGCATTTCATGGGTTTTTCTATATATTTTTATGTTTCCTAATTAAAGCTAAAAAATAGTCGGTTTATTACACCGATTTTTAAAATCTGCTAGAAAAACAGGGATAAAAACGGGATAAAAAGTCGATATTTTGACAAAACCTAGAGTTATTTCGACCTTTTTTTGTATTTTGACAAAAACCAATTTTTGGACCGGATTGCAATTGAGACAAGTTTTCTCCCCCTTTTTTCTTCTTAATAAAAGAATCCGGTTTCCGGTCTGAAGTGCGCTTAAACTGGAATACGGTCTGAATTTCTCACTCTTAAATAGCACAAGCTGTTTGGCAGATTTATGTGGCCGCAGAGGACAAAGTGGTGAAGATCAAGATAGGTGCCGTTTCGGCCGAAACCATCCTCTGTTTCGAAGAATTGGATCGTAAAGAGAGGGCAGGAGAAATCATCGGCCTCTCGGTCAGCATATTGAGCTCTTCGGTTTACGCTAACATCAGAGGACGAGGTCTCTTCCTACGCCACAGACGGGCGCTTGACTGTTGCTCAACCAATTCGGGTTCCGGCGGAAGAACGCGACGAGTTGCTACTTCTCGTTGGTCCCTGTGATTGATCGTTGCAGCCAGGAACAGTGTCTATGTAAGGTTCGATTATTTCGAGATAGGTGTAATTGTTTGTAACTGGAATCTAATGCTTTCAACACAAATTATTAACAACACTTATGTCTGAACCGGAAATTTGAGGCATAGCGGGTTCTGTTTTTTCCGGTATTTTCAAATTCGGTGCTAATAACAATATCAGCGTTTACAATAAGCAGAAATAGTCTTTTCTTTCGGTAATGCGTAACTAATTGATATTTACCAGTAAATTGTACCGATAAAACGGTTAAAACCTGTAAATACCGGTTTTCACTTTTTCTCCCAATATTACCAGTTTCTAAAACTGTACCAAGAATCAATACAAAAGTTTCACCCATTAAAAATGCCTAACGTGAGAGAACGGAAAACAGATAAGTATCGAAAATTGTCGATCGATTTTTCTTTTTTCCCGGTGTTCTTAAATTGCAGCATCTATGCAGATCTCAAATAATGAAGGAGAGCTGTAGTCTCTGTCGATTCACAGCCCGCATTTCAAATGGATTCGAGACTTGAGCCCTTTCGACATGAATTTCACTATCAATACCTGGCAGCAACGGGCGGTTATGTTATGGTTCCTGACAAGTCTCTCCTGCTAGCTCTCTATGTTTGACAGGAAATGTGTTATGGCAAGGAAGTATTGGACCATTAAGCTCACCGGACTCGATCCCGGTTATTGATTCTAATGGTGATCAAACGGTTTGAACTTTGTCTAACTTCTGATTATCTTCTGTTAGAGCTATGATACTCCATCAGCAACCACATGGACAAATTACAAGGATGCGCATTGACCGATTGACTCTGGAGATGAACAAGCACACACACTCACCAAATATCAAGGGAATTAGTTTGTAACCTTTATATATATTATTTATTTTCTTTTAATATTAGTTGCACTAGCAACAAACTTGTGTATATATATCCTCTCCCACTTGTGTAATCGACATCATCATTAATCAATAAAGAAAGTTCTCATTTTATCATGGTATCAGAGCATTGGTAAAAGTCAGTATCTTCTCTCTTTTAATTCCTCATTCATCTTAATCATGTTAATCACAACAAGTAGTGATTATTTTGGTCTATCTTTCTCAGGTCTATTTCACGATCTGATTTTTTTTAGTCAATCAGTCAATGTGCATCTTTGTAATTCGTCCATGTGGTTGCTGATGCGTATCTTTTCGTTTGAGAAAAGATTCTCTCTGGGCTTATTGTTCCATCTTATCTTCGCTCTCGAGATTAACTAGCGGATATCTTCACAAAACCACTTGGTGCTAATAATTTCCACCGCCGAATTCGCAAGTTGGGCGTGATCGATATTTCTCTCCCTGCTCCAACTTGACGGGGGGTGTTATAGCTACGATACTCCATCAGCAACCACATGGACGAATTACAAGGATGCACATTGACCGGCTGACTCTGGAGATGAACAAGCACACGCACTCACCAAATATCACCAAATATCAAGGGAATTAGTTTGTAACCTTTATATATATTATTTATTTTATTTTAATATTAGTTGCACTAGCAACAAACTTGTGTATATACATCATCATTAATCAATAAAGAAAGTTCTCATTTTATCATGGTATCAGAGCATTGATAAAAGTCAGTATCTTCTCTCTTTTAATTCCTCATTCATCTTAATCACGTTAATCACAACAAGTAGTGATTATTTTGGTCTATCTTTCTCAGGTCTATTTCACGATCTGATTTTTTTTTAGTCAATCGGTCAATGTGCATCCTTGTAATTTGTCCATGTGGTTGCTGATGCGTATCTTTTCGTTCGAGAAAAGATTCTCTCTGGCTTATTGTTCCATCTTATCTTTGCTCTCGAGATCAACTAGCGGATATCTTCACAAAACCACTTGGTGCTAATAATTTCCACCGCCTAGTTCGCAAGTTGGGCGTGATCGATATTTCTCTCCCGACTCCAACTTGACGGGGGTGTTAGAGCTACGATACTCCATCAACAACCACATGGACGAATTACAAGGATGCACATTGACCGGTTGACTCTGGAGATGAACAAGCACACGCACTCACCAAATATCACCAAATATCAAGGGAATTAGTTTGTAACCTTTATATATATTATTTATTTTCTTTTAATATTAATTGCACTAGCAACAAACTTGTGTATATATCCTCTCCCACTTGTGTAATCGACATCATCATTAATCAATAAAGAAAGTTCTCATTTTATCATCTTCCTTAGTCTAATATTTTCCTCTTTAGGCTAGAGTTCCATCGGTTCGTTAGACGATTTTCTGTACTTGTTTTCGCGAAGCAAGGTTCTCAATAAATTTTCAAAATCCCGAGCGTCGAACTCTGCCATTTTAGCTACCCCAGTGCTCGATTGTTCTGGCTATGCAATCTACATTACTTAGACGGAAATAGAAAGCAAAACTAGCCACATAATTGGCGATTACACATACGTCTCTGCGGCGAAACCAACAATAGTTGCGCCAATTTGCCTTATCCGGCGACGGGTTCTATATACTTGTCTGATATAGATCTTGTTATTTCAACATGTCTTGTTACATTTGAGGTTTATCAGTCTCGATCTCGGCTTTCTGTATTTTTTATAACTAATATTGAGACAGTAACACCATTATTTACTGGTTTCAAACTGGTTACTGTAAAAAACAATACCCATATCTTTGAAGCATATGTATAAGAAAACCGGTAAATGCCGATTCTCTGCATTTATTCCAAAATACCGGATGTTAAAACGGCTACTTGAGAATCGGGTAACGGAATAAGAAACCAGTACTTGATACTTGTACAGAAGTTTACTGTTTTTTTCACTATCAATTTCAATAGGTTAACTCTCGTCTTCGTTGTCCCGTGCCAATCTGCAACAATTTGTAGTAGATGAAAGAATTCTGCTTCTGTTTTTGGCGGCTTCAAGTGAGAATCAACTGTTAAGTAATTCAAATAATTCTAGTGTTTCATTATCCGGAAATGTAAGCTTTTGTTTTCTTGTTGATTTAGAGACGGTAACAAGCTCGCGTATTGTTCAAGATTTCAAATCATTTGCAATTCTCGTTGGCTAATTTTCTGTATACTGTAACTGTTTAAGGTCAAAAGCTCATAACTACCTGCTCTCAAGTCAGAGCAAAGCTTCTCAGGCTTTATACAGGTAAGAAAAACCGATAAAGTTGACCCTCAAACTTGCAAAACTCGAAAACGATTTGAACTGTTTTTCTTGTTTATCTTGATTTCGCAGCCAGTGAAACAGCAATTTTCTTGTTCTTGGTGTTCGAATCTGTAGTCTTGTTACTCCTCGCGCTACTTGTTCCGTTCTGTTGCGTGTTCGGGAAGAAAAGAAAACTCGAGGATCGAGGCCTCGGCATGTTTCTTGACAAAAGGGTAAACTTCTGAACCAATGCAAAACCAGCTGCCTCGATGATATTGGTTAGCATTTCTAGTGCTGTTTTTTTCTTCTCGCCTCTGTCAGGGATCGCTCCAGCTAAAGAAGTTGTTGCCAGGAGTATTAGGGAGCTTCGAAGTGAGGCCGGCAAGAAGCTCGGAAAATTGGACGGCCTGGTGCGCGAGAGGAATGGAATCAAGAGGAAGCTTTCGATGACGTACAGCCTAGGCCTAGACCGAGCATTGTCGGAGAAGCTGGCGCCTCCGCTGCCAATGTACAGCACTGGCGAGAGTGCGAGAGCGAGAAGCCTCTCTCTTCGGCGAGGTGCGAAGAGTGAGAGTAGCGCAGCGACACTAGCCGGGAGTCGTTCCGGGAGAACGAGCCGGAAACGAGTAGAAGCATGGCATTTATTGATCATTCATATCTTCCTGGCATAGACCAAAATCGATTATATATGCTGCCTAAATTTATACATAAATTTCCATAGATTAATCTACATTATATATCTTTTCTAATCCTTCTCGATTAGCTTCTACTCGATTCGTGCTCTAAGAAATCTATATTATTATCTCATAAGTTTCCATCTTTATTTAAGAAAAATGCGCGCTTAACTTTTTAAAATTTATATGAATTTTTTTATTAAAAAAAAAAAATCTGCTAAAGGGCGTTGTAAGATATAGGACCTCGACAATGTTTTGCAATTTTTAGTGCACTATTATTCAAAACAAATAAATTAGGAATATATCGACGCACCAAATACTAAAATAAATACTTATACCACAAATTTCTCTATACGTTACCAAATAATGCCTAATACGTTTTTTACACGGTTGCCTAAATTGATCCATTTTGGCTACTTCAGTTTAGTTTGTACCAAGGTTTTAAATACCGCTTGCCGATTTCGTTTCGCATTTTTCGTTTTACGGATATATCGCTTGCCGATGGGTATGCCGATGGAAAAATTGTAAAAAAAAGAAATACCGCATGCCGCATATACCGCACTTTTCGCATGGGCATACCGCATGCCGATAGGGTTTTCGACGGATATTCTGTAAAAAAAATATTTGAGTATTTAAGCAAGATATTTATATAAGTTCAAAACTACATATTTAATAAATACAAGATATTTGTAAATTAAATATGTAGGTGACATGACATGCATAATATTAAGTCACTTTATTAGTTGAAGTGTATAATATTAAGTCATATTATTATGTGAAGTGAATATGTATGTTAATTAAGTGTGTAATATTAAGTGAATATGCATGTTAATTGTATATGTATGTTAACAAATTTAATATTAATTGAAGTGTATAACATTAAATGAATATGTATATTAAGCGTATATGTATGTTAGGTGAAGTTAATATGTATGCTAAGTGTATTATATTATTTGAAGTGTATAATTATTTTTGCCAAAAGTTTAATTGGTATTTTTGCCAAAATCTACCAAAAATATAATTTTTAGCGAAATTCCATCCAAATTTCGCAATTTTTACACTACAAAACGAAAAAAGATTTTCCACACCCGTGCCCATGCAAATTTCGCGAAATTTGGTAAAACGAAAGAGAAACGAAAGGGCTTTCGAACCACATATCTGCGAAAAACGAATTTCGCATGGAAATTCGCAAAATTTTAAACCTTGGTTTGTACACAAATATTACATATTCTTTCAAAAAGTAAGACATTAAAAACACAAGAAAATGTAAAATTGTTTGCAATCCGTTATGAAATAGAGGTTATGAAAAAAGTTCTACTTATTATAAATAAAGAAATTATAAAAATATTCTTAAATAAATTATATGATGCGGATAGTCCTGGAAATGTAAGATGCGTCTGATATATTTTTTAATCCAAATATTTAAAAATTATGACTGGCGAGCAAAAAGGTCTGGATCCACATAAGTGTTGACCCAGAGTTTTTTGTCCGATTTTATTTTATTTTATTTTAAATAAGTAAGTATTACAAAAAATTGCATGAAAATAGATTAATATCTTTGGCTGAAAAAGAAGATGACTGTGAGTATGGTTCTTGCTGAAAGATTGAGGTGTACAAATGCACAAAAATAATACTTGAGGGGCAAACTCTTCTCTTTTCACAAGAAAAATGAATATAAATGAATGGTCACCACTCACTCACTCACTCACTCACCAATAGAGAGACACACAACACAAACGAAAGTGAGATCAAAGAGCACTTGGTTCGCTAATCGCCATGCAGCTTCTTCTTCTTCTACCACTCTTCCTTCTCTTCCTCTTACCATATCTTCTCTTCTGCTTCTTCACAGTACCAACCACAAAACTCCCCAAATCGTACCCCGTAATCGGCACGTATCTCGCCGCAAAGGCAAACAAGCACCGCCGGAACGAGTGGTTCACCGAGCTGGTTCAGAATTCTCCGACGGCGACCTTCGTAATCAAACATCTTAGCGGCCTAAACCAAGTGGTCACGGGAAACCCAGCGGTTGTCCAGCACATCCTCCGCACCAACTTTGCTAACTACGGAAAAGGCGACTCCTCTAACGTCCCGGCCACTGACTTTCTCGGTAACGGAATCTTCAACACCGACGGCCACGTGTGGAAGATCCAGCGCCAGATCGCCAGCCACGAGTTCAGCACCCGCGCTCTTCGCCATTTCGTCGAAACCGCGGTGCACAACGAGCTCCATTCCCGCCTTGTCCCGATCCTCTCAACTGCGGCAGAGAGCGGCTCCCTCGTCGATTTCCAGGATATTCTCCAGCGCTTCGCTTTCGACAACATTTGTACCATTGCCTTCGGATATGACCCAGCTTATCTTCTCCCATCTCTGCCGGTACCGGCTTTCGTGAAGGCGTTCGACGATGCGACGATGATCACCGGCCAGAGGAGCCAGTCTCTTATGCCTCTGGTGTGGAAATTCAAGAGGTTCTTTAAAATAGGGTCGGAGAAAAAGCTCTCGGCTGCCATCGCTGAGGTCCGCGGCTTCGCATCCTTCATCGTTGGCGAAAAGAAGAAACAACTCGCTGACGATTCCAACGATCTTCTCTCCCGGTTCTTGAGCTCAGGCTACTCAGACGAGAGGTTCGTCACCGACGTGGTGATCAGCTTCATCCTGGCGGGGAGAGACACGACATCTTCGGCGCTCACGTGGTTCTTCTGGCTGCTATCCCGACACCCGGAAGCGGAACGCGAGGTTCTGAGAGAGATAGGCAAAGTTAGGACCGGAAAGGACTCCGACGCTTATGAGGAGGTGAAAGACATGGTCTATACACACGCGGCGCTGTGCGAAAGCATGAGGCTCTACCCACCGGTTCCGGTGGACACCAAGCAAGCAGTGGCGGACGATGTTTTACCGGACGGGACGGCGGTGAGGAAGGGCGACAAGGTTACGTACCTTCCATACGCAATGGGGCGCCTGGAGGCGATATGGGGGAAGGACTGGCCCGAGTACCGCCCCGAGCGGTGGCTGAAGAGAACGGGGGAGGCAGAGAGCTGGGTGTTTGCGGGGAGGGATCCATACTCGTACCCGGTATTCCAGGCTGGGCCGAGGATCTGCCTCGGCAAGGACATGGCTTTCGTGCAAATGAAGAGGGTGGTTTCCGGAGTCCTCAAGAGGTTCAGGGTGGTGCCGGCTGGCGTCGAACCGATTTTCGTGTCCTACCTGACGTCAAAGATGAGGGACGGCTTTCCGGTTAGAATTGAGGTACGGCCTGACCGTAACCGCCGGGGTAAAACGGAAGTGACTAGTTCGGAAGGTTGAGTATTTTATTGTAATAATATTGTTGAATTAGGCTCAATCAATCAATCCCTTTTGTGACGTAAATATTGTATAAAAATAATCCTGAAACTTGATGAATGGAGTTGGTTGCGTTGCGTCACTGCGTGCGACTTTTCCTTTGTCGTTGAGCGTTGTGGAGCAAGCACTGGAAGTTGATGTAGATGAGTTCTTAATGCCATCTAGATCGAGGCATGGTCATGGATTGCGCATCGTATCTCTCAAAGATTCATTTCCTTATTCTTTATACACCCGTATCTTTGTCGTACTTGGGTGTCGTGTTAAGTTATTAACTACATGTGATTAAGGATATGCATAGGTTGGATTGGGTTGACTGGAACTATATAATTAACCCAAATTTAATTGGGCTTTAGAAAATCAATTCAATCTAACTTAATACTTTTTAAGGTCCAATCCAACTCGATCCGAAAACTATAAGTTTGTCTGAGTTGGGTCATTGGACATAATTAAAAAAATAAATAAAAATTATTAAATAACACATAAATTTAAACCGTCAATAGATATATATAAATTTAATAATTTAATATAATGTTTTTAAGTATCTTATTTAAAAGTAAACATTATTAAGTCGTAAACATTCAAAATAAGAAGTATGTGACGTAGTTGTAAACTAAATAGAAACATAGTCGTAAAAATAATCGTAGATATAAAGTAATAAAACATAAAGATGATATTCTAGGAGTTATTTTACTTTTTTACTCTATACGAGTCTTTACTTACTTAAAATTTATCAAATATTAAAAATATACTTAAAAAGAAAAGCTTGGTTCGGAAGTTAGCCGGACCAACCCAATGCATCCGGCCTGATCCCACACCGGTAATTTATTCAGGTTAGATTTAACCCAATCCGATATTCTATTGGGTTAATTAGGTTAAACTAGATTAGGGGTGAGTTTGGTTGAATAGTTGGATTGATTTTTTTATTTTTTTTTTCATAACTCTAACAGTCACGATGTGTTTAAAACTCGCAAACCGATCCCAAATCAAGTGGTCCTAATCAAATATAATCCTTTTTTATATATATTAATCCATACTCAAGTGGGCCGTATTTACATTACATTAATACAATTTCTATTTACTTTTTATGTAGACATATAAACAAAGTGGGGCCCTTATTTAACAAGAGGCATTGGACTATGGCTCAAAATGTTGAATCGTCAATGTTTGAGCTTGGGCCTAACTACTATACATTTTGCTATATTAATAAAAAACCACAAAATTAACAAAATAAAACATGCAAATAAGGTGCATTTAATTTTTGTTTAAAATAAAACATTTAGGTACTTAAATTAACTCATGGAATTGAACATAGTATATATTACAACATTAATTAAGGTACGGACGTATGATATATTTTACAAATACCACACTTCACGCTCAACTCATTATATGAAGAGTTTGGTAGGGAGGAGTCAACCGATTTCCGGGGTCTGAACAACGATGTCGTCCTCATTAATCCAAACGCAAACCCTGTCACACCAGAAGTGTAAGGGAACAGATGATGACCCTTCGGCTATGATCATTACAATGACGCGGGGGTTCTCTATTTCTATCACTCTCTTTGCAATAGCCCCGTTTACACCGACAAGTTCCGACCATGAGCTCTTACCTGAAAGAATTAGCTTCATCATTAATCACATGTACTTTTCGAAAATTTTAATTTTTTATACCCTCTATTTTCTTTTCTAAATCAATATTAAAAAATAGCTAAAATATAGCTCAAGGCATCTTTAGTCTTATTTCAGGCATAGATACAAAAACAGTTAAAATATAGTCGTTTTGCCATCTACAAATTTATTTTTTATACTGTCATGATCAATTTAATTAGCAAAATCACAAAAAAATCCTTCTATTTTTTAATATTCAAAATAAACCCTTCAACGTAATTAATGAAGGGCGCAGAGGCGGTGAGGCAGCGAAGACAAGATAAGAGAAGCGATGGTAAGGAGACGAGCAGAGGCGACAAGACAATACGGCGTCCCGTGGCAGCAATGCTAAACAGCGAAAGCGAGCAGAGGCTCGACAGACAAAGGATGGAGAATTGTCGATATTCTCATGCTGAATATTATTAGGTTTAACTCTTTTTTTTTACTGAAATACTTAAATCTTCTGAAATGGAAGACACTATTGAAAAGTAGACATACTTTATAGTTATTAAAATTAAAATATACGTAGTATATTTTTGCAGCAAATAAAACTAGATGGTTAACTATAAAATAACTGACATAATTGTGTCATCTATATATATATATATATCATAGAATGATAAAAATTAATTAGCGCATAATTACCTTCACATTCACCATGAAACGCCATGTCTGATCCCTGTATTATTACTCTTTTTTGTGAGTGATTAAGTAATTAAGTTTTTGTTTAGGGTTCATGCTCATATATATAGAGTGATGAGGTGAAGTTTAAAATTAATTTGAATATCGAAATATATATTTTTTTCCAAGTGGATCACGGTACATACTTCGAGATCTCTTGTATTTCATATTACAGAGATAAATATTGGCCAATCCATCTCTCTAAGCTTTTGAAAAATATAATTGTTTATTGCAAATTGTTGCGACACTGAATATCTAAAATTGTATTTCACCCATTGGTTATTGAATAATATGTTAACCGTACTTGCTTTAAGCTTTTGAAGATATATAATTAGTTTTTTATCATTATTATTTGAAGTGATTATACACATTGCAAAGTTTAGTCTGACTGATATTTGTTTTTTTTTAATTGAATCCTTCAAAAAGGACAATAAATCGTTACATTTATTTAATTGATGCGAGTACGCGACAAATTAAACAAAGAGTGTATGATTCAAATTATCAAAGACGTGAAGAGATATATAAAAAAAAATATCGAAGTCTTTTAAAATTATATAATCACTTTATTAACACACCAGAAATCTTGTTTGAGTCATTTATAAAAATAGAAGTGAATTTCTTAAAGATCCTGTTATATTAAATAGAGAATAAGAATAAGAAAATAAATTATTAAACTTAAGAAAATAAGTGCCACATGGCATGCAATTGAGTGCAACGTGGCGATGCCACGTCACTCAATGGCCATGTATAAATTTTAAAAATAATTTTTCATTTTAAAAATTAACTTTTTTTTTATTAAATAATCAATAATTTTTTAATTAAAAAAATATTATCAAGGTAAACATATAACTATTATCAATATTTTTATAACTAGAAATTTATTGATTATTTATCAAATTAGAAAATAACTAAAATAAAAAAAATTGGGATTATTTAATTAAAAATAAAAAAATTAATTAATTAAAATTTTTTGATATGATTATTATTATATATAAATTAGCAAAGATTAGAAGAAGAATATCTAATTACTTTTTTGCTGTTGTTTTTCTTTGTGACATTTAAATATTTAATCTATTAATATTTATAAGAAAATTTACCAATTAATTTTAAACAAAAAAAATTATTTATTATTATTATAAATAAACAAATATTTTCAAATAATTTTCAAATAATTTTCATGTGGCAATTAAGTGATGTGGCATTGCCATGTCGCAATCAACGGGAAGGCACATGTCAATTAATAGTCAACATCAAAGTCAATGACTTTTTTGTAAGAAGCTTACAAGCTTAGGAACTTTAGCCGCTAAAAATTGAATTCAATAACTTATCCTTGAAAAATGGAAAATTTTAAAAATTTAGCTGCAAATTCCCCAACGGAAAACATCAAGTTGTAGAAAAGTTCGTCGTTTATAGGAGTGCAACATTACATGTGACAAGTTTCAAAAAGTGTGTCATTATAATTATATATATATATATGAACGTTAAATTTATATGTCAATTGTTTTCCATCTATGTTGGTGTTGATTCATAGATCCTTTTAAACCATCAAATTCACAGAGGGTATGTTATCGGTCTTAAAATGAAGGGATAATAGCGGTAAAAGTGGCTAAAGTTAGGCCAAGTGTGCAAATAAGTGGCCAAAGTTAGGATAATATCGGCATAAGTAGCGAAAGTTTACCAAACCGTGGACAGTACAAATTCCATCCATTTCATGTCAACGCCGTTAGCCACGTCATTTCCACAAGTGTTGAGCTTTGGCCACTTATTTGCACATTTGGCCTAACTTTAGCCACTTTTGCCGCTATTATCCCTTATTTTTTTGCGTTCCAAAGTATTTTTAGGGTTTATCTAGATATTTTTTCTTCTTCTTTTTCTTAAGATTTGACTAAAACTTGATTTCCGAAAGAACTGATTCAGTTTTTTAAATTTAGAACGCTGAATATCACTCTCAATTTTGAAAACATTAAAATGTGTTATCGGTTTCACATGTAATTTACGATCATAGGAATAGACATAAAACCTCTATATAATTAATTGTTAGGGACTATTATTTTATTTTATTAATATTATTAATTTTATGAAATTTTATTGTACCATGCTTTTATGGACTTAGTCATTTGAATCACCACACATAACTTACGGAAAAAAAAAAACATTTTTGTTAACTTTGCGCAAAATGTAGGGGTTACTAGTGATTAGTTTAGCCTCTCCATGCTTGGAAGACTTACGCTCTGTTTGGTTCACCAGGGTACGGGATAGACAGTACTAACAAATTTTTGAGGTTCTCTGCCCTGTACAAATTACCTGATCATGATTTAGGGTCGAAATAGAAAAAATAAAAAGAAAACCATCTTACGGAACAAGAAATAGAACAAGAAGGTATTAGTCACTTTCACTAATCTCAAAACCCATATCAAATCATTGATGCTACTGTTAATTTTTTTATTTTTTTTAAAACTATGGTATCTTGGTGTGCCAAACTATTAACCACGAAGCCTTGGCATTATAGACCAAAAGACTACATCGTCCAGTAAAATTTCATTTAAATTAATAATATTACTAAGTCTCGATTTAGTCCCGGCTCTAACTAACAATGAGGCCAAAATTATTAACGAGATTATCATTTTTATACAAAGTTTTTAAAACACTACCCATTTTGGTACATTTTAATACACATAATGAGTAATTTTTTTAAAATATATATTGTGGCTAAATGGGTATTTCCGTAAACAAAATTTTGGGTCTCTAACAATTAATTATATCTCAATAAAATAATATTACAAAGTCTCGATTTTAGCCTCGACTCTAACTAACAATGTTAGGCCAACATTATTAACAAAATTTTTATTTTGTACAAACGTATTAAAACATACATATTTTAGTTCATTTTAATACACACAATGAGTAATTAAAAAAAAAAAAACCTGTGGCGAAATGGGTATTTCGTACTTGTTCCTTTAAAAAATCTAATGATCCCTAACAATTAAGTATATAGACGTTTTATGTCAAATCCTATGATCGTAAATTACATGTGAAACCGATAACACATTTTGATGTTTTCAAAATTGAGAGTGATATTCAACGTTCTAAATTTTAAAAACGGAATCAGTTCTTTCGGAAAAAGTTTTAGTCAAATCTTAAGAAAAAGAAAAAAAAATAACAAAAAATACCTAGATAAACCCTAAAAATACTTTGGAACGCAAAAAAATAAGGGATAATAGTGGCAAAAGTGGCTAAAGTTAGGCCGAGTGTGTAAATAAGTGGCCAAAGCTCAACACTTGTGGAAATGACGTAGCTAACGGCGTTGACATGAAATGGATGCAATTTGTACTGTCCACGGTTTGGTAAACTTTGGCTACTTATGCCGATATTAAATCGGTTTGACCACTTATTTGCACACTTGGCCTAACTTTGACCACTTTTGCCTCTATTATTCCTGAAATGAATGAAAGGAGAACTGCAATAACTTATCACAGTAATTTTGTAGGAGAAAATTCTTTGATAAAAAACCTTTAAAATTTATCCGTCTCTCTTGGCAATTGAACCATGTTATTCTCTTTGGATATGCCCGACATTCGCTTATCAACCCATCGTTGTCGCTATTCACCAAACCAATTTCAATAATACAAATATCTCAAATCTCATGTTTTCTGTGTATGTATATGAGAATCAGTGGCACTAACCAGTTCTCGGGCTTGCTAAGCTAATCCGAATTTGAGTGATAGTAACTGTTGAGGGTAAAAATACCAACAAACAGTCACGAGGATGCTTCCTTGAGTTTAGAGAGAGGAGTCCGGGTTTAATCTCTTTATGTGTTAAGAATCGGTAAGAGGATAATGAAAATGGCTATAAACTCTTTGTATATTGATGGATTCACTGGTTACAAGTTTATGAGTACAATTTCTTGCTTTCTCTCTATGTTTTTCTCTTGGGATAACTTCGGATCCTTTACAATTGTGGGTCTCTTTTCTATTTATAGGCAAGATGGCCTAGCTAGTTTTCGATTCCCTTGGTTGATCTCCATGTGGTCCTTCCTCTGAAAAGCTTTGTGGTCCTCCCTATGAAAAGCTTTGTGGTCCTCACTGACATTCTCTGCAACGGTACGAAGACGCATTCCCACTAACGTTGTCGCATGCCACACTATGAGGACAACCTGAGCAGGTAGTGCGCGTACGGCCACCCTTTTTTAAGTTTTCCGACCAAGCCTCAGCTGCATTTATTGCGGTCAGGACGTACGTCTTTGGCATATTCCCGCTGGCACTTTCTTCTGTCTCTGTAGCTGCCCTCTTGAGAAGCTTCCTTGAGCATCTTCTTTGATCATGTTTCTCCGAGCATCTTCCTCGAGAGATATCTTCCTCGAGGATATTCCTCGAGCATCTTCCTCGAGCGGCTTCATCGGATATCCTCCTCGAGCATCTTCCTCGAAGATACTCCCTCGAGAGACGATGAAATATTTCTTCGTTGACCGAAAGTCAACGAACCTTCTTGCCTCCATTTTACGTCGTGTTTAGGATAAAACAACACGAGTAGTGTTAAGGAGGGATTTGACTAAATCCGACCTTATATAACAGTAACCCAATATCGTTCACAACAACAATGATATCGGCACCAGGTTAGCAAGCTTGATAGAATGGTCCGTAATGGTTTTGCACATCAGGAAATGTCTGAATATGACCAAAAATACCAACTCGGTTGCCTAACAATCTCTTCTCAACGCCCAACATTCTCGGTCTCATCGACCAACTTAATTGTGCAAACGACTCCTCAAAATAAATCACATACATTGAAGTAGATCATGTTGGGATTTATGCCTACAAAGGAGACATGAAGGACCTTTTAGCAAATAAATTAATTTATGAAAAAAGTACTTGATATAATAATATGATTATATTCTTTTTTTAAGAATTAAATAAAGATTAAATATTCATTCTTATATATATTTATTTAAGTTTGTGTTTATGCACGCATGTCTACGCCTTGAAATTAACTATCATCAGCGAAAGAAGAGTTAAGTACAGACTTAACAAGAAATTCTTCTTGATTAGTTTAAAATGAATGGTTCACAATCTTAAGATCGATGGGGAAATCGTATCCAATAAACGATTGTTTGGATAAACTACCGATATCGGATCTTGTGATATTGAGAGTTGAGACACCAGTGTTTATTCTTGATGTCTTAATGAAGACACCAAACTACACATGTGACACTTTGAAGTTGGAGATAAAAGCGTGTCGTTCCTCGAAGCTTCAAAATTAGAAACGAGTGATATTTTCGTAATTACCTAAATCATGAAGTGAACACATAACTTCTTGTGAAACTTTATGACATTTGACTAGTCAATGGGGAGATGGATTAAACCCCGACAGTGTTGGAAATCACGTCTCGGATTCCGTATAATTATCACGATTCATACGTCCGAACCGTCAGGGTAACATTTAAAAAATTATTTTAAAGCGGAAAACGTGTTATCCAAACAACGGTCCGAATATCGGATAATAACCATATTCCAAGATCTGATAAATATTATGCAATTTAATATTCATAACTCATTATTAATAAACTAGTCATAATAGGAAATAAATAGAAAGCAGTAAATGTTTGCATTTATTAACCCAATGCATAAGGCCGTACCTCGTTTGGCGATTTCGGCTGCGCACTCTGAGTCGGGCAGGGCTCCGCCGTTGCTGAGGGAATCTCCCGTGATCTTCCGGGATATTCTCCTGGAATCCTCGTACCGAAGCGTGGGCTTCGCCGGCAGGACTCCGTCGCAAAATATTAACTGATGGTTCTTTTTAAGCTTCCGGAGAAATAGTCTCCTAAGCCGAACCAGAAGAAGAGATCAGAGAGAAAATTCGCAGCCCTGAAGGAGAGGGAGAGTTTGAATTTTTCTCTGGGGAAAGGTGTGAAAAATGTGTAGAATGAGCTCCCTATTTATAGGCTCAAGACTGTAACCGATTTGGAGATATTCCCTCCCTAAATTCGAATTTCATTAATTAAATATAATTAATTATCTCAATCCAATGGTCCAGATTTAATCTCATCTAAATCCAATGGATATAATTAATTAGGGATTTAATTAAATAAGAAAGATTTAGATAAATCAAAAATCCAATCTTATCTTCTTATCATCATAAAATTCGAATTATGATATATATATATATATATATATAAAATTCGAATCATTATTATCTAGATCCAACGGTTGAGATGATTCTTAAAACCGATCTAATGGATCAAATAAGTTTAGGATAAATTAATTTATTAAAACAATTTTTTTTCGAATTTATCCATAAACCTAATTCGAATATATATAGATATATATATAATTAATCAATTCTTAATCCGACGGTATAGATTAAATCTTAGACCGATCCAACGGATATAATTGATTAATCAAATTTGAAAAATAAAACTTGGTCACCAAGTTATTAATTTCGAATTCATCAATATCCTAATCCAACGGTTGATACTAAATCATAACCGATCCAATGGATAATATTGATTTTAGGGATTTGCCAAATTACCAAAACATTTGGTACTTATGCCGCAAATATAGAAATACCAAATCAAGCTATTCGAATTTAACTAGGGTTTCATATGACAAACCCTAATTCGAATTTACACATATTAATATATATAATTATATATATTCATTTATTAATATAAATCTATTAATTATTAATTAATTATTAATAAGATATTAATAATTAAATCCAAATAATTAAATTATATTAATAAATCCTGATCTCAATATCACACATAAAAATGTCATGGTGACACACCATCATTTAAATTCGTGACATGTGATTTAATTTCAAAGTTTATCGAACCGATCACAAACTTAGAAAATCCATAAATCACTAACCGTAAGTCGAAATGACTTGGTTCAAAAAGCAAAGTTGCTTAGAATTTAATTTCCAACAACATGGTGCTGATAGAAAATCTAAATTCTAACTTTCTTTTTGTCAGTTAATTTCGTGTACCAAAATATGATACTTTTGCCACGCCAACGATAAAACTATCTGATGTCTGACACAGACCTTTCAGTTTTATAAGTCAAGCCAAATGATTAAACATTATCCAGAATGTATTTTAATCACGTACGTATCATCCGTTACGGAGCTATCCTGGGGACCATGGACCCGTATCACTTAAGCTCCAACGAACTGCTAGTTGTTCGTCAAACCTCGAAGTGATTCCACTATAGACCCGAGGCTGCACTCTTTAGTGATACGGTATATATTATTCCCTTTCTAATAGCAGGGTGTCCATTGATACAATCAAATTCGGGTTATTGATCTTTCACTTGATGATTCATAAATGAGCAGACGGTTTTTACCGTTATGCCCCTCATTGTATTTACTTCCTTGACTCAGTCAGCAATATCATGAGTAACCCACTTATGGTTTCAATTCATAAGTTGCGCATGGGTATCTCTCACTTCTCACCACCGACAATCAAGGGAATCATCATCACTCTAAGGAGAGCTGTGTGATGCCCATGTCTATGACCAAGCTACCCTTACTGCTGACTCTCATGTTCCCAAAATAATAGTGTTGGGAACAGCTGTAATATTTCGTGTTCTTTAACGGTTAAATCAAAGAACAATCAAGTCAGCAGCTTGGACTCAAGATCACTCAGGACTTAGATCGAATATCCATTTGATCATCTACTAGTGACTCAACTCCAAGTTATCAGTGACGGTCTTATATGATGACTTCCGGAGTTTAAGTCAGGTCCAGTCCAGTATGAAGACACTTCATACTTAATGCACTTCTAGTGAGTGTGACACACACAAAATCCAGAATAGGATTATCACTTAGTCACATTAATGACCTTATACGATTAATGGGCTCCCACCCAGTTGATCAGGTCACGGACATTTTAAGTTCATTTATTATGATTATTAATTCTTCCTCACATTGACTCTGTTGTGATAATAATAACATAATTGCATCCTTCATGAACTAAGGAATCAAACATTTTATTTTACTCTACCGGAAACTATAATAAGATTATCATAATAAGCATCATCTTTATTCAACGACTTGTCATAATCTTTTACAAAGGGATAAAATATCTTGTTTAAGGACACACATGTCCAACAATCTCCCACTTGTACTTAAAGAAGATGACCCATGTCTTTCAGACCCATATTCTCCAGATGCCTCCTGAATATTTTCTCTGGCAACGTCTTGGTGAATGGATCAGCCAGATTGTCTTCCGAAGCTATTTTCACAACCCTTACGTCGCCACGACGCACTATCTCTCTTATGAGATGGTATTTGCGTTCTATATGTTTTGCCTTGTTATGGTCTCTGGGCTCTTTAGAATTTGCCACCGCACCACTGTTGTCACAGTATAGTGTTTGGGGCCCATCTACATCTGGAACAACTCCCAGTTCTATGTAGAAATTCTTGAGCCAAACTGATTCTTTGGCTGCCTCACAGGCTGCCACGTATTCAGCTTCCATGGTGGAATCTGCGATACAGGATTGCTTTATGCTTCTCCAGAATATCGCTCCACCAGCAAGGGTGTACACTGCTCCTGACGTCGACTTTCTCGCGTCTCTATCAGACATAAAGTCTGAATCAGTGTATCCTAGTGGATTCAGTTCTGATCCTGAAAACACTAACATATAGTTTCTCGTTCTCCGAAGATACTTGAGAATGTTCTTCACTGCAGTCCAGTGAGCCATACCAGGGTTGGATTGATATCTGCTAACAATTCCCACAGCGTAACAGATGTCTGGCCTAGTACACTGCATAGCGTACATCAGACTTCCCACTGCTGAAGCATAGGGTATCCTCCTCATCACGTCTTGCTCTTCCGGAGAAGTTGGGCATTGTTTCCTACTAAGGAATACTCCATGTCTGGTTGGTAAATTACCTCCCTTGGAGTTTGCCATTGCAAAACGTTCAAGCACCTTATCAATGTAAGTTGCTTGCGATAAGGCTAGAAGCCTGTTGTTGCGATCCCTGAATATACGGATCCCAAGAACATAGCTGGCTTCTCCCATGTCCTTCATTTGGAATTGCGTAGATAGCCACGCTTTTACGTCCGATAGCTTCTTCACACTGTTTCCAATGAGAAGAATATCGTCGACGTACAGAACAAGAAAAATTTCCACGGTTTCGTCATTGAGTTTATAAATGCAGGCCTCAGTGACATTTTGAATGAATCCATAGGTTTTGATGGTTTCATCAAACCTCAGATTCCAGGATCTGGAAGCTTGCTTTAATCCATAAATGGATTTAAGTAATCTACAAACTTTCCCTTCTTGACCCTGTTGCACGAACCCCTCTGGTTGGTCCATATAGATGTTTTCGTCAATGTACCCGTTCAGGAATGCGGTTTTGACGTCCATCCGCCAAATCTCATAATTGAGACTACAGGCTATGGCCATGAGAATCCGGATGGACTTGAACTTAGCGACTGGAGCGAAGGTTTCATCGAAATCAATACCTTCCCTCTGGGTAAAACCCTTTGCCACTAGTCTAGCCTTGAAGGTTTCAACCTTCCCGTCCACCCCTCTCTTTCGCTTGTATACCCACTTACAGCCAATGGTTTTGAAACCATCCGGTAAGTCTACAAGTTCCCAGACTTCATTAGAATCCATAGATTCTATTTCTTGGTTCATGGCTTCCTGCCATTCTCCCTTATCAGGATCCTCCATAGCTTGTTTGTAGCCTATGGGATCTTCAACACTAGTGTCCGTGACAGCTAGGTGAAATTCCAACTGGGTGTGCTCGTAGCGCTCAACAGGTCTTTTGAACCTCCCACTACGTCTGAGTACCCCTTGGTTCTGATTTTGGACCGTGGTTTCGGCACTCTCTTTTGATAGCAGACGCTGTTATCATTCATCTGTGACTTTGTCACAAGATCCTAATTGTGAATGGTATTCTCTAATATCATTCTTTAATCATCATGATTAAAATGATACTTGATTCAAGTAAATCAATTAGAGTAATTAAAGACTATAGATGGAACAAAAACAATTGTCACTATATTTATCTGGATATTGCAAAAAACAAACTTTTAATTAACTAAGAATCATTTTGTGCAATCAACATCCAAAATAAATCGAGGTTTTAACAATGCAAAGATAATGATAACAATAAACTTAAATCGAGAAACTTAAAGCATGCTTCTTTCTTCGAGACACTCGAGTACTAGCCGCTCTTGTTTCCTGCTGAGTTTTCATCAACAGAGCTCCCGCTGTATCCTGAAAAGAAAATGAACAAGCATTAGTATTTTAATCTATGGATCTGAGATTTAAATCTCTCCAATAAAAAACTAATTTTACGGGGTTGACAGAAGAGTCATTACCTCTCCAAGCCCGTAGATGCTCTCGACACATGGTGTGTCCTTTTGCTCTTGGTTTGAGCCAGCATTCAATGCATAAAGCTCCTTCTCCGTTTTTCTTTTTAGCAGAAGCAACTTCTGTAAAAAAAACGTTTGCAATGTTTAGAATTTTAATCTATGGATCTGAGATTTAAATCTCTCCAATAAAAAACTAATTTCATTTCGAATTCAGAACATGTTTTACCCTTTTGTGAACTCATGTGCAGTCTGCATCGCAGCTGACCTCGCACTCTTTTTCTTGTTCCACATTGGAAGCATATTGCAGATAAACCAACTTTTCTTTCTTTTCTTCCCGGTTCAGCTTTCGATTCAGTTTTTCGTTTGTTATCCTTTGCCATTGCTTGAGTGACAAGATCTGTTACTTTGTTCACCTTCTTCATTAGTCTCTCAATTTCACCCATCGAGGCTTTGAGTACCGAATCTTTGAAGGATTGGCTTTTGTTTGGATACTGGTCTAATAAGAAACTGAGTAACTCATATTCATTATCAGACTTAAACCAAGCACTGCCTTCTTCAAAAGTGGTAGCTCAAACTCAGATGGAGGATCAGAGTTGACCGAATTTCTTTCATCATCCGTGACATTAATAGCTTTAGACATTTTAACTGGCATTGAAAAAGAAACTTATTAAACTTTATTATAGGTAGAATGTTTTAGAAAAACATTTTATTTGAAATAGTTACATGATGCAAACATGTTCTGGGTAAAACGTTAAATAAACCCTTTAACTATTTCGTGATAATTTAACCGACTGTACACGTCGTTGCCGTCCTTAGTGGCATGGTCACTCTAGGGTGACTCGCGGTGTCAACCGTGTAGTTTGGTTAAACTAAGTTTTAGTCATAAACTTAATTAATATTCATAACAAGAACCACCAAGTTCTCTATGATTATTAACTATCACCATAGACGCTCAGGAAGCACCAACTTCCGTGCAAGCTTAACCCATTATTTTTGGTTCTCGGGATCCTCTTGGAAACGTCGTCCTTAGGGAATGGTCACACTAGGGTGACTCGCGGTCCATTTCCAAGATTCCTCCGTCCCCATATTCTTTTGGAACTATCACGTTGTCAAACCTCCCACAAGCACACCTTCCTTAGGGAATGGACACACTAGGGTGACTCGAGGCGGTGTGGTCAGCAGACCTTGTGTTAGTAATAATGGAGACCTTTAATGTATTCTATACTTGCCATTGTTTTTGGGAGATAACGTTTTTTATTTCTTATACTAAGTTATAAAAACTTAATATATAAACTATTAATGACACATTAATGGTTTATTTCGGATTTATTTATTACGTCACGTAATTAAATAATCCCCTTTTATTGTGTTTATTATTTTGTCGGTAGTGATAGATCAATTCGTACGCTCTCCAGGTTGATGGGAGGGGTCCTAACCGGTCACCCAGAAGTGGATGGTGAACCGGCCCCACTTTTGATTCCCTCTTCCTTAGGCAAGATTGTACGATTGAAATTTTTCCGACTCATAATAAAACACATTTACATTTACTCTTTATTATTTATATCTATCCTAAATATGACATATTAATAATGATCCAAACATAGACTCTATGTTTAAGGGTTATGAAAATAGGTTATAATAAATTATATCTATGATGAATATAATTAATTATTTCTAGGGATCCGGGTCGGAATAAATTCTGACCCATAATTAAAAATTATGTACGTGGGCCCTCCGGGCCTAAGCCCGGGCCCACATCCCTAGGAGAGGCCACGCCCAACCAGCCGAAGAGGGCCAGGGCAGCGCCCACCTCGCGCTGGGCCAGCAGGCCCATTCCGCTGCCAAGCAGCGTGGGCTGCTGCCAGGGCGCGAGGCCCATTCCGCTGCCAGGCAGCGTGGGCCGCACCCTGGGCGCGAGGCCCAGGCGCTGCGCGCCAGGGCAACCCGCAAGGGTCTCGCCCTGGGCCTCGCCCTGGCGTGGGCCTCGCTACGGGCCTGGCCCGTGGCGATTAGGGTTCTGACCCTGGGGCTGCAGCGGCAGCCCCTGGTTAACCCTTGCCACGGGCTGGGCTGCGCCTAGCAGCCCGGCCATTTTACTGGTCCGATTTTTCGGGTCGGGAATTAATTAAATTAATATTAAAATATCCAGAAATAAATTTCAATTTTAATTATTAATTTATTCATCAAATAATTTGTTCTTTAAACCCTTCAATTAAATTACGTAATTATTTATCCTTGAACATGGCTCTGATACCAATTGTTGGAAATCACGTCTCGGATTCCGTATAATTATCACGATTCATACGTCCGAACCGTCAGGGTAACATTTAAAAAATTATTTTAAAGCGGAAAACTTGTTATCCAAACAACGGTCCGAATATCGGATAATAACCATATTCCAAGATCTGATAAATATTATGCAATTTAATATTCATAACTCATTATTAATAAACTAGTCATAATAGGAAATAAATAGAAAGCAGTAAATGTTTGCATTTATTAACCCAATGCATAAGGCCGTACCTCGTTTGGCGATTTCGGCTGCGCACTCTGAGTCGGGCAGGGCTCCGCCGTTGCTGAGGGAATCTCCCGTGATCTTCCGGGATATTCTCCTGGAATCCTCGTACCGAAACGTGGGCTTCGCCGGCAGGACTCCGTCGCAAAATATTAACTGATGGTTCTTTTTAAGCTTCCGGAGAAATAGTCTCCTAAGCCGAACCAGAAGAAGAGATCAGAGAGAAAATTCGCAGACCCTGAAGGAGAGGGAGAGTTCGAATTTTTCTCTGGGGAAAGGTGTGAAAAATGTGTAGAATGAGCTCCCTATTTATAGGCTCAAGACTGTAACCGATTTGGAGATATTCCCTCCCTAAATTCGAATTTCATTAATTAAATATAATTAATTATCTCAATCCAATGGTCCAGATTTAATCTCATCTAAATCTAATGGATATAATTAATTAGGGATTTAATTAAATAAGAAAGATTTAGATAAATCAAAAATCCAATCTTATCTTCTTATCATCATAAAATTCGAATTATGATATATATATATATATATATATATATATAAAATTCGAATCATTATTATCTAGATCCAACGGTTAAGATGATTCTTAAAACCGATCTAATGGATCAAATAAGTTTAGGATAAATTAATTTATTAAAACAATTTTTTTTCGAATTTATCCATAAACCTAATTCGAATATATATAGATATATATATAATTAATCAATTCTTAATCCGACGGTATAGATTAAATCTTAGACCGATCCAACGGATATAATTAATTAATCAAATTCGAAAAATAAAACTTGGTCACCAAGTTATTAATTTCGAATTCATCAATATCCTAATCCAACGGTTGATACTAAATCATAACCGATCCAATGGATAATATTGATTTTAGGGATTTGCCAAATTACCAAAACATTTGGTACTTATGCCGCAAATATAGAAATACCAAATCAAGCTATTCGAATTTAACTAGGGTTTCATATGACAAACCCTAATTCGAATTTACACATATTAATATATATAATTATATATATTCATTTATTAATATAAATCTATTAATTATTAATTAATTATTAATAAGATATTAATAATTAAATCCAAATAATTAAATTATGTTAATAAATCCTGATCTCAATATCACACATAAAAATGTCATGGTGACACACCATCATTTAAATTCGTGACATGTGATTTAATTTCAAAGTTTATCGAACCGATCACAAACTTAGAAAATCCATAAATCACTAACCGTAAGTCGAAATGACTTGGTTCAAAAAGAAAAGTTGCTTAGAATTTAATTTACAACAACATGGTGCTGATAGAAAATCTAAATTCTAACTTTCTTTTTGTCAGTTAATTTCGTGTACCAAAATATGATACTTTTGCCACGCCAACGATAAAACTATCTGATGTCTGACACAGACCTTTCAGTTTTATAAGTCAAGCCAAATGATTAAACATTATCCAGAATGTATTTTAATCACGTACGTATCATCCGTTACGGAGCTATCCTGGGGACCATGGACCCGTATCACTTAAGCTCCAACGAACTGCTAGTTGTTCGTCAAACCTCGAAGTGATTCCACTATAGACCCGAGGCTGCACTCTTTAGTGATACGGTATATATTATTCCCTTTCTAATAGCAGGGTGTCCATTGATACAATCAAATTCGGGTTATTGATCTTTCACTTGATGATTCATAAATGAGCAGGCGGTTTTTACCGTTATGCCCCTCATTGTATTTACTTCCTTGACTCAGTCAGCAATATCATGAGTAACCCACTTATGGTTTCGATTCATAAGTTGCGTATGGGTATCTCTCACTTCTCACCACCGACAATCAAGGGAATCATCATCACTCTAAGGAGAGCTGTGTGATGCCCATGTCTATGACCAAGCTACCCTTACTGCTGACTCTCATGTTCCCAAAATAATAGTGTTGGGAACAGCTGTAATATTTCGTGTTCTTTAACGGTTAAATCAAAGAACAATCAAGTCAGCAGCTTGGACTCAAGATCACTCAGGACTTAGATCGAATATCCATTTGATCATCTACTAGTGACTCAACTCCAAGTTATCAGTGACGGTCTTATATGATGACTTCCGGAGTTTAAGTCAGGTCCAGTCCAGTATGAAGACACTTCATACTTAATGCACTTCTAGTGAGTGTGACACACACAAAATCCAGAATAAGATTATCACTTAGTCACATTAATGACCTTATACGATTAATGGGCTCCCACCCAGTTGATCAGGTCACGGACATTTTAAGTTCATTTATTATGATTATTAATTCTTCCTCACATTGACTCTGTTGTGATAATAATAACATAATTGCATCCTTCATGAACTAAGGAATCAAAAATTCTATTTTACTATACCGGAAACTATAATAAGATTATCATAATAAGCATCATCTTTATTCAACGACTTGTCATAATCTTTTACAAAGGGATAAAATATCTTGTTTAAGGACACACATGTCCAACAGACAGTTGGTGTCATAAAACTTTCTCGTGAACTATATGATTTACAGATATGGAATTTGTGTTTTAAGAATGTTACGCTATTAGTATCTCATCATGCTTTTCTCTTTGAAGTGTGAGCGAACAAAGTGGGCTTGGTATTCAGTAAATAATATACTCATAATATGTGACATCTCACTTTATGTTTTCTCGCTCACAAACAACAAATGAGTTGGTGAAATAATAAATCGATGGGTAACACAGTAATTTTACATTCTTCTTGGTTACTGATACACACAAATGGTAATATCGTAACATACATTGTGGACCGTGTGAAGAATAATTGTATCAAATCAAACGAAAATGAGAACGCATGTGAACTTAAATATTTTCAGTATTGGTCCTTTAGTGGAGTTGACTAATATTAAGAATTAAAAGTTCGAAAAAAGTTTGTGAACTTTTGTTTCTAGACTTTATTCTAAAGCTTCGTTCATGTGGGGCCATTAGACTTTCAACGAGACTGATGAACAAATTAAGTGTTAATTGTTTTGATAATTTTCTCTTGAGTATATATTATGATTTATACTAAGGTAATTATTTTCTCATGCTTAAATAAATAAATTTTTATTTTATGTTAATTACATTTATAAATGTAGCAAGTTATATATTTATATTAGTAATTATATAAAAATTTCGAATTTAATAAAATATAGAAAAAATTAATTCTTAATTCTTATGGATTAATCTAATAATGTGAGGAATGATGACTTCTCATTTTCTCCTCCACTGGATCATGGAATTCTCTTTATATAGAAAAAGAGAAACGAGAATATTTCAATTTAATTCATGATAACATCTACAAGGAAAATATCATGTGAAATTAATTAAAAAACTCGGTGTTTGACAACCAAGATATGCACATATATTGATAGCAAAAATCATGGAAATTGATTGGCATATATATGAAATATTGGAAACAAATAATAGCAAGGATTTAAATGCCGTTTTTATCGATAAATCGTTTGTCGTTATCGACGGAGTAATCGTTTGCCGATGGATTTATCGATGAAAAACCTATAAAATTTATCGTTTGTCGGTACCGAAATTTATCGAACTTATCGATGGATTAATCGGTTATCGATAGATTTATCGATGGAAAACTTATAAAATATTTTCATATATATTTTCATACATAAATTATTTTTATAACATAAAATACTAAATGTATATTTTCCTTAATAATTGAAAAACGTCAAATTACAAAACAAATTATGTCAGAATCACAGTATCAGAATTATATACAATGTTACAAAATGAAGTTACGAAAAAAAAAACGAAGAAATAATTCAATTTAACCAATTTCAAAAAAAAATTACTTTTGCCGCAATAAGGTTGCAATTCGGGAAAACGTCGAATTAAAAATAATTATGTCAACCTCACATTTTATAAGTTATATACAATGTTATAAAATGATTTTACATTAAAAAATAGACTAACTAGCTTAACTTAACTAATTTCCAAAAATATGTACTTTTGCCGCAATAAGGTCATAATTCAGAAAGACATCAATTACAAAAATAATTATGTCAAACTAACAGTTTCCTAATTATATACAATGTTACAAAATGAAATTACAAAAAAAAAAAAAAATCTCAAATTCACTATTTTTAGGAAAATTGGTACTTTTGTCGCAATTAGAAATATGCATTAACCCTTAAATTTAACCCAAATCTGCAAAAAATTAATAAAAATTACACAAACTATCCTGATTCATCTATATTCCATCATATACTTTAAAAAAAAATCAATTTCATTAACAACATTTGATTCAAAACGTAAAATGTACAATTAAACTAATATGAAACTCAAAGTTTAACTTTCATTCAACCTAATAGCTTTCTAAGTAACTACTGCAAATATATAATAAAAATGTGAAAAAATTGACATGATTCATACATATACAACATTTAAACATCAAAACACTCAAGATCTACTAAAAAACCCTAAAAATACATTTAAATTTCAAAATTAAAAGAAGTTGGAACTTCTGCCGCAAAAAAAGAGAAAAATTTATACCAGAGTTGACTTATCGTTTTTGACCGAAAAGTAGCTTGCTTATCGAGAAAATACACTTGATAAGTTTGAGAGATAAGTGACTTGCTTTTCGAATCAAAAAATTGCGATAAGTATAAAAAGATAACGATTAGAGGAGATAAGTTACCGAGAAGTGATTTTCAGCGATTAATCGCTCGATTATCGCGAAAATCGAATCCATGAATAATAGACATTTATAATAATATTGATTAAAAATAATACCTAGCACTCCTTTATAAATAGGACCTATACTTTCTTCCCTACCAATTCACTGTTCGATAGTGGTTTTCGGCAGTTCTCTTCCTAATGTTTACAGCTTAAAAAGAGAAATTAGGCAAAAGTTTTTCCTCTTTATTTTCTCTCTTGTTCATAAAAAAGCCAACCTCTAAGACTCATAAAATTGGTCAAGAGATAACATCGAGTCTTTCGTGGTTGTTTGAATGAAGATGGATGGACGACACTCGAACAATGACGACGTTAATCAGTTAATAAATATGGAACCGTAAGCTTTTTCATCCTATATTTAATTATACAATGTTGTGTATTTATTCATGGTCATTTTACGTACTAATTATTTTACATGCATGATTAATTATTTTTATCGCCATGGTTAATATTAATATGAAAAAATGTGTTTTTTCGTGTTAAAATAAATTTTGAAATTCCGGCATTAATTCAGGGGCGGATTTAGGTGCAGCCCAATAAGGAATATAGCCCCCACAACCCAGTTAAAAAATCCATTAGAGAGGAGCCCAATTCTAACTAAGCCCCTCCCAAAAAATTGACATCAACCCCCCTATAAGCCCACTCATTCACTGCACTCAGACTCCACTGGATCATGGAATTCTCTTTCTATAGAAAAAGGGAAACGATAATTTTTTCAATTTAATTCATGATAACATCTATAAAGAAAATATCATGTGAAATTAATTAGAAAACTCATGGTATTTATCGACCAAGATATCCGCATGAGCCCATCTATTGATAGCAAAAATCATGGATATTGATTGGCATATTATGAAATATTGGAAACAAATAATAGGCGGCATTCCTTTTATATTGATTAAAAATAATACCTCGCAATCTCGCATTCCTTTATAAATAGGACTAGGACCTATACTTTCTTCCCTACCAATTCACTATTCGATAGTGGTTTTCGGCAGAGAGAGAAAAAGTTATTTTCTTAATGTTTATAGCTTAAAAAGAGAAAGTAGGCAAAAGTTTTTACTCTTTTTTTTTTCTTCTCTTGTTCATAAAGGAGTCCACCCTCTAAGTCTCATAAAATCCGTTAGACATAACATCGATTATTTCGTGGTTGTTTGATTGAAGACGGATGGACGACACTCGAAGATTCACGACGTTAATCAGTTAATAAATCTGGAATTGTAAGTTTTTTCATCCTATAATTAGTTATATTATGTTGTGTGTTTGTTCATGCTTATTTTACGTACTAATTATTTTGCATGCATGATTTATTATTTTTATCGCTATGGTTAATATTAATATGACAAAATGTGGTTTTCGTGTTAAAAGAAAATTTGAAATTCCGCAATTAATTCAAGGAAAGATTTAGGTGCAGCCCAATAGGGGATATAACCCCCACAACCCAGTTAAAAAGTCCATTAGAGAGGAGCCCAATTCTAACTAAACCTCTCCCAAAAATTGACATCAACCCCCCTATAAGCCCACTCATCCACTTATAAGCCGACTTATCCACTGCACTCAAACTCCAACAATCCATACGATCTTCTCTCTCTTGACTCTCACTGTATGGGACCCACACAATAAACCCACATAAACACTCCATGTATGATTTTCTCTCTCCTTCACTTGTAGTGCAAATGGAGAACATTTCTCTTTGAAAGAAAAATAAGAATCGAATGTTTAGGGAGTCGAGAACATTATTAGACATTTTCGTGACGTTTCTCTTTAAAGATGAAATTTTTGCTCCTATGCCATTCCAACATGGTCTCGGCCCGCTTCCGACCCAATCTTGGCCTAATTTTAGACGAAAAACCAAATTTGTTTTTTGGCCATAACAAGAATGGGTTGGTTGCGTATTTCTCTTGTAAAAAAAATTTATCCTCTCTCAATCTTATTTTATGGATCAGCCATTGCATAAATTCATTATGTTCATTATTTATATTTAAAACTTATATATTTTTCCAATTTATTATGTTCATTATTTATATTAAAAGAAAAATATTTTTCCAATAAATCATCCATTTTTGGGTTTCTTCAAGAAGTTGAACCGGGCTCCCGTAATGGAGGATCAGCTTTCTCAATGTATCTTCCCATCGTCACAACCATGTGCATGCAAGCAGTGTTAAGGAAATATATACAGGATCAATTTGTTGAAAAGTGTGTCATTATTTTTGTATCTTCATGTCATGTGCTCTGTCGTTTATATCTTTACTGTTGTGTTTCAAAATTTACTATCTGTCGTTTGTGCTCTATCATCCTGCTGTTGGTTTTAGAACATCGTTCCTCATATATAAAATATTGGTTTCTGTTATCTTCTATTTTAAACTACCCGTCCATTCAACGATTTGCTTCATTTTTTCTATCACGAGTCCTTATATACTTCTACTTGATTAAATGTTTTGCACTTCAATTTTCCTCTTAGTTATATGGTTTTCTTCTTATCGTAATAAAGTAAGTATGGGAATTGTTATGGGTGCTGATTTCAGGAACCTAAAAAGTTACGATCCAACTCATAAAACGTTGGATCCAAAATTGATCGTTGTCAATTATGGCTTTTTTCCAACTCAAGACTTATCCTCACAAAACAGATGTCTAATTATCAAACCAACTCAAAAGCCCTCCAGACCCGCTCAGAAAGACTTAAACAGAAGCCCGATTTGGAGACAACGGTAAAAGCCCGATATCGATAAGACTATGAAAAACGCGATCCCAAAAAGGACGGTAAAAACTCCCCCTCGGAAACTCCAAGGCGCGTAGGTTATTTCGTAGCACTTGGAACACCGGAACGAAGTTCGGGAATTGCTATTTCCTCGAGATTAGCTCGGGATTGGCGCTCCTCCCACTTCTCACAAGACAAAGGAGGCAAGATCGGGAACGGAGATAACAACAAAGCACCTTGGAATCCCTTTCCGATAGGGAAACTTCATAAAACATCCCTCAAAACATCATAAATTATTTTACTACACCTCAAAACATCATAATTGAAAATACATCCTTTTTAAATTTTATGTACCAAAATACCCTTATTTGTGTCCATTTTTTCGGACGCGACTTGTCCATTTTTCAGGAGGCAATATGTCCATTTTTCAGGACACAATATGTAATTTTGAAAGGGTATTTTTGTATTACAAATTTGAAAAGGATCTATTTCCAACTATGATGTTTTGAGGTGTAGTAAAATAATTTATGGTGTTTTAAGGGATGTTTTATGAAGTTTCCCTTCCGATATGGCAAAAGTAAGGAGTTAGAGAGTCGAAGCCGCTTTGACCACCACACGATCATTAAGTCTGGCCCAAGATAGAACTGTGGACCGCTTTATGTCTTAAATCAATTTTTCACTATCAACGACGATATTAGTCTAAATTCATGACTAAAATTTCTATTAAACCGTACGCTATTAAAATCCAAAACTAGCAAAACTTCACAAGGGACCAACTATAAAAATATATATGTTCTATCTTGAAATTAAGGTGCATTTATTCGTACACAATAATCGACTTGTTGAAGACAATTAAAATCTACTAGACGACTTGGAAACAAGGAATCTTAGCGTAGAGAAGCTTCATTCTCTTTGCAGCACATGGTTCTAAGTTTGAATAATGCAAAATTCTTGAATCTTGATCATTGTACGCGCAAATTAATATTTAAACATTTGACTATTATACATACCTAACTTGTAAATTGAAATACATATATATATATATATATACAAAATTTAAGAATCCACCTACTTAGAAGGTTCAATTTTACGAGTATACAGATAGACGAGAGGATTTCGGTTATTAACATTTATATAAAAAAATCTTGGATCAGATCTTAAGAGGACATTCTTTGATTTTTCTTCGAATTTTCGTAAAACATGGCGATTTACATTAAAAAAAAACGAGTAACCCCAAATTAGAGCGGGTTACCTTCCGTATTTTGCGGGGTTAAAAATATTACATATGTATTAAATAGCTCGAATGGTGAAAATTGAATACACGAATTACGAGAATTGATTCAATGAGTTGTCATAGAATCTATTGTCTAAAGTGATCAACACTCAACAGTTTTGTTCATCTTTTCTTTGGCTTTTTTTTCCTTTAACTTTTGTCTTAATAAACTACTTAATATATACACTAAAAAAAAAACATTGGGTCATATATGAAAACGTCAAAGAAATGATTGAGGAAGAGAGAGTACCACACTTGTTGCCCATAAATTTTTAAATTACACATTATAAGATCAAATTCCTAATGCACCAATAATAAATTCATATACATTTTTGTTAAATCACGAAACTTCATATTAGGTTGGGTCTTGACGACAGATTCGGATCGTAAACTCTAACGTCGTCTAAAGCCATCCCTTTAATTAGAAATGTACCCAATTTTTGTGATACTTCACTTTTTATAATATGTTTTGTGATTCTAATTCAGTTCATAGATTTCATATTATTATTATTTTGCATTATGATCTACGAACAAATTGTCCAAATGATTATTTATTAAGATAGATATGAAATACTTTATTTTTCATGTCATGTCTATTTATGGTTCCATATTTTCATAAGTAGGTATTATTGAGTAATGGCCATTAAATTCAAATTATTTTATGACTCGCCATCCAAATCAAAGTTCATGAAATGAAAGATACATTAATTATTAATAAGTTAGATAAATGAATAATATTGCCAGATTGGTGGTACACATTGGATTTTGTCACATCCAAATGACATGTCGTTTGATCCTGAGAACTTATCGTTTGTATGAGTTAGAAGACCCTTAAGCGGTTTAATATTTCTTGTGAATATATACAATATTACTTGTAGAAAAATGAGTAAAGGCTATAATTAATATCAAACTATCTAATTGTGTAATAATGTGTTAGATATATTGCACAAAAAAGGAGGCTTGTTATAAAATATCGTACTGCACAAAAAGAGTAAAAGATAAACCGGCCAACTATAAACCGAAGATATGTCAACGGAAAACCCTATATAAAAGATAAACCGGCCAACAATATCGACCAACAATATAAACCGAAGATATGTCAACGAAAAATCCTATATAAATGATAAACCGGTCAACAATATCGACAAAATTTGAAAGTAGTCCATCCCATTTTTAATGAATAATGAGGATAAATCATTAACAAAAACAATGACTTATTGAAGAAAAAGAAATGAGACTGTTGAAATAGCGAAAATAATGTGGGCATAGTAGTTTTGAGTGGAAAAGAAAAAGAAAAACAAAACAAAACTCATTGTTTCGCCGTGTGATTTATTATTATTATTTATTTAAGCCCTTAAAATTTTAAGCTCCTAGAAAATATACTTATCACTACAACATTTCTTCAACGTATATTATATATATATATAGATATTGTCGACTGTGAAGCCTAATCTACAAGGAAGCGCTACCGAGACCCGACGCAGAGCAGTCAAGCTGCGAGGGTATATTTGCACTTTTTACACGGGTTACTTGCCCTAGGTTTAATTTTCGCATATAAGACTTGTAGCCGTCATTAGTGCATTTTGTAGCACAAATTGAGAGAGGCGAGATTGAGGGTAGAAACTCCTATTTAGAGATTGATAGTGGATTGGGATTTACAAGCGGCAAGTAGACGTACCTCCTACACTGGAAGCGAACCACTATAATTTTGGTGTCGATTTCAATTTCGTTTTATCGCTTTATTCGTTTTTCAGATTCGGGAATTAGGGCAAAATTCCTAACAAATATATATTATTTTATACAATACTCCTCAATAATTGTTATATATTCATATGAAAGATTTGATAAAAAAAATGGCATTGGTATGTTGAATATGTGAACGTATCGCTAGTTGATTTCAGTATATACCCGTGAAATCAAATTATGGGAATAAGCATTGCTAAGGAATGTTGTCATAGAAATTAATGTGTTCCTTAAATAATGAAAATATATTCGTATATAAAAAAATATTAATATCACACCTAACTCTATGTTAAGCGTTAGCCTTTTCATGATCATGACAGTGTAAAACACTAAATGAGAGCTCACATACGCGTGTTGACCAAAGTCAATAACTCTATAACGAATTTGCTGGCAAAAGAATTTTCAGACTTCATTTAGTCAAAATCCACCGTCACGGTGCTAATTTTCCTTATTAATTTAGTTACTTTTAAATAAATAAAAAAATATCTAATTTTTAGCTCATCCCAGTTGCTAGTTTACAACTTACTAATTCAACCACTCAGTGGCTTAATTATAGTGCAATCTAATAACATAAATTTATAATCGATCGATGGAGTATTAATAACTTTGATTATTCATTAGTATTAAGATCCATGCATGATTAGTAAATATTTATTATAGAATGGATAGTTTTTTGTCTTAAGAATATTAAAAAAATAAGTATTTCAAATGAATGTCATTTTGATTTAGCTACTTACGACTTACGCCAACGTAATAACACAAAAATTGCATTAGGTTTGATTTTACGAGTATATCTATGGATTTACATGTATATGAATATTGATAGTGTATTGATATGCCTGTGATCAGCAGGTTACCTTATCCAGGTTCGTATCAAATCAGGCTTATTTGTGGTCGAATTTAGCCCGATAATCCTCTAAATGACTTACCCACTTGGGTTTAAAATAAATTCCAAGTCTTTTTTTTTTTTATTATTTTACTTCAATGACCGAGCTCGTTGGTCTCGTATAATCCAACTTATAAGTTCTTCAACTACGAACAATATGGACTATATATGTAATTTTGTATTTTTAGTTTTATAATTTTGTTGTATTTGTAAATTATATTGATGCTAATGTTATTCATAAATTAACTTATACAAGAAATTAATGTACGTCAAGAACTATGAAAAATGACCATCATTTTCCAACGCTAATGGGGTATCTATAACTATTGATAGCTTTAATTAGATTAGCTTCTTCCCGATGGATACCTATAAATTTTACTAAACAATGCGACCATTTAATTTACATGAAAAAAATGCATATCTACCTTCATGTACTCATGTATATATCCTAATATATATATATATATATATATATATATATATATATATATATATATATTGTGTGTGTGAGTGTGACTATATATAGCTCTAATTTAATCCTGAAAATTATGAATTTAATTTCAGAACATTTGTTGGGGTAATAATCACCACCCCAACAACTTCTTAAACAAACTATAGGTGTAAGTGCTAGACTGATTTTGACACTAAACCTTTATTTTCTTATTACTTAATTAATAATTAATGCCAATATAATTATGGATTGAGCTGACCACCAAAACTTGAAAGTGATGACCAAGCTGAACCTGGATATAATACAAGACAAGGCTGAATAATGCGATTCATTTGTCAACAATAATATCTTATATCATATCATATGCCTAAGATTGCACTAGATCGAACCCTAACTTCATAAGAAATTTACTATTATATACTCTCTACTTTTAATTTTACAAAATAGTAAAGTTAATTGTCGAAAGAAAAAAAAAACTTACATATAATCTCAAAGTGATCACTATTTATTATTTATATCGTCTAATCGATTTTATTTTCAAAAATTTACATTATCGCTCATTCACAATTTTAGAAATTTCTTATAGACCATTTTGTTACATTTTTATTGATGTACTCTTTATTTTTCATTACTTAATTCATTGATCAATCAGAGAAAACAGTGGGCTATATTTTTCTTATTTTTTGTTATTTTTAATCTAAAATCAAATATAAATTAGAATAAATAAAGGGTGTACTATCAAATATCTTTCTTATAAGAAAAGATATATATATATATATATATATATATTTCAAAAAAATAAAATAAATGGTTTATATTAAACACAAACTTCTCATTTATTAAATTAAATCACCAATCCGGTTGTCATGCACAAGATTATTTTATACTAAGCATTGACAAATGACGTGTTTGTACATAATATATATCTTTTTAGTAAAAGTAGCAAGTGATTATAAAATATTACAACGAGATCTATTGATCAAAAACATTAAATAATATACACAAAAATAGGGTTTGTCCCTATAGCAAGTAGCAAAGTATACAAATGGAATTGGAATGTAACGCGTTTTTGTACACTCCTAGACGTTGACTTTGACCAAATGCAAATTTAATTTTTTCCCTCTAACCAAAGCAAACGACAACTACATTTTTAAATTCTCATTGTACATTCTCAAATCAACTCCTATAAATTAATCCATAAGCATATCTTAATTTCTCATCTTCCATTGAAAAAAGAAAAAGAAAGAAAAAAGAAGTAATGGCTGGTCCTAGTTCGAAGTTACTCTTAGCTGCCACGCTTCTCGTTGCAGTTCTCTCTCTCTCCGCTGCGCAAAACTCGACCTCCGCGGCGAGCCCGGTGTCCCCGAAAAGCCTATGCAATGGCACTCCGAATCCGGCCTACTGCCGAGGTGTCCTTCCGCACCATTACTCCAGCGGCAATGTGTACGACTACGGCCGGTTCTCCGTCCGGAAGTCGCTATCCCAGGCGCGGAAGTTTCTAAAGCTTGTCGACAAGTACTTGAGGAGGCGGTCGGGTCTGTCGGTCCCGGCCGTGCGGGCTCTGGAGGACTGCCGCTTCGTCGCGGGGCTGAACATGGACTTTCTGATGAGCTCCTTTCTGACAGTCAACAAGACGAGCCGAGCGCTCTCGGAGCTGAAGGCCGAGGACGTGCAGACCATGCTCAGCGCCATCCTCACCAACCAGCAGACTTGCCTCGACGGGATTCAGGCGACAGCGTCGTCTTGGAGCGTCAAAAATGGGATATCGGCCCCCCTCGCCAATGACACCAAGCTCTACAGTGTATCGCTTGCGCTCTTCACCCGCGGGTGGGTCCCCCGGAAGAAGAAGCTCGCCACGTGGACACCCAAGGGGAAACAACTCGGCTTTAGGTGCGTTTAAGTATCACGGGTTTCACCTCAAAATGAGCCGGGAACCAAAAAAAAAAAAAAACTCATTGCATTATAAGTATAAAATATTTTTTGAAGTTAAATCTTTTAAATGTTCTCTGAAGATGATATCTGAGATCTAAGTTGACTAACGATTAACTAATATAGAAACGGGAGGATGCCGATGCGAATGTCGAGCCACACGCGGGCCGTTTACGAGAAGGCGAGCCGGAGAAACCTGCTGCAGTTTTCCAGCGACGACGACCAGGTAATGGTGAAGGATATCGTGATTGTGAGCCCGGACGGGAGCGGGAATTTCACCACCATAAACGAGGCCGTCTCTGCCGCGCCTAACAACTCGCTGGCCAGCGACGGGTACTTCTTGATCTACGTGACCGCGGGGGTCTACGAAGAGTACGTCTCGATCGCGAAGAATAAGCGGTACTTGATGATGATCGGCGACGGTATTAACCAGACTGTCGTCACCGGCAACCGGAGCGTTGTGGATGGGTGGACTACTTTCAATTCTGCCACCGTTGGTTAGTGATAATTAATTTTACCAGTAACAATTAGATAGATACACACGTTAATTTACATAATATATATATATATATATATATACTGTGAAAAGTGACAAATTGATACCATCTTGAAATTAGATATAGATAAGTTAAAAAAATGAGAAAATGACAGGCATTACAGCCCAAAAATAAAACAAAAAGAATGAGCAATCCGAGCATTACTATCACTATAAAAGGACCCCACAAAATTATTGAATTAAGTAACATATTATATATTTTGGAAGATTGGGTACTAATCTTAAATTATTATTAATCATTTAGATATAATCATACGTGATAATAAAAGGACATTTGGGATTTGGAAATAGGAAATTTTGCTGATTATACATCTTCTATTTTTTTTCCCACAAAAATATACTTTCTGCTATGTTCAAAATATTCAATTTTAGTGAACAATTGCCAAATAAAATTACGCTTACAACAAAGAGTATATTTTGTTATTATTTTTTAAAAAAAAAAGTATATTCACTAATATATATACATGGTATAAAGAAAAGGTCAAATATTCCATGGTACTAAGAAAAAATTAGCAAAAAAATATAAAAAGTTACCAAATTTACGTAATTTATACTTTGAAAAAAGAAAGAAAAAAGAAAAAGAAAAAACTCTAATAATTAGAGAAAATCCATGCAGCCGTGGTGTCCCCGGGGTTTGTAGCGGTGAACATGACATTCCGCAACACGGCGGGCCCGGAGAAGCACCAGGCAGTGGCACCCCGCAACGGTGCCGACCTCTCAACGTTCTACAGCTGCAGCTTCGAGGCGTACCAGGACACCCTCTACACCCACTCCCTCCGGCAATTCTACCGCGAGTGCGACATCTACGGCACAGTGGACTTCATCTTCGGCAACGCGGCCGTAGTGCTCCAGAGCTGCAACATCTTCCCGCGCCTCCCGATGGCCAACCAGTTCAACGCCATCACCGCTCAGGGCCGCACCGACCCCAACCAGAACACCGGCACATCCGTCCACAACTGCACCATCCGCGCCACCCCCGACCTCGCCAACACCAACGTCCGCACCTACTTGGGCCGGCCGTGGAAGGAGTTCTCCCGGACGGTCTTCATGCAGTCCTACATCGACTCCTCAGTTGACCCGGCCGGATGGCGCGCGTGGAACGGGGAATTTGCGCTGGCCACGCTCTACTACGCCGAGTACGGAAACACGGGGCCCGGCTCGAACACCTCCGCGCGTGTCAACTGGGACGGTTTCCACGTCGTCGGGAATGTCTCGAGCGTCGCGAATTTCACGGTGCTCAACTTCTTGCTTGGAGATGATTGGCTGCCGCAGACCGGAGTTCCCTACAGTAGTGGCTTACTGTGATGACTACGAGTAGATTGACTCTTAGATTATATATAGGTTTTAGCTAATATTTTGGCATCAATTATTTGTTATATTTATTAAAATTGTTTCAAGTCAAAGTGTATAACTAATAAATTTGCAATTCGCTAAGCTTGATTGTATATAGAAGTTGGTTATGCTAAACCAATTACCAATATATCAATTATATGGAACATTTGCCTCATAATTATTCAATTTTGTATCAAGTGTACCTGACATATTTTGTAATGACTTATGCAAAGGCCACAACGAAGCAATATTAAATTATTTCTACTAAAAAAAATAAAAAAAAATTAATAATTGATTTTTTTGAAATTTAATTATAGACATAGACGTGTTTTATGTGGGATATGGACGTAATTGGATCTCGGTTTGAAGGCCTTTAAAAAAAGATAGAATATTGGAAATATTTTGAAATTTTAAAAGCTACGTACGCTTTAAACATTGAAACTCTAAAAATTTACATTAGTGTTTAATAAGCACAGCAACTTTAAGTATAATTGCCCTGAATAACCTAAATGGAATAATCAATTTTTTGTTCATAAACTTGCATGATGCTACCTTCTAATTATTTTCTCCTTTGGATTTTAGGAAAAATGTGGTAATGAATATATGAAGATTTAATATGATTAGGACTCGCAGCAAGTGAACTATTCAAATTAAAAACTAAATAATATTCATATATAAAATACAAATTAATGTACCAAATGTCAACCTTTAGCAATTTAATAATAATCGGACTCTAAATCGTAGATCCTCTTCTTCAATTATGAAATTAAATCAACTTATAGATCAAGATTTGGAGGCCAAATAAAAATAACAACTTGCTTCTTTAATTTTAGAATAATAGCTAGCACTACTCTAATTAGATTTAATATAGTTTCCAATTGCCCTCGTATGCTTGTTTTGTTTCATTTTCTTATTTTGTATTTTGATTAGCTGTTATAAATTTTTTTTATAAATAAAATATTATAAAATTATATTAAATGCATCTATCAGGAAAAACTTGTCAATAATTAGAAACAAAATGCATTTTTTCAATAGTTGAATTTAAATTTACTATCGATCAATTTTACCATCACATAAACTGAAATCTTTTATAATATTTTTATAGGAAATAGATTATCTAAGAGAAACTAAACGCTAGTGAAAAAAAAAAAAAAAAAAAAACTCTTTTTCTTTGTTAAGTGCAATCAAAAGCCTAACCTAAAAGAGGAACTAAACCCCAATTACTCTTAATTTTATCATAATACGATCTCATTTTCTTAATAGGAAAGCACTGACCCAATAGTATACTTTTTAATTATATTATTATTATTATTATTATTATTATTATTATTATTATTATTATCTGGATTAAGGTACTACTTAATAATTATAAAAGTATAAATTGAAAACCCCACTACATTGACTTATTTGATGAGTGGACATGCATTTTACGTGGTTAGAAATGCATGACTTAATCAAAAAATGGTTGTGATTCATGCATAATAATCTATATTTTTGTCGGTTATATAGTATACTATATAATAATCTCCCGTTATAAAGGTTGGCATATTACTATATCAATCCACTTTTGCTTTAACTAGTTTTACGTCTTCCATCAACGACAAGGATATATGTATATCTAACTATCTACATTGCTAAAAAGATTAACGTGAAAATCTATTTTTTATCAAATACTTCCTGAAAAACTGTCTTTATTTGACAGTTTAGTGCAGTTTCATGTTTGGCAGTATTGTTGATCATATGCGCGGTCACACCTACGATTTCCTTATCCATAGAGCGGAATTGGTCAGTTTCGGTTGAGATATTTAAGGAATTCGTTCTCCCTTATCTGCTGGTCAAATATCAGAGTTAAATGAGCTGGATAAATTCGAATTATTAAGGAAATACTTAGTCAAGGAAAGACTAAGTAAAAAGCCTTAAAATGAGGAAGAATTGGTTATCTTGTTGAGAGCTTTTGGGGATCTATTTAAACTGATCTAGGGCTCTCAATTTCGTTCATCCATTCACCCATATCTTGAGAGAAAAACGTACAGAGCTTGAGAGAGCATCCTTGGCCTTTGTCTCACAATCCCCGTGGATCGTTCGTTGGCACTTTCTTCACGAGAAGAAGTCTGAAGGAGTCTGAAGCACTTCAACATCGTCAACGGAGCAGTGCACACTTGCACTGATCGACACTTGCCGGAAGCCGCCTTACTCGCTTGCCGTGCCGCCGTGTCATCATCACAATCAACAGGTTACAGGACTGGTTACATCGCTGGTCGCACTGGTTAGAGTGTATTGTCTAGTTTGTTGTTCGGTGAACAAATCGATTGTGTAACGTCCATCTTGTAATTATCAATGTTGATTAATCTAGGTGAGGGCCCCGCAGAGTAGATAGGTATCGAACTGCGTTAACAAAACATCGCGTGTGTCTCTTTACTTTCGCGTGTGTTTGTTTATCGTTATTTTCCGCATAACCGAAGAACGTGACGTTTCAATTGGTATCAGAGCTTGTCGCTGCAAAAGTGTTTCTTTGATTTCAAAGGCAGCGGAAAGATCTTAGCGTTCTTTGAATCACGATGGGCTCACGCGAAAATACAGTCCTTATAAGACAACCGGTGTTAGACGGAACAAATTACTCGTATTGGAAAGCTCGAATGACTATTTACATCCAATCGATTGATTCAAAAGCTTGGAGCACTGTGAAACATGGCTGGACTTCTCCTATGAAGACAAATACCACTGGAGAAATGGTTGAAAAGCTGCCAAGTGAATGGGATACCGAAGATGAGATCGCTTCCCTAGCAAATTGTCGTGCGCTAAATGCGATCGTATCTGCGGTTGACGAAGGACAGTTTAGACTCATATCTACGTGTGCTACTGCCAAACAAGCATGGGAAGCATTGCAAAACCTCCATGAAGGAACCTCAACTGTTCGAACCTCAAAGCTCCAAATGCTTGCGTCTAAATTTGAAGAACTACGTATGACCGATGATGAAACCATTGCAGACTTCAATGGAAAGCTTCGCGAGATTTCAAATCAAGCTTTTCAACTTGGAAAAGTGTATTCTAATCTAAAATTGGTTAGAAAAACGCTCCGGTCATTACCAGAACGCTTCAGTGCCAAGGTTGCAGCGATCGAAGAGGCGAAAGATATAACCACAATGAATTTAGATGAACTCATTGGATCTCTTCAAACTTTTGAAATGAATATGTCTCAAGCAAAAAGAGAAAAAGGAGTAGCATTCAAAACTTCTACCAAACGTGATCACAGAAATGATACAACCAGTGACTTTACCAATGATGTACCTGGCGATGATACAAGTGATGTAACCATGGATGACTTTGCTCTTCTCACTAAAAACTTTGGTAGAATGTTGAAAAAGTTTAACACTCAGAGACCACCTTTCAAAGGAGGAGGAAGTGGTTCTTCACAAGGAAACTCAATCAGCAACCATAGATATGCAAACAACAATCATGGTCATAATGATGGTCGTACTACAGATGATAAGGCCAAAGGAAGAGGAATAAAGTGCCGAGAATGTGATGGGTATGGTCATATACAGTCTGAGTGCGCGAACACACTGAAGAAGCAGAAGGCAAAATCCTACAATTCTACTTGGAGTGATGATGACTCTGACGACGAAAATGAAGGAGGAATTGTCAGCCACTACGTAGCATTCACTGCATCACATCACTCTAATGATCAGAACAGTGACTCCACTGATGATTCAGATGACGACATCTCTGAAGAAGACCTTCAAACGTCCTTCAAATCTCTTTTCGACAAATGGATCTCTGTATGCAATCTGAGCAAGAAGCTTACCTCTGAAAAAGAAATATTGATTGCTGAAAAGCAAAATCTGTCAATAACTTTAGATGAGCTTATGAACAAATATCAAACTCTGATTGCTCAAGTAAATTCAGACAAAGAACGGGTTATTTCTGAACAACAAGTCTTGTCCATTGCTGAAGGCGAACTAAAAAGACAGAACCAGATTCTTAGCCATCAAGTGGAAGATCTAAAAGAGTGCCTCTCAAAAGCAAACTGCCTTGCGTCTGAAAAGGACAAGAAGATAAGTTCAATGAAACTAGCAGTTATGAAGTTCAACTCTGGAAAATCCAAACTTGACGATATTCTTGAACAAGGAAGGCAGTCAGGAAACCGTTCTGGTCTTGGTTTCATGAAAGGAAAAGGATTGTCCTGCGAAAATAACCAGAACAAATACAATCGTACAAGCTACAATCGTACTTTCAGAAAGGAGTCAGATACTTGGAATAATACAGAGAACGATAACAACAGAGATTCTACAAGAACGTTCGGTATAATTGGTCAAGCAACCAAAAGATGTGAATTCTGCAAGTCCATTTCTCATCATGATGCTAGATGTAGAAAAATGTACAATCAACGAACGAAGAATGTACAAAAGAATTCTCCGAATAGGCAAGCAAGTAAAATTAACAGAAGTCACTCAGCATGGGTACCAAAATCTCTTCTCTTCCGAATTCCTAAATCGAAAACTGCTTGGGTTCCAAAAGACAGTATCTTCTGCAATGTTGCCTACACCTCTCTCCGATCATCCATAAATCAGGCATGGTACTTTGACAGTGGAGCTTCCAAGCATATGACTGGACACAAGGATCATTTAAAGAATTTCTCTGAAAGTAACGAAGGAAAAGTCACTTTTGGAGATGGCAAAAAGAGTATAGTTCTCGGCAAAGACGATCTCAATGTTTCTGGAGTTAAGAACTTGAGTAGTGTTCTTCTAGTCGAAGATCTAAAAGCAAATCTTTTAAGTGTTAGCCAACTATGTGATGATGGAAACAACGTCAACTTCACTGCAGAAGCATGCTATGTTGTTGACTTAAAGGATAAACATGTTGTTATGACTGGTTTCCGTTCATCTGACAATTGCTACTTATTAACCAAGGACCCTGTATGTCTCAGTGCAATGACCGACACTTGGAATCTCTGGCATGCAAAGCTTGGACATGTTAATGGCAGACATATGTCCAATCTTGCAAAATTAGGGTCTGTTCGAGGTATACCCGTTCTCCACAATCAGAGTAACCATATATGTGGCCCTTGTCAACTAGGAAAGCAACACCGTTCATCTCATAAAGCAGTCCAAATGTTTACCACCAGTCATGTCCTTGAACTTCTACATATGGATTTGATTGGTCCAACCCGTATTACGAGCTCAGGAGGAAAGAAATATGTTTATGTCTGCGTTGATGACTACTCAAGATTCACTTGGGTTCATTTTCTTAAAGAAAAATCTGAGACGTTTGAAGTCTTCAAAAATCTGTGCGTAAGACTTCAAACTGAAAAGGAGACAACTATTGGCAAAATCTTGCGAATCAGAAGTGACCATGGAAAAGAATTTGAAAACAGTTCTTTTGCTCAATTTTGCAACGACCATGGGATAAGTCACGAGTTCTCTGCTCCTATTACCCCACAACAAAACGGGATTGTAGAACGGAAAAATCGCACCTTACAGGAAATGGCTCGTGTTATGATCAATGCCAAAGACCTAAATCCGAAGTGGTGGGAAGAATCCATCAGTACAGCCTGCTACACTATTAATCGTGTTTACTATCGTCCTCTGACTGAGAAAACTCCATATGAAATCTGGAAAGGAAGAAAGCCAAATATCTCCTATTTTCACATATTCGGCAGTAAATGTTACATTCTGAATGACAGAACACCAGTCACCAAATTTTCTGCTAAAAGTGATGAAGGAGTTTTTCTTGGATATTCTCTAAACAGTCGTGCGTACAGAGTATACAACAAGAGAACAGGGGTGATCATCGAGTCAATCAATGTAAAGGTTGATGACTCCATCGATGAGTTCGAAAATCACAGCCAAAATACCAGATCTCCAGGAAAATCCAGCGTCGATACTACAGGATTGGATCTTGTGTTCTCTCATTCCACAGAATTACCTGATAAACAGATAATTACAAGAAATGAAGATTCTCAGCCAAGTAAGCATGTTGAGAATACCTCTGAAGACAATGTTTGTGACTCTGATAATACGACAACTGATGAGATTTCCTCTCAGTATCATGGTGAACCATCCTCTCGTATCAAGAAAAATCATCCGTCCGATTTGGTCATTGGAAATCTCCATGAAGATCGCCAGACACGAAAAGTTCAGAAACCAAACTATCGAGACCTTGCTGGATATTCTTGCTTCACTTCTACATTTGAGCCAAAAAATGATGTTGCAGCCTTAACTGATGAATTTTGGATAAACGCTATGCAAGAAGAGCTAGGTCAATTTCAGCGAAATAATGTTTGGACACTGGTCGAAAGACCCCGTGGAGTTAATGTCATCGGCACAAAATGGGTCTTCAAAAATAAGACCGACGAAGAAGGAAATATTGTCAAAAATAAAGCTCGTCTTGTAGCTCAAGGATACACTCAAATAGAGGGTATCGATTTTGACGAGACCTTTGCTCCCGTAGCTCGTCTTGAGTCGGTTCGTCTTCTTCTTGCAATCTCTTGCAGTCTCAATTTCAAGCTTCATCAGATGGACGTTAAAAGTGCATTTCTCAATGGAGTCATCAATGAAGAAGTCTATGTTGCTCAGCCACAAGGCTTCGAGGATCCTTTTATACCAGAGTACGTATATCGCCTGAACAAAGCCCTGTATGGTTTAAAACAAGCACCAAGAGCCTGGTACGATCGTCTTACATCTCATATTTTACAAGCTGGATACGTTCGTGGGGGAGCAGATAAGACTCTATTCTTTCTCAGAATTAAATCTCACACCATGATAGCACAAATTTATGTCGACGATATTGTGTTTGGCTCAACATCTGAAGATCTGGTGAAAAAGTTTATTCACATGATGGAAACCGAATTTGAGATGAGCATGGTTGGCGAATTGTCAATGTTTCTTGGCCTCCAAATAAAACAACGCTCAGAGGGAATTTTTATTTCTCAGTCTAAATATGCACGCAACTTAGTCCAAAAATTTGGAGTTAGTACGTCAAGATCTGTACGCACACCCATGGGAGTAAGTGAGAAACTCATGAAAGACGAAAATGGGAAGTCAGTTGATCAGAAACTATATAGAAGCATGATCGGAAGTCTTCTTTATCTAACATCTAGTCGACCAGATATCTGTCAGAGTGTTGGGGTATGTGCCCGATATCAAGCAGATCCTAAAGAATCTCATCTTCTTGCTGTCAAGAGGATCATCAGATATATTCATAGTACCATTGACTATGGTCTCTGGTTTTCTCGGGAATCTCCTCTGTGTCTTCTTGGATATAGTGATGCTGACTGGGCGGGCAGCGCCGACGACAGAAAAAGCACTACTGGCGGTTGCTTCTATATTGGGAGCAACTTTGTCTCCTGGTATAGCAAAAAGCAAAATTCTATCTCTTTATCTACTGCTGAAGCAGAATATCTTGCTGCGGGAAGTTGTTGTACACAACTACTATGGATGCGCCAAATGCTTTGTGACTACGGTATTGATCAACACAAATTGACGGTGTTATGTGACAATCAAAGTGCTATATGTATCTCGAAAAATCCGGTTCAACATTCCAGAACTAAGCACATTGATATCCGACATCACTTTATACGTGATCTCGTAGAATAGAAGATAATCTCTCTTGAACATGTGAGCACCACCGACCAGTTAGCAGATTTTTTTACCAAGCCTCTAGACTCCACCCGCTTTGAAGAACTACGGAGTAAGCTTGGAATTTGCCGTATCTGAATAATAGATTCTCTGGTTATAACCCAAGTCTCGATCATATCCTGGGTTAATGACATGAAAAGGACAGTTTTATAATTTTACAAATACATATCTGATCCATGCATGCAGAATATTGGTGTTCGTCAATATATTTGCAACTGTCTTCATTATTTTTCGATGGAAAAATACAATCAGTTGAGATTATTGTGGAAAAATATGTGACTTATGGAGAAATTTTGGATAAAAATTAAAAGAGAAAAGGAAAATCTCTCATTTTTTTCTCCCTCAGAACTCGCGACCTCCTTCTTCTCCATCTTCCTCGCGATTTTCTTCCCCGAAGCTCACCAAATTCGCTCCAAGTTCACGCCGAGTCCTTCTCAACGGATTCTCTCCAAAAATTCGTGCTCTATATATCCCTCATCCTCAGAAATCGAAAAGCCCTCATTCTCTCAAAGCCCTAGATTTGATTTCGTGCTCAAGAATGGGGAAGAAAGGTTCCCGGATCATGCACCCTGTCGACAAGGTGAAGAAGAAGGAATCTCGGAGCTCTTCCTCATCGCGACCCTCTCCGTCGCTGCCAAGTGATGAACCCGCTCCACCGCCGGTCCCAAATCTGCCCGACGCGACTTCTTCGCCGATCAACTCTGGGTTTCCTCGATCATACTTCAAGCTCAACGGGAAAGAATTCTTCCCACTGGTCGATTTTGCTGAGAAACGCAGGATTCTTCTAGCTCAGGTTTCTATTCGATCTCTGTTCGTGCGACATTGCTAGTTCGATGTTCTTGGATATCGCTGAAATTATTTGCTCCTGCTATGAGAAGAATCTTGGTCATATATATTACTCTGGAATTATGATTCTTTGGTATGTGAAATTGGTCGATCAGATGTGATTGGATTTTTGGAGTGTTGGCTTCCTCTGTATATGCTTGGAGTAATAGATTTCACCCGATTTATTCTTCGGCTTCGTTAGAATTCTCTTCCGGCTTATATGTCTCGATGATTCAATGTGCTTGTGTTGTGTTGCCTGGTTTTGTTGGTATTTTCGCACATGTTAATGAGTATTCTTACCTTCTCAGGGGGCCGAGGAAATCATGTTTCCATCTGAGGATATCTCGGTCGAAGATTTGGAGAATGTTGAACCCTCCAAAACTACTCCGGTCTTATCATCTACGGAGACATTACTGGCTGATACCATCGATTTGGAAAACCTTGGTGACACACACAATGCCGTTGGTGATTCTGAGAACAACACGAGTGCTGAAAAAATAGAGCCCGGATCAGATTTTTCAGAATTAGAGGCCACTTTCCTCTCCTCAGTGGCTGCCTCCGTAACGAATTTGTTTGCCGACTCCTTAGCCGATGAGGTCACAGGTTCGATCAAAGGAAAAATCTCGAACCCTAAAAACAGTGCTACCACAAGAAAAGAGATTGAGGATATCATTCTTGGTGTTGATTCTCCAGTGCCGGAAGTTGCTCATCGATCGTTGCTTCGTGCGTCAGCTTCATCCATCTCCAAGGACTCAGGTACTTCCGACAAGTCTCCGGGGATGCAGGATGTTTCAGCAACTTTGAAACGTAAAATCCCTTCCTCTCCCGGACCTTCCAAGAGACGAAAAGCTCCTCCTCCAGCCGACGAAGATATAATTGATGGCACTGTCCCTGATCATAACTTGCTGCGCAACAGTTCCGCTCCATTGGTTTCAAGTCAGCCATCTTCTTCGGCAAATCAATGACTATCCGCAAATGCTTTAAGTGCAAAATTCTATGATCTCGCCTCTGAAGAACGGTGGGAATGGTGTGAACTCCGCCCAGTACACTTGGAAAGATATCTCGAGATGCGTTCTTATGAAGGTACAACCTTTGCAGATTTCATCAAGGGTGCTCATTTGGAGTTTCTGTTCACTGGCCTTCGCCGAGCATTCCCGGCTCTTGTGCGAGAGTTCTATTGCAATCTTCAAACGACCAGTCGGTTGAAGTCTAGCGACTGGTTCGGGAAAGTTTATGTCCGGGGTCATATTATTGATTTCTCGCCTTCTGTCATTGCAACTTTTCTGAAATATCCAATTTCAGAAAATGATATCCCACACCACGATCGTCAGCTATCTGATCTAACTCCGATTTATCGTGTGCTCACTGGCGATGACTCCGGTTTCTGGCCTCGAGGTGCAGCGGCGATTGCAGCAGCTCAGTTGTCTCAGAAATTCTTTGCCTTATGGAGGATTGTTATGGAGAACATCAGCCCTTCTTCTAACAAGTCTCGCGTTACGATCAAAGTGGCTAGAATAATGTACTGCTTTGCGAAGGGTCTTCCATTGGACTTGGGACGCTTTCTTTATGAAAACATCATGCAGTTTGCAAATGTCGGTTTGCCCGCTCAGAGTTTGCCATCTCCCTGCCTCATCTCGGAGATTCTGATTTCTCAAGTGCCTGATATTGCTACCTCAGACGAAGCAGTTCAAAACTTACCGCAAAGTCGACCAACCAAGTCTGGTTACGAGAAGCACTCGGATCTTCATCCCGCCAATGATGGATCCTCCTCCCGGATCAAACACATCTCGCGCTCGTCTGTTCCCAGTGAGGTTACTCCCCGTCGTTCTCCACGCTCTAAAATCAAGACGGTGGCTGAACCATCCACAAGAAATGGCTCCAGATCTGAATCTCTGCCCAAGACACGTGTGCACTCGCCTTCGGGGCGACATTCTCGACAGGCAGATCAGCGCTACTCATCCAGACCTCCTGGCCAGTCAAGTCATTCCTCCACAGGGGCAGTTCATCCAGCCTTAGCTGTTGTTCGCTCTGAGTTAGTAAATGTTCAGCGAGCTCAAGCTCTGGTGGTCCGTACGCTCGAATCTACTATGGCACAGGTTCACTCTCTCTCCGATCAGATTGTTCTGCTTCAAGAGACGATTCTTGACATTCAGGCGGATCTTCGTTCTCCTTCCGAGTAGGCTTTGTCATTTTCCGTCAGCAGAGGGGGAGTAAAGTGACAGGGGGAGACATCGACGACAGGGGGAGCATAGCCATGAGTGACTCAACCAAACTTTTTGTCTTTAAGTTTCCTTTGCATTAAGTTTCATTATTAAACAGTTCCTTTGTTGCTTTTGGAAACTGTATTTTGATTTGGGTTGTATTAAGTTTCCTTTTGTTGGTTATGAAAACTTTGGTCACTCAATTGGTTAATCAGAAGTTCAAGCTTATCTCATGACCGTTTGTTCGTCGCTACATGTCTACGGGTCACCTAATAATCTGCTCAACAAAAATGCCAAAGGGGGAGTTTGAAAAACTGTCTTTATTTGACAGTTTAGTGCAGTTTCATGTTTGGCAGTATTGTTGATCATATGCGCGGTCACACCTACGATTTCCTTATCCATAGAGCGGAATTGGTCAGTTTCGGTTGAGATATTTAAGGAATTCGTTCTCCCTTATCTGCTGGTCAAATATCAGAGTTAAATGAGCTGGATAAATTCGAATTATTAAGGAAATACTTAGTCAAGGAAAGACTAAGTAAAAAGCCTTAAAATGAGGAAGAATTGGTTATCTTGTTGAGAGCTTTTGGGGATCTATTTAAACTGATCTAGGGCTCTCAATTTCGTTCATCCATTCACCCATATCTTGAGAGAAAAACGTACAGAGCTTGAGAGAGCATCCTTGGCCTTTGTCTCACAATCCCCGTGGATCGTTCGTTGGCACTTTCTTCACGAGAAGAAGTCTGAAGGAGTCTGAAGCACTTCAACATCGTCAACGGAGCAGTGCACACTTGCACTGATCGACACTTGCCGGAAGCCGCCTTACTCGCTTGCCGTGCCGCCGTGTCATCATCACAATCAACAGGTTACAGGACTGGTTACATCGCTGGTCGCACTGGTTAGAGTGTATTGTCTAGTTTGTTGTTCGGTGAACAAATCGATTGTGTAATGTCCATCTTGTAATTATCAATGTTGATTAATCTGGGTGAGGGCCCCGCAGAGTAGATAGGTATCGAACTGCGTTAACAAAACATCGCGTGTGTCTCTTTACTTTCGCGTGTGTTTGTTTATCGTTATTTTCCGCATAACCGAAGAACGTGACGTTTCACTTCCAATCAAAGATAATGAATTAACAATAATTAGGTATAATATGTGTGTAAACTGGGAACAAATTGCTCAATTATTGGTTAGATCGTGGCCCTTGTTGACGGTCGAAGAATATCTTCTCCGACAATATTGGTGATATTGACCCTTAAACTATAATTTTCAAATTCATATCTGCTTAATTATCTAACGTAGATACAAATTTACCGAAAAAATAAAACCGCAAAATTATAACAAGAACAGTCGACTTCTATTTATTAAATATATAAAGCTAAGCAAATTACATTAAATAGTTTAATAAAAAGACATCAAATATGAATTATGAGGTGAGGAATGGAGGGAGGAGGAAGAAAAGGTTAATTAAATGGCAATAAATATTAATCCAAATAAGAAACCAAATAGCATGGAAAAAGGGAATAGCGTAAATAAATAAAGAAAAAAAATACAAATAGTCGACTCGTTCATAATAATGATGCAAATCTCCGAAAAAATCGCAATGCGATTTCCATATCACTTTCAAGTATGTAAGTCTCATGCCTACGAAAACGTTAACTCTAACTCTAACATGTCATCATTATCATATTTAAAACCATATTTTTGGAGTTGGCCACGGGGCGGGTTTATGTGGGCTTCGGGGCGGGGCGAGGCGGGATTTTGAACGGGGCGGGGCGGGGTGGGCTTTTTGGGCGGGGCGAGGCGGGTTTGGGGGCGGGCCTAGGAAAGCATAACCCAACCTGACCTTTTTTATAGGGGCGGGCCTAGCCCGGCCCACAAAAAAACGGGGCGGGGCGGGGCGAATCCGCTTTTTTACGAGTCGGGGTGGGTGGGCCTGGGCCGGCCCGGCCCACTTGACACCTCTAATTATCACACACAAAAAAAATGCACTAGCGAAACTAATGAGGAAAATTGAGGTTTAGTTTGAATGAAAATTTAATATAAATAAAAAATAATATATATCTGGTGTCAGTGAAAGTATATTCAGATACTTAATAAAATGATATTTGAGGTTTATCGGCCCTGATATTGGAGGTACCCATGAAGGCCTTGTGGGCCGCTCTGTAACGGCCCAGATTTCAGTCGCTACTTCTGATACTTGAACTTTTCAAAATATGTTGTTTATGAAAAATGTTTCTCGACTTGTTATCGTTTTTTTTTATATATGTAGTAATATGAAAAACCATTTTAGATAGATGATGATATAAGGAAATTGTTAGGTTTAAAACAAAGGATCAAGGATAAATCCCCTTAACTTAGAGAGTGCAACTTAACGTCGAATAGAAAAAAAGGTCGTTCGTACAATACTCTAATTCACACGAGAACTCCTCTAATAAAGTTTCTAAATAAAAACACAAAAAATAATAAAATTGCGGTACTATGGTCTTAATGATCTGTTTCACTACTTATGAACTGATGCTAATTCTGCCTCATCCGGTACTAACTTCCGAGAGGTTTCTTTCTTGTATCTACATCACATACGTACAAGCTTATATAACTCACAGTAAATAAACAGCTTAAAAATCATATATCAAACTATGCTGTAACATTTTGTACAACATTATATCAAACTCTACATAAGCCTAACATACGAACTTAAAACATATCATATAACAATGAAATATATTGCATTATCTTAAAGATATCATAATAATTCATATAAATATTGTTAACCTAATTTGAGCCCTATTTACGTAGCTTTGCGCGCAACAAACACGAGATCGGGGGAGCTACCCAAACCGAATCATTCTTGCGGTGTCATAACATATCATAATAAGATCTTAGTTGTCCCTGGTACGACATTTTTAAAAATAAGGTTAATGAGTCAAATGCTCATTTTTTTATCAAACATTTTTAACAAAATTCCCAAACCTATTCATGGTAATCAAAACTATCAATGAATTAAAATATGGACAAATATACTCTTAATTCTTTTTATGTTTATTTTTAATTTTAAAAATCAATTTAAGTAATCATTTACCTAATATCGATTTAGTTAATCATTTAAAAAGTCAATTTATTTTTTTTCCTTAGTTGTAACTAGTCCCCAAAATGCATGAGCCGGGTTATACCCGGATGGCATTTAAAAAAAACAGATCTGGATATATCAATATCTTGTTTTTATGGATCCGGATTTATCCGGGTTTTTATTAAATCGGATATAAAAAAAAGGGTATTTATCAATAAATAAAAAATGCTTTCGATCTAGGCAGTTGGATAATCAAGATCAACAGCCCAGGAAATAGATTTAATATAAAATATTTATAATAAAAAACACTAACCCGGATCCGGATTAGTCCGAGATTTTCTTCCCGGGCTGATCCGTATCCGGGTTTTTTCTTTTTAAATATAATTTGGGGACTAGCTGTAACTAAACCAAATAACTAATTAATTTTTAAAATTCCTTAATTATTCGAATAAACTGACTAAAATATTTCAAAATATTTTTTTCCCTATTAATAATGATTCTATCGATTTTAAAATTTGAAAAAAAAATCCAAAAATTCATTAAAAATCAACCATATTATTTTCAGTCTATTTTTTTTTCAGAACAATATTTCATCTTATTCAAAACTCATGTGGCTAAAACCTAAAGCTAAAAAATGAAATTGTATTTAAATTTACCAAAGGAGATTCCGGTCTTACTCCGTTGGATGGAGGGTACTCACAATATCGCATGCGTGACGGCGATCAAACGAGGGTGAACGAGCTTTTGGCGAGAAATGCACGGGTTGGGTTTAGGGTTAAAGCGATCGAACGAGCTAAAGAGGGCGAACAAACTGAGAATGACGGAGCCCGTCTTCGCGCCCGATAGACGGCGCGAAGAAACAAACTCTTGGGGAGCGGACAAACGAAGGAGATGACCGAAGGATTTTTGAAATGGAAACAAACGAGGGGATCAATGGAGAGTAGGGGTGAAAGCGGACCGGGTACCCGATTTTTTCGCCATACCCGGTACCCGGATCCGGGTTCCTAATATTGAAACTCGGATCCATATATTATTTTTTTTAAAAAAAAAACCCTAAAATCTGGATCCGGGTTAAAAACCGGTTTTTGTATTGAAAACCCGGTTTTTACAGGCGGATCCGGATTTCATGCAGTTTCAATTTTAAAATAAAGTTTCGCATAATAACCAAGATTTGAACTTTAATATATTAAAATTTTAAAAGAAACTTGAAATAATTCTAAACAAAAAATTTATATATCATACTATAGCTTAAACATCCATATTGTTAGGTATTAATAAAGATAATATCGTCCGGTTTGCTAAATAGAGTTAATAATCTTGCTAGATTGTTACACATAGCACAAAAAAATATCCGGATTGCTACGGATTGCTCTACATAGCACAAAAACATTTAACGCCATCATTTTGTGCCAAGTAAAACAACATCATTTTGTACTAAGCACATGACTAATCCAATTAAAGAAATAATGAGGTACTTTTTGGGTTAAAAAATTCTAAATATTTATATATATATCTAATAAGCGGGTTTTAGTAACCTACTATCCGGTTACGGTTCGGATGTGGTTTAAAACCCGCATTATGGGTTTTATTTACACCCCTAGTGGAGAGAGAGAAACAGATATGCATCAAATGAGGAATATTTTTTTGAAGAAATTTAAAAAATTAAATTACTATAATAATTAGTAAGGAAATTTTGAAAATTGAAATTATTATTAATAATAATTATACAAAATTAATTATTATAACTAATAATTGAGGTTAATATGGTCCAATAAAATTGTTAGTGGATATAAATCAATTTTAACAAACTAGCTATGGGCCATTTTCTGAAACGTTTATTACATTTTGGACATTTGTTGGGATTTCTTTTAAAAATATTTCTTATAAAATCATATCTTACGTGTAAATATATTTATATTCTTATCGTAAAAATATACGTATCATTTTCACATCATATGAACATTATCGTCATGCTTAAATAAACAAAGATATCACATGCATACCATCACACATATATTAACGATGATCATACGAAACATATCAACCGTACATATGCATTCTAAACTTTCGATAAAACACACAATATTATTGTCATGATATAGCTATGTACCTTGGTTTTTACGAAATAGTTTCTTAGTGCATATGGGTGCAGTGGAGCACGAGTTTCCTCATGCATTCTAAAAGTTTGCAATCCCATTCTTTAGCTTCATAGCTTTTGCTCTAACCTTCAGACAATGAGATGCAATGCCTTTCTTTTGGTGGCTCATCTGCTTCTTCCCTTTACGTACACCAGTAAATGCCATCACAGTTTTGGCATTTACTTTGGGAACATTCCCCTCAGCCGTCTCCAACATGTTATGGAGCTGGAGAAGACTCATTGCTTCAGAAGACAAATTATAATTCAGTATGAACTGATTATACGAGTCAGGGAGTGAGTTCAACACGATATCAATGTAAACATCTTCTTGTATTTTGATCTGTAAACGAGTCAGACGTTCAGACCAGACGATCATTCTCAAGACATGATCGCTTACATTGTCTCCTTTAGTCATTCTTGCTCGGAGCAAGCTTTTCATGATCTTGAATCGCACGTGTCGAGCCTCTTTCTCATACATCTTCTTCAGATGTTGAATCATTTCCCATGCATACATGAGCTCATGTTGCTCCATAATACTTGATGTCATAGTGGCCAACATGAGACATCAGCAACGTCTTCGGTATACTTCTTATAAGCATCATTATTTGCACAGGAGGTGTTGCGTTAAATCTCGCAAGTATACGAGTCGCTTCAAGTAATAAAGTGATAAATAGAGTATTGTCTCCACGAGGACTAAGTTAGTGCTAATTTAATTCTCAAAATCTCAGTTTTTATGAAAATAAATAATTGAGTTGTGGTTTTTTGTTATCGTATTAAAAAGAAACGAACAAAACTAATAATTGAAACAAAACCCAGAATTCAAATGAGGAAAACAGAGTTTAAGTGACAGAATTTCGCTAACTGAGAGATCGAGAGTTAAAGAAAAGATGGTCGGGATTGCTAAATCACCTAAATTTCCAGAATTACACCTTGCTGTAAGAGTTGCTATAGCAGTAGTCGAATTTGTCAACACATTTCATTACAAAATCTCTTCCGAAAATTTCGTGAAAAATATGTATTAGATTCATTTTGGCATATTCCTGTGTCTAAACTCATTTAATACCAAGAAGAAAACCAAATGTTAAATTGTTGTAAAAGATCTTAGCTCATTCCTAAACCAATCCTTTGCATCATCCAAGCAAGTCCACCCAAAGAAATCTTTCCAAATTTCTTTTAGATTAATAATTCCCAAGACAAATAAAAGATATTCATTAAGATAATCAGAATTTAAAACAACAAAAAAGAAAAAATTCTCAACTAATAGAAACAATAACAAGGCTTAATCTATCATCAACAAAGGCTCATTAACAATCCCAACCAAAAGAGATTTAGCTCATGGCTATTTTTAACATAATATTAAATCCGAAATTAATGTATCTAACAAGCATAATAAAGGAACCGAATTTAGAAGACGGGTGAAGATGTTTGAGCCCAAATGCAGCTCCAAAATTAGCTCCAAAGTCGCCTCCAAGAACTCTAGGAACTTCTGCCACAGATTTCAGGTTTCTCCTTTCCTTCCTTAGCTCTCAGCGTCACCTTCTTTCTCTGACCAGCCTCCTAATCAGCTTCCTCCGTCCCCTTTTGCAGCCCTAGCAAGCACGTGTCCTTCTCTCCCCCATGAGCTTGTGGTCCTTCATGCTTGATGACATGGCTACAAAATAGGGTGAAATGTCCAATGTGTCCCCTTATTGTAGAGCTGGAAAGTAGGACACATGAGGCTTAAAAGTCCAAAATATTCAACACAAATCTCTCTAATTTTTTTAGCTCATACTTTCTACACCAAAATGACTTCAAACATGTAAACTTTTTACAATAACACTTATGCTAATTTCTTTTCAAATATCATTACAATGCACCGAGAAATTAACATAAGCGAAATGAAAACTAAAAAAAAAAACAATGATTCATAGTTTAAAGATGTGTAAAATGTGAAGTTCCAAAGGAATATCAAGAGGCCAGGAGCCATCGGTTCCTCAGGAGGTTCATCAGTCACGACGTACTGTTTCTTTTCATGCCCGAGCACTACTTTGAGGCGTCTTTGCCATTCTGGGAAATTCTTCCCATTTAAGATGTTTCCTTTTCAAGGATCGATCTTAGTGAGCTGTTAGACATGTTATATTTTCTACAAAGTATAAATGAAGATTTAATTAGCACAATACAAAATTCAATTATGACGAATAATTAAGATAAACTAAATCATGCTTTAATATTATTAGGACTTCAATAATATATAAGAATAGGTACCCTCGTCAATTCTAATAATTTAAATACTTAAGTATAAAAAAAACGTTGTACTTATATCCTATATAATTACTTACAGTTAGAAAAATAACATGTTATTTAAAACTAACCGAATTTTCTCACTTAGTTTCTGGTACCTTCTCTTATAAGCAAGGGTGAATTTTTTGAGGACCGAGCGGGGACGGCCACCCTAACTTGATTCAAATCCGTGATTTTTAATAAATAAATATATATACATTTTTATCAATATATTAAATGTATCATAATAAAACAAAGTTAATAGTCTGGTGTAGTGGTTATTTGAGAATAGTTTTAACTCTTCCTCCTTGAATATCAATGTTCAATTCCCATCAACTTCATTTTTCTAATATTAACGTAAAGATTCTTTTATTATACATTAAGTTATAATCTTTGTATAATTGTATCAATAAATATTTTATTGATTATTAAAAATTTATTATAAAAAAAATTTATTTATCATATTATTCTAAAAATTCCAGCTTAATTTTTTTCGCCCCCTCTTGACAAAATATTGGCTCCGCCCCAGCTTATAAGGTAACCCAGTTAGATTAAACCCTTTTATTAAGCCGGAGGAACAGGATATGGCGTCCTTCGCGCTTTGTGATATGATAAGAAAAAGTACCCCACCAGGGTGGGTCTACTGATTTCCATTCATACACATTACGAGGACCCAATACAAAGAAGACCTAAAATCTAATATAGTTGAGGGGTTTTATTTTGCTGATCCACAAACTTAGTTTATCGTTAAATAAACTCATTAAGAACTTATTTAATAATAGACTTGAATATGATCATAATCTGATTATGAAAATCCTAAATTAAATACTTAGATAATGAACATAATTGATTTAATTAAAAAATATTTCATTGTAATAAAATAAATACAAAAAAAAAAAGAGTTTTTAAATATTTAGGTAGGAGTGAAATCCAAAGATCCTCGTATATATATATATTATATATATATATATATATATATAAAATAAAATATATTACTATTATCATTTACTTAATTTATTACACATTCTAACAATTACATGTAATAACTAGAATTAATATTTTTATAAAATATTAATTTGAGATTTGAAGAATAGATCTCATTATAATTAAGATAATCTTTAATCTTATAAAAGATAATATTTTTGAAATAATTAAATAAATACAATGCAAAAATAATATTCTCCAAGACAAATTTCAATGTAAATCGGATTTACATAACGATGTTTTAGATTTTCTATAGCCCGATTTTATTTATTGAATTAACAATGGTGCTCCGAATTCGCGCTCTTCGTTTCTCTACTGCTGCTTCGCTCAGAGTCAGACCCACACTCTCTTCGCTATTCGTCTCCACAACCGATTCCAAGCCTCACGAGATCGCTGCCAGGCTCGACCTCTCCAATGTCTCGCCGGAGCTCCGATGCTTCCTCCGAGCCGACTTCAGGTCATGTGACGTCACCCCCTTCTTGGGCGTCACGAAATAAATATTTCATTCCCAATGGCGTAAAGCACACTGTTGAGACTTACAACACCTTCTTGGGCGTAAGTTGTTCGATGAAATGGACTGGCTCGCCACCAGACTCGATGACATATGTAACCGTTATTAATGGTTTGCGTATGGACAATTGTCCCAGTGAGGCTTTAGAGCTTTTTCAAACCTTGGAACATCATAGGATCAAACTCAATATCGACGTTGTAAACAGCATCATGAACGGATTAAGCGACACGGGAAGATCGAAGCAGCATGGGAACTTTTCTCAGGGCTGCACAAACGGGGTTTGCTGGCTGATTCTATTACGTATAGTACGACGATCCAAGGGCTCTGCAAAGAGGACAAGTTAGAAGAGGCAAATGAATTGTTTCTCAAGATGAAGCACAGCGGTTGTACCCGAACGATTACGACTTATAGTATATCGATGCGCAGTTTATTCAGAAATAACGAGTTGCCAAAGGTGGAGGAGCTTCTTCACGAGATGGCCGCGAAAGGGTTGCAACCAGATAAGTGCACAATCTTAATTATCATTAAATTGATCTTGAAGGATGATAAATATCACGACTCTATGTTCGCTTCCGACATATTGCAATCAAACCACATTGTTCCAGGGTAAGGATTTAGCTTCTCCTACTTGTAAATCCCGGCGTGTCTCATTGTTGCTAAGGGCTGATTTAATTATGTATTCTTTTAAGTTGTCTTGTAAAAGGTCTATAAGTAGTTTTTTTTTTTTTTTTATACCAAAAATTGAGTATCCTCGGGTAACAAAATAAGTTAAAACACGATTGGAACAATACAAGCCGGTCGGAAAATTGTCTCGATTACTATTTCAAGCTAGATTTAAACGCAACAAAAACTCCACGAGTGGAGAGTACGAACACCTGATGATTTCTTCGATTTGCTCGACGCCAACTGTGACTCCGGCTCTTTCTTAACATGCTCTTGCTTCTCTGACAAGATCAACTCAATGTGGCAAGGAGATGATGTGTAAGGGTTGATTCTTCCGTGAGCATGGTAGGTCCTGCGCCTTTGCTTCCGCGCTTGGCTGACCTGAATGTGCAAGGTGAAGAGAGAATCCACATCCAAACCCTTCGCCTCAGCGTTACTCTCAGCATTCTTGAGGAGAACGAGAATGAATTCCGCAGACTTGACGGGCCAACGACCTTGGCCATTGGAGTGCCTGTTCTTTGTCTGTGCAGTACGCCCAACACCACGGCAAAAACATAACGTTAACTTTAGTTTAGTGAAGAAACTTAAAGTTATATATATTATATATATATATATTATATATATATATATATAAAAGAAAAAAATCTAAGTCTTTGTACTAAAAATCAAACATTGATACATGTCTTCTACGATGTGAATATGAAGTATTTATAATACAACAATAATCTCTTTATTTTTCAATATAGGTAAATAATTTTTTCTTTCTATAGATCATATATTTATTTATTGGATAATTGATTTAGAAAAGAAAAAAAAAACTTTTTTATTTTTATTATTAAAATAGTTTCTATTTCATTATACCTTTTACATTAAAATAATTTTATTCTAATTTTTAGTTATAAAGCTGGATCCGCCACTCGAGTTGTGGTTATATGTCTCGTATGAGTGTTGGATTCGATGTGGATGTACACAATCTCACATAATCTTGTTCTATATAGGCGACAAACTTACTAATTTTTAATTATATGACAGCAAATGTCGATTAGTTTTACGTTACTAATACTATATAGTATTACTAACGAAACTATATATTATATAATATATAACTAACAATATAATATACTAAACTAACGAAACTGTGTAAGAATATAAAACTAATACTAAGAGTATACTATATGCTAAGTGCTAACAATATATTATACCAATAATTATACTAACAGTAATATATTATAACAATAATATACCTAAGTAACAATATAACAGTAATATAATATAATTCGGCATAACAATATACCTAACTATACTAACAGTATTATGTTATACTAACAATATATTTTAAGTGTGTATATTAATTTTTTATTAATGATTTGTTTAAATATAGCCGTTTTTTATTATTTATTATACAATGAAAATAATATATTTTTTTATTTCGGTTACTAAATAGCCGTTATTTTGCAGAACATGCACCAAAATATATTAATTTGGTACTTATACCAACCAATTCTATTAATTGGTCAATTACATAAATGTTAAGGTACTTTTCAAATAAATATATATTGAATCTCTTGCAGCCATTAGATATAATAATCCAATGGTCCACGTTTTATAAAAAAAATGTAGAAGCCTGTGGTCCCGCAGCCACCTCAGGCTGCGGGCGGGCTGACCCAGACGGGCCTCGGGGCGGGCAAGCTAGAGCTGCACATGGCGACGTCGCGATGAGTCGCGACTAAATCGTGAAAATCGCCAAACTCGACGCCGCGATGCTCCGGTGGCGCGCTCCCATTAGATGAGACCGATTCTCTCGCACTATTACTCCGCGTTGCGATGAGTCGCGATTCCCGCCAGTTAGTCGCGATTAATCGCGACCAAGAAAAAAGATCGCGACGCGCCACGACGCACGTTCACGATTTATTTGTGCAGCTCTGGGGCAGGCCCGAGTGGCCTCGGGCATTGCGAGCTGACGGGCCTGCGGGTGGCAGGCCCGCAGTGGGCCCGCCCTGTATGTCAAGATACACTATAACTTGATAAAATGATATTTTTGTACATCTGGTTCATCGTCGTTTATAACACAATTTTGAAGCTTCTCTTATATGAAGTGTCGTTTTCTAAAAGACACATAGTAAAAACCCAAAAAAACTTGTTGGTAGCAAGAGACTGAGACTGAGACTGAGGGTCCTTTTGTTTACATTAAGATTAAGACGTCTGAATCTGAATGCACATCTGAATAATAATATGTGACATCTGAATCTGAATGACACATAATTAAGTGTGTTTGTTTTTTAAGATCTGAATGGAGATCTGAATACATTTTTTTTGTAAAAATTAAATTTTACTATACACCTTTATATATACGGTTATTTTTAATACAATTAATTTAAATTTAAATTTAAAATAATTTATTAATAATATCCAATTATTTTATTTTTCATAAAAATTCCATTGAAAATATTTTAGGATAACATATAAATATAATAAATTTTTAAAAATTTATTTGAAAACTTGTACACTATAAAAAATCATATCATCTATTAAATTATTTATGGTAATTGATTATATGTAAATTTATTATAATGATTATTTAATTTATTATGTTAATAAATTTAGAAATATGTAAATTTAAACGCAAATATATATATATACATATCCATTAAAAAAATGTAATATATAAACTAATTTATATATTATAACTTTTAATTACGAATTCTTAATAATTTTCTTATTTAATATATTTTTTAAACGTAAAATATTTTTATTATATTAATAAATTTGGAAACATGTAAATTTAAACGTAAATACATATATATCCATTAAAAAAACATAAATATATGTATAAGCTAATTGATATATTAGATAACTTTTAATTACAAATTCCTAATTAGTTTTTATTTTAATAATTTTTAATATATTTTATATATATTTTCGAAACTTTTTTTTTTAAAAGCGTCAAAACTATATCTTCCCACCTATCATTGGATTCATCTCGTCGTAAGCTTTCCAACGGTATATCATATGAGTCAATTCGATGCTGATGTGTTTACTAAAGCGCTTCCCGGTCCTCGCTTTTCTCATCTGTGTACCAAGCTCCGCCTGGCTTCCTTACCATCCTAATCTCTTCAGCCATGCTCAGCTTGTGGGGGGGATATTAGGGATATGTATAAGCTCTCTGAATTATAGATTGAGAGCTGACGTCAAAGATTGTTAGAAAGTGTAACTAACTTTCCCGCTCTTTCTCTTTCTCGTGTATATATATACTTGATGTAACTAGATTCATTGTATTGAGACATTATTGAATCCATCATTGTTGAAGCTCTCAAGCTTTCTCATATTCGGTTAAGATATTTGTTTACTATTTGTGTTTTCTTGCTTTTGAACTTAGGTTATTCAACTATTTTTTAATGACATTTTAATTTTAACTTTATGTAATGATATTCTTATCCAAACTTACGATTGAGTATGACATATCATGATGAGGTTAAAAGGATTCATAATGTGTTTATCTAAAAGTTTTTCTTTTCTTTTCATGATATACGCAAATTTCATTTACTAATAAGAATGGATTTCATTGCCAATATAATATGAAATATCGTTATTTTTATTGGCAAATGTAGAATTTGTATTTTTAATACAAAAAAGTAATTATAAATGAGATGACCTAAAATAATTTTGTTGTGTTTACATTAGCCTATAAATGTAGATTTATCATCTATGTATCGATTAACTGATAAGACTTTGGATTTTTTTTTTATTGTGTTTGTATTATAATAATATATTTATATAAATATATAAAAAGGAGGAGCTATAAATGCATGGTATATCTAGACACAGTATTGAGATTTTTTTTGTATCTTCTGTAAAACATATCTGCTTTATCTTAATAACTATCTCAATTAAAAGAAGAAAAAAAAAAAGACCATTGCAATAAACTATTGTTAATATAAAATTTAATAATTAGTATTTGGAATGGAAACCATACCATGGTGCAATTTATAGACAAAGTATTGAGATTTTCAATATTTTTTATCTCTTTAAATGACATTGTTTTATCATAATAAACTTCCCAAATTAACCCCGTATAAACAAAAAGGTTTTATAATTTTTGTTATTATTAATGCAGGGTTTAACACATATTCTCTAATATAAACGGCAATAACATTAATTAAAAATTCAAGTTTTTTTACTATGTTGGACTTTTATTAAAGAGAGGCGAAGAAAATTAACAGTTTTACTAACAAAAAAAATTCATGACTTATTATTTAATTGTTGTTACTATTAATGTAGGTTTTTATCATGTTTATAATTAATTATAAAAGCGAGAATGATATTAACAAAAAATTAAAGTTATATATATTCGACGTGAATGTTGGTCTCTTTATTAAAATATAATTTTTTAATTTAATTGAAAAAATGATAGTATTTTTCATCTAAATTCTTTAAAATGTGGCCGTCCACTAGTCTATATATATATAAAAGGAAAATTTACCAACAATAAATTGACCATCTAAAAAGCTTGGAAATAGAGTATCCTATTTTCTTAGAATTTCACCATTTTATAATCTTTTTTAATACTACTTTCATTTATAAAATGACACACAAAAAATACATTTAGTACACATTATTATACCTAATGACGTTAGAACTAAGAACCTCTTAATTATCTTTCTTCCCATTTCTCACCATTCCTCTGACCATTCGAATTACCATTCTCCCGATTCTCTCTCTTCCATGGCAGACGAGCTCCTTTCTTCTTTCACAGCTCGCTGATCAAATCATCTCCCACTAATTTTGCGGGTCGCAACTCTTAGCCTACTTTCTGAGGTATTTTCGTCCTGTTTCAATTTTAAGCTCAGAGATGAGATTGCCATGCTTTTTATTATGTGGTGCAGATCTTATGTTTTTGTAAGGGGAGGACGAATCGTTGTCGAAGCCGCAAGTCGAAGACTCAAAGCCTCAACTCTTTTGTTTATCCTTTTCCTGGTGTTTACTTTCAAGGTAAACATTCTTTGTTATTGATGTATTTTCAAGCATCAAAGCCTTAAACCTTTTTATCATCCTTTTCCGTGAGGTATGTTTCACTTATTTACAATTTCAAAGTAACATTTCTTTGTTATTGATGGATTTCAATCTGTTGCTGATTGTGTTATTGATATTAATGCCGAGTTTAACATAATTGTTTATGTTGAGCAATTTCTAGCTTTTTTTTTGTTTTGAATTGATTTTGGAAGACAAATAATTTAAAGGTTATTGGGTTGTAATGACTAGCTTACTTACAATTGCCTCGGGGTGAATTCAGTCAACTTAATCGATTTATTTATCAACGAATAACTTGATTATATTTACGTTTAAGTTTCGTGTACCAGCTTTTAGGAAGGTTTCAGGTGAAGGATCTCCCAGAGGGCGTCATCGAAAACTTTCATTTGTACAAACTCCGTAGCTTAAGGTAGCTTTCTCGCCTTGCATTCGTATTTGGTTGTGACGAGTGAGTGATTAGGATTTGAACCGAATTGGACCCTTAAGTTCACAGTTTTTATCATTCCAGTTGTTTTGGTTCGCCTCATGTGTTAGGGTCTTGCAGTCACTTAGAAATATTTGAGAGTGAAATGTGGGATTGATGGTTCTCTTCGAGTAATTTATTGTTTCTGAGTATGTATCTCTCACTTGCAATGATTTTAGTTGAACTCCTACACTCTCCTATGTTGATGTATTTTACAAATCTATATAGAAAAGAAAATTCTTTTACGGATGATGTAGCAAAATAGAGAAGCAAGACGACAAGTATTTTTCTTGAATTTAGACTTAAGTTAAATGTTTAGATAATTTCACTGATCGCAAGAGTTTTTCATTCGCAAATGGATTCGGTGCTAAGGTATTTATCAGGAGAAAATTACATTAATATTTCAGATTTAATAAAAAAACTGAAATGCTTCGAATTCATTTGCACAATTTATGACTTTATTTACGTGCTTAGCCTTTATAATAAGATGTGGATTGGTTATATCAATAGCCTTTATTTATAAGTCGTTTAGTTGTCACTCTTCCGTTTATTTCGTTCCCTAAATTAATATTAGGTTTTGTATACATTTATATCACTACTTAAAAGTCCTTCAGATTCATCTTCTTCTTAACCCCGTCAATTTCTCTTTTTCTTCGGATTATCTCTCTTCGGAATCTCAGGCGACTCTTCACTCTCTGATTCCTCGACTCCTCTCCCAGGATGATGCGAACTTGAACAGTGTCCGTCTCCATCGGCTCGGCGAGCCGACATCCCCACTGAAGTCACCTTCACTTATCGGGGGAGATTATTTGTTGTTATTTTTTCTACTGCTTTGTGGTTGGATGAACTTCCGAACACGGCTGGCCTTCTCCCTCTCATCCCTATCCAATAATGTAACACATATCTCTCATGGAAACATTGGACCGAGTGAGCTCTCGAAGCACATATACCATGGCAAGGACATGCGATCTCGGTGTCTCTACCGCAGCCAACGGCTACTTGCGGTATGTCACGACGTATATATAATACTGTTTGGTGTTCGTATTTCAGGGCAAGTACTTTTTTCATTATTTGACAAGATGAAGAATTTTGTAAATATTTTGGGCACTTGCGTTGCAGTTTGGTCGTGTTTAAGATTAAATTTAATGTTCTATTGTAACAGGAGTTGTATCACAAGTTGTAAGCCTTTGACTGATTTGCAAGGATGGTATATCACAACTACTGAGAATCAAATATTGTTTTTTTTTTTTTATCATCAGAATAATACATTAATATTTCATTTATAAAACGTACACATGCCTATCCTAAACGAATAGATGAAAATAGGAATGGTATTGGTAGATATTTGAGGTTAATAAAAATAAAAATGATAGAAATGGTAGATAGATCTGAAAATTCGTTCATGAAAATAGAAATTGTAGATAGATCTCAAGGTGTCAATAAGAAGATTAATTAAAATAGATACATCTATTCTAATATTTTACGTAGAATTCTTTTTTTCTGAAGTTAATGAAAATAGATCTCAAGGTGTTGATAAAAATATTAATTCGGAGTTCGGATAGCAACGAAGTTATAGTATTGGTCGGTGGGGATTACATCAAGACGTACAACTGTTACGTTAACACTAGAGATTAAAAACTCGGGTCATTCTTTCATGTAATATTTTTTTTAAAATTTAGGCATAAAAAATTAACATAATGTAAAAATCCTCCAGAGAAAAATTTTCATTAGGCACTAATTTTTCTTTTTCTTCAATCAATTAATTTTATATTAGAATACCTATCATTTTTTTTTTTGATTTTTGGGGTAAAGTTAACTGCCTCAAATATCGAGTAGGTTAGTATTTTTTTTTTTTTTTAATTGTGCTTCGTTAAATAAATTTTTAATATGTAATTTCTCTTATAAAGGCGTTAACTTTTTTTTAAGAACTATGGAGAATCAAAATAATGTTATGAAGATAATAATTAAGAGATATTATTTCTCACTTTTGGTAAGCAGTGAGCAACAGCTCTTCGATGTATGTTCTTCAAGTTTAGTGGATTGTCTGATTAATCAATCTTATCGGTATTTGGTAGGGGTGTAACCGGAGCGGATATCTGGTTTTTCGGAACTATCCGAATCCGGATCCGAAAAACCGGATATCCGAAAATAGGTATCCGGATCCGGATCCGAAAAACCGGATATCCGGATTTCCGGATATCCGAAAATCCGGATATCTGTTTTCAAAACCCGGATCCGAATCCGGTTTTAAAATCGGATCCGGATAATATCCGAATATCCGCATCCGGTTTTTATTTATTAAAAAAAAAGTTGATTTTAACGATTAAAAAACCCGTACAAGTCTCATATTTTCCCGTTGTCCAAAAAACCGAACAAATCTAATACATATTATCACATAATACATATAAAATTAAAAATGCATTCAAATCCCCGTCTTCATTCCGCACCATCTTTTCTTCATTCCCGTGCATCATCAAGCGTCAACATCATCATCAACTCCAAGAGATATGACAATTAAAAAAAAAGCATCACAAATAAATAAGTACTCCTGAGTCCTAACATAAAAATAAAATAAAATAAAATAATTAAAATATTAAAATAAACCGGGTTTTAAACCGGATCTGGATATCCGGATCTTTAAATACCAAAACCCTTATCCGAATCCGATTTTAAATCCGGATCCGGATATTCGTATCCGGATTTTGGATTCGGATTCGGATTTTAAAATCGGATGCGGGTGCGGATGCGGATGCGGATTTAAAACCGGATTCCGGGTTTTAATTACAGCCCTAGTATTTGGTAGCTCAACATCATAAATAGAAAATGCCAAAACATGCTCAGTATATTTGTTTAAAAAATAGAGAATTCAATGTATTCTTGAGATTGTGTAGTAATATTTTAAAAATATTATTCCAGATTTAGCTTAAAGCTACTAGATCTATAGGTTAACGTAAACACTCCCCATAAAATATAGTTATATTCTCTATTTTGTGTAAGCAGTACTGCATATACGTTGTGAATGTCCTATCTCTATTCTTAATGTATTGCCTAATTAATCAATTATATTCATATGGCTTAAGTAATTTTTTTGTTAAAACACTAAGAACCCAAAAAAAATTAAACTATTATCAATGATTAAATTTCACCACTGTTTATAAAAAAAATAAACCTAAAGAAAATACACAAAAATTAATGCATACAATATTTTGTTTATCTAATATTTTGTTTATCTATTCTCTTAAAAGTTTTAAATATATACGTGATCATAGTTAATAAAAAAAGTACTAAAATAAAGCAAGTTGTAAAGTTAATTGATGAAAAAAGTCTTTCGTTTATAACTCACATTCGAAATTAAAGATTATTAGATTTTATCATCAAATATTAAACGATATATATTATCGTTACCGCGCGAAGCGCGGTGCCCTTCCACTAGTTTATAATTATATGACAACTAAATGACTATTAGTTTTACAGGAAGAATGACTCTTGATACAATAAAACTTTAATAAAATAATATTTTTAATATTTTGTAGGTCTGGTTCATCGTCGTTTATCATACATAATTTTGAAGCTTCTCATATATTAAGTGTCGTTCTCTCAAAGCTTCTCTTACTTTTGATGTCGTTTCCTCCAAGAGGAGAATCGGGTTTTCTCTTTCATAGCTCAATCCTCCGAACTCGATCACTGACAATGGTTTCGTCTCCATTCAAGTAAACTCTCTTCGATCTTCAATGGTTTTCAGAGCTCGAGCTCCTCGATTCTGTCCTGTTGCTCCGTCTTCAACTTCGCAAGCTTCTCTGACACCCAAACTCTCTTCGCTGTTCCTGTCGGAAGCTTCACCAGCAGTCACTTCTTGTGGAGCCAGAGCCCACTCCGATGTCTCCCCGGAGCTCCGGCGCTTTCTTGCAGCTGACTTCAAGTCGTGTGACGTCACTCCCTCTCAGGCTCTTCGCTTTCTCGACGACATGCTTCGCCTCAAACCACCCCCTTCACTGCCCGCCTTCAACTGTCTGATTATCTCCCTCGCTCGGAAGAAGCATTTCTCGGAAGGTGTTTCGCTCTTCTCTCGGATGATCTCCCATGGAATTTCCCCCGACTTTCTCACTCTAAATGTTCTCATGAATTGCCTCTGCAGTGTGAATCGCGTCTCTGATGCTCTCGTGGCCACGGGATTCTCGCTCAGGCACGGCTTCATGCCCAATACTGTGACTTATACGTGTTTGATCAAAGGTCTGTGTATGGAAGACAGGATTGTTGAGGCCCACAGGCTGATCAAGGTTATGTTCAAGATGGGTTGTGAGCCTGATGATATCACTTTTGGGACAATGATCAAAGGATTGTGTAGAACGGGAAACACTGACGTTGCGGTCAAGCTGCTCGAAGAAATGTCAAGCAGAAGTGATGAGATTGGCCTTATTGTCTTGAAGCCCAACGCTGTTATCTACGGCGCGGTGATCGACGGGCTCTGCAAAGAAGGAAGGGTCAAGGAAGCAGAAGAGATTTTCGCGAAGATGAAAGCTGTTGGGATTTCGCCGGATGTTATAACTTATACTTCCTTGATTCATGGATTGTGCTTCGCGGATAAATGGGACTGTGCCAAGCGCTTGTTTGCTGAGATGATCGATCAAGGCGTGAGGCCTAATCTGAGGACTATGACTGTGTGGATTGAGGCACTCTCGAAGAAGGGTTTGTTGGAAGAAGCACATAGAACGCTTGAGATGTTGATCAAGAGTGGTGTAAAGCCTAGTCATTTTTCGTACAACAGTTTGCTAGTCGGTCTGAGCCAGGCTGGCAAGCTTGACGATGCTCGGAAGCTGTTTCATTCCATGCCTGCTAATGGCTGCGCGCATACTTCTTGTAGCTACAACGTGCTGATCCACGCAAATTTCAAGAAGAAAAAAGTCGATGAAGCATTGGAGCTCTTTCGGGAGATGATTACCAATGGCGTGAAGCCCGCTGTTGATACCTACACCACCTTGTTGGGCGGTCTGTTTCGTTTAGGCAGAGCTTTGCAAGCGCGTAAGTTGTTTGAGGAAATGGCGGTTATTGGCTTGACACCAGACTCGATGACGTATGTAACCGTTATCAATGGTTTGTGTTTCAACAACTGTCCCACCGATGCTTTAGAGCTTTTTCAGGCCCTGGAAGATCGCAAGTTTAAATTTAATATCGAAATTGTAAACAGCCTTATGAACGGATTGAGCAAAACGGGAAGATTTGAAGCAGCCTGGGGGCTGTTTGAGGGGCTGAAAAGAAGGGGCTTGGTTGCTAATTCTATAACGTATACTACGATGATCCAAGGGCTCTGCAAAGAAAGGATGTTAGAACAGGCCTATGTTTTGTTTCGTAAGATGGAAAGCAAGGGCTGTCTCCCAACCACTATGACGTATAATATACTGATGCGCAGTTTCTACAGAAACAACGAGGCGCCAAAAGTGGTGGAGCTTCTTCACGAGATGGCGGAGAGAGGACTAGAACCAGATGAGTGCACATTCGGAATCGTTGTTGAATTGGTCACGAGCGATGACAAATATCGCGAGTCTGTCAGTTCACTTCCGACTTTCTCTAAAGTTTCGGCTAGTACTCGTCATGTAGGGTGATCAAAAGTAACTACGATTAAGTGAGATGCAGATATACGATATTTTTGCTTTTTTGTAGCGTGTTTATTTTTAAAGTAAGTGATTGCCTATGGAACGCCGGGGGCTGATGCGTGGATTCTGCAGTAATGAAGAATTCTTAAAAGTGGCGGAGCTTCGTCTTGATATGTTTAGAGAGAATTGTGGCCAAATGAGCGCCTACTTCGTGTCATCGTTTACGTGGTTTAGAAGGACGAGAAGTATCGTGAGTGCTTGAGTTAGCTTTCGATTTTTCGTATTCAAGGCCACCGTTGAAGCTGACACTCTTGTGAATACTTGTTACTTTACTAATATTTGAAATCTAACGTTTGCTTCTCAAGAGTTATCTTTTTATATTCTGTGAGTATTTATATATTAAACTTAAGAGTTAATTGTTATAATCTGTAATAATCAACACTGAATACTCTATGCATTCGATTTTTATTGCGTTAGACCCTCTTCTTGTCGTCGGAGTTGTGATCAGCAGGGATCAGCTGTGATCTCTGTATCGAGTATAATTGATGCTGTGAACTTTCACTTAAGTTTTTACTTCGTTTTTTTCTTGGTGAAATTCGGAGACAAGAAATTAACTCAAAATGCAGTGTGTATCTCTGCCGAAAACATCGCTTTAAAAACTAGTCTAGATTTGATCATGCTATGCTTATTGGATGTAAATTTGAGTTGTGCAGCATGTATTATATCAAACTTATTTATTTTATTAATTTTCATGTTATGATTATATATTTTTAGAGTCTTTAAATTTAATTTAAGTGATTTTAATATATAAAATATTAATTTAAATGATGGGCCCTTAAATTTGATTTTTGGAGGCTCTAAAATTTAAGATTAATTTTTTTTATTAAAGGCAGGCGCATACTCCGCCTTATATGTAGCGTTAACGGCTGCAAAAAGAATCATAATTATTTAAGTGCAAGTTATCGAAATCAAGAATAAGATTATAAACAATGGGAGTTAACCAAAACATAACGGTCGAGCTAAAATAGATTGAGGATATGCTAAAAAAGATGTTGGAGATATAGAATTTGATCCCTAAACTCGTCCACTCTCACTGCATGTCTACATTCATCATCTCAACATTCCTTTAAACCCTAAACTCGACAATACTCAGAATTGCATGTACTATATGTAAATTCTAACGTCGTTAAAAGTTCAAACATTATTAGAAAACATCGAAAGTTTTAAGAATACACATTTACCTCCATTCAAGATGCTTTTTTTTTTTGGGTAAATGAATCAAATACCCATTTGTAACTAAAGGTTTCAAAAAAATGCCCATATCTATTTTTAGTAATTAAAACCACTAATTAATTGATTTGTGGACAATTATACCCTTCTTATTTTAATTATGAAGATAATTGATTAATTAATAATTTCCACCATTTAATTTATTCAACTAATTTTAATAGGCAAAATATTACTTATTTATAATTAATATTCCTTAATTGTAGCATAATAGAATTATTCAATTAATTCATAAAAGATCCATTAACCGTATGTAAATTGACCTTCCTATTAAATAGGAATATTCGAATAATCAATTAAGGCTATTTTTTTATAGCCATCTTTGATTGTAGCTAATTTGAACTCGTTTCTCGTGACCTTAACTAATTAACAATTATTAAATTAAATGTTAAAGCTAGAAATTGATAGTTATGTATCCTCCTAATTACGGATACGTATATATAGTTACGAAACTGTAATTATGAAAAAAAAAATCATAATTGTGTAATTCTAATTACAAAACCAAAATTATGTAACTGTAGTTATCGATACGTATATGTAGTTAGAGAACTTTTATTACGAAAAAATTATAATTATGTAACTGTAATTACAAAACTAAAATTATGTAACTAAGTAACGTATACGTATTTATAGTTACGAAACTGTAACTACAAAAAACTTGTAATTACGTAACTATAATTACAAAATTAAAATTACGTTATTATAGTTACGAATACTGATATAGTTACAAATACGTACATATAAGAATCAAATGGTAACTATCTTTACAAAGGCTCCATACTGTCGAAGTATATGTTGAAGTAGATGTCGAAGAGGTACCATAGGCCGAACAACGATCCGAACTCAAGCGTCTTCCTCATTCCTCCGCCCTTCACATCTTTACCGGCGCTCACGGCAATCCACAGCCTGGGCTTAAAAGAAAACGACGACAACGATGATAGAGACCAGGATCGGCGCGGCATGGCGACATTGCCGAGATTGCACGGCGACGAAAGGGAGGCGGCGGAGAAGCGAACGGCGAGAGAATGAACGGCCTCCCTAGCAGTGAACGCAATCGAAGAAGGAGCGCCAAGATTACATAGAGTATGTACGTCTGTGTGTGTGCGAGAGAAAGAGAGAGAGATAGAATGTATGTACGTGTGTGTGTATATATATATATATGTATAGAAATGAGGATTTTGAAAATGGGATTAATTGAGGGATAAATTAAATGAAATAAAACCACGATTATAGGAAAAATAATTTTGAAATTAAAATATATAATTGGATAAATGAAACAAATGCCCATTTGTAACACAACGTTTCAAAAAAATGCCCATTTCTATTTTTAGCAAAAAATATCACCAATTAAATAAAATATAGACTAATATACCCTATGTATTTTGACGTGTTTTATTTATGGGGAAGTTAGATTCTTTTAACATTAAATAAATATTCAGTTAATTGGTCGATGGAAGTTTAAATTCAAAAACTGATTATCTCCTTAAAAGTAGCAAATGAGATAACTGAATCATATTTATCCTACCTTAATTATTTTTGGAATAAAAATCCCTATAAATCATACTTTTAACAACTGAAATTCAAAATTTCAAAATAAATTCGAAAATAATTGGTATATTTGTCCGCCATTTTATTTTGGGACTGATACATATTTGCAAAAGAATTTTTTCAGAAAACCATTTTTTCAGAAGCAATCGTTCGATTGATTTGTGAATATGTTTACGTATATCATTTTCAATATTCACCTTTATATTTATATACCAAATCAAAACTATAATTTAATATACAGACGATTCTGTAAATACATATAAAAGTCTTGTGATTACATATATCTTTAAAGTTTAAACTGTACATCAAAATAACGAATTATCTGTAAATTAAATTACAAAACTTAAACTCGAATATGTAATTCCATTTATTTCTTCAACACGTAACACATACAAATATTAATTTGAAACTGTAAATTAAATAACGAATCTTGTATATGTATATACGAAATTTTTTTACGGGAACCGTTGGTAAATTAATATATGAATCATGTATATATATATCTATATATAATAACCAATTTCAAACTGTAAATTAATATACGAATCTTGCATATGTATATACGAATATTTTGTACAGTAACCGTTGGTAAATTAATATACGAATCATGTATATATATATATAAACCAATTTTAAACTGTAAATATATATACAAAAACTGTAAATACTGTAAATATATAAAAATTGTAAATATATATACAAAAATTGTAAAAAAATGAAAATATATAAACCAATTTCAAAATCGTAAATATATGTACAAAAACTGTAAAAAAATTTACAGTTACGAGCGAGAGTTTGACGTGGGAGATAGCGTCGCGAATCGCAGTCGTCACCTCCTTGCCGCACTTCACTCCGATCTCGACGTGGCTGGCCGAGTCGCCGATGACTATGAAGACCTTGGAGGTAATTTTGTGACCGGGACCCATTTATCCTCCTCCTCGCGACAGCCAGCACAGCGGCGACGACCTCCGCTGCTACGGTCGTCGAAGCCATGCCTGATGCCGCCACGGTCTCCGCCCGAATCCGGCGATGGCGGTCAATCCGACGAGGATATCGTCACCACGATCTTCGCGGTGAAAAAATATGCTACTGAGGCGCGGCGCGACATGGATTGCGACGACAAGCAATGAGGGGACGGGACGACGAGTGCAGAGGATAACAAGATATTGAAGACGATGGAGAGTCGATGGAGAAGACGTGAGGGGACGGCATCAACAGCGAGCGGAGAGGTTGACGGCGGCAAAAAATTGAAGCAGATGAATGTCAATGGCGGGTGAGAGAAACGAAGGAAAAAGTTGAGGTGGTTGAGGAAATGAATGTGTTTGAATTTTAATTAATTATAGAATATTTTTAAATTAAATATGATAATTAATAGCTGAGTCAAACGTAATAATTGCTATTTAAAATTTTTCGATTTAAAAAATAATAAATAAATAAAACGAAAATTAGAAGCTGTAATTAGGGATAAAATGGTCCAAAATAATTCATTAATGGGTATAAAATAATTTTCTAAAACTATGGGCATTTTTCATAAACATTGAGTGTTTTTTGGGCAGTTTGTGAGTTTTCTATATATAATTAATAATAATTAAACGAAAATTAATATTAATAACTAACATGAAGGGTAATATGGTCCAAACAAAATTATTAATGGGTATAAATTAGTTTTATGAAACTAAGGGCATTTCTTTACAACTTTAGGTATTTTTTGGGCATTTTGTGAGTTTTTTTTAATTTTTTTTTATGCCGGAGAACATAAGAAGAATTTGATCGTTGCCGAAATATGTTGTCCGGTTTATTGATTGCACGTCTCAAACTCTTTCCTTGTCATAAACGAACGTAAATAGAGTTAGAATGAAAGACAAGAGACTCACGAAAGCATGTAGTGGAATGTAGCGGTTGAATGATCAAAAGAGGGTCGATTTTGGAGAGAAACGAGAGGAAGCCAAGAGGCAGGTGTGAAAAAAAAAAGAAAAAAAAGAGAGAGAACTTGTTAGCCATTCGACTCGCCGAAGGGTAAATTCAGAATTTCGTAAAATGCAATGTAAATAAAAAAGACAAACTCACCATTTTTATTTGTCGGGATATAGAATAATACGAAGAAAATGGATTTAAAAACATTATAAAAGAAATATCAAATTAAACGAGGGTAGACATAGTTACCAATCCTTTAGTTAAAATAGTAATACAACTCATTTTTTGACGACAAGTTGATACACTCATCGTTTCTCTTACAGAGCTCGGTGACGATGAAGGAGCTTCTGAGATCCATGGCGGTTCGGGTGAGTCATCCTCTCTCTCTCTCTCTTCCTTCCATCGATACGCCTCTCCCATGTTTTCTCCTCCTCTTTATCGCGGGTTTTCGCTTTTGGTGCCCGAAGAGGCTCGGCCTCGGAGGAGTCAGGGAGTATTCGGCGGCGATAAGTAAGGAGCTGAAGCTCGCCGGAGTCCGACACGCCATCGCCGTCGCGTCTGCCAAAGGCGGCGTCGGCAAGTCCACCACTGCCGGTAGGAATTCCCCCTCTCAAGTCTCGTCATTTGCCTCTGCCATTCGTGCTGGAATTTGAGGAAATAGCTATAGGTATTGGGTTACACAAAGTCTGTTTACAAATTACACTAGTATTGTGCTGCTACTTAGTTTGTGGGGACTCTGAGGCGAAACTCAATTTTTGGGGCAAGAAACAAAACGGGTATATAAACGATCGGAAGTACTCAAGTTTTTAGATCATTCAAACGTGAATCGTCTAGCGTTTCAAGTGTAAAGTATGAATAAATTTCGGCGGGTTTTGTGTGTTTGTTACGTGTACTCATCCCTCGATCGCTAGCGAGAGCCTGCTCTAAGTACTGTGTTTGATGATACTGTAATTTGATGTCTTACTACGAGTATATACAATGAGCTTTGTAGTGTAAATTACTAAAAGTCATGTTTTGCACTTGGGTTTTTAGCGTGATTCGATCGATATGTCTTAGGAGTTAAAGAACGGATAATCGAAAATTCTTTATAGTCTGATATAATAAAGAACTCTTTTTGTACTAGAAGTTAACTATTGTGTCTGAGCATGATAGTATCTTGTTGTTTACTTATAACCTTAACTGCTAAGGTTTGTGCTACATTTGGTTCTTTAGTTTAGCTTGGTTTACGTTTGGGGTTAATGAATATTTTACACTATTATTGAAGCAATTCCTTCCCATTGTTTCCGTTTTTGCGGCTTTTTCTCGGGGCCAAATGTATTTGAGATGGTTACTGTGATGCGATTCGCTTGTTCAGATATGATCTCGTGAACAGAGCTTGTATAATGCTTGCTTAACTTTCTTATTCTATTGCAATTTGAGTCGTGCGTGATGGGTTTTTGTAGTTAACTTAGCTGTTGCTCTTGCCAACAAGTGTCAAATGAAGGTTGGCTTACTTGACGCTGATATATATGGACCAAATGTTCCCATCATGATGAAGCTCGATAAAAAGCCCGAGGCCACGAAAGGTTATTGTTTATTTCATTTCTCTTCATTCCACCCAACTGTACCTGTTAACTCCTAAAGTAAAACTTTTTCCGGTGTGTGATTCAATGATAATCCATATCATCTACCAACTATTTGCATCATGTTGATCCTTTTTCCATTAAGTTTCAATTTTCCCGATCATTTTCAACTCAATATATCTTGGTAATCAAGTTATATATACTCACATTTTGATCCATTTTGTGCTCTTCAAATGATTAGCAGTTATTTCGTATGTGGTACTTCAGCATAAAAGAACAAATTATTAGCACGGAGTGAACAAGTTTTCTAGGCTTTGCATAATTAATTTCTTGCAAAAAAACGGTAGTTTGTTCTGGAAGACACATTCTATCCTAGTTTTGGTTGTTTTTTTTGGTGTAAGTTTTCAGTTTGTTCATTCATCACATTAGTGCCAGTATGGCAGTTCATGTCCACTTGTTTTATAAGCTCCATTCTAAGTTCCTTCTTTTACAGAGAAGAAAATAATACCAATCGAGAACTATGGCGTAAAGTGCATGTCAATCGGGCTACTCGTGGAGAAGGATGCCCCACTTGTTTGGCGAGGTCCCATGGTAAGGATGCCCCACTTGAAATAGTATGGTTTATACCAGCTCTTGACATTTTCATAGAACTGGGGTTTCTTAACTATTTCAGGTATCGAGTGCACTCGAGAAACTGACACATGGAGTGGAGTGGGGGAGTCTCGATATTCTTGTCGTTGATATGCCACCTGGAACAGGCGATACACAAATAACCTTTTCACAAAGGATGCAACTTTCAGGTGATTGCCTTACTTAAACACAAAGGGAAAAAAAGTCTTAAAAATCATTTTGGCAGCTAACTCAAGGGCAATTCTAGAAGCATAGAGAGAAAAGGATTTGTTTTTTAATTTGTGTTCGGAAAGCTGTGATAGTCAAAATGGAGTTGACCTGCGTCGATTCCCGACCCTATGTCAATGTCACCTCATTAAGAAAGAAATAATATTTATCATATCTATTGGAACTTAAAAAATACTGAGTTATTGCATAGGAAACGAGTTTGCATTTATAGACTCTCAGTGGGAAAAATTGACAGTTTTTTTTTCTTCAACTTTCCCCTTTTTTAGATATTCCTTTATTTTCTCAACGGATTTCATCACGAATAAAAAAATTCGAACCTTGTGTTCAAACACTGCATTTTCTTTTCTTTCCTATTACCTAGTCTACATCACAATCTTAGACAGAAATATTATTTGCTCTATGTTTGTTAAGAAAATAAAATCTTGATTCCTGATGCATCCTGCGCGATTAGGATTAATGCCATTTAGTAAGTAAATTGTCATTTAGGGGAAATAGAATGTAATGTCGTTTAGAGAGTTAATTGTTGTAGAGATTTAATTGAGTTGGGCCGGTCCGGCCCGTTAGATTGTTGTTCTCTTTGTTCTATATAAGAGAGCACATATTAACGGGAAAGGTACCCAATAAACATTCAAGAACTTAATCTCTCTCAAGAGGGGAGATTGGGGTTGTGAGTGTTGGCTAAATTTCCCAATTCCGTCTGCATCATTCTTGGCTTGTAACAATTTCATACATATGATACAATACGATTAATCCAAGTTTCCTGGCATTATTTTATTCTTCTGATCTCAAGATTCCCAACAAAAACAAATAAAAAATCTTCCATATTTTTTAAGTTCCAAAAAAATAGAATGTAGGGAACTTGAGTTAGTGACAAACATGTCTGTTTGGAATGATATCTAATCAAGAGCCAGAATCATTTTGTTACAGAAGCTACATTATTTATATTTTAATTATGTTGCTATTTAAATTGTTTAATTAAGTTTATGTTTAGTTTAATTCATTTGTTTGATAGCTATTGTATTTGCAATGCAATTTCTTAGTCTTAAACTCTCGAAAATTATTAGTGAATATGCAGTTTTGACATACTGTCTTGGTTGTTCCAGTATTGGTTGGCTACAAACTACAAAGTATAAGATATGCTTCACTGCAGGAGCAATTATCATATCGACGCCTCAGGATGTCGCACTTATGGATGCTCGTAGAGGAATAAACATGTTCTCAAAAGTACAAGTGCCGGTATGATTTGCTTCTTCTCTGCTAGTTAAATGCAATGTTTCACCTCTGTAATTGAAACAGAATAGCATGTATTTTTAACAAAATAGTCCACAATTTGGTTGGAGGATGCACGAATCCCCCCTAATCTCGTTTTTTAAGATCAAATCATCTTCAATTGCTTTTTTTTTCCTTCCTGAAATTGATGTTCCTTATCTTTTCAAATATCTTTTCACAATAGTCTTATTGTTTGAAGCTCTTCTGTTAGGGGTATTTATGGCAGAAACTTGTGCTTAAGTTGTTTTTCATAGACAATCCGTTGGGTATTAATGATTATATTCGAAGTTGGGGGTGATTTGAGCAAAATATTGAGATTACTGGGTATTCGCAGAAGAAAAAAAAAAAAAACTCAAGAAATTAATCTGAATATTATCTCCTCCGTATATATATGTTCTTACCCCGGCATAAATTTTAAAGCAAAAGAGCTAAAGAACAGACAACCTTTGATAATTTTACAACTTAAATATCGAAAAAGTGAGTTCTTAAGTGCATCTTTAATTTCTCTGCAGATTTTGGGAGTCATAGAGAACATGAGCTGGTTTCAGTGTCCACATTGCAGTGAACCTTCCTTCATTTTCGGAAAGGGTGGCACTCGGAAAATGGCGGATGAAATGGGCCTGAAGTTTCTTGGTGAGGTATGCGATAGATACGTCACTCACATATCGGCGTAAGAAGAGCAAAATGATAGTTTGAGTCCTTTGGTTGAAGCCGTTTATGTCGTTTTACTTTATTATGTTACTATGGTTTTTTTTGGTCATTTACGTCATTAAAGGGTATTTTGGGCCTTCCACCATATTTTGTTCCTAGTCTAGGGCATCACCTTATAAGTGCCAACACTTAGCCACTGGGAGGTTTATGCTTTGTTTGGATATTTCTCCCTTAGCATCACAGAGAGTTTCTCGACCGTGCTCTCGAAGGAAGGTCTTTTACAAATGGGATTGATTTCTACCGTAGATTCCCGTTGGCCGATTTTTTTTGTTTGGAATTATTCTTGGATCCTATCATTATGTTAAACAGTCAGTGTGTTTAGGTTTCTCATCTGATAAAATTAGTTGCTTTTTTGGTTTTGATTCTTTTTTTTTTTTAAATGGTTTCAGATACCATTGGAACCGAGAATCCGAGAAGGCTGCGACGAAGGCGTCCCCTCAGTGATATCAGCGCCCGATTCTTTAGTTTCAAAATCGTATTCCGATTTGGCCCACAAAGTCATCCAAAGACTTGAGGAAATGTCGAAAGAGCCCTCCTTGCCGGAGATTCATCTCTAATTTCGCTGGAAAAGTATTTCCGTCTCTAATATTATTTGACCATTTTAATTTTTAGGATTTTCATGTTGAAAAAGGAAAAAGGAAATATGAGATGATCTGTTCAAAAGTCTTTTTTGCCCACTAATAATCATTGGTCATTATCATCGTCGAATAAAATGGGTATATTTATATATATATATATATATCTTTGGATTTCACTCCTACTCTCATGGTGACTCGAACTAAGACCTCTAATGTCTTAAGTGATGTACTTGTTACCACTAGACCAATTATATAAATGATAAGCTATAAATGATAAAGTAATCACATAAATAATAGGCTATAAATGATAACCTAATGCCTATTCGAAATTGAAAAGATAGCTAGATATATGTTTTTATTGATATATATATATATATAGTTATATATATATATTTATATATATATATATATATTTATATAGGGAAACTTCAGTTTGTATGCCCGGACAGCATATGTTTTTAGAAAAGTACCCGAATTTGTTAAGTTACAAAACTATGCCCCAAAAGTGTTTATGTAAAGACAAAAAGTGTTTATGTATACATTAATAGTTTTTGGAGCATATTTTAAAGTGTTCAAAAGTGTTTAAAACTGTTTATGTAAAGACAAAAAGTGTGTTGGGGGCATAGTTTTGTAATTTAACAAACTCGGGTACTTTTTTGAAAACACATGCTCTACCGGACATACAAACTGAAGTTTCTCTTTATATATATATATAGTAGCATAAATGTATTATTATTATTATTATAAGTAAACAATAATGCAACAAGAAATGATACACGACTAACTTGCCGAGAATCGATTTACCAATACCATAAGGATGTACCATTGATAGATAGACCGGTACCGAACCATGTAAAATCCCGAGTTTTCATATATTAGGCGCAAACCACCTCTATAATCCCAGTTCACAGGAAAAGTTGCTTAAAATTTAGACATTAATACTTGGATATGAACTAGCTAATAGCAAAATGAGAGAAATGACAAATATAATAAAAGAAATAAAAGAGATTGAGAATAATAGTTAGAAGAAAAACAAAAAGAGAAATAAGATTGACGTTTAGTTTAATTTCGTTACAACTTTAGGAATATATAAATATTTACCTCGTGTTGATGCCGAAAATGGATCAAACACTATAGGGCCCAAAGCTGGATATTGGGCCGGGCCCATCGCCGTTTGTTGACTTTCCTGGGCTAGATGCTTGACTCAGTGTTCTTGAAGGATTTGACGGATCGAACCCTTCGCTTATCGTTGGCCCGGAACCGGGTCCTCTGACCCGTTACCGCAAAGTCCTAAGACTCGGGATATAGGTCGGCGACCGCAGAGAACCGGAACCTCCGTAGGGCAGGTCGACGATCGTTGTTGGAGCAGTCGATGATTGGGTGACCGTGTGGGTGATGATGATGTGATGCCGCGCCCTGTTTAGTGTGGAGAGGCTGCCTACTTACCCACTTCCAGTCAAATGGGATCAAGTCATCTCGTAGTTCAAAGTAGACGTTGATTGAGTCGTTCTTAGGCTGGCCTGGGCGAGCCTGGAGCTGATTGTGGAGGAGCTGTGGATTTCTCCGGCGCTTTCTCTCTTGGGAGTTGCCGATTCCTCCGGTGAGCTAGGGGTCGACGGCGGAGACGAGAGTCGGACGGTGCTCGGATCTTCTTCCGAGGAGTCGGTGATTCCTCCTTTGGGAGTCGGCAATTCCTCCTGCGCTTCCGCTCTAGTTGGTGGGAGTAGGACGGCGCTCGAACCTTCCTCTGGGAGTCGGCGATTCCTCCGGTAGACCGAGGATTCCTTCAGCGTTTCTGCTCTAGCTAGCTCGTCTGGCAGATCGGACTCTCCGCTTACCGTTGGACCGGAACCGGGTCCTCCGACCCGTTACCGCAAAGTGCTAAGACTCGGGATATAGGTCGGCAACCACTGAGAACCGGAGCCTCCGTAGGGTAGGTCGGCGATCAAGCGCTTCTGCTCTTGCTGACGCCTCCACTCAGACTTAGTCGGGTATTCCTGCCGGAATATATATATATATAATAGAGAAAACGGTGTTTATCGCTATATAGAGCGTTTGAATCGGAGTTACCGTTTGAATGAAATTAAGCTCATATTTATAGGAGGGGTCGGGGCCTAGGAGCAATAAAATATTTTTCTTTCAGTCCTCCGCACCGCGGCATTGCGGGGTACGCGCCGCGGCGGCGCGGGTTTTGCACCGCAGCGCCGCGGAATAATCTTACTGCCGGAAGTGCGTCTTGACGTCCCGTCACGTCGTGGGGGCGGCACGCTTCATCACTTAGTTATTATTTTAATGATAGAAATTGTTTCTGCAGTTTTCGGGCTTCTTGTTTTTTTTAGAGAATGGATTTTGGGGGGAGTATTTGGGTCAAAATTGATTTTTGAACAACACCCATAACACTTCGATATGAAATTAATAATCATAAAATAAGAAGAATACCACAAGTGAGAAAGAGATTAGATTGAGAATAAAAATAAAATGGAAAACAAAAAGAGAATTGAGATAGACATTTAGTTCTAATTGATTAATGATTTTGGCTTTAGTTTTTACTTGAATATGGACTAGAAAATTACAAAGTAAGAAGAACATCAAATGTGATAAGAATATATTGTATGTAAATAATTAGATCAAGGAAAAAATAGAATTGTGAGAACATTTAATTTTATGTGATTTAGATTCAAGTATATTTTAGAATTTTCATTGATATGAACTAAAAAAAATACAGAGTAAGAAGAATACTAGATGTGATAAGAGAGGAATTTGAAATATACCTAGATGAAATATTTAAAGAGAATGAAAATAAGTATTTATTGTAAATAAAATAACAATATTAGAGAGTATAAAAACACATAGAGAGAATATAGTAGATATTGTATTCATATATTTTTCATGTTTATTAGAGCCTCTATTTATAAGCTAATCACACATAGATACATGAAGCATAAACAATAGAGTTACATGAACCATAAATAAGACAGTTACATGACTTGTCAAATTGACAATATGCAAATCGTGCCCTAAACATATCACTTGTCATGGGTTCCAAATATTTAATAATGGATGAAGAATCAAATCCAACATAAATTCCCAACCTTCTTTGGGGTTCCATTTTGCTACGTTGAGGGGGAAATATGGGGACATAAACTGCACATCCAAAAACTCTTAGATGAGAGATATTTGGTTCTTGGGTAGTGACGAGCTGCAACGGGGAAAATTTATGATATGCAGTTGGCTTTACTCGTATTAATGATGCAGCATGCAGTATTGCATGTCCCCAAGCAAAATTTGGTAACTTTGTTCTCATAAGTAAAGGCCTGGAAATCAACTTGAGCCTTTTAATAAAAGATTCTGCTAACTCATTTTGGGTATGAATATGAGCAACATGATGTTCGATCGTGATTCCAATTGACATACAGTAATCATCAAACGATCGGGATGTAAATTCCGCTGCATAGTCCAAACAAATTTTCTTTATCGTATGATCGGGAAACTGTGCTCTTAATCGAATTATTTGAGCAAGGAGCCGTGCAAATGCGACATTGCGAGTGGATAACAAACAGGCATGCGACCAACGTGTCGATGGATCAACAAGTACCATAAAGTACTGAAATGGCCCGCTTGACGGTGTAATGGGAGCCACATATATCTCCTTGAATTCGTTCTAAAAATGTTGGACATTCAGTCGCCACTTTCATTAGAGATGGCCTTGTTATCAGTTTTCCTTGAAAACAAGCAACACACGGGAAATCTTTGGACAAAAGAACATTTTTATTCTTTAAATGATTTCCATGTGAATTTTCAATAATTCTTCGCATCATTATGGAACCGGATGACCTAAACGATTATGACATATCATTAAATTTGATGGCTCCATTGGTTTTTGGTTAATCACCATATTGGATTGAGCTGAATTTATAAAAGTATAATATAATCCAGAACTATATGAAGGGAGTTTTTCCACAATTTCTTTCCTCCCTGAGACCATTGACGTGATATTCAAGTATTCAACGTCATTTTCATTCGTTGCTCAATGTGATAACCATTTTGGCGAATATCTTTGAAACTCAATAAGTTTCGCTTTGATCTGGTAGAGAACATTGCATCATTGATAATTAATTGTGTACCATTAGGTAACATTATATTAGCTCTTCCGGAGCCTTCAATGAGATCTGATGTACCAGATATTGTGTTCACTTTAGCTTTAGCTAATATAAGATGAGAAAAATATGTTTTATCTCTCAAAATGGTATGTGTTGTTGCACAATCCGCCAAACAAAGTGATTCCCTGTTGCCTTTCACATAATTAGAGAGACTTTCATCCATTTTTTTCTTCATAAGACAAATAAATAAAATTAGGAACGAAGCACTCCAAATATTTCATTAATAAAAACATCAAAATTACATTAAACATATTTAGGACTCAAACACACTGGAAAATAAATAAAGATAAACACTCAAACATAAGTAAAGTAAATACATTATATTCTGAAGCCATCTTTTCATCACTGATTAATTTATCGAATTCCCCATTGGTATCTTCAAGGAAACCCCCAACATCCAAATGGGTAAGATCCATGAGATCTATTTGTTCAGTGAAGTTTGTCTCAACACCTTTTCCTTTAAGCGAAGCTTGATAAAGCTCAATAAGGTGTTTTGGAGTACGGCAAGTACGACTCCAATGGCCTTTTCCTCCACAACGATGGCAAGTACTATCAGTCTTCTTGAAAGTAGTATTTTCTTTTTGTTTTCCATCATTTGTCCACTTCAGGTGGTGGTGAGTTTTGTTCTTGAAATTCGATCAGTGTTGATTATGATGACCGCGACCACGCCCACGACCACGTCCGCGGAGATGTTGCTGATTAGGCTCACACTCGTTTCCAGTTATAGCATTCGCTTTAGGGAATGGTGTCGACCCAGTTGGGCGAGAGTTGTGATTTTTCATTAAGAGCTCATTATTTTGTTCAGCAACAAGCAGACATGAGATTAGCTCAGAATATTTTGTAAAACCTCGTTCACGATATTGCTGCTGCAGGAGCATATTCGAGGCATGAAATGTGGAAAAGGTCTTTTCCAACATATCATTATCGGTGATGTTTCCCCCGCACAATTTCATTTGAGAAGTAATTTTAAACATTGCGGAGTTATACTCGCATACACTTTTAAAATCTTGCATACATAAGTGTTGCCAATCAAAGCGAGCTTTAGGAAGTATCACCGTTTTTTGGTGGTCGTACTTATCCTTTAAATATTTCCAAAGGATTGCGGGATCCTTAACCGTCAAATATTCAGTTTTTAATCCCTCGTGGAGATGATGACGGAGGAATATCATGGCCTTTGCCTTTTTTTGTTCAAACGATGTATTGTCTTCTTTAATGGTGTCTCCAAGACCCATGGCATTGAGGTAGATTTCGGCATCAAGAATCCAAGCCAAATAATTTTTGCCGGAAATGTCTAAAGCATTGAACTCGAGCTTCATAAGATTTGACATTTCAGAACTATAAACATAAACATAACATGAATTAATTTTAAATTAATATATATACTTTCTTGTTTCCAATAGTACGATTGTGATAATTAAATAATAATATTGAAACTACGTACCATTAACATATATATAACATAATATTGAAACAAATCTGCTGAACAATCTATTCAGTCTCATACCATTATATTAAAAAATAATAATTATTATATAATACCATAATGTATATACCATTAGTGAAACAGTATATTCATATATATTGAATATATATATATATATTTATATAACCATTAGTGAAACAGTATATTCATATATATTGAATATATATATATATATATTTATATATATGATAATATAATGATGTACTATTGCTTATTTGAATTTGCTTCTGTCTACTAGGTTTTTTTTTCATTTATTTATTTATATGTACGATGACTCTTGTTTAATAGATATTGAAATAAACGAGAAGAATAAGATCGGATAAATTTATACATATACATATACATATATATACATATATGTGTGTGTGAATATATGCGTTTCAATATATAAATATGTCTATCAAAATTAATAATTTAACATCTATGCAAACCAACATTAATATGGATCAGTACTTATAAGTATATATTATAATATATATCCATTGCTAATATAGAATCACTTGGTGATTCTTAAGAAAGTTTTCAAAATATATTTTCAGAATTACCATCGTTGCAAGAAAAATAAGTTCTTCGTACCTCAGACAATTATCTCGGTTGATTAGAGCTTCGTGCTGATAACGTGTTATAAATAAAATAACAATATAAGAGAGTATAACTGTATAAGATCACATAGAGAAAATAGAGTAGATATTGTATTCAAATATTTTTCATGTTTACAAGAGCCTCTATTTATAGGCTAATCAGACATAGATACATGAAGCATAAACAATAAAGTTACATGAACCATAAATAAGAAAGTTACATGACTCATAAAGCCAAAGGGTTACATCACAAAAGAGTTACAATGTGTTACACTAAATTGTCATTCAATTTCTTCATAACAGTATTTGATTTATCTGATTACAAGCACAATTTCGTATTTATTGGGATATAAATTATAAACTAGATAACTACAAATTAAGAAGAATATTAAATTTAATAAGCTATGATATTTTGCTATTCTAATTTGCATTCTACTTTCAATTTTCATAAAAATATACCATTATAAATAACAAGTATGTTTCTAAAAAACCAAAATATTATCAATATTCAATCTTGATGGATTTAATATTTCAGAGACTTAATAAAATATTAAAAACATACTTTTTGTTTAATGTAGTGATATTATCGTTCAAGCTTATAATGATTATATAGTAAACTCAGTAGAATTTGAACCCGTGACCTCGTAAATAAATATATAGCGGTAATAGGAGCTCGTTGGTTTAGCAAATTTCCTTAGTTTTATCATATTTATGAATTTTTCCACATCGTTCATCGTCTTCTTCACTGAACTCTCTCTCTCTCTCTCTCTGAATGAATCACGCTATCACAACACTCAGCTTCAAATCCCCAATTCCTCTCCATGGAAGCTTCCCCTGGAATTCATCCTTCTCCCCAAACCCTACCCTGACTTTCCCGCCATATCCCCGTGCCAGCTCCTACACGTGCTCGCACCGCCGCATCGGCGTCGAGCTCTCCGCGCCGCCCTATCGGAGCTCGGATTCCGCCTCCAATGGCCGACCCGCGCCTCCCCGGCTCCGGCGAGCGAAGGACGTCGACGTCGCCACTCTCGGCAATCTCTGCGTCGACATCGTGCTCGGCGTCCCCAAATTGCCTCCGGCGAAGGCCGGCGATCGCAAGGCTTACATGGAGCGCCTCGCCGCGTCTCCTCCGGACAAGGTTTCTTCTTCTTTCTCAACTCTCTTGATACTGCTTTCTCTCTGCTGATTTTTGATTCAGTCACGAGTCTCCATTGATTTGCAAACAATTGGAAGTAAATTAGATCACTTAATTGAATATTAGTTGTAGATTGTATCAAGGAAATCAATGGCGAATTTACGCAGAGGCCCCATCGTAATAGTGACGATGAACTTACGAGGGCCAAAAGATTGGCGATTTTCGCGTATTTATGATCTTTCTGTTGGTTTGCTCTGACAGTTTCTTGATCAATTGAACTGGGTACTGATACTGAGTTTTTTTTCCACTAAGAACTCAGAAATCCCGAAACTGCATGCATTGGTCTTCAATTCCAGGAACGATGCTTAGTAGATTATATCGGGGAAATAAAGGCTGATTCTTATTTTCGTTTTGTGCTCAGAAATATTGGGAAGCTGGTGGAAATTGCAACATGGCAATAGCAGCGGCACGACTGGGCTTAGACTGCGCGACGGTTGGTCATGTGGGTAACGAAATATACGGAAGTTTCCTCATGGAAGTGCTTCGAGATGAAGGAATCAGAATGGTTGGAATGAGCGAAGATACTGATTTTGTTGACGATGGTAGTGCCTCTTACGAGACACTCTTGTGCTGGGTTCTAGTTGATCCGCAGCAAAGGCACGGCTTTTGCAGGTGAATTTTCAATCTTTGTTATGTCTTCTTAGTTTCGAACATTGTTTTTGCATAAATCCTCTAAATTTACATTTTGACGAAGTATGCAGGATACTAGAAAATTATATAAATAAATTGTTACGTTTTGTACATGGCAATTAACTTCGAAATCATTATCAATGACTATTTATGTAAAATGAGCAACAAAAACAAAAGAACATTTTAAGCACTAACGAGGTCATTTTAATCACAATTTCCATCGATTTAATAGGATAGATGGGGAATTTTGTGCCACGATAAAAGTTAAGGGGTAAATGCTCTAAAATTAAGTAAAGCGAGCAAAGTGCACTGATGTCAAGGGGTGTTTGTACCAATTAAACAGTATTTTCCTTAATATGGTTGTTATCTAAGTGTGACCTGTTTGTTTATAGTCGGGCCGATTTCAGTAAGAAGCCTGCTTTCAGTTGGTTGACCAATTTGTCAGAAGAATCCAAAATGGCTATAAAAAGGTCGAAGGTCCTCTTCTGTAACGGCTATGGCTTTGACGAGCTCTCACCTGGTTTGATAGTTTCTGCGATACAATATGCCATTGAAGTAGGAACTGCAATATTTTTTGATCCCGGTCCTCGTGGAAAGAGTCTTTCTTCTGGAACTGCTGAAGAAAAAAGCGCTCTCAATCAGTTATTACAGCTCAGCGATGTTCTTCTTCTGACTTCCGATGAGGTTTGGACCTTAAATTTATAAGCTCTTGTGGAATTTGTTTAGTTTGACCTACATCTCATATCACCAGTTTGTTGCTCTATATGCTTAGTATTTCTAGGCTACAAATCTGATCATGTGAAACCGTTAGGACTGTTTGGAGTTGAGAAAAACTAAGGAAAGGAAGGAAATGCGGGAAATAACTTTCTGTGTTTGAAACCTCGAAAAAGGGAGATTCTTTAATTTTTTGGGAAATAATATATAAGAAAAGTTTCCTTTATTTTCTTCATTTAAACAAAAGAAGAAAAGTTTCTTGTTACGTTCGTAACATATTTCATGGTTTAAATTATTCTTAGTAGGTCATTAATTATGTCATGCTATTTAATTATGTTTTGCTACGTAATTATGTTTTGTTATTTACTTAATTATCTTTAAATATGCTGGGTGTAGGATATTAGAGTTAAGGTTTGGGCCCGGCCCATTAGCTCGTAACCATTCACCAAAAACTTAACTTAATCTCTCTCAACAGAGGAGAAATTGAGTAATGTGAAGGTTGGCGAAGCTCTTTTTCGAGATCGGATTTTGGATTATTACATTCCTCTAAATTTTCTTTAGCTTCCTCATTTCATTTCTTTTTCATTTTCTTGTGAAAAATCAAGGTTCCAGACATAGCCCTAGCTTTCCATAATAATAATAATATTGAAGAAGATATTATCAACTTTGTTCCGCTAAAAACGGTTTTATGCAGTACGTTAATATTTGGCTACATTTGTAATGCTTGTTTGACAAATGGTTTCTAATTTCCAGGCGGAGACACTGACTGGCATAAAAAATCCAATATCAGCAGGGAAGCAGCTGCTCAACCAAGCTGTGCGCACGAAATGGGTTATTATAAAAATGGGCTCAAAGGGCTCGATTCTTATCACTAAATCGAGCCTCTCGTGCGTCCCCGGATTTAAGGTACCAATCCTTTAACTGGCATTTGTCTATCTAATATGCCTTTAAATGACGGTGATATTTGAACTACTTGCATTGTCGCAGTTTTCCCAGTATTTTTTTCCCCTGAACTTGCATGTTTTCCGTTTATCCTTCTCTGTAAAATATCTGGTGGTTTATGTTTAATTTTTTAAAGAAAAAACCTTCACTTTGTAAATGTGTCTCACTTCGGTGAGGAGTTGGCATAACTGTAAAAGCTCATTAATTGTTACGCAAAAAAAGATGATTCCGTAAATTGAATTAAATCCATTGAATTTTTACCGATGTAGAACAAGTTATCGTCACTCTAGAACTGATCACCGCAAACGATCTAGTAGACACATCTATATCTAGAATCTAGATCCTTTGCTAATAAAAAAATATATGCCTCGGTTAATGTCACAGGTGGATGTCGTTGATACCGTTGGATGTGGCGATAGTTTTGTCGCTGCAATAGCTTTCGGTTTCATTAACAACATGCCGATGGTTAACACACTAGCAATTGCAAACGCAATCGGCGCAGCCACGGCGACGGGCTGTGGGGCCGGAAGAAACGTGGCCACATTGGAAAAAGTGACGCAAATTTTAAGGGAATCCAATCTCAGCGACGATGATACGTTCCTGAGCGAACTGTTTGGTTCAAACTCCGACACGCGGGAAATCACAATTACCTCGAAGAATGTCGTAAATGGAAATCAGGATGGGATCAATCGGGTTCCTTTGCGTAGCGTAGTATCGGAGTTGCTTCCCGTTCTTGAATCTGTATCACTGGCGGAAAAAGTTCCGTCATAGGCATTTATTTTACAGGGTTATTTTTTCCTCTTCTTTTTAAGTTTTATTAAGAAAAATAGCACAGCCATAATTGCGTTCTGTGCGAAGATGGTGCGCCTTATTGGGGAGAAATGACAAGCTGTCGTCCTTTTGACGAACTCAGAATCGATCGTTTGTCGGAATTGGCATCGGCATCGGTCAGCAGAAACATAATTGCGAAGAACGTCTGATGTTCCATTCTTTTGCACTAATATTTGGTGTAATTTATATTTTCCTACATTTTCATTGCCGTACTTATTTATCTTTGAGTTCCAAAAAGGAAGCTTTTAAGAGAATGCAAATGTTAAGAGTAAAGACTTAATGCGTCACTTATGGAGTTCTGAGATCGGTTAACAATCAATGTTTCGGGCAACATTCATATGATCCGGGATCGGGTAGTAGTGCTTTTTTTTTTTTTGGTCCCGTGCTTGTGTTTAGACTTTCCAAATCGAGCCTGGTTTGAATTGGCTTGAGACTTAAAATACTCAACTTCTCTTTTTCCTGCCGTGGCTGTTCTCTGACTTTCCAAAATCGAGCCCTGGTTTAAATTGGCTCGAGATTAAAAGTACCCGACTTCGACGAAAACTGTAGATGAACTCTTATTCTTATAGTCAATGTTCTGGCAAAAACATATAAAACAAAATTAGTTACAATGAAGAAAACATACCAATAATCATGGGTAAGCGATTAACCAACGAATGATCGACAACTAATTGTTTTAAAATAGGGTAAACTACGGCTAAAATACCCAATGTTCTATTTTCTTTTAATTATATACCCAAACTTTTTTTTTGGTGGCCATAATACCCAATGTTTGTTCCGTTAACACGAAACAGACCCACCGTCCATTCCTCGTTTTCACCGTTAATAATGCCTACGTGGCACCCACGTAGATGCCACGTCATCTGGTCGAATTTTTTTTTTTGAAAAAAAGCGTAATCTCAGATCTAGGGCTGAGATTGAATGTGGATAAATCAGAGTTCAAATAAATTAATTAAAAGAAACAAAAATAAAATTAAAATTAACCCAAAAATTAATATTCGCTCGACATCCCGAAACAAAGCAACCCCCTTTCTCAAACCCTAGCCTGTGACTTCCCAGCATTCGACGAAGAATGATGACGTTGATGGCTTCGATGGAGTCTGGCGGCGGGCTCATCCTCCTCCACCGTGGAGAGACCCAAAGATCGACCCCAAAACGCCTGAATATGGTAAGGTTTTAAAGCTTCGATTTTTATGAACAAGCAAACTTTCTCCCGCTGCTCCGAGTTTCGAGGGAAAAAATGAGGATATCTAAGTTCGTTGAACTGTGTTGGTTTGAGTGTTTAAAGATTATTTTAAACAGTCATAACTCATAAGTATATCCTTTTGGAACCTATTGGTATTGGATACAATATTCTTTGTCTTTTTGGTCGTAAAGTCATGAAACAGTCAAAGATGGACCACTTTGTTGAAGCAGACTTTGTTGATGTTCCCTAATTTGTCTGCACAATTTTTGAGTCTAAAAAGATATTGTTTATTTAATGCTCATATTTTGACCATGGAATTTTTTTTTTCAACAGATTGTTTATTCTTAAGAGTCCACATTAACAATATAGATAATGTTAATTTATTTTTATATACAGATTGTTTATTAAGACATACAGATTGTTTATTCTTTTTTTTTTTTAATTTTAATTTTGACTAATATACGTTGTTTTATTAACTGCTTCTGTTTTCCATCTTTTTACAGATGAAGAGTCCACATTTTTTACGTGTAGTATTCACCACGGTGGAGTATGGACCCACAACAACGGAATGAAAGGATATGAGGGCGGTGAAGTGGCTTGCTTCGATTGCTGCAATACAACTAAATTCAGCGTATTAGAGCTTCATCATCTCATGACATTGCTCGGCAAAGAGGATAAGGCCGGGTATTGGTTTGTGCCGTATAATTTTGAGATACATCAAGGCATGGACTTTAGCACCGACTTCCACTGCGGGACAATGTTCGAAGACATGAAGTTGGTTGGTTATACGGACTGCCACTTCTATATTGTTTCAAGATGCGGTGACGAGGCGCACGGTGATGAGGCACACGATGACGAGGCGCACAGTGATGAGGCGCACAGTGATGATGGACCATTTTGGTATAAACAAGGACGAAGCAACTGGTGGAGAAAGGTGGTTATTGATTTGGCCAACAAGGGGGATTTGGACGAAGCATATCTCTCGGATAACTCGATTGGACAGATTGGAGGTCGATGAGGATGGAGAACGAAGAATAGTAAGGAGGTGCGTGTTCAAGCACAGGGACGATATGAAATGGGATGAGTTCAACCTTTTGGTGGGAATGGAGTTTGCGAATAAGGACGAGCTACGGGCTGTTTTGAAAGAGGTGTTTATTTCCAAAGATCGGGATTTTAAGGTGCTGACAACAAACAAGCAGAAGTTTCGAGCCGTTTGCGCCCACAAAGGTTGTAAATGGGTTAGTTATGCTCGAGTGATTTCACGAGACAATGTAAGTTTCAGAATTAACACTCTTGTCGATGAGCATGATTGCCATATAGTATTGAACATCAGATTGGTCGACGCTCCATGGCTAGCTAAGCATTACGAGAGTGAGTTCTGTTTGTGCCCGAAAATGTCGTACAAGCAGTTCTTGGAGTTGGCGACCAACACGAGGTATTCTCACACGAGTTCGTCGGTCTTCTACCAGGCCAAAAGACTCGCTGAAGATTCAAGAAAAAAAATCACTCCTAAAACAAACTGATTCCGATTAATGACCAAATAAGTTCCACCATTTTTGTTCAGCCCTGGGTCGCCTAATTGAACTATTTCTTCGCCTGGAAAATCATCATAGACAACACGCCTTCCTCTCGGTGGATCAATCAACCCAGTAAAAAAAATCACAACCTCCTTGGTTCTGTACAAAAACAAAGTAAATATTCAAATTTTGAAGACTCGAGAAAGGAAAAACATGACGGATTGAACTTTTAACCAACATCGTCGAAATCTTCTCCCGGGATTAGCCACCGTCGTAGATCTGAGAAGGACTGTTCTGAAACCACAATCGCACACCAAACCGTGGCGGCTTTGAAGCGACCCGACATCCCTCACTGGCCATGTGTAGAGAAGATGAATAGAGAAGCGCGAGAGGCCGAGCGAGAGGAAGACAAAGTGAGACGGAGAGAAAACGAGAGGAGGCAGAGGAGAGGAAATGAAATTGGGTAAAAAAATATCCTAGCCCTAAAATTTATACACGATTGTTTTATTTATTTATTTTAAATTTGTTTTTTTTTTCAAATAATTAACTTACTCATTCGACGAGATGACGTGGCATCTACGTGTGTGCCACCTAGACATTAATAATTATTAACGGTTTGAACGAGGAATGGATGGTGGGTCTGTTTCGTGTTAACGGAACAAACATTGAGTATTATGGCCACCAAAAAAAAAGTTTAGGTATATAATTAAAAGAAACTGAAACATTAAGTATTTTAGCCGTAGTTTACCCTTTAAAATAAGATAACTTTTGAATGAAAAAAAAAAATCCAAAAAAAAAAATCAATTGAAAAAAAAAAAAAAATCTTTTTCCGTCCATAAAATATCAATCAAACGGTGATATTTTTCTTGTTATTGAATATCTATTTAACATGCAGTTTGCACGTCAAATTCTGCAGCAAAGCGTCTCCCATAACATGACAAGAGTTAAATGAAGATGAACTAAACTGAAGTACAAAGGCTGTTAGCGGTATTTATTATATACCGAAAACAACGTTATGACTTCGTGTTGTCAAAAACAGACAAAACCCGGTACCCGGTCAAAGTTTCACCCCACTCTTCAATTTCTATATTTTCTATCTACAAATGTAAGCACAAAAAATATTCAATTTTTTTCCTTTTTTTTTTTCTATGTTATTCGTTGTGTGGTGAATAAATAACACACGAGTAATATTAGTTCCCGGAAGAAGAGTTCTTGACATATACTATTCTTTTTCTGTGAACCAGAGAGAGTGAATTTCATTCCAATTTAAAGAATTACACCAACTCCAAACCGGAAAAATAATAAAAGCTGAAACCAAAGCTCGAGCTACTAACAAATCATTTCAAAATAATTGCATAATCAAAGGAACAAAGTCTTACCGTTTTAACGGTCAATAAGCGCCGCAGCAATTCCGAGTTGATATCATCAGAAATCAAGCTGGAACAATAATATCACAGAGTAAAATTAGCATATAATCAAAACCGTAACGAAGTTAAAACTATTATAGAATTTCTGTCCCAACCCAATTTTAGTATCAAAGTATACAATTGACAACTGCAAGACATCATTTTCTCCACAATCTGATTTACTAAGAGTCTTTTGTACATTTCCAACAACTCAAAGGACGAGAGCCATCTCAGACTTTAGAGAAGGTCGGAAGCGAACTAAGAGACTTGCGATATTTATCGTCCTTTGTAACCAATTCAACAACGATTAGAAATGTGCCCTCATTTGGTTGCAACCCTCTCTCCGCCATCTCATGAAGAAGCTCCACCACTTTTGGCAGATCGTTATTTCGGTAGAAACCGCGCATCAGAATATTATACGTGACAGTCGTTCGGACACAGCCCTTGCGCTCCATCTCCATAAACAAATTGTTTGCCTCTTCTAACTTGCCCACATTGCACAGCCCTTGGATCATAGTACTATACGCTATAGAATCAGCAACCAAGTCCTTTTTGTGGAGCCCTATGAAAATTTTCCATGCATCTTCGAATCTTCCGGTTTTGCTTAATCCGTTCATTAGGCTACACAAAATGTTGATATTGAGTTTGACCTTGCGATCTTCCAGGGTCTGAAAAAGCTCCAAAGCCTCAGCGGGTCGGTTGTCCATACACAGACCATTGATAACGGTTACATAAGTTATCGAGTCTGGAGTTAGGCCATTACCCACCATTTCATCGAACAACTTGCGTGCTTCGAAAGCTCTGCGCAAATGAAACAAACCGTCTAAAATGGTGTTGTACGTTTCAACATCGGGCTTTATGCCGTTGGGAATCATTTCCCTGAAGAGCTTCACAGCTTCATCGACCTTCCTTTGCATGAAATGCACTCGGATTAACACGTTGTAGCTGTACTCATTAGGTGGGCATCCATTGGCAGCCATGGAATGAAACAGTTTCTGGGCATCGTCAAGCTTGCCAGCTCGACTAAGGCCGACAAGCAAACTATTGTAAGAAAACTGATCAGGCTTCACACCACTCTGGATCAACATGTCAAGCGTTCTACGCGCTTCTTTCAAAAGTCCCTTCTTCGAGAGTGCCTCAATCCACACATTCATAGTCCTCAGATTAGGCCTCACGCCTTGATCGATCATCTCAGCGAACAAGCGCTTTGCACAGTCCCATTTATCCGCGAAGCACAATCCATGAATCAAGGAAGTATAAGTTATCCTATTAGGGGAAATCCCAACAGCTTTCATCTTTGCAAAAATCTCCTCTGCTTCTTCAACCCGTCCTTCTTTGCAGAGACCGTCGATAACTGAGTTGTACATAACAGCATTTGGTTTCAATAGAGCAACACCAATCTCTTCACTTCTGCTTGACATTTCTTCGAGCAACTTGACAGCAACGTCAGTGTTTCGCGTTCTACACAATCCGTTGATCATTGTCCCAAAAGTCATTACATCAGGCTCGCAACCCATCTTGAACATAACCTTCATCAGCTTGTGGGCCTCTCCAATCCTATCTTCCATACACAGACCTCTAATCAAACACGTATAAGTCACGGCATCGGGCATGAAGCCATTCCTGAACAAGTATCCCAAGGCTACGAGAGCGTCAGAGACGCGATTCACGTTGCAAAGGCAGTTCATCAGAATGTTTAGAGTGAAAAAGTTCGGTGAAACCCCGACGACTTTCATTTTTGCAAAAAGCTTCTCTGCTTCCTTGACCCGTCCTTCTTTGCATAGCCTATTGATAACTGATGTATACATTACAACATCGGGCTTGAAGACAACATGGCCAATCTCTTCGCTCCTGCTTGAAATTTCTACGAGCAACTTGACCGCAACATCAACGTTCCCAGTTCTACACAAACCATCGACCATTGTTCCAAAAGTGATATCATTTGGCTCACAACCCATCTTGAACATAACCTTGATCAGCCTGTGGGCCTCTACAATCCTATCTGCCTTACACAGGCCTTTTATCAAACAGGTATAGGTCACAGCGTTGGGCATGAAGCCGTTCCGGAACAGAAATCCCATGGCCGCGAGAGCATCAGAGTGGCGATTGACATTGCAGAGGCAGTTCACAAGAATGTTAAGAGTGACTAAGTCTGGTGAAACTCCATTGGAGATGATCCGAGAGAAGAGCGAAATAGCTTCAGAGAAAAGGTTCCTCCGAGCGAGAGAGGTGATCAACCAGTTGAAGGGCGCAGTTGAAGGGCGTGGATGCAGGCGAAGCATCTCGTCGAGATAGCGAAGCGCCTGAGAGGGTTCGATGCCAGTCGACCTGAAGTCGGCTCGGAGGAAGCGTCGGAGCTCCGGCGAGGCATTGGCGAGCTCGAATGTTGCATCGGTTATGGAAGAGAGTGTGGGTCTGAGCGAAGCAGCAGTAGAGAAACGAGGAGCTCGAATGCGGAGCAACACCATTGTTATTTTGTGAAGCTGATAAATATTAAGTTATCAGGTTTTGTATATTAGAATGTGTATAAAATAAAGGGAAAATGGCGGCGATAATACTTAAGTTTTTGGGTTAATTGTGGTAAAAATACCCAATTTTTTGTCAAATTCTCTACTGTGTATACAACCTCCGTAAATAGCGGCAAAAGTACCCAAACTTGGCATTTGGGAGTTGACCGAGAATATCTATCTATGTGGCTATCAGTCTTTGCCACGTGGCACTTGGCTGCCACGTGGCATGCCACGTAATTATTATTTTATTTAAAAAAAATTAAAAAATATTTTTTTAAACGAAATTGGTTTTATTTTTAAACAAAATTATTTTTAATTTTTAAATTTAATAATTTTTTTAATAATAACAAATAAAGAATATTTAAATTTAAATATTCATTATTGGTAATAATTTTATTTTTAAAAAAGTGGGTAGAACAAATTAATTTTCACCGCTCACGGTTCACTTGAACTCCGTTTCCGGTCCGGTTCTCGCGTCGAATAAAATTGTTTAATAATAATAACTAATAAACACATACATAATGTTTAAAAAGTCAAGACATAATTATATACACACCACTTATTCAAAAACAAAAAATAGTAGTCATATTTATATTTAATGAAAAATTATTTTTATATGTTTGCATGATATTTTTTTGTGTTTGCATTTTAGAATAATAATAATTGTTTAATATGTTTTTTTATTTATATATTATTCTTTTTTTTTAATTTATCGTTAAATAATCATATGATTATTATTGGTTATTATTATTAAACATATTATGCGGTTTCGTTTCAACCATAAACCGGATCGAAGGCGGAGCTTGAGTGAACCGTGAACGGAGATTTTTTCTTTATTTATTTCGTTTGATCCACTTTTCTAAAATGAATAATTATATTTAAATATTCATTATTGATTTTATGCAAATATAATTTTATTTTAAAAAAAAATAATTTTTTTAAAAAAAATAATAAAAAAAATTATTTTTTAAAAAATTATTTAATAAAATAATAATTATGTGGCATGCCACGTGGCAGCCAAGTGCCATGTGGCGTGCTACATGGCAAAGGCTGAGTGCCACCTAGATAGATATTCTCGGTCAACTCCCAAATGCTAAGTTTGGGTACTTTTACCGCCATTTACGGAGGTTGTATACACAGTAGAGAATTTGACCAAAGGTTAGGTATTTTTGCCGCAATTAACCCTAAGTTTTTAATATTAGTGCACTTTAATAACTAAGTCTTTTTTTTTTATGGTAATAATAACTAACTTCGTATATCGTTAGCACAAGTTAGTGCCTCTCTCTATTTAATTCTAAATTAAATATTTTAATTGTCACATCACACATAAAATGCCACCTGTTATTGCTAAAATAATTAAATAATATAAAACAAATAAAAAAAAGATTATGAAGGAAGCCAACAAACAATTAATGAGTATAAGGAAAAAAGGGGGGAAAAGACCATATGAAGAAAACCCTAAATCCATTGTCACTGAAGCTCAGTGAAGAAGACGACTCGTCGATGAAGTGATCAGGTAAACATGAGTTAGCAAAGGTCGAGTTCTAATTTTCATACTTTTCCTTTAAATACAAGTAATTACATTTACGTTACTTTTTTTTCTTTTCAATAGGGATTTACTCCGACCATGGCTACAATCCGCAAGAATGGTGGTACGCAACCTGATTATGGTAAACTCCTTTTGCTTTCATTTTTACATGCATTTATATGTTACAATTTGCTCATTTAAAATTAATAAATTTTATTTATTTTTTCTTTCAGAACATGAAAACCCAGACTACTTCACAATTAAAATGCATCATGAAGGCAAAGTTAGTTATTTGAATTGGGTTTCCAATGATTTTGTATCATGGGTGGTGTTTGATTTATTTGCAAAAAGCTTAGGTTACTCGCCTCCTTATGAGTTTGAGTATCGGCCACGTGGTTTAGGGAAGAAAAAACCGCATGTTATTTTAGATGACATAAATATTTCGAAAATTGTTCTAGAATTGGGGGAAAAGAATTAGTTTGAGATGGAAGTGTACTTGATTTTAGCAGAGAAAAATGATTTAATTGAGAGCGAGAGTCATGAAGAAGAAGAAATAGCCACAGATTATGATTTTCCTAATCAAGAAAAGAATACAGCGGCCCATGTTGCAGAAGAGTTTGAGTACAATCAAGAGGAGTTTGACCAAGAGGATGAAAGAGATAGGAAAATGAGAAACAAACAAGATATGAGTCAATGGTGGGGTAATCATCTTTATTGCAGTTGTTTGTTTAGGAAGAGATAGAGAACAAGACAAAGAGGAAGAAGACGGAGTTAGTGATGATGGATCGGACTTGGAATATGTATATAGTGATGATGATGACCGACCACACTCTCAAGCGCGTGATTTCAATCCTACTTCCAATTTTCAAAAGTTCAAGTTTATTTTGGGAATGAAGTTTGAGTCAGTGAATTTGCTGAGAAACACAATAAGGGAGTATTTTATTCAACATGACAGAGCGGTGAAGTTCATTAGTAACGATACGAGGAGAGTTCGAGTGAAGTGCAATGGAAAAGGGTGTAAGTGGCTTTTATATGCAAGTTGTATCGGCCCTGGTGAGACCTCGTTTGAAGTTAGAACCCTAAATGGCATCCATAATTGTGGCATAGTACTCAACAACAAAATGATCTCTTCAACATGGCTAGCAAAGCATTTTTTGGATCAATTTAGACAGAATCCTAATATGCATTACACCAATTTCAGAGAGCTTGCCCAAAATAGTAAATACGCATTGGTTTCATCTTGGTGTTTTTACAGAGCGAGAAAGAAAGCAAGAGAGACATTAGAGGGTTCTGTTGCTGAACAGTATGCTATCCTCAAAGACTATTGCAAGCAAATTCTCATCACCAATCTAGGGAGTACTGCAAAAATCAATTGTAACACCATTGGAGACAAGAGGATCTTCAAAAGAGTTTATATTTGCTTTATAGCTTGTAAGGACAGATTCAAGCATGGTTGCCGGAAGTTGATATGCTTAGACGGTTGCTTTTTGAAGGGGTATTGCAAAGGTTTGTTGTTGGCTGCAGTGGGATAGACCCCAAAAACTGCATGTTTCCCATTGCCTACGCAATATGCGAAAAAGAAAATACAGAGATTTGGAGTTGGTTCTTGGAGTTGCCGAAACAAGATCTGGGTATTGAGAATCCGACACAATATACGATGATGAGCGATCGCCAAAAAGGCTTGATCAATGCACTTGGTACAATTATGGAAGGTGCCGACGTCCGATTTTGTGTTAGGCATTTACATTCCAACTTTAAGAAAGAGCATTCGGGATTTCTTTTGAAGCAACAACTTTGGGCATGTGCTAAAGCAACTACCATTCCAGAGTTTCAGAGAAGGATGAAGGATATTAAAGATACAGAGGAAGCGGCTTATCATTGGTTGCTTGGGAAAGATCCGAAAGAGTGGACTAAATCTCACTTTTCCAAGGATGTAAAGTGCGATGTTTTACTCAACAATCTATGTGAGTCTTTTAATTCCGCAATTCTCGATGCTAGGGATAAACCAATTATTTCTTTGTTAGAAAAAGTAAGGTATTAGATGATGTCCCGATTTGAGAATAGAAAGGAGATTGTGGCGAAATGGATTCATCCTGTTGGGAGTAAGATTACGAGACTTATAGAGAAACGCAAAGAAATCGTAAAAGATTGTCTTGTTAGGAGAGCGGGGGGAGGTAAATTCCAAGTTTATTGTAGTGACGGGCATAGTCTGTGTGTGAATTTGATTGACAAATCGTGTATATGTAGACTATTCGCGTTGAGTGGAATACCATGTGGTCATGCTCTAGCATGCATATGTGAATCGGGGCACGATGTTATGGACTACGTAGACGTCTGTTATAAAAAAGAAACATTTGAAAAAGTGTACGAATCGACAGTGCGACAAATTCCTAACCCCAACTTTTGGATTAATATCGGCTCAAATCCAATTCAACCACCAAGTGCAACAAACCTTCCGGGTAAACCAAAGAAGGCAAGACGCAGAGAGGCTGATGAACCACCACCACAGGGAGCTACAAAAAAGCAAAGATTTAGACAAGTTCACCAATGCCGCAATTGCGGACAAAGTGGACACACTAAAAAAACATGTTCGAATCCAACAGTGTCAAAGGTATGAATTTCAATTAATAAATTTAAATTAGTAGTTTGGTCTCTGTACGCTTAACTTAAGTTCAATTTATTTAGTTAAGTAAATTTGAAGTTAATTGTTCTATGTTTTGCAGCCCATTGTTCAAAAGAAAAAAGGACGACCACCATCATCAAATCCAACCGAGGAGACACTTAAAATGAAGCAAAGACTTGCAAGACAAAGGGAAAAGGCAGCTGGAGCTTCTACTTAGATTTTCTTGAATTTGTTTCTGACTTTTTAGAATATGATATGGTGCATCTTTTGTGTTTTGAATGTATTCCGACAATGCTCTTTTGTGATGCACTGACTGACTTTGCTTTTGTGTTAGATTAAATGACCTTCTTTTGATTTGATTATGGTATTTTGACAAAACTTTTTTGCAATGTAGTTCATAACAATACACAAACTTAATGTCTCACAACGCTATCAAATTAATGTATTCCTATAAAAAAAAATTGTCATCAAAACAATACATATTAAGGATTTACCCCTCAGAAGCATAAACCCCATTTATCTAAAGAAAAAGAATTAAATAAGAATACCAAATAGAGTATACAGGTTGGTTTTTTGGGTTACATAATATTTAATTATTTAGCAATAACATGTGACATTATTTGGGTTATATAATATTTAATTATTTTAGCAATAACGGGTGGCATTTTATGTGTGATGTGGCAATTAAAATATTTAATTTGGAATTAAATAGAGGGCGCTAACGGAGAGGTACTAACTTGTGCTAACGATATATGAAGTTAGGTATTATTACCATAAAAAAAGACTTAGGTATTAAAATGCACCAATATGAAGAACTTAAGTATTAACGCCTCCATTTTCCGTAAAATAAATGACATATTAAAAAATAAAAGAGTTCACTCCATTTAAATAAGATTTTTTTAATGGGATAGCACTATCGGCTAAGTTTACAATGCATATTGCATTACTAGATATATTCAGTGTAAGAACAGGTAACACTATTGGCCAAGTTTTTTTTTCCGAAAGAAACACTATTGGCCAAGTTTACATATATGTAAAAGGGACACTCTTTTGAGACCCATGAAGTTTCAAACACGTGACCTCTTGAATGGAGGTGTAGTGGTATCTACCACTAGGCCAAGCTTGCTTGGTTAAATAAGAAACTTTGTCAAAGGGGATAAAATTTTGTTAAAGAGTTCAAGAGAAAGATATTGAGCAATATCTTAGATTCTTAAAATCTTCAAGACAATAACAAAAAATTAACACTATCTCAAGATATCAAAGTTGCAAAGAAAAATTATGTTAATTGTTGGTTATTGTAGACTTCTATTATGAAAAAATAATTAGTCTAAAAGACACGTTTTCAAAATAAAAATATAAACAAACTTGTTTTATATATAGAAAACCCATCATATGTCCAAAAAATACCTAACGTTTAATAGTAATGTCCATAAGTTCATAAAACTAGTTATACCCACTAATAATTTTGTTTGGACCATATTACCCTTAATATTAGTTAGAAATATTAATTTTCATTTAATTATTATTAATTATATATTTTAATTTTGAAATAATTTTTCCTATGGTTGTGGTCGACAACTTCCACCTCTTAATTACAATATTATTATATTATTTTTTTTAAAAAAATAATTTAAAACGATTTGCATTCAGTAGTTCGAATTTTATTTACTATTCATTATCTCTCTCCCCCGATTTTCTTATATCTCTCCAAAATTGTTCGACCTTCTCTCCAAATTGCTCGACATTCTCTCTCTCACCCCGATTGTTCGACCTTCATCACGCCAAGTCCAGTCGCCTTGAGTTGTCTCGTAGCTTCATGTCTTCTCTCCGTCGCCTTCTCTATCGCGAAGGTCCTTCGCTCAGAATTTCGTTTACCCAATAGCTCGTAAAGTTATTTACTATTATAAATTCGTAACCTAAATTACAGTTACATGTATAGTGATTTACTATTATAAATTTGTAACTAATATTACAATTACAGTTACATATATAAATTCGTAACCTAAATTCTTAACTTACTATTATAAATTCGTAACCTAAATTCGCAACTTACAATTAGAAACTCGTAACCTAATTACATTTTTTTAAAAACATAACTTAAATTACATTTACTGGTATAATGATTATAAATTCTTAACTTAAATTACAGGAATAGTGATTTCCTATTATAAATTCGTAACTTAAATTACAATTATAATTACATGTATAAATTTTTAGCTTAAATTCATAACATACTATTATAAATTCGTAACATGCTATTATAAATTCGTAACTTAAATCCATAGTAATTCACTATTATAAATTCGTAAAAAGAGTTACGTTCAATGGAAATACCATCCATAATTGATTTTGTTTCTAAAATTTAAATCGTTAAAAAAACGTTTGAATACTGATTCATAATATGGAGAAAATATTTAAAAGTAATTAAGGAATGATTAAGCGTAATCAATTATTGTATTTAGCTACATTTAAGGAAAGAATTTTATTTTGCTTTAATTTATTCGAATAATTAATTTTTTTTATACGTAATTTTAATTTTTCCACACGTCAAAAAAGAAGAAGAAGAAGAAGAAGAAGAAGAAGAAGAGTATATTGGTCCATATTTCAATCAGTTGGTGGTTTTAATTACCAAAAAATAAATTTGGAAATTTTTTAGAAACCTTAAGTCACAAATGGGCATTTGGCTCATTTACCCTTTCATATATATAAAGAGATATTGATTGATGATATATCATACCTGATCAACAATCACCGTAATTTTGCTCTAAAAAATTATACATGAAAATCTTGAGTTGTTAAACAAATGAAGATCTCGGTAGGTCATAGGTGTATTGTAATCGATAGATCTACACCATGTCAAACTAAATCATTATTATGGTTACAAAAGAAACGTAACCATAATAATTATTAAATATTTTATAATTATGATCGATAGATCTACATCCATGTCAAATCAATTTTGAATTTTGAAATAAAATTTTCATGACAATAATATTTTATCATGAAAAGTACTCCTTGGTTATCTCATATCATAAAATTATCTTCCATGAAGAAAGGAAGGATCCTATGAGACAAAGTCTTGCTGGGATTTCTTCATTACCATAATCATTTAGGGCTAGAGAAAATGAAAATTTGTCAAAAAAAATAAAATAAATAAATAGTAGGGGTGTAAATAATACCTGGAAACCGGATAATCATCCGGATTCAGATAGGTATCCGGATTTAATAACCAGAACCGAATTCCGGTTCCGGGTACCGGGTAGTAAAATTAGAAAAACCGGGTACCCGGTTTATTACCCTGTTTTAATTTTGTCTTTTATTTTTATGGTAATTTAATTTTTAGGGTTACTTCTCTACACTAGGGCTCGGCTTCATTTCATCCAGCCTCCCTCCCATCTCGCCGACTTCATCAAAATCCCGACTCCCTCCGATGCCGGAGACTATGTTTTTTTTTTTTCGCGGGACTATGTTATACTTGATGCGGACTATTTTTTTTATGCATTTTGGACTATTTTTTTTTATGCTTGATGTGCGGGATAATTTTTATATGCAATTTTTTTAAAGATGAATGTATGTTTTCAATTTTAAATAATATATATATTTAAAAAAATAGGGTACAGGGTAAAACTGGGTACCCGGATCCGGTTCTCAAAACCGGGTACCGGTACCGGGTATCAAAATACAGATACCCGGAAACAGGGTAACCGGAAACAGGGTACCGGTTCTGGGTAAAAATATTCAGATACCTGTTAAGGTCAGATTTTGTCAAATCATCCCTCAACACCACTGATGTCGTTTTATATGCAAACGACAAAGAATAGAGGCATTGTTACTTGAAGATTATAAGCTCATCAAAAGATAGAGCAGCTTAAGGCCCAATAGCGATGAAGCCCAAGGGGAATCAAAGCATATCGGGAAGCAAGACCTTATCACGACAAGAGAGCGCATCGAGCAGAGGCTCATCGAAGAGGAGTCTCATCGGGAAAACCCAATCGAATTAAAAGAGGAAGTCATTTGAGATCGCAAAAAAGAAGGAGATTGGTTCATTCAGTTGAGGATTTCATGGGATATCCAACGCAAATAAGGAAGGTCAACAACAATCACAGCAAGAAAGAAGGAAACCCTAGCACAATTCGTGGGAATAATCTAGAAAACCCTAAAGCCTATAAATATGCATGTAAACTCGTTGTAAACGTCATTCAGTACTATTCAATCGTGAGTTTGAGAGAATTATTCTTGTGTTCTTGAGTTTTTTTATTCATAGTATTCTCAATTTCCCAAGGATGAGAGTGTGTAATCTCCCATTGTCCAAGCTATTAAACGGAAGAAACCGGGTCCTCTCGGAATCATAATAAATCAAGAGTATTCGTGTTCATATTTATTTGTGTTCTTTCGATTATTCCTGTGACTATAAGGCGTCCCAAAACGCCCTCTACAGTTTGGCGCCCACCGAAGGGGCTTTGTTTCTTTCTATCGCACAACCAGGAAATCGGAGAGAAGAAGGAGAATGTCAGGCGAGGAAGGTAGCTCTGTCCAGGATCAGGCCATGCAGAGGATGCAACAACAGCTGGCCGAAGCCGTGGAAAGGATGACACAAGCCACGAACAAAGCCGAGGAATCCGCCAGGAGGGTGGAGGAGTCCGCCCGATGACTAGAAGAGCAGGCCGTGGAGAATAGACGCCTCGCGAGCCTCTAGGAGCGTGCGGAGAGATGGCACCCAGCGAATCAGCTAGCAGAGTCGTCTGCTCGAGGAGTTGGAGTAAGCGCCAATGGAGGCGCAGTGACGGTGGACACAATTGGTGGACATGACGACCCATTCGCTCATAGGAAACCTTTTCCACACAGGAGTAGCCCCGCCTCCGGCCGCAGCAAACCAACAGGAGAGCACGCCAGGATCCACGCCGGATAACTCGACGGTGGACGTGGCAACAAGGGTGGCCGAAGAGGTGGCTAAGGCGATGGCGGTGATGTCATCTAAGATGGAGGCAAAACTCGGGCAAGTCGCGTCTCAAGTGCATCAGGCGATAAGCTCGGCACCACAGATTAACAGAATGGTGAGGGAGGCCAGGATCACCCCATTTACGGTGAGGATTCGGGTGATAGAGTTGGAGGAGTTGCCGAAGATCAAGCTCACACCGTACAAGGGAGAGACGGACCCCCAAACCCACGTGAAGTCGTTTCGGATCGCGACAGATCACATCGGAGGCAAAGAGGCCCGGAAGGAGGCTGTCCTCTGCCGGCTCTTTATCGCAAGTCTGAAAGGTCGAGCCAGTGATTGGTTCGCGAAGCTAGGACCAGGCTCCATCAACGACTCCGATGAATTGGTCGCCCTATTCTTGAAGCACTTCTCCATCTACGTACAGACGGAGTTGACAGTGTCGAACCTCTTTGACGTCAAGCAAGGGAAGAGCGAGCCTCTCCGGCAATATGTAGAGAAGTTCAAGAACGTCATGTTCCGAATCCCAAAGATAGATGACATCGTCTCGGTCCAGGCCATGAAGCACAGGCTATATTATCAGTCCCCATTCAACGACGAGATGTGTGTCTCGTTGCCGCACTCGATAGAGGATGCCCTCCATAAAGCGACGATCTACATGGATATGGAGGAGAACAAGACAATCAGGAAAAGGCTGGAAGAAGAAGCTGAGGGCAGAACAAAGCCCGAGAGTAAGGAAAGCAGGGACGGACGAGAAGGGTTGTCGTCCAGGGCGAGAAGAGAAGGAGATCGAAGAGACCAAAGGGACCGAGAATTTCCCAACGAGCAAAGAGCTTCGGAGGTCCCGAGGCATGGAGTCTACTAAGTAGACGAAAAGAAGGGGCTCACCGACAACCAAGGGAGCCATCAGTCGGGAAGTCATCAGCAGGGAAACCCCCGGCCGGGAAACTTCCCCAATAACCAAAACGGTTTCTCAGGGGGCCGAGGAGGTTATTCTGGAGGTTGAAGTGGTTTCTCTAACAACCGGGGAGGATTCTCTGGTGGCCGAGGAGGTTACGAGAGGAAGATGTGGCCGAAGGACATGAGCAAGTATTGATTTTTCCACGAGTACCACGGCCATGCGACCGATGAGTGCGCGCGCCCTGAAAAGGGTGATCCAGAGGAAGATCGAGCAGGGGGAGTTTCAGAATATCTCCCAGAAGCCTTCCCAGCCGTGGAGCAACAGCAACCGGTCATGGCCGAACCGGCAGGAGGCGCCTGCTTAGCGCGCAGGAGGTAACCAGGAGGCGCCGAAGAGGAGCTTCGCGATCGAAGAAGCCTCGACGGAGCGTGCAAACGACGGAAGACCGGCTGCAAGGCCCAGAATTGATCTGATCGTGGATCTCGTTTCTGCGAGGATTCCATCAACAGCATCAAAACCTACTAGCGTAGAGGAAAGGAACCTTTCCGTGAAGACGTGAGGATGACCGGTCCGAAGACAACGATAGAATTCGTCGACGACGAGGTGTGCGCCGACGAGCACGACGACGCTCTAGTCCTGGAGCTCAATATAGGAGGATGCGACGTCGCCCGCGTCCTCGTAGACAACGGAAGCTCGGTCGATGTTATCACGTACGACTGCCTGTCGCGGATGAAGATCGAATGCCTCGTCATTGGAGGCTGCCCACGCAAGGTGTCGGGCTTCAACGGAGACGTAGCTCTCTCGATGGGAATGGTGAACCTCACCTTCTACGGCGGAACCGTCCATCGGATGACAGAGTTCATGGTGCTAGACGTACGATCGCACTTCAATGTGATCCTGGGGAGACCCTGTATTCACTCGATGAGGGCGGTCCCGTCCACGTACCACCGATGCATCAAATTCCCAGGCCGAGAAGAAGGGACCATCGACGAAGTCCAAGGAAGCAGCGAGGCCTACCGCATCTGCTATATGATGCACTACAAGGCGATGAACGCGCCTAAAGGGGTCGAGAAGGCCGAGTGCAGCGGCAGCAAGCCAACCGGCTAATAACAATTAGCTAAGGCCGCTCCGCCCCCACCAACGGCAACCAGGAGGAAGCGGCGCAAGAAGAAGGGAAAGGGTAGAATTCCCGGGTTTCCCAAGATCCTCAGCGTCGAAAACTTAGAGGACCAAGCCGCCGAAGAGAGACTGGGAGGGCCGCAACTCGAAGAAGTGGAGCAAGTCTGCATCGACGACTCCGATCCAACTCGGACCATCGGTATAGGCGCCGGACTCGAACCAGAGACCAAAACTCAGCTGATCGAGTTTTTGAAAAGGAATCGAGGAAGCTTCTCCTGGTCCCACAAAGATATGCTAGGGATTGACCCGACGGTGGTCACCAACCGGCTCAATAAAAATCCCGGACCCAAGCCGGTCATACAGAAAAGAAGGAAGATGGCCTCCGACCGAAACAAGATCATCAACGACAAGGTGGACAAGTTGCTCGCAATGGGAACCATCCGGGAGGTGAAATACCCCCAGTGGTTAGCCAACACCGTCATGGTAAAGAAGAACAACACCGTCGACTTCACTGACCTCAACAAAGCATGCCCGAAGAGCAGCTTTCCGATGCCGCTTATCGATCGACTCGTCGAGGTCATTTACGGGTACGAGCTCCTGAGTTTTATGGATGCCTATTCAGGCTACCACCAGATCAGGATGCATCCGGACGACGAGGAGAAGACAATCTTCATCAGCGAGAGAGGGACTTATTGCTACAAGGTTATACCTTTCGGTTTGAAGAATGCCGGGGCGACATACCAAAGGCCGATGACGAAGATGTTCCACGAGCAGATCGGGAAGAGCTTGGAGGTATATATCGACGACATGGTTGTCAAGTCCCTGAAGGAAACAATGCACGTAGAGCACTTGGAGGAGTGTATCGGCGTCCTCAACAAGCATCAGATGAAGCTAAACCCCACCAAGTGCACTTTCGGCGTCTCATCCGGGAAATTCCTAGGTCAGATGGTCACTCGGCGAGGAATCAAAGCCAATCCCGAGCAAGTCGAAGCCATTCAAAGCATGCCGTCGCCCCAAAATCGACGAGAAGTCCAAAAGCTGGCAGGGATGATCAACGCGTTGAGACGTTTCATCTCGCGACAGACGGATCGGACTCTTCTATTCTACGAGCTGTTGAGAAAGAACAAGAAGTTCGAATGGACCGACAAGTGCGAAGAAGCCTTTCAAGCTTTAAAGGTTTACCTCTCATCGCCCCCCGTCATGACAAAGCCAGAGCCCGGAGAGCCGCTTTACCTGTACATCGCCGTATCCGACCAAGCGATAAGCCAGGTGCTCGTGCGGGAAGAAAAAGAAGAACAGAAGCCAGTATCCTACATCACCAGGAAGCTCCTCGACGCTGAAACGAGATACCCTACAATCGAGAAGCTGGTGTTGGCCGTATACGACGCGTCGTAGAGGCTGCGTTTCCACTTCCAGGCCCACACTATCATCGTTATGACGGATAGGCCGATACACTCCATCATTCAGAGCCCAAATCAGTCCGGCAGGATCACGAAGTGGAACATAAAGCTGGGAGCGTACGACATCGAATACCAGCTGCGGACGAGCCTGAAGTCATAAGTGCTAGCCGACTTCCTCATCGAGTTACCGAAAGAGCTCGTGGAGTTGAGCGACGAGGCCGACACTTGGAGGCTCTGCGTCGACGGATCGTCAACCTCTACGGGATCAGGAATCGGGATTCGGCTTATTTCTCCGATGGGAGAAGTAATAGAGAAATCTTGCCGTCTTGCATACCGCTCCACCAACAACGAAGCAGAATACAAGGCCCTCATCGTCGGAATACAGTCTGCCCTAGCCATCAGGGTCAAGAACCTGAACACTTTCTCGGACTCTCAGCTGGTCATAAAGCAGGTCAACGGAGAATACGAGACGAACGACGAGAGGATGGAGGATTACGCCGGAGTTGTCAAATCCCTCGAAAAGAAGTTCGATTTCTTCACCCTGACGCAGGTGTCCAGAGGAGATACAACCACGCCGATGCTCTGGCGAGTCTGGGATCAACCACTCAAGTAGGCGAGCTTCGATCGATCACGGTGGAGACGGTGCACAAACCCAGCATCAAAAGAGGAGAAGGCCCCGACAAGAAGAAGCAGAAAACGGGCGATGAGGGGCAGACGGCTGAAGAAGACAATTCTTGTGGCAGCGACAAAGCTTTAGAGGCCGGCGAAGAGAGCATCCAGGATATATAAGAAGAAGAGGACGAAAACGAAGAGCAAGGAGTGGTGGATGACACCGGAGCGGAAGATTGGAGGACCCCCATCCGGACATACTTGCTCGAAGGGAAGCTACCCGAAGACCGACAAGAAGCGAGAAAGATAAAGACAAAGAGCTCCAGATACACCATCCTGGATCAAAACCTCTATTTGAAGATCCTCGTAGGTCTCTACCTACGCTGTCTTGCCAAGAAGGAAGCGGAATACGTCATGCAGGAGATCCACAGCGGGGAATGCGGAAACCACTCTGGCGGACGCAACCTGCTAAGGAAAGCCAAGCTGCAGGGATTCTTTTGGGAAACCATGCGCGCGGACTGCATCAACCACGCCAAGAGGTGCGAGAAATGCCAACGACACGCCCCAGCGATCAACTGCCCGACAGAAGAGCTATCGGTGGTGTTCGTACCATATCCCTCCATGAAGTGGTCTATGGACATTGTCGGTCCCATGCCGATCGGAGCGAGGAAAAAGAGGTTCATGCTGGTAGTCACGGATTTCTTCACGAAGTGGACCGAGGCCGAGTCCTATGCCAACATCAAGGATTCCGACGTCGAGTTATGTTTGGAAGAACATAATCACTCGTTTCGGACTCCATAGGGAGAGCATCGCGGACAACGGTTCTCAATTCATCTCGAAGAGGTTCAGGGATTTCTGCTCACGTTGGAGGATAAAGTTGGACACTTCGACGCCGAGATATCCCCAGGGGAACGGGAACGCCAAAGCGGTCAATCGAACAATCACCAATAACATCAAGAAGCGACTTGACAAGAAGAAAGGCTTATGGGCGGACGAACTACCAAGAGTACTGTGGGCTTATCGGACAACACCTCATTCAGCCACCGGTGAAACTCCTTTCGCTCTGGCATTCAGGGTGGGATTCCCCATTTTTTGGCGATCTTGGGCACCGAGCAATGAAGTGGCTAATAAACAGGACATGCTTCATCAACTCGACCACGTCGATGAAAGACGGGAGCGGGCCAGAGTTCACATCGCCAACTATCAGAACACCATTGCACGTTTCTACAATAAAAAGGTGCGCCCGAGGAGGTTCCCAGTCGGCGAGTTGGTCCTCCGAAAGGTTTTCCATAACACAGCCGAGCTGAACAAGGGAAAGCTAGGAGAAAGCTGGGAAGGTCCGTACACCGTTACCGACATCGTCAAGCCTGGAGTATACGAGCTCAAGAACATCGATGGGGTCAAGGTTATAAGAAGATGGAACGTCAAGCACTTGAAGAAGTTTTATCAATAAGCGTCATCCGTGCTTTCCGCTTCGGCCCATCTTTTTTCGGTATCTTTTTCGATTTAAGTTTGTTTTTCTTTTAAGTTTATTGAAAAGAGAATCCCGGCTCTGTTTGTTCGGGATCTATATGCTTGGATTTTGCCTTATCAATACAACATGGAGTACTCTTCCCTCGCTAGCCGCACCCACTGGGGGACTCGAAGGGTTTAATGAGGCTCGTCTTTTAAGACAAAAATATTCGCTTGCTTTTAGACTTCAACGTGTCACCAACAAAACCAATACTACGGCGAAAAGGGTCAACAAAAGAAATACTACGGCGAAAAGGGCCAACAAAAAAAAACTAAGGCGAAAATGCCAAGTACATTATCGCGATGGGCCCGGTCTAACCGATAAGCTCATCGCTGCAAAATCGAAGGCGAAAATGCCAAGTACATTATCGCAATGGGCCCGGTGTAACCGATAAGCTCATCGCCGCAAAATCAAAGGCGAAAATGCCAAATAAATTATCGCGACGAGCCCGGTGTCACCAAAAAGCTCATCGCCACACCCAAAGTTCATCGTTTTGACACGTATGCAAACTATTAGCGTATACGTCATCACACGGAACTTGGCCGCGTCGAGTTTCATCCTTGACGATGACCTCTTCGCCGCCCATAAAAAAAAAAGAAAAAAAGAAGGGGACAGTTTGATACATTGCATCCACAAGATAATTTACAAAAGAGACAGAGGAAGGTCAATCATCCCGAACAACTTTGTCGGCGATTTGCTCTATGACGAACTCCGCGCTCTCAGCCAGGACATCCATAAGAAGCTTCTCCACGCGGCATAATGCTTGGGGTCTCGCCTCATGAACTCGAGCAAAATATCTGAAGGAGCCCCTACCGGCTCAGAGGTTCCAAACTTGTCGCGCGCTCAGAGAGCCTCATCGTTCGGGTCCTCGGAGAGCGTGGCGACCATACGCCTTATCAGGTCTTTCGAGAACTCCTCGAGGATGGCAGAGTGCTCATCGCTCTCGTCGAGAAATGAGGCTAACACGTCCTCGGCGTACCTCAACGGACAAGAATTGTGACGAGTCTCATCAACCTGCGAAAAGGAATCTGAGAATAGCCGGATAGTAATGAACGAAGGAATGCAAAAGGAACGACATAGCGACGACAAGGTAAGAGGGAAAAAGTCTATAACTTTATTGATAATATTGTCGGGGAAATTACAAAGTTACAAAGAGATAATAAGTAATAAAGGTAAAATATATAGAAAAGAGGGGAGGGTCTAAGGGATTTCCTCTCCCCGTACCGCTTCGCCCGAAGAAGAGACGACGCCGTCGTTCGTCCCGTACTCGTCAAGGCCGTCGGACGCCGAAGAAGTGTCCCCCGCAACGAAGCGAGACACCCAATCGGCGTCGAGAGGTTGAGGATTGCAAGGAGTAAGCGGAGGAGAGTTAGGATCAAGGGCGGATTTGTCATCCAGCTCCCTGGCCTTGACCTCATTCTCTTCCTCTATCTCTTTCCACTTCGGGAGACGATGCAGGAGACTCGCTACAGCCATCGCGGGCGAAAGTTTCTCGAGAAGGCGAGCATTGGCCCCATATGCACCAGCATGGCGATGAACGTTGATGGATTCCTCCAGCGCCGCGTATCTCTCCGAGGCGCGTTACGCCTTGCTCTGGGCCCTCTCGAAGAGACGTAGGCGTGCCTTGCGCTCGGAGGACATCTCCGTCTTCGAAATCTCGAGATCTTTAGCAAGACGCCTCATGGTCGAGGACACTCGGGAGGCGAGCCGGCTTTCCTGCTCAACCGGCGTTCCCACCGCCTCGCTGGTCTTGGCCAGCCTCAACTTCTTCGTTTCGAGATGCCGAGAGTAGCTTTGCACTATCATGGAATTGTGTTTCTTCTCCTCAGCAAGCTCCCATTTATGCGCCTCGGCCTCCCTCTCCTTTTGGGCTTTGTATTCGGCAAACTCAGTTTCCTGAGCCAGGCAAAGCGAGGCTTCTCTCTCCAGCGAAGCCTTCATGGCATCCAGGTCATTGGCGGACCGTTCATCCGCTTCACGATATTTCCGCTCACCAAGGATATATAGCTCCAGGTGCGCCTTGGCCTCGTCTAGCTTAGACTTGAGCTGCCCGGCCTCGTGGATTGCCTCGAGAACATAATCGTTTTCGCCGAGGATGATAGCGTTGAGGCGCGCAAAGGCCTGGAAGAACATGGCGGCAGCTTGAGGGTAACCCTCGACATCGCTCAAGCACGTGCCGACCTGAAGCTTGGAGGGATCAAGCCAAATCAGATCCCAAAGAACCCGAAGGGAATACGTTTCCCACTCCCGAGGTGATGAGTTTGGGGTGGGAACGGTTAGGAAGCGCTCCAGAGCAAGACGAGCGATGGATCCTTTCCCACAACCGGTAAGAAGCGACGCAGGAAGAGGCAGATCCCCCTGAGATTCGGAGGAGGGACGAGGAGAAAGCGAAGAAGAAGCCCCGGAGGGGCCGGTATCATGGGCCGGCTCCGAAGAGCGTCCCTCCTGAAGCACCGCGGGAGGATCGGAAGTGTCAGGAAGAAAGGCATCTGCGGAAAGCTCGTTCCCTTTCTCGGAACGCGCTTCGGCTCGAACCTCTTCGGAGAGGGGACGAGATTCTTACAGAATCTCCGACTATCCGACAGGCTCAAGGGCCAAAAGCGCGTCGGCAGTTGTGAGCACCTCGTCGGGCAGCGCCATTTCTCCGCCGGCCGGAGGGACGACGACTTAGACACTCTCCACGACAGGGGCGAGAGACACCTCGGGAAGAGCCTCTTAAGGAGGTGGCGCATCGGCAAAGGTCGGAACCTAAAATCACAGAGTTATTAGACATCACCAGTGCAAATCTCACGAAAGAAAGAAAGAAAATGATCAGAACATACCTCAGGAGCCGGAAGGGTCAATGTCGACACCAGGTCGACGAAGTCATCGTCGAAACGGTACCTCTCCCGGGAAGACGGGGAGGGACGTAGGTCTCCACCGGTCGTTTCTACGGCCTGATTGGCCTCGACTGGGGGAGTTGGAGCAAGAAGAGTCGGGGTGGCCTCCTTGCTGAGAGCGGCCCCGTCCTGCGAGGCGACGGAAACAATCTCCGAAGCCAGAGAGGCCACCTTGTTCTCCTTAGGCAAATTGGAAACCTTGGCTTTCTTCGGAGGAGGGGCTTCGCGCGTCTCTCCGGACGCCTGTCTCTTCGGAGCAGCCTTGTCGTGAGAAGATTCCCGCGAAGAAGCGTGAGTTTCTGGATCACGAAGATATCCTGAAGGACGAGAAGCCTCACGAGGGCGAGGTACCCCCGAGGAGCGCTGATCCTCCGACGAGCGAGGAGCATTGGCGTCCTGCTTATGCTTCGTTCGGCGGGAGGCCTATCGTTGGAGAGCCACCTATCGCCCCCGCTCAGAGGCACGAGACCAAGGTAACCTGCCTTCGACAGATCTCTCTGGGGTTCGTAGGAATCCCTTCCTTGTCCTGGATCTTGGCCTTGACATTGTCGAGAGTCCGTTGATCCGCGAGAAGCCGATTGGGACCTTTTATTCGGCTTGGAAGCTTTTTGAATTACAGGGGACGAAGAGCCGTCTTTTACCTCCTCGATACAAAACCCTGCTGGCCACAGACTCTTAAGGGGAGGACCCACGATATTGTAGAGCTGATAAACTCCGGAGTTCTTAACGCGGGTACCGACAAAATCCACCGACCAGTCTCGACGAGGGTTCTCTAGGAAAGCTTTGACAACCTCAGCGAAGCGCTCATCGTTTTCTTTATTAGCGATGGGCCTGAACTTGGGCAGCTCCTGATCGACGACCCACTCAGTGGGCAACGCATCGTAATGCGGCCCGAAGGTAGGGCGGTCCAGTTTCGCGAAGAAATACATGTTCTCCCACCCAGACTCTTTGTTGGGTGTCTTCTTGATGATGTGAGGATTCACGACATGCGAGAGGAAGAGTCGGCCCAAGTTCTTCGGATTCTTCGTCCACTTGAAGAGCCGCATCAAGTCCTCTAAGGTAATGACCACCTTTTGTTCGAGAGCAATCGCCATGGTGCAGAGGAGGAGGCGAATAAAATTGGGGCTGACCTGAGTGATTGGCACGTTGAAGGCGTGGAGGAAGGAGACGATGAGATGCGGCAACGGAAGATGCAACTCCACCGACCGGAAGAAGTGCTCGTAAAGAGCGATATATCCGTCTTGGGGCTCATTGGCGAGTTCACCGGAACGAGGAAGACGGAGATGGCAGGGGTTGCCATCCACATAATATCTCTTCAGGCATTCCAGATGTTTCTCATTCATGATAGACCTGGGAGACCGAGTCTTGAAGATTTTCCCAGGCTTAGACATCTTTCACGGGCGGCGAGAAAGAGCGAAGGAGGAAGTCTGAAGATCTTGAAGGAAAGAGAGTTTTCAAGAAAGTAAATCGCAAGAGAAATCGCAGAGAATTTCGGGAAGCTTCAAAAAGCAAAGTGTTTTGTCCGAAGGCAAAGTTTGAATTTATAGAGGGAAGGCATCCGAAGTTGAAAGGTCGTGTTTAGATCTGACGGTCCAGGATCGAAGCGAGGGAAATCAATCAACGGTGGAGATCAAAAGAGTCGTTGAAAAACCCAAAAGCACTCGAGTGCAAGAAAACCCCACATTTAATGCTGATAGATTGACATCGATCTCTGAGATTTGACAGCCTGGAAAAGCACGCCTAATCAGAGCTACATGGAAGCGCGCGCTCGGAGATTCGCGCTCAAGAATTGGAAGAGTCTTCAGAGGGACACAACCGCTTCGAGGGAACAACCTCTTCGAGAACATGAGCTCTCCGAGTACACAACCTCATCGCGGAACTCCCTTTTCGGGATGTACCTTATCGGAAAACAGCTTCGAATTCATTTTACCAAGTGTTTCACACTTGATAAAATGGGAGACTAACTGTTAAGGTCAGATTTTGTCAAATCATCCCTCAACACCACTGATGTCGTTTTATATGCAAACGACAAAGAATAGAGGCAAGGTTACTAGAAGATTCTAAGCCCGTCAAAAGATAGAACAGCTTAAGGCCCAATAGCGATGAAGCCCAATGGGAATCAAAGCCTATCGGGAAGCAAGACCTTATCACGACAAGAGAGCGCATCGAGCAGAGGCTCATCGAAGAGGAGTCTCATCGGGAGAACCCAATCGAATTAAAAGAGGAAGTCATTCGAGATCGCGAAAAAGAAGGAGATTGGTTCATTCAGTTGAGGATTTCTTGGGATATCCAACGCAAATAAGGTCAACAACAACCACAGCAAGAAAGAAGGAAACCCTAGCACAATTCGTGAGAATAATCTAGAAAACCCTAAAGCCTATAAATATGCATGTAAACTCGTTGTAAAGGTCATTCAGTACTATTCAATCGTGAGTTTGAGAGAATTATTCTTGTGTTCTTGAGTTTGCTTATTCATAGTATTCTCAATTTCCCAAGGATTATAAAATGTAATCTCCCATTGTCCAAGCTATTAAACGGAAGAAACCGGGTCCTCTTGGAATCATAATAAATCAAGAGTATTCGTGTTCATATTTATTTGTGTTCTTTCGATTATTCTTGTGACTGTAAGGCGTCCCAAAACGCCCTCTACAATACCCGGATTCCGGGTACCGGGTACCTCAAAAAAACAGGGTACTCTATCCGGTTGCACCCCTAATAAATAGTATGTTCTTGTTTGCGTTGATGTTGAGTATGCCCTCCAGAACACGTGTAAAATTGTCCGGCATGTACAAAATGAATACCACAAAGAGTATGAAACGTATGAAATGAATGCATTTCAATGGCATTCAATGTTTTATTGTTTTGTGCATTAAATATTACGTTTAAAATTTTGGTATTGTTATCTATGCATTTGAATGTATATAATATATATACACACATATATATACATATGTTTCTTAATACATATATGAAATAAATGAAAAAACTAAATAGGACATTAATTGATCAAACGATTATTTGGGATTAAAAAATTAGAGCTCTAGAAAAATTAGGCTGTGAAAATAACTTGATCTTATTATGCCATGTTATATTGATCTTATTATGCCATGTTATATATATATAATTGGACTTTACTTGCTGCATTATTCTTGAAAGAAAGAATTGACAAACTTTAACATAAGAATAATATTAAGAGAGATAATAGAGAACATAAAAATAAGAGTGCCCTCGATTTCATCGATCATGTCTTACAAAACCTCTTTTATTTATGTAAGCAATAATAAAATGTAGAAACAAAAAAGTATCGTTGATAAATTTAGAAAAATATATTCAACAAACTTATATTTAGGATTGTGATTTTTAATCGAAATACCTACGTCAACGTGGGACTTAACTATTGCTCTTTTTCGGTAATGTAATTGTCGGATATCAAATAGGATCAATATATATTTTGATTTTTAAAAAATTAGTAGCTAACTGAAATATTATTCTAAAAAAATGGGAACAAATTTTTTGAATGAGTAAGACTAAAAAAAAAATTAAAAAAAATTGAGATTTCTTGACCGCGTTCGTGCAGTTTATATAATAATATATATGAATCAAAATATCACTCAAACGCAATATTAATTCATGAATTGACATATTCTTCAAAAAATACTAATTCTCTTTTCCTTCTATAAAATTATAATAATTGAGAACGTGAAAATTGTGGAAACTCAATCTAACATTAGCGTAATTTATTCCTATGTTGCTAGAAAAGGTGTAAATGAAAAACCTCACCGTGGAAAAGAGAACTTGTAAAACCACATACATACATACATAATCATAATATTATTTTAAAGACGTCCCCCACTGCAGCAAAGCTGCTTTCAAAAAAAAAAAAAAAAAAAGAAGACGTCAGAAGCCTCTATTCATAAAAGTGAAAAATCTTAGTCCATTTCCATAGCAACAGGTCACCTTGATTTGTGTCTTCTTCGTGTATATATTATAAGATTTTAAGTATAGTAAGACGTCGTATAAATAAGAGGAAAAAAATAAAAAGTAAAAACATATCATTTATAAACTATAATGCAAATAGAATATGGAAAAAAGTGTCTATCACATTTCCCCATTTTCTTACAAACGACATCTTTTTGCATATTTCATAAAATCTGCATGCTAAATATGCATAACAATTTTCATGGAAGTTCTTTTTGTTCTCAAAGGGATGCTTTCACGTATTTTCTGTTAAAAAGCAAAATAGTAGTACCTTCACACATCATTCATATAAATATATTATTTAGAACACGTTAATATGCATAATTAATGTGCACAAAGAAAATCAAAGGTTAAGAAACAACAAATGAAGTAAATAACTACCATTTAGGTTATGCCTATTAAAATAAATGAAAATGGTTCTAATTGTTCATTTCAATCATAAAATTTTAATGTGCATAATTAATGCTTAGCTACGATTTTCTCTACTTCAATGGACTTTTGTTATATGACTTAATATTTTTTATTATTACTAATCTCTTTATGGCTATAACTATAAGCCAATAATATTCTTTTCAGTTATGAGTATATCAAAGTTGTTTCAATTTATTCAATTGAATGTTTTAGAACATAATTGAATCTAAACTTATATCAATTAATGTTTGTAAATTTAATTTGACCTGTTACTTTAACGATTAATGTATTTTCATGTTATCAATAATGAATCTAAATTTGTTTGAAAATATATAATTGTCAGTCATAACGCCTCTTTATTGATTTTGACGTAAATAGAAACCAAATTCCGAGAAAAAGAAACTCTAATTTTGACATAAATTGGAACCAAAGTCTCAGAAGAAGAAAATTACCGGAAAATCGACGAAAGGCTATGAAATCCCAAAATTACCTAAAAACTCAACAAAAGCATAAACAAAATCGACACTAATGAATTTAACATAAATTGGACTAAAAAAATAAAAAATAAAAAATAAAACCTCTTTGAAGAAGTGATGAAAGTCTGACATATCCCGGAACTCTCTATAAAAAACAAAGAAGCATAATCAAAATCTACTTTTTAACGATTTTTAACGTAAATTTGAACCAAAACTGGGAAAAAAATTGTGGGAAAAGCAACGGAAGTCTAAGAAATTCCAAGTTCCTTGAAAAATCAATAAAAGCATAAACAAAATCGACAGTAACGATTAAAAAAATAAAATTTTCTTGAGAAGTGATGAAAACATATCTCGAAACTCTCGTTTTAAAACAAAAATCCGAGAGGAAAAACTTACCGGAGAAACGGCGAAAGAGGCTCGTGCGATTGCTGTCATAGAATCATTGTTTTTTTCTGTGGTCTTCTTTCTGAGTTTTTCTTGGCTCCTCATTTGTGAATTTTTTATATGAGAATTCATTATGGGTTATATGACTCAGAGTTATTATTGTCATTATGCATAGACTTTTAAGAAACAATCGATTCATATTTGGTGAAAGTGAAACGTAATATTAAATTGATAACATTGCATTTATTTTTATTTATCATTAATAATCATAAAGAATGAGGTACAATATACATTCATGCAAGCAACTTAGAAAATAGGAATTGAGAATCCATGTGATATGCGAATGTGTCACGTCATCAACCCAAAAACTGTCATTATATATATATATATATATATATATAGATTAGCAGAAAAGCCGAGCAAGGCCATATTTTTGTGTGAGTCGTGAATGAAGGACGAAGAGCTAAGACTCATCGCTCCTTGCTATTCTCTCGTCGTCGATGCCACTTTCCGAATCAGAACGGTAGATTTACATACCATCATTTATAATTTCCCAACTTCGATTACCGGAAGCGATGGATGAAAATCAAGCGCGAAGCATAATCTCTCGATGAGATAAAGAATCAGACGACGAAGATGAATGAAGCAAGGAACAATAAGCGCAGCGTAAGCGGAGCCTCACGACTGACGACGACAGTTACGCCTATGATCATTGCCGACCAATTAAATCAATTATGATGAAATTAAACGCATTTTATAACCGACCACTTATGAGGCCCGATTTCAATTACTAAGATCTATGAATAGTGAGCTAAACCATTAAAAAGGAATAAAAAATCCTCTGTACAAAATAAGACATATTGCACACCAAGATCTCAAGTAACTTACTCTCTTCAAACCTATTTTTTTCAATGTGATTTAGTTTAACGGAAAGACCGGAGCTCTGAGGTAACTTAAAATGGATTTATACCAATCGTGACTCCATGACCGTGGAGGTGATTTTTTGCCTTAACAGTGACCCATAATATAAATGGTAAAGTTGAAACTAGTAAATTAAAAATTTTATTGCAAAATTATGTAATTGTACTTGAAATCGCTAAATATTGTAATTTGCTTTGTTTTGAAACTAAAGTAAAAGCAGAGAATGTTCAAATCGATCAGTAAACTTTGAAATTGATTAATGAACTTATGATTGTTCAAACAAAAAATTAAGGAACTATATAGAATAATGAATTATGCAATATAAAGATAAATTTTAAATTCTATAACACTAAAATATTTAGAGTGTTTTTTATATTCTTATTAGTATTAAAGTTAAAACTTAATAATTTTATTTTAATATAAGAAGATGGTTTATGTGGGCTTTTAAAAGGGACGGGGCGGGTTAGCCACGGGGCAGGTTTGTATGGGCTTCGGGGCGGAGTGGGGAGGGTTTGGAGCGGGCCTAGGATAACATAACCCAACCTGGTCTTGTTGTCAGGGGTGGGTCTAACCCGGCCTACAAAAAAAGAGGCAGACCATACCCGTTTTTTTACGAGTTGGGGTGGGTGGTTCTGGGCCGACTGACACCTCTACCACGTTCTCATTTCAATAATTACCATAATAACTTAGCGCATATATATTCTTATATTAAAAAAAATCCAATATTCTAATAAAATAGGAAACATATAAATTTTGAGTTCTATTTTCACCGTTTCATCTACTTGAGAATTTACTTTATATTTATATATATATAATATATATATATATATCTTTTGTAACTGAGAATTGTTATGCTTCATTTTCAATTTGGAGGCTTGAAATCCGGATCCGAGCTAAAACTGGTTTTCACATTTAAAACCGGGTACAACCCAAAACCGGATTTCTAGGCATTCTGATCCCACTTAAAAAAAAAAAAGGGCACCGGACCGGTTTCACCCCTAAATAAGTTATACTATAAATCACAAATTGATGAGTACCATCAATAGAACATGTTTAAAAAAATTAAGAAATGTTGTCGTTCTGAAGCGCCATCGTTTAGGCGCGTTTAGGGCCTCCACCGAATTTTAGTACAAAATCATCTCCAAAGATCTCGGTCAAAGCAAGCATATGCCAAACATGAATACCCCCTGAAGCCACGGGCAGAACCCCTGGTAGAGAGACCCAATCTTGAGTGAAATAAATGTCTTATAAGAATAAACAAGGGTGTCATTTTAGCCTGTATAAGCAAAAAAAAAAAAAACCCGAGCAAGGCCATACTTTGGTGTGAGTCGTGAATGGATGACGAAGAGCTGAGACGCATCACTCTTTTCTCTCGTCGTCGATGCTTCTCTCCGAATCGGTACGGTAACTTTACATACCATCGTCTCTTTCCCAACTAATTGCTGAGATGCATGAATTATTTTGCTTCCTATTATATCCACTAATTACTTATATGTATTTATTTTGTTTGATTAGGTATATTTGCATTTATTTCATTTATATTTTGATTTGATTCCTTCTATTCTAGAAAATATACATTATATTGCACGACTTTCTTAAGAAACTATATATTGTATTGAAAATGCATAACGTGAGGATATGAAAAAACAAGGTTTTGCTTGTGAAGTCGAGTTTATCTCACAAAAATGTCTCCTTCGTATTTCTCCGTGTGTTCTTCGTATTCGCTCTACATCAATTACACTTACAAGCACCATTCTGTATTAGCTATACATTCTCAATCTTTCATTTGTAACACTTATAATTTACAGGGACATCACCACATTGTTTTTAAGTTTCATTATCAACACTAAAGTCGAAGAATGAGACTTTTGGTTGGTTTTTTACATTAGCAACAAAACGTTTTATAAGCCTTTGTTCTTATTACTTTCAGAGTTTTCACTGTTGTCATAAACCATTTCCACAATTGAAAAGTGGAGAGCAAGTAAGAAATGTATATAGTGAATAAATACATTGCAAAGCCTATCTTATCCATGATATAAGTATGCATGTTTTGATTTTCCTTTGCATAGTGTTTGCTGTTTATTGATGGGGGATGTTATATTTTCTGCCCATGGTCATGTCACAGCATGATACAAAGTTATACATATTCACATGATTTTATATTTATAAAGCAAGTTAAGTATATCCAATCAACAATAATATTATTAATTTTTTTAATTAAAAATCGACAATAATATTATTCAAAATCAACAATAATAATCACACAAGATGTTCATATTTTTATAATAAAAAAAAATCAACAATAATTTTATTAAAAAAATATTCACTATTAAATTCGGTTTGGTAGGGTTTTTTTTTTTTTTTTTAATGGGGGTGACACTATCGACCAAGATTACAATGCACTCTCGCATTACTAAATATATTTAGTGTAAGAGCTGGTGACACTGTTGGCCAAGTTTACATCTATAAACGGACACTCATCCGAGTCCCATGAGATTTGAACCCGTGACCTCTTGAATATAGGTGTAGTGAAGTTCCTACTCGGCTAAGCTTGCTTGGTTAAATTCGGTTCGAATTTAACTTGTTCAAATATGACTATATGAGTCTTTCAATAAGGACAAAAAAACTTAATAATATATAGTAATATTTACACGGTGCCACTCGACTAGTTATATTGTAAAATACAAATTGATGAATAATGGTATTATCGATAAAACTAGGGGTGAAAATTTTATATCCGTTTCCCGGTTTTGTCCCGGTTCCGGTACCGGTCCCGGAACGGTTTTAAAAAAAATAAGGGAAATTTAGTTCTAAACTGGGAACCGGTACTTCCCTGTTCACGGTTTATGGAACCGGGAACCGGAACCGGAACCATAAGTAAAAAATTTCCTGATTTTTGGTACCGGTTCCGGTGTTAAACTATGTGTAGTTTTAGATGTTTTCATAGTACGTTGTTTTTAAATATTTTGTATGCTTATTGTAGTTTTGGGGTTATATGTCGTTTTTTATGACTTAGACTACGCGTATTTTTTCGTTATTAGGGTTTAATATTTACCATTTTCCTTTCTCGACCCTTTCAATCTCTCTTTCTCCCTCTCTCATCCATCGTGACGTCATATTCTTCTCTTCGCCGAGAACCTTCCACCGTTGATTACATGTCTTCGTCTTCCAACTAGAAAATTTCCCTCGCAAGCAAAATGTATGTCTCTTGTTAAGTTTTTGTTTCGGCCATTAATTTTGTCTTGTGTTAAGTTTTTGTTTCAGCCATTAATTTTTGTCTCGTGTTAAGTACCAAATTTTTTCACGAATCTTTTATTACTTTTTTCCGGTACCGGTTTTCAAAAAAATTGGGAAATTTACAACCGGAACCGGGAACCGGTGCCGAAAATAAAAATCCCAAATTTTTGGAATAGGTACCAAAAGGCAAAAACAACTAATTTCCCGATTCCCGGTTCCGCTTTCACCCCTAGATAAAACATATTTAAGAAATGTTTGTCATTGTGAAACACTGTCGTCTAGGGCCCAACTTAGGCCCACTGTCTCGGAAGAAAAAAAAAGGAAAAGATGTCGTTTTAGGCTGTATAATAAATAAAAAAGGCGAGCAAGGGCGTAATGGAGGAGGAAGAGCTGAGACGCATCGCTCCTTGCTCTTCTCTCGCCGTCGATGCCACTCTCCGAATCGGAACGGTTCATTTCCATGCAAACCCATCATCTCTTTCATTCCCAACACCCATTCTAATCACACTCGAATCACGGTTTTCACTTTCAGGCTGGTGCTCTCTGGGGCTTATGTTCTGCTCCTTACGACGCTCGTAAACAAGGTATCTATCTATATATATATATATATATGTATAGATATGTGTAGCTGGATGTTGTGTAACTGGGTTGGTTTGGTTGAATGCAGGGTTGAGCGGCGTGGGTCAAGCTGTTTATGTGGTGCTCATCAAAGTCAAACACTTTGGATTTGGTTTCAGTTTGACTTTGTGTTTGAGTTTGAGTGTAACTGGTCGTGTTTTGTGTTGTGAACAGGCAAAATCAGTTGGCTGGATTGGATTTCAGAGTGGTAATAAGCTTCTTTACTTTTGCTCTTTTGAAGAAAGAATGAATGAATATTCCTGACTGGGATTGTGATTATAAGGAGTGGTTGCGGGCATTTTCGTATCCACGAGGTGCGGGCTTCAGAGATATCGAGCAAAGGACGATGTGGTTCGTTACTTTCCTTCCTTACTCTCTTCATTTCTTATACACATTACACAATACAACTACACTCTTTTGCATCATGTGATACTGATATGTTAAATACCTTCATAAAAATCTTTAATTCAAGATGGATTTGTTACTTCAATTCTCAGTGTTTGCTTCTTCTTTTAAATAATTTTACCACTAAGATATGAGGTTCTGTTTTCCTAGGGGTCTTTCTGTCATTTGAATCATTAAGGGTATTTTAGGAGATTCTAGCATTTCTTGTCACCATATACGCACCAACACCTAGACGACGGAGTCTTCGTGCTTTGTCTTGCTTAGCGTCCAACCTTGCTCTCGAAGGAAAGGTCCGGATTGTGTTTACATGGGATCCCTTACTTGTATTGAATAAAGAAACGGAGATTCATCACTTCAGTGGATTCCAGTTGACCAAATTCTTTTGACGGAATTGTCTTTGGATGGGATCCCTCGGTTTCACTAGTTCTTCATTCTTCTTTCTATATATATTAAGTAAACGAGTCTTTGTTTTGATTGCTTCTTCTTCGTGCATGAGAAGTTTAACTTGTGCATTTCCCAAAGTATTTCGTATATGGATTTGTAGATAACGAGACGTGTTGCTGTGGCAGGTGAATTCTGTAGTTGCCGGAGCCATTGCAGGCGCAGCTGTTGCCGTCGGTACACGAAGTGTGCACCAAGGCATCGGCACGGCATGTCTCATTTCTATATTCGGGGCGGCCTCTGACTATTTCAATGCAATTTGAACACCGGTGCACACTTAATCCATGTCTGATACTCCATCAATATGATGGGTGAAATTAAATTTAGTGATGGAAGCTTACAGAGTTGTTGAAACCACATTCATAATGACGCAACTTGGCACTGAAGATTAGTTCATCATATTTGGTACAATTTATTGGAATACTATTTAATTTTGATTATATCTTGTGTTTTTGGCAGAGTTGATAAGCATCACAGTGGTAGTGAACACTCTTCGTGCTGCATTTTTATGTGTATGTAATTCTTCCCAAGGAATCTTCGGAAGCCGTAATTATTGTTTTTCCATGAACGTTATTTTTTCCGGCTGTTAAGGAGAGGTAACGGATGATAATCGATTCATATATTTGTTTTGTAACTGTGTCATTTTTCTGCTAAATATTTGAGTCTTGACTGGCAAATGACTGTTCCCAACCAGAAATCAACAAAATAGTGAAGTCGAATGCGGCAGAGGTCGCAAGCGTTCCCGGCCCAAAGCTGCAATTCATAAAAATCTGCATTGAAGCTCTTTGAAGGAAAAAAAAAGTATTGATAGAACTTAACTTCCAGCGTAGAGGTTCCCTAAATTCTTATAGGTAACCGAAAGGTGAGCAAGCTAATATCAGCAATCGTAAAATACCAAACCTTGTCGTGCCTAACGGTTTCGACTCCCGTGCGTGTCGACGTCAACAAACTTACGAGAATGCTTCACAGCATTTTCCATTGACCGGAAAAAACGACAAGTTATCGCCGATAATCCAAAGAAACAGTAAGAAAGACCGAGGAAGTATAAGATGGTCCTAAGCCCGATTCTGAGCTCGGTTTCCCCATGGAAAAGCAAGAAGCTTTCGCGTTTATCTTGACCAAGAATACTGGAAAGTACGAGCATGGTCTCTGGAGGCATCGACGAATCTCTGTTTCGCATCAATTTGATATAGCAGAATAACGAGGAATAATTGAAACGCAATCACACGAGTTGTGATAATCAAATTTCACAATCCAAAATCCACCTCCAAACACGATTTAACTGATCGGAGAACATGAGATAGAACGTATACTCAGTTACTCCCGTGTTTAAGATAATGTTAAGCCAACTTGCTGTCAATCTCACCATGCTCAAGACTAGGCACGACGATCTGGGAGCTCAGCTGCTCCTGGATTTGCCGTAGCTGCAGCGCTGGCCTGATACAATTACTTCGAAAAGCCTCGTGCTGTTCGACTTTGGTCTCGACCCGACATCTCATGTTCAACTGCACGGCTAAGAACAAATTTACAAAGTTATAATTTTGTGTCCGATCTAGAAACGAACTTCAAAATTTTGTCATAAGTTGGATCGGACCTCTTAAAATTTTAGAGTGAATCGGGTCGATTTTAAACTCAATAAGATCGCATTGGATAAAATGTCGACCCGATACACATCCCTTTTCGGTTATAACTAAGATCAATAACTTATCGGTGTTGCTACCCTATATAACTAACATTTGATTTGATGTTGTTTGGTTGGCCGTCGATGGGCGACGGATTGTCCTTGTTCTCCTTTCAAAAGAAGATCACATGTTGGTTCTCACTTCTCATTGTAATGTTTATATATACACTATTACTTTATGGATTTGAAAGTCTTTTAACTTTCATAAAACTAAAAAAATCGTGTAATAATTTATAATTTTACTTATAAATAACGAATTAAAATTTAGTTTTTTAGAATCCGGATAGGCGCAATTAACCAGGTTGTGGTTCACAATTCATATAAGTACTAGGTTTTTCCAAAACCGGAACCATGGTTTCGATTTTCGCGATAATCAAGCGATAATCGAGCGATTTATCGCTGAAAACCACTTCTCGGTAACTTATCTCCTCTAATAGTTATCTTTTTATACTTATCGCGATTTTTCGATTCGAAAAGCAAGTCACTTATCTCTCAAACTTATCAAGTGTATTTTCTCGAAAAGCAAGCTACTTTTCGGTCAAAAACGATAAGTCAACCCTGGTATAAATTTTTCTTTTTTTTGCGGCAGAAGTTCCAACTTCGTTTAATTTCGAAATTTAAATGTATTTTTAGGGTTTTTTAGTAGATCTTTAGTGTTTTGATGTTTAAATGTTGTATATGTATGAATCATTTCAATTTTTCACATTTTTATTCTATATTTGTAGTCGTGACTTAGAAAGCTATTAGGTTGAATGAAAGTTAAACTTTGAGTTTCATATTAGTTTAATTGTACATTTTACGTTTTGAATCAAATGTTGTTGTTGAAATTGATTTTTTTTTAAGTATATGATGGAATATAGATGAATCAAGATGGTTTGTGTGATTTTTATTGAATTTTTGCAGATTTGGGTTAAATTTAAGGGTTTATGCAAATTATTTCTAATTGCGATAAAAGTACCAATTTTCCTAAAAATAGTGAATTTGAGATATATTTTAATTTTTTTTTCTGTAATTTTATTTTGTAACATTGTATATAATTAGGAAACTGTTAGTTTGACGTAATCATTTTTGTAATTGATGTCTTTCTGAATTATGACCTTATTGCGGCAAAAGTACATATTATTTGGAAATTAGTTAAGTTAAGCTAGTTAGTCTATTTTTTTATGTAAAATCATTTTATAACATTGTATATAACTTATAAAATGTGAGGTTGACATAATTATTTCTAATTCAACGTTTTCCCGAATTGCAACCTTATTGCGGGAAAAGTAAATATTTTTTTTTTAAATAGGTCAAATTGAGCTATATCTTCGTTTTTTTTTTTATGTAACTTCATTTTGTAACATTGTATATAATTCTGATACTGTGATTTTGACATAATTTGTTTTGTAATTTGACGTTTTTCAATTATTAAGGAAAATATAGATTTAGTATTTTATGTTATAAAAAATATTTTATGTATGAAAATATATATGAAAATATTTTATAAGTTTTCCATCGATAAATCTATCGATAAGCGATTAATCCATTGATAACTTCGATCAGTTTCGGTAACGGCAAACGATTACTCCGTCGATAACGGCAAACGATTTATCGGCAAAAACGGCATTCGAATCCTTACCAACAACTCTCTAGTAGTCCCGGTTTCACCCTTATTTTTTGAGTCTTGGATTTGATTCTTACCTTATGAATAAACTTTGAAAGACATGTCGATTAATGAAATTACAAGCAATATTCAAAAGCTAAAAGCTACCAATAAATCATTTCATAACATTTGCAGAGCCAAAGGAACAAAGTCGCAGTTTTAGCGGTCAATAAGTGTTGCAGCCATTCCGATCGATATCATCTAAAATCAAGCAGGAAAAACTGTTACTGTAATATCACAGAACAAAATTAGCATATAATAAAAACAGAAACAAAGTAAAACTATTAGAGTTTCAAAATATACAACTGACAATTGCAAGCCATCATTTTCTCAACAATCTGATTTCCTAAGATTCTCTGGTACATTTTCAACAGTCAAAGGACGAGAGCCATCTCAGATTTTAGAGAAGGTCGGAAGCGAACTAAGAGACTCCCGATATTTATCGTCCTTCGTAACCAATTCAACGACGATTAGAAATGTGCCCTGATTTGGTTGCAACCCTCTCTCCGCCATCTCGTGAAGAAGCTCCACCACTTTTGGCATATCGTTGTTTATGTAGAAATAACGCATCAGTATATTATACGTGGCAGTCGTTCGGACACAGCCCTGGCGCTCCATCTCCATAAACAAATCATTCGCTTCTTTTAACATGCCCTCTTTACACAGCCCTTGGATCATCGTATTATAGGTTATATAATTAGCAACCAAACCCTTTTTGCGGAGCCCTATGAAAAGTTTCCATGCTGCTTCAAATCTTCCCATTTTGCTCAATCCATTCATGAGACTGTTTACGATATCGATACCGAGTTTGATCTGGCGATCTTCCAAACTCTGAAAAAGCTCTAAAGCCTCGGCAAGACAATTGTCCATACACAGACCATCGATAACGGTTGAATATGTAATCGTGTTTGGTGTCAGGCCAGTAACCACCATTTCTTCGAACAACTTGCGCGCTTCTAAAGCTCTGCGAAAACGAAACAAACCACCAACCAAGGTGTTGTACGTTTCAACGTTGGGCTTTACTTCATTGGGAATCATTTCCCTGAAGAGCTCTAGAGCTTCATCGACCTTCCTCTGCATGAAATGCGCGTGGATCAACACGTTGTAGCTGTTCAAATTAGGTGGGCATCCATTGGCAGCCATGGAATGAAACAGCTTCTGGGCATCGTCAAGCTTGCCAGCTCGACTAAAGCCAACAAGCAAACTATTGTAAGAAAACTGATCAGGCTTCACACCACTCTGGATCAACATGTCAAGCGTTCTACGCGCTTCTTTCAAAAGTCCCTTCTTCGAGAGTGCCTCAATCCACACATTCATAGTCCTCAGATTAGGCCTCACGCCTTGATCGATCATCTCAGCAAACAAGCGCTTTGCACAGTCCCATTTATCCGCGAAGCACAATCCATGAATCAAGGAAGTATAAGTTATACTATTAGGGGAAATCCCAACAGCTTTCATCTTTGCAAAAATCTCCTTTGCTTCCTCAACCCGTCCTTCTTTGCAGAGCCCATCAATAACGGAGCTGTACATAACAATATTTGGTTTCAATAGAGCAAGACCAATCTCATCACTTCTGCTTGACATTTCTTCGAGCAGCTTGACCGCAACGTCAGTGTTTCCCGTTCTACACAGTCCTTTGATCATTGTCCCAAAAGTCATTACATCAGGCTCGCAACCCATCTTGAACATAACCTTCATCAGCTTGTGGGCCTCTACAATCCTATCTTCCATACACAGACCTCTAATCAAACACGTATAAGTCACGGCATCGGGCATGAAGCCATTCCTGAACAAGTATCCCAAGGCTACGAGAGCGTCAGAGACGCGATTCACGTTGCAAAGGCAGTTCATCAGAACGTTTAGAGTGATTAAGTTCGGCGAAATCCCAACAACTTTCATTTTTTCAAAAAGCATCTCTGCTTTCTTGTGCCGTCCTTCTTTGCATAGCCTATTGATAACTGATGTATACATTACAACATCGGGCTTGCAGACAACATGGCCAATCTCTTCGCTTCTGCTTGACATTTCTTCGAGCAACTTGACCGCAACATCAACGTTCTCAGTTCTACACAAACCATCGACCATTGTTCCAAAAGTGATATCATTTGGCTCACAACCCATCTTGAACATAACCTTGATCAGCCTGTGGGCCTCTACAATCCTATCTGCCTTACACAGGCCTTTTATCAAACAGGTATAGGTCACAGCGTTGGGCATGAAGCCGTTCCGGAACAGAAATCCCATGGCCGCGAGAGCATCAGAGTGGCGATTGACATTGCAGAGGCAGTTCACAAGAATGTTAAGAGTGACTAAGTCTGGTGAAACTCCATTGGAGATGATCCGAGAGAAGAGCGAAATAGCTTCAGAGAAAAGGTTCCTCCGAGCGAGAGAGGTGATCAACCAGTTGAAGGGCGCAGTTGAAGGGCGTGGATGCAGGCGAAGCATCTCGTCGAGATAGCGAGGCGCCTGAGAGGGGGTGACGTCACATGACCTGAAGTCGGCTCGGAGGAAGCGTCGGAGCTCCGGCGAGGCATTGGAATCGGATTTGGATTGGAATAGCGAAGAGAGTTTGGGTCTGGCCGAAGCAGCAGTAGAAAAAGCACGAGCTCGACCTTGGAGCACCATTGATATGATACTGAAAGAAGAACAGAGAAATCTTCGTGGAGCATATAATTTAATTAAATATTTATAATTAAATGTAGTTATATTATTAAGTCCTAAATTCCATTATTTTATGAAAAATCTTTTACGTATTGTTTACCAATACATTTGAAAAATCCTATCACGTGAATCAGTAATTGATTCTTAAAAAAATTCGAGAATTGCATCGATATATCCATAAAATTAGACTTCGGGCAGTTATTCGATTTGCAAATTATTGTACATTAGCAACTGCCGCGACAACGCTTGCAGTAGCCGTAGCCACGCCATTAAATCTACATGTTTACGTGCTCGAGTTTGCGGAAATAGTAGAACTAGCTCATTTTTTTCATTATTTTGGTTTGAGTTTGATGATACATGGGCAAATAGTTTTATCTAAATTTTTTACTGTTTGAATCAGGATTGAACATCACATGTTCAGTTTTTTACTTAAGTTTTTGGATATGTAATTTAACTCGGTCTCATTCGGAGGATTACATGACGTGGTCGGAATTGCTTTGGAAAAAGACTGATTGATCGGCGTAGGAAGTCGAAACAGGGAAGGTCATAATAGATGAAGTGCATGCCATCTCCAACAGAGAGATTCCATGTCTATTACCGACGCGAGAGATGTGTGGCCGATCACCACCGGCAGACGTGCTGGTTGAAAAATCGATTATTTCGATTTTGGTTAATATGTCGTTAACGATATTGTATATGTCTATTTATGTGGGTTATAAACAAACATTCTAATCCACGGAGAAGGCATAAAAAATACCTTATGACAAATACACGAAATCCATTGTAAACCCTAAACCGTAAAAGCGAGTTCCAAGATGTAGGAAAAACACACATTATTGGGTCGAAAAAACTCACATGTTTGAGTGGAAAAACCCGAATTAATTGAGCACATCATGGAGAAGCACCGCAACAGTTCAGCAGACCAAAGATGGGAGTGACCTGAACTCCCTGGTAAAGTGGTATCGAGTTTTGGTCACTTCGATTAAGCTTCTTCTCGTCGTTGTCAACGGGCATGTCATTCAGTCCAGCTGTACGTGTATTTTCTGCTCTTCAAAACGGCTTGATCGAGCGGTCAATCTATGACCAAGTTGCAAATTTCTCTACTATTTATTTCAATAAATGCCCCGGTCACCATTCCAATTATCTGTACATGCAAACATATATGTCGAAAGAAAAAAAAAACAAAGGGTTCAAACATAATTTGAAAATTTAGGTTTGATATCAGTGAAAATACACAGATATCAATGTTATTTGTTAATGAATATCGATGAACTTCACCGTCGGCGTCGTAGGTATAATTTATTGGCTTATATATATCGCTGAATTTTTTTATATTGGATTAGTTAACCGATATCACGAAGAAACTATGATCGTAAATCCATAAAAAAAAAAAAAAAAAAATTATACTTGTGTTTTTCCAATTATAGAGATTTGAAACCCAATATCCAGATATTTGAAAGCTCTTAAATCAGACAAAACACTATTTGAGGATAAGAAAAATCGTCCGAGAATTAACAAGGCCCCTATAACCCAATGCTATTCATTTAAAACCGATGGTAATCGATACTAAATAAAATCATTGAAGGCGTGACGAAATGATTCAAATGAATATTCTAACAGAGACAAAGAACCACGGCGACTGGGAGAGAGAAAACCGACGTGGATGGAGATGGCATGTGCGAAGCAACCGGAGAAACGATCCCCCGACGAATATCCTTCAAAAAATTAAGATACTAAGGCAATACCGTTAGGGTTTTTGGTATTTTGGTCAGGGGTAGTTTCGACACACAAAGAAAGAGAACACTAGGAAATATAAAAAAAACAAGGGATAATAGCGGCATAAGTCCTCAACCTTTACTCAACTGGGGCGGCATAGCCCCAACCTCATTTAATAGCGGTATAAGTATCAAAAGATGATTTCCGTCCATATTTGATTAACGGGAGTAGTCAACGTTTGCGCGGTCAGCTTCTCGTCAACGTGGACGCCACGTAATCCGACATGTCACCATACACGTTATCCTCGTGTCATCAAATTTAATGCAAAATTAAGGGTGATGGAGGGATTCGAACCATTGATTGCATTAAATTTGATGACACGAGGATGACGTGTATAGTGACATGTCGGATTACGTGGCGTCCACGTTGACAAGAAGCTGACCGCGCAAACGTTGCCTACTTCTGTTAGTCAAATATGGACGGAAATCATCTTTTGGTACTTATACCGCTATTAAATGGGGTTGGGGCTATGCCGCCCCAGTTGAGTAAAAGTTGAGGACTTATGCCGCTATTATAGGCAGTTTGTCCAATTTTCTCTCATATGCTTGCAATTCAAACTCTGCTAACATAATACTTTTCCAAAGATGAGAGAGCAAACCGAAAAGATTCACAAACCTTCTACGCGATTTTACACGAAAACACATTCAAATCTTTTTAGTCTGAACCAAATTTAATTCTTGCTTGCGTGTTCCTCAAAAAATGAATTTCATTCCATTTCAGAGAATTAAACAAACTTCTGAACCAGCAAATTATATCTCAAGCAAATTTCTACACAATTTTAGAGTAAAAGGAACAAAACCAGCAAACCATCACGTATGAATTCAATGAGCTTTGCTGCTGATACGAATCGATGTCATCCGATATAAAGTTCGGACAATCCGCAACGAGAGATCATGAGAAGAACATCCGAGAAATACGACCAAGAGACCTATTTTACAGCAATACATCATATGATGGACGACTCGATTAACAAAGAATCATTTCTACATTTTTATCCACCTCGAAGGTCGTGTGTCATCTGACTGAAATGTTAGAGAAGTTCGGAATCGAACGGAGAGGGTTGGGATATTTCCCATCCTTCGAGACGAGTTTAACGACGATTTATAATGCGCACTCTTTTGGTTGTAGTCCTCTCGCAGCCATCTCGTGAAGATGCTCCAGTACTGTCGACAGCTCATTGTTTCTGTAGAAACCGCACATAAAAATATTATACGCGACACAATCCTTGTGTTCCATCTTGAGAAAAAAAATCATATGCCTCTTCTAACTAGTCCGCTTTGCAGAGCCCTTAAATCATCGTAGTATACATTATATGATCAGCCAAGACTCGTTTGCGCAGCCCTGTGAAAAGTTCCCATGCTGCTGCAGATCTTCCGTTTTGCTCAATCCACTCATGAGGCTGTTTACGATGTCGATACCGAGTTTGATCTGGCGATCTTCAAAAGTCTGAAAAAGCTCTAAAGCCTTGGTAGGACAATTGTTAATACACAGGCCATAAAATCAAAACCGAAACAAAGTAAAACCATCATAGAGTTTCAGTCCCAACTCAATTTTAGTATTCAAATATGCAACTGACAAGTGCAAGACATCATTTTCTCAAAAATCTGATTTACTAAGAGTCTTTTGTACATTTTAAACAGCTCAAAGGACGAGAGCCATCTCAGACTTTAGAGAAGGTCGGAAGAGAACTAAGAGACTCCCGATCTTTATCGTCCTTCGTAACCAATTAAACAACGATTAGAAATGTGGTTGTAACACTCTCTCTGCCATCTCGTGAAGAAGCTCCACCACTTTTGGCAGATCGTTGTTTCGGCAGAAACCGCGCATCAGAATATTACGTGACACGTATTCATTACTACTAGTACATTATATAAAAGGCACGAATTCATTTTAGCTTCACATTTTTAAGCTATTTCTTACTCCTTCCATTTAATTTAAAATTAGACTGATGCATCAAATTTTCATAGTCAATCGCTTACTTAAAAAAATAAACAAGCTACTAAGAAGCGAATATATTGTATATCTGCATATCACTTAATCATTGTTACTTTTGATCACATTACACGATGAGTATTAGTTGAAACTTTAGAGAAAGTCGGAAGTGAACTGATAGACTCGCGATATTTGTCATCGGTCAAGACCAATTCGACAACGATTCCGAATGTGCACTTATCTGGTTCTAGTCCTCTCTCCGCCATCTCGTGAAGAAGCTCCACCACTTTTGGCGCCTCGTTGTTTCCGTAGAAACCGCGCATCAGTATATTATACGTCACAGTGGTTGGGACACAGCCCTTGCGTTCCATCTTACGAAACAAAACATAGGCCTGTTCTAACTTCCTTTCTTTGCATAGACCTTGGATCATCGTATTATACGTTATAGAATTAGCAACCAAGCCCCTTCTTTTCAGCCCGTCGAACAGCTCCCATGCCGCTTCGAATCTTCCCGTTTTGCTCAATCCGTTAATAAGGCTGCTTACAATATCAATATTGAGTTTGATCTTGCGATTTTCCAAGGTCTGAAAAAGCTCTAAAGCTTCGGTGGGACAGTTATCCATACACAGCCCATTCATAACCGTTGCATACGTCATCGAGTTTGGTGTCAAGCCAATATCTGCCATTTCGTAGAACAACTTACGCGCTTCCAAAGCTCTGCCAAAACGAAACAGACCGCCCAACAAAGTGGTGTACGTCACAACAGTGGGTTTTACGCCGTTGGGAATCATTTCCCGAAAGAGTCCCAGAGCTTCATCGACCTTCTTCTTCATTAAATAAGCGTGGATCAACACGCTGTAGCTGCACATATCAGGTGGGCATCCGTTGGCAGCCATGGAATGAAACAGCTTCTGGGCATCGTCAAACTTGCCAGCTCGGCTAAGGCCAACAAGCAAACTGTTATACGAAAATTGATTAGGCTTCAAACCACTCTGGATCAACATCTGAAGCGTTCTACGCGCTTCTTTCAACAGTCCCTTCTTCGAGAGTGCCTCAATCCACACATTCATAGTCCTCAGATTAGGCCTCACGCCTTGATCGATCATCTCAGCAAACAAGCGCTTTGCACAGTCCCACTTATCCGCGAAGCACAATCCATGAATCAAAGAGTTATAAATTATCACATCCGGGGAAATCCCAACAGCTTTCATCTTTGCAAAAATCTCCTTTGCTTCCTCAACCCGTCCTTCTTTGCAGAGCCCATCAATAACGGAGCTGTACATAACAATATTTGGTTTCAATAGAGCAACACCAATCTCATCACTTCTGCTTGACATTTCTTCGAGCAGCTTGACCGCAACGTCAGTGTTTCCCGTTCTACACAATCCTTTGATCATTGTCCCAAAAGTCATTACATCAGGCTCGCAACCCATCTTGAACATAACCTTCATCAGCTTGTGGGCCTCTACAATCCTATCTTCCATACACAGACCTCTAATCAAACACGTATAAGTCACGGCATCGGGCATGAAGCCATTCCTGAACAAGTATCCCAAGGCTACGAGAGCGTCAGAGACGCGATTCACGTTGCAAAGGCAGTTCATCAGAACGTTTAGAGTGATTAAGTTCGGCGAAATCCCAACAATTTTCATTTTTTCAAAAAGCATCTCTGCTTTCTTGTGCCGTCCTTCTTTGCATAGCCTATTGATAACTGATGTATACATTACAACATCGGGCTTGCAGACAACATGGCCAATCTCTTCGCTCCTGCTTGACATTTCTTCGAGCAGCTTGACCGCAACATCAACGTTCCCAGCTCTGCTCAAACCGTCGACCATCGTTCCAAAAGTGATATCATCAGGCTCACAACCCATCTTGAACATAACCTTGATCAGCCTGTGGGCCTCTACAATCCTATCTGCCTTACACAGGCCTTTTATCAAACAGGTATAGGTCACAGCGTTGGGCATGAAGCCGTTCCGGAACAGAAATCCCATGGCCGCGAGAGCATCAGAGTGGCGATTGACATTGCAGAGGCAATTCAAAAGAATGTTAAGAGTGACTAAGTCTGGTGAAACTCCATTGGAGATGATCCGAGAGAAGAGGGAAATAGCTTCAGAGAAAAAAATCACTCCTAAAACAAACTGATTCCGATTAATGACCAAATAAGTTCCACCATTTTTGTTCAGCCCTGGGTCGCCTAATTGAACTATTTCTTCGCCTGGAAAATCATCGTAGACAACACGCCTTCCTCTCGGTGGATCAACCCAGTAAAAAAAATCACAACCTCCTTGGTTCTGTAAAAAAACAAAGTAAATATTCAAATTTTGAAGACTCGAGAAAGGAAAAACATGACGGATTGAACTTTTAACCAACATCGTCGAAATCTTCTCCCGGGATTAGCCACCGTCGTAGATCTGAGAAGGACTGTTCTGAAACCACAATCGCACACCAAACCGTGGCGGCTTTGAAGCGACCCGACATCCCTCACTGGCCATGTGTAGAGAAGATGAATAGAGAAGTGCGAGAGGCCGAGCGAGAGGAAGACAAAGTGAGACGGAGAGAAAACGAGAGGAGGCAGAGGAGAGGAAATGAAATTGGGTAAAAAAATATCCTAGCCCTAAAATTTATACACGATTGTTTTATTTATTTATTTTAAATTTGTTTTTTTTTTCAAATAATTAACTTACTCATTCGACGAGATGACGTGGCATCTAGTGTGTGCCACCTAGACATTAATAATTATTAACGGTTTGAACGAGGAATGGATGGTGGGTCTGTTTCGTGTTAACGGAACAAACATTGAGTATTATGGCCACCAAAAAAAAAGTTTGGGTATATAATTAAAAGAAACTGAAACATTAAGTATTTTAGCCGTAGTTTACCCTTTAAAATAAGATAACTTTTGATTGAAAAAAAAAAATCCAAAAAAAAAAATCAATTGAAAAAAAAAAAAAATCTTTTTCCGTCCATAAAATATCAATCAAACGGTGATATTTTTCTTGTTATTGAATATCTATTTAACATGCAGTTTGCACGTCAAATTCTGCAGCAAAGCGTCTCCCATAACATGACAAGAGTTAAATGAAGATGAACTAAACTGAAGTACAAAGGCTGTTAGCGGTATTTATTATATACCGAAAACAACGTTATGACTTCGTGTTGTCAAAAACAGACAAAACCCGGTACCCGGTCAAAGTTTCACCCCACTCTTCAATTTCTATATTTTCTATCTACAAATGTAAGCACAAAAAATATTCAATTTTTTTCCTTTTTTTTTTTCTATGTTATTCGTTGTGTGGTGAATAAATAACACACGAGTAATATTAGTTCCCGGAAGAAGAGTTCTTGACATATACTATTCTTTTTCTGTGAACCAGAGAGAGTGAATTTCATTCCAATTTAAAGAATTACACCAACTCCAAACCGGAAAAATAATAAAAGCTGAAACCAAAGCTCGAGCTACTAACAAATCATTTCAAAATAATTGCATAATCAAAGGAACAAAGTCTTACCGTTTTAACGGTCAATAAGCGCCGCAGCAATTCCGAGTTGATATCATCAGAAATCAAGCTGGAACAATAATATCACAGAGTAAAATTAGCATATAATCAAAACCGTAACGAAGTTAAAACTATTATAGAATTTCTGTCCCAACCCAATTTTAGTATCAAAGTATACAATTGACAACTGCAAGACATCATTTTCTCCACAATCTGATTTACTAAGAGTCTTTTGTACATTTCCAACAACTCAAAGGACGAGAGCCATCTCAGACTTTAGAGAAGGTCGGAAGCGAACTAAGAGACTTGCGATATTTATCGTCCTTTGTAACCAATTCAACAACGATTAGAAATGTGCCCTCATTTGGTTGCAACCCTCTCTCCGCCATCTCATGAAGAAGCTCCACCACTTTTGGCAGATCGTTATTTCGGTAGAAACCGCGCATCAGAATATTATACGTGACAGTCGTTCGGACACAGCCCTTGCGCTCCATCTCCATAAACAAATTGTTTGCCTCTTCTAACTTGCCCACATTGCACAGCCCTTGGATCATAGTACTATACGCTATAGAATCAGCAACCAAGTCCTTTTTGTGGAGCCCTATGAAAATTTTCCATGCATCTTCGAATCTTCCGGTTTTGCTTAATCCGTTCATTAGGCTACACAAAATGTTGATATTGAGTTTGACCTTGCGATCTTCCAGGGTCTGAAAAAGCTCCAAAGCCTCAGCAGGACGGTTGTCCATACACAGACCATTGATTTACATAAGTTATCGAGTCTGGAGTTAGGCCATTACCCACCATTTCATCGAACAACTTGCGTGCTTCGAAAGCTCTGCGCAAATGAAACAAACCGTCTAACATGGTGTTGTACGTTTCAACATCGGGCTTTATGCCGTTGGGAATCATTTCCCTGAAGAGCTTCACAGCTTCATCGACCTTCCTTTGCATGAAATGCACTCGGATTAACACGTTGTAGCTGTACTCATTAGGTGGGCATCCATTGGCAGCCATGGAATGAAACAGTTTCTGGGCATCGTCAAGCTTGCCAGCTCGACTAAGGCCGACAAGCAAACTATTGTAAGAAAACTGATCAGGCTTCACACCACTCTGGATCAACATGTCAAGCGTTCTACGCGCTTCTTTCAAAAGTCCCTTCTTCGAGAGTGCCTCAATCCACACATTCATAGTCCTCAGATTAGGCCTCACGCCTTGATCGATCATCTCAGCAAACAAGCGCTTTGCACAGTCCCATTTATCCGCGAAGCACAATCCATGAATCAAGGAAGTATAAGTTGTCCTATTAGGGGAAATCCCAACAGCTTTCATCTTTGCAAAAATCTCCTCTGCTTCTTCAACCCGTCCTTCTTTGCAGAGACCGTCGATAACTGAGTTGTACATAACAGCATTTGGTTTCAATAGAGCAACACCAATCTCTTCACTTCTGCTTGACATTTCTTCGAGCAACTTGACAGCAACGTCAGTGTTTCGCGTTCTACACAATCCGTTGATCATTGTCCCAAAAGTCATTACATCAGGCTCGCAACCCATCTTGAACATAACCTTCATCAGCTTGTGGGCCTCTCCAATCCTATCTTCCATACACAGACCTCTAATCAAACACGTATAAGTCACGGCATCGGGCATGAAGCCATTCCTGAACAAGTATCCCAAGGCTACGAGAGCGTCAGAGACGCGATTCACGTTGCAAAGGCAGTTCATCAGAATGTTTAGAGTGAAAAAGTTCGGTGAAACCCCGACGACTTTCATTTTTGCAAAAAGCTTCTCTGCTTCCTTGACCCGTCCTTCTTTGCATAGCCTATTGATAACTGATGTATACATTACAACATCGGGCTTGAAGACAACATGGCCAATCTCTTCGCTCCTGCTTGAAATTTCTACGAGCAACTTGACCGCAACATCAACGTTCCCAGTTCTACACAAACCATCGACCATTGTTCCAAAAGTGATATCATTTGGCTCACAACCCATCTTGAACATAACCTTGATCAGCCTGTGGGCCTCTACAATCCTATCTGCCTTACACAGGCCTTTTATCAAACAGGTATAGGTCACAGCGTTGGGCATGAAGCCGTTCCGGAACAGAAATCCCATGGCCGCGAGAGCATCAGAGTGGCGATTGACATTGCAGAGGCAGTTCACAAGAATGTTAAGAGTGACTAAGTCTGGTGAAACTCCATTGGAGATGATCCGAGAGAAGAGCGAAATAGCTTCAGAGAAAAGGTTCCTCCGAGCGAGAGAGGTGATCAACCAGTTGAAGGGCGCAGTTGAAGGGCGTGGATGCAGGCGAAGCATCTCGTCGAGATAGCGAAGCGCCTGAGAGGGGGTGACGTCACATGACCTGAAGTCGGCTCGGAGGAAGCGTCGGAGCTCCGGCGAGACGTTGGAGAGCTCGAGTGTGGCAGCGATCTCGTGAGGCTTGGAATCGGTTCTGGTACTGGATTGGAAGAGGGAAGAGAGCGTGGGTCTGAGCGAAGCAGCAGTAGAAAACGGAGGAGCTCGAATAGAGAGCACCATTGTTAGGGAAGGAAGTAAGGAAGAAAGAAGAGAAAAATTGCCTTCTAACGAATGTCTGGATTATCAACCCGAAAAAGCACGGATTAATATATAAATAAATACATTATTCTTTGGGGCTATATAATCTATTCCGGTCTCCACGGTGTCATCGGAAGCGGCTTTCTCATTGGCGGGACGCCTATTGGAGGCTCGACGCAAGTCAACAAAGGCGTGTTTGGTCGAAATCCTTATGCTTTCCAATGATTGAATTTTGACCAAAAAGCGAACGCAAGATAACCAAATGGTAGACAACGAGTTGTTAGACTATTTCAACGAGCTTAATGTGGCAAACCCGGAGTAATCGGTTTGTACTTTGTAATTGTATGACATTTGTGTTTGCTTTATAATATAAATAAAAACATTAGGGCGCTCTTTCCTCGCCCGAGCCGCACCCTTTTGGGGGACTTGGAGAGGTTTTAACGAGGCCCGTTATTTATATAATTATTTGTCTTTATGTTTATCATCATTTCAACTTTGAAATTTGAATTTTGAACCCGTTAAAACCGTTAAAATATAATTCGATATTTGAAATTTAAACTCCTAAAACCCGAAAAAAAAATATAATAAAGTATTCAGTTTAAACTTTAAAATAATTCAGGGACCAAAACACAATTTCTAAAAAAAAAAATTAAAAAAAAAAAAGCGGAGTCGGATTTATCCGGGTCCGCCAAATGGCGGACCCGGATAAGTCCGACTCCGAAAATAAAAAGAGAGACACGGATATCCGTGCTCTCCTACATTCGCGGGATTAATTCAGCTCAACTCAATAACTACAGTACAAATCATTTAGAATTCGATAACTATATAACCTATATTACACAATATATATATATATATTACCTCTAATTATAAAATAATTAAATATTTACTAATTTCTACTCTTTTTATTATTATTTTTTATTTAATGATTACATTTATAGAATTTTATAATATATATTTACACATTGATTTTTGTGGTCTTTCAAGAGTAGAAATCAATATAATTACAGGATGAAAAAAAAAAATTAAAACTCGCTAGTCTTTAGGTATTATTAGTTGTGATAACTTATTTGTATTACTATAAAAAAAATAAGTAGAAAATAGATTGATACTTGTGTTACAAGTAACTAGAAATTTTTGGTTCCGAACTTTAGACCATATTTATTCTTTTCTTAGTTTTTAAAATCGGACGTCGGTTTAAAAATATTAACAGTTCGGATTGGACAAAAGAAAAACAAAATCCGAATTTTATTAAAAGTCTGGAACCAGAAAGTTCTAGTTTCGATTTAACCGGAAATCGAAAATTCTGAATTGGAAAAAAAAAAAAAACGGAACCAGAACTTTGTGTTTCTGGATTTTACCAGGATTTTCGAATTCCTATATATCGTATTTACATATTTAGTTACAAGATTGAATACTTATACCACAAATATCTTTAATAAAAACTCATGCAGAAAAGACCAGTTCAATACGATAAGGCAGAATTTGTGGGTTTGTCCCAAAATGTCGACAAACAAGGACACGTGTCAGTGCAAGGCTCTTGGCACTTCCATGACCATGAACGATGAACATGGCAGCTTCAATATTACAACATCACTAATAACCAAATCTCAGACCCTTTCTTTTTCTTTCTCTTTTCATCGTAAAATCGCTTCAAAAACGTCAAAGCCATAGAAAATATATTATTACTCGTAATCGTAAACTTGACAACATGCACACTGGTAATCTTTTTTTTTTTTTTTTTTCATGCACAAAGAAACGACGTGATGGATATAACGGAATTGTGTTTTATTTCTTCGTGAAAATTGAAATGTTGATGATGGTCAGATCACGGAAGTGGCATCCCGTACGTGTCGCAGATCTTTGCGGGCGTATCGTCGATCAGCCTCATCGTCGCGGCCGTGATGCATTTTCGTTTCCGGAGGCTACGGGATCGGAAGATGGTCCCGAGGAAGAAGGCTATAGAGAACGGCCGAGCTGAGAAGCTCGAGAGGTTCTCTCATTATGTAGGTAAAGTTCTTGAAATCGATTGAGATGATCTAATATTATATATATATGACACACACAATACAATATAATATAGTACAAATTTACAATATGACAAGAATTCCCATTGATTTGAGCATATATTTTGCCGTTCTAAAACTTTAAGAAGAAAAAAAAAAAGAAATTTTAAGGGCGAAATTGAAAAATAAAAATGAGTAAATTTTGAAAGTAAATAATTTTTAAACTTTGAAGGGGACAACAACCTTCTTGGACCTCCGCGGGTGGGACTAAATTGAAACACATAAGAATTTAATTGTAAAAAGTAAAAAACGCAAGAGTTCCGGTTAAGTTTTGGACATTTTTGAGATAATTTTGTACTCCCCGTAGTTGTCTTAAAAATGAACTTGTTGACATTTTTACGTTTTTCTCCGTAATTTTGCATGTATCAATGCATATGCAGCTAGGCAGATGGGGTTTAGCGACAGGAAAGAATGCCCACATCTTTGCAAGTTGGCCTCGGAATACGTCAGGAAATCGGAAGGGTCGGAGGATGATATCTACACCTTCTTTGCCGGAGAGTCCGACGCCGATTCGCTCTTTGTTAAGCTCGTGGAGGAGTTCGAGCGGTGCATTCTCAGCTACTTTGGCTTCCATTGGAGTCAAGCTGACCTTATGATTAGTCAGGTCATCATATTGATATTTAGCCATAAATAAAAGTGTAGAATTATAAATAGGGTAAATGAACGAAATGCCCATTTTTTGTCAAATCTTTCAAAAAAATATCCATTGTGTGTATTTTTTACTCTCACAAATGGATATCGATGGTAATATCGATTTTTCTTCTAGATCTTCTTATTTACTGGTCCGAAAATTTTGATTAGAGATTATAAAATTTCAGATACTGAGCCATGACGCGGAGCCGAAAAAGAAGCTCAAGGACATTATCATGCGAGCAACAAGGTGAGCTTAATATATAAATCTTAAGTTTGCCGGCGAAGCGAAATTTTTATAATCAATTATTTCACAATCATTCAAGCGGAATATTTCTTGCTTTAAGATCCAAGTTTGTACAACCCAAATTTGTACGATCGAGTTTCTCGATCATTTTATTTTCAATAGCCGCCCATGAGATCATTAAAACATCTGTAATGTGTTATCTACCTTTATAAACTAAAAATGATTTAAGTCAAGATTAGACTTCTATCAATTTTATGAGCTCACCACATATGACCCAAGTTCCTCGCTAATTACAATTAGTTTTTTACTTCTTTCAAATTTTGTTTAAAATAAAAAATGAAGCAAAAAAAGTTTGAATTAATTTTTTTTTTCTTACAAAGTTGGTATCCTGTTATATATATAGTTGTTTTTTCATTTTTTTTATATATCCTATTACTTGAAACCATAAATCTCGAGGAGACTAATTGAAATACCCAACAAAATGTACTAATCTTTTAATTAACTTTGATTATTATTATATACAGGCAACAAAGGTTTGAGAGGGTGACCAAGAATCTGAAGGTGGCGAGAATGTTCAGCACTTTGGTGGAGGAGCTGAAGGCGATGGCGATACCGACGAACGAGGAGTCCCAGTGCACGGAAGTAATGGCTCCCATGGCGCTCGCCGACCGAAGTCCAGTGCTCCTTCTCATGGGCGGCGGCATGGGGGCTGGCAAGAGCACCGTGCTCAAGGACATCCTCAAGGAGTAAGCATTTCTATATAATACTCATATCTTACTTATATGAAAGTTCATTAATTTACTCAAAAAGAACAAAAATGACATATAAATGAAAAAAGTCAAGTCTGCTCTACTTGATATTTTAAAAAAACTTTTATTTCTTTTAATTATTATTTTTTGCTAGTTTTTCTGCTCGATCACCCTAGAGTTTGATCAATTGACCTTAATTTAGCATATTTTTGTTTGTAAGAATATATGTGAAAAGCTAGGAAAAAGATATGGTATAAAAGAATATTATAAAGTGGGTATTAAAAGATAAAATATGAATATGCAATGTCCAAATTGTTTTATAAGAATTAGATCAAATAACAAAAAGTGGTATAGAATATATAGTATACAGTGGAGAAAATGTAGTAGATAAAAGAGTGAGATCTTCTAAAAAAAATGAAGAAAAAAAATACTACTTAGTAAAAGTACTTCATGGGTCATACTATTCTTGTTATAAATTTTGAAATCTAAGTAATCACATGTATTGAGATTAACATTAGTTGCCATATGAAACTTTTGACCAAAGAACAGGGCTTTTTAAAAATTTATTTTTAATAGAGGTGAAATTTTAATTAAGGTTTCCCGATACTAGTTTAAAACTGTGATTTTGTTGAGAAATACTGGGAAATGGAAACTCTCGGTCACTGTTTTGAGAAATAGCTGGCAAAATCCCGATCTCTTTTCAAATATGATTTATTACTAGTAGTAGTGTACATTTGAAAACAGTAAATATCTGTATGAAAACCGGTAAATTCTGCTTTGATAATGGGATGTTTAAACTTTAAATTTTGGGATTTCTCAATTCAAAAACTGCAATTGTTGCTTTCACCCTGATAATTTTACCGGTCCCCATAAAACCGCTCATATGCCCATTATTTATCGGTTCCCAAGCTCTTACAGAACAGATACCAGGACCATGATGACCTTTTGAAGCTCCTTAAAAATCAGGAAAAAAAAAAGCGTCAAAATCTTAGCTCCCAATCCCGATTCCGATTTCACCCGCTCATTTTTTTTGCTAAAATGCTTATAACTAAAAAGATTATGAGAATTAGAGAGAGGTTGAAGAAATAAAATATTCTATCAAGAATGTTTATTTAGCATAAATAAGGAAACTACTGCCCTGATATATGAATGTGATTGATCATCAATACCCCAAATACAAAATTAGATTATAGTATTGCACTGTTTTATAGCTCAAAATAAAAACTTTTAACTATTTGTTACTGTCGAGGGACAGACCATTTTGGGCCGAAGCTGCGAAGAACGCTGTGATAATCGAGGCCGACGCCTTCAAGGAGTCTGACGTCATCTACCGAGCTCTCAGCTCCCGGGGCCACCACGACATGCTTCAAACCGCCGAATTGGTAAATATATACATATATTGGCCAGCTCTTTAAATTATTAGCATCTTCGAAGAAAAGAAATATTAATAGCCAATTTTTAACAAAAGATATTGAAGCTTAAAATATGGAGAACGCTTACATATATACACGTCGCAACAGGTGCATCAGTCGTCAACAGATGCAGCGTCGTCGCTGCTGGTGACGGCTCTGAACGAGGGGCGGGACGTGATCATGGACGGCACGCTGTCGTGGGCGCCTTTCGTGGTCCAGACGGTAACGATGGCGAGGAATGTACACCGACGGCGCTACCGGATGGGGGCAGGCTATAAGGTGAGAGACGATGGCGTTGTGGTGGAGAGCTACTGGGAGAGGATCGAGGAGGAGGAGCTCGACAAGGTCGACGGGAAGAGGAGAAAGCCTTACCGGATTGAGCTTGTCGGAGTTGTTTGCGAAGCCTATCTCGCTGTCATTCGAGGCATCAGGTGAACAACTTTCTCTTGTTTCTTCAAGTATTTAAGCAGCCTCATTTGGGTACATTGTCACTTAATATTTTTTTTTGTTCTCTGAATTTTTATTTTTGATGTAAAAATTTAGAGGCTAGGCTAAACTATTTATATAAATAAAATTTAACCAGCTAAGCCAAATAATACAATATTAACTGAAACAAGGGTAGATAGATTTATACAAAAGGGAGTTTATACATATGACAAGTTGTTAAAATAAAAAACTAAAAATTAAAAAATTAAAAGGTCTCACAGTGAAGTTGTAGATATGGGAGTCCTAAGTTTAGATTCCATGTTTTTATCATAAAAGTAGGATTTTTCTAGATCCATTTTTTTTCGTATAAAAATATTCGAATTCAATCATTATAGAAATGGTGTTAATTTTGAAATATTAAGGTGCTAATTTTAATATATTAATACTAAATTGTTAGACTTTCATTCTAAGTAAATTTGAGCGGCTGGATAAAAAAGAAAACCTCAATATTAAGGTTTTGAATTTTTTATAAACAAATAATTTCATATAATATACGTACGTGTGTATATATATATATATTGATATGCTAATTTTTTGGATTGTTAAAAACATGGGCTCCTATATGAAGTCAAGGTCAATTAATCCAAGTCTAAATTAATTTAGCGAGGTGATTTCCATGCATTAACGCATATATACAACACTACAAATAATTATGTTTATAGTGATGTTTGTCTAGAGATATTTTCAAACATATAACCAGATTCATCTTAGATTATAAATAATTATCCATATAAAAAAAATAACAATAAAAAATTAATTTCCTTTCAAATGTTTTTGGTTTCAACTCTAATAAATAGTTGAAGAAGCACCGTATTAAAGAAGTTTTTATGTCCTATAAAATCGGTCAAAAGATTTGTAGTTAAAAAAAAAAAAAAACTTTCATTTCAATTATAAACTTTTTGTGTCCCGGAAATTTGAATTTTGTATCTATACAAATTCAAATATGTAACTACCGGACCTAGTTATTTTTACCTTAAGTAGTCTAGAAAGAGCAATATCGAAAAGTTATCGTTCATAGGGAACACAAGTTCATATGCTCAATCACCTAACCTGATTTTATTGATCTTAAACAGTCGAATAATTATCGGTCAAAAGATTAATATTTATTGATTTAACTTCATTTTAAGTTAATGATGTACACCGTACAAACCAAGGTATTAAATTTCTCGAATATCCATCGGCATGCCCATCGAAAATCTTTTTTCGAGGATATGCGAAACGATATATCCATCGATTTACCTATGAGATACCAATCGACAAACGATATATCCGCAACATAAAAAGTGCGAAACGATATCGGCAAGCAGTATTTAAAACCTTGGTACAAACCAAGAAAATAAAATTGATAAACACTCAGGCATTAACTAATTTTAGAATTAATTTTAAACTATTAATATTTTCAATCAGAGTATTTACTTTTTAAAGTCACTTTCTTTATGTTAAGTTCGTATTAATTATGTCATCAAATATTAGAGTATATTAATTTTACGAAATAAAAACACTTAGCCTTTGCATTTTTAAAGGACATTCTGACGTCATTTTAGGTTATGTTTTGTTTGACCAGTTTTGTACCTCGAAAATATCATTAACTACGAAAGTTTCCTTCTCTAACTCTCAAATTAGAGAACGCGAGTTCGTTTATCAATTAGAAGCTCCCTTTCTCGGTTTGATTTCAATACCGGGTCCTATCAAATATCTTTTGGATCTGTTAAAAGAGCCTTTGTCTAGGTTTATTGGCTATTTACCATGTTATTGGTGGCAAATGTTGTGCATTTGGTAGGAGATCCATCATATGCAGAAGAGCTGTAAGAGTGAAATCACAGCTGAAATCTCACAAGAGGTTTGCAAACTCCTTCCCTACATATTGCCAGCTTGTTGACAATGCAAGATTGTACTCCACCAATGCCTTGGAGGGACCACCAAAGGTATTATCTTCCTTTCTCTTCAAACTTGTATGTAAATGTATGACTATGTGGTAAGTATTAGAGTATGTAAATGTATGACTATGTGTTAAGTATAATCATATCGAGATATTACAAATGGGAGCTCATATATTAAGTTTTATACATTGGCGGAATCAGGATTAACATCCCGGGGGGCTAGACTAAATTTTTTGCCAAAGATTATAATTAAGAGGATTATATAAAAATATTAATAAAAACTAGGGGGGCTTGAATTGAAATTGTATGAAAATTCACACTAAAAAAAGAAAAAAACTAAGGAACATAATGCATAATTTTTTTTTAAGTGGAGGGACTTGAGCCCCACTCACTCACAACATACTTCCACCTATGATTTTATAGACGGTACTATTGTTTTCATTACAACTTTAATACATAAACCGAACCCCAAGTGTAACCAAGTAATTAAAATTACGTATTTAGATAACAAGATCAAAGGAAATAACTTAGCATAATTAATTAACCCTAAAGATCTCTAAATGTTAATTGTAGATATTTCTAAATGCTAAGCACAACCTATAATTATCTCGTAAATGTCGTCAAGTTTCTTACCTATTACATTTGAAATCTCTAACGAGGAATTGAGCGAATCTTCTATACTTTGACTTTAAAAATCTTGTTAAATCCATGTGAGATCCTTGGCTTATTGGTCTTAATATAGATCATACATATGAACTTAGACCTCTTAGCTTCAATATTCTATTAAGTACCATAAAATTTATCTAAAAAATAATTGACGATGGAAAGAACCATTGATAAGCTCATTCATCTTATCAAACAAAGAATTGAGCCAATTTGTGTGGTTCTCCATAAATCTTGCTAAAGTCATTTATCACTTCTTAGGATCATATTAACTTGGACTTCCGAGTTTTATCACTTCAATATTTTGATAAGTACTATAAAAGTCTATCCGAAAAATCAATTGACAACGAGAAAACAATCAACAACCTCATAAATCTTGTTAAATTTTTTTGCTTGTTACATATAAAATCTCCAATGAGACTTTGAGTGAATTTCTACAGACCTCTTAAATCTTGCTAAATTTAATGTTGGATGGAGGCGTGAGCTTTGCCGACTTCAACTTTCTACTCGAAAAATTAATCGACAACGCGAGGATCAATTTGTAACTTAATAATGTTGTCCGGTTTTTTAGTTATTACATTCGAAATCTATAAAGAAGAAATTGAGCTAATGTGAGATCCTTGGCTCATTGATCTTTGATCCCGCCCGGGACGGATCATGATCGTTTTTCTTGTTGAATTTTTCTCAAATGTGTGGTTTGGTGGTTGAAGATGATCGGGTGGAAAGACAGAGACAAGACGCTGCTAGTCGATCCCGACGAGATCGATTGCCTGAAGAGAGTCGGGCGACTGAACGACGAGGCCAACTCCATCTACGAGCTCTACAAGAAGCCCAACCCCGCCTGCGAGGCCGGCTCCGTCTGGAAGGACATCGTCCTCTCCCCCTCCCGGCTCAAGATCCAACAAGAGCTCAAGTCGGCCATCAAGAAAGTCGAACGATCCAAGATCTAACCTACCTCAAGGATCAACAATGTCTCTCTTTACCTTTCTTCTTTACTTACTGTATCTGTAATGTGTAAATCTCATTTATTTGAAAGACAGCTCAACAAGCAGTGAATCAATGGCTTCCTAACGTTTCAGAAGAGATGGGGTCGAATATTATGTGATTATCAATAAAGGGTAGAGTCTAATTTCAGCTTTCGACCGCCATTGAAGCAGCGAAGATCGCAAGTTAGAAGCTTGAGGATCAACAATGGCAATCTTTTAATTAAGTATTCGAACGCCATAGACAGAAACAAAAGGAAACAAAAACAATCCATTAAAAAGCTTAAAACTGTTACAAATCTCTAAAAAAAAGGAAAAACAAATAAAAAAATTGACATCGAAAGCTTGTTATATCAATTCTGCTGCATATACGGACACGGAGATGTGCCCACCAGGATCAACAATTTACAATTCTACCACTATAGCAAATCAACTTAAACCCTCACTTCTTCGCCTTCCTCGCCGGCGTCTTCTTACCCGGAGACTTCACCGTCTTTGGCTTCACCGCCTTCACGGCCTTCCCCGCTGGCTTCCTCGCAGCAGCAGCCTTTTTCGGGGCTGGCTTCGCAGGCGCAGGTGCGGCCTTCCCGGGCGTACTTCTCGTCGAGGTCCTCGCCGCCTTGGCAGGCCTCTCCTTCAGCTTTGGTCTGGGCTTCGCCGGCAACTTGGCCTTCACAGCCACCTTCGGCTTTACCGTCGCAACTGCCTTCTTTTTCGGTGCAGCTTTCGGCTTCGCTACCGGCTTTGCCTTCACAGCCGGCTTAGGCTTGGCAACGACCTTGGCCTTTGGCTTCGGCTTGGCAGCCACCTTGGCTTTCGGCTTCGCAGCGGGCTTGGCCTTCGGCTTCACAGCCGGCTTAGCCTTCGGCTTCGGTGCAGGAGCAGCAGGTTTCCGCGGCTTCAGTTCCGAGGCGAGCTTGAACGAGCCCTTGACCTTGACGAGCTTCCCGGCAGCGACGAGCTTCTTCAGGTGGAAGAGGAGAAGCTTCTTGAAGTTGGGTGGCAAATTCTTCTGCTTCTCCTCGATGAACTTCGTGATCGCGTACTGGCTGGAACCGGTCTTCTCCTTGAGCGTCACGATCGCGTCCTTCACCATCTGAAACCAGAGCCGAAACCCGGTCCAACGATCAGATCCCGACCTCCAGAAAGCACAGAAACCATATCGAAAAAAAACAATTCAGAGCAACTCCCAATTACCTCTTCGTACGGAGGGTGAGCGGCAGCGCTGCGCGGCTTCCTCGGCGCGGCGGGCTTCTTCGGCTTGGCCTCCTTCTTCGCCTTCGGCGCCGCGGCCTCCTCGGCCGGCTCAGCCGGCGCCGCCTCGACGACTGGCTCGACGGGGAGGACAGCTTCTGCTTCGGACGCCATTGATGAGAGCTCGAAGCTAGGGCAAATATAGAAAGGAGAGAATCGGGATCTGGAGAGTGGTGTGTGATGGGATTCTTCTTCTGGTAATTTCGGTTGTGAGACGAAGACGGAAATGGAATTCTTTTTATAGTCAAGTGCGAAAGAGACGATATCCGAAACAAACGATCTGATTGGCTGAGAGCCCCCGCACGCGGATCGCCCCCAAACCCAAGTTTGAATCTGGGCCGTCCGATGGGGCGCCCATCCACGGCTCGTGTCGCTTGACTTGAGGAGCTTGGGCAAGGAGGCTTTGGGGGGTTTTGGCAATTGGGGCTCAATTGTGGTTTGCACCGTGTGCTTTTAGCTTCGATTGATTTGATGATATCTCCACCTAGAGTTACTTAATTTCAGTGAGGTTTTTTCCAGGCTGTTCATTTTTTTGTGAGCTTTCCAACGAGTGGCTAACCGGGTTATTTGGATGGGTATGTTGGGAGTAATTCGACTTGGAAGCGGCAGTGGTCAGGATTAGGGTTTGTCTTGATGTTATTGGGGTTTCATGTGATTTTAGGAAAATGCTTGGGTCCAAAACATGGTTTCTTCACTGTTTGTGGTAGTAACTTAGCTAAGGATTCTATTGCTTCAAGAATTTTTGGATTTGGTTGAGATTTGGATGGGTAAATATCAATTGGAAGATGACTAAAGTTGAACATCTTATTCTAAGTGGTGCAATGTGTGACATGGCACATTTGTTGTATAATTTGATTAGTAATGTCTAATTATTTTTGTTTACTAGGATTGTAGTGATTAAATCTCACAAATTAAAATACTCAATCTTGGGTTTCTTGTACTTTGAAGAAAATTAAGTAATTTCAAACAAACTCATTCACTATGCATAAGTATGAAGCCATATTTATCCCTTTCATCTTTCTCTTTTGAATTTCCATGAAATTTCAAATACATGAAGGAATCACATCATATATAAACTATTGTTTCCATTAATCTCACAAATCATTGTTCTATTCAAGTAAATAATTTAATTTAGTGTCTTGCACTTTGAAGAAAAGCCTTGTATTTCAAGCACACATCAAATAATACATGATAGATATGAAGTAATTACATCATTACATGGCATATCTTCTTTCTCTTTTGAATCCTTGTGACACCCCGTAGATATGAAGGAATCCCATCATATAATACAACAATTGCAGCCATAAATCACTCAAATTACTTCTCTACTCAAAGGCTTGTATTTCAACACATGTCTTATTAAGTGATTACATAGCCTATCTTCTTTTTCTTTTGAACTATTGCGACTCTCCATAGATATGAACAATCACATCATATAAAAACTATCGTAACCAAAAATCTTACCAATCACTTTCCTACTCAAGCAAAAACTTAATTGGAAGCCTTCTAAATTTCAAATTCATGTTATGCATAGATATGAAGCAATTACAAGACCTTTTCCCTTTCTCTTTTGAATTATTATACACTCCTTATATATAAAAGCAATCATTTAATATAAAAACAATTGCTTAGTCAAGCAACAAGAACAAAAAATGTGTATTTTGGACGATGAACCTTATGCATAAGTATGAAGCAATTTCCATGCAATTCTTCCTTCTCTTAAGAATTCTTATGAACCATCATATAAACACTATTGTTACCAAAAATCTTACTTGTCATTTCCATACTCGAGCAAAATAAAATTTTAATTTTGTGTCTTGCACTATGAGGAAAAGCCATGTATTTCATTCAAACTCGAGTTATATTATGCATAGATATGAAGCAATCACACGACATTTTATTCTTTCTCTATTGAATTCTTATGACCCTCCACATATATGAAGCTAAAACACATCATGTTAAGCAAGATTGCATCCATAAATCTCAAAAATCACTTTCTTATTCAACTAAAGATTGATGATAAATACATGTGTGTCTTGCACTTTCTAGGAACACCTTGTATTTCAAACACATCTATGATAGTCATATTATCGATTGATATGAAATCATACTTTATAGACCATATTGGATCCATAAATCTCACAAATCATCACTTCCCTACACAAGCTCTACATTTAAAAAATAAATTTTGTTCTATTTGTTACTTTTTGTTTGAACATAATCAAATGTGTTGTATCTGTCCAACTTATCTACGACAATAATTGTAGTAAAGTTGAATTCTGTAGCGATCTCCTGTTCATTCTATTTCATGACAAGCTTTAGATATTTAGTTGTGCATTCTGTTGTTGTTTGTGTAGAGGGCGTTTTGCGACGCCTTGCAGTCACAAGAATAATCGATAAGAACACAAATAATTATGAACACAAATATCCTTGATTTATTGTGATTCCGAGAGGACCCTGTTTCTTCCGTTTATTAGGTTGGACAATAGAAGATTACACACACTAATCCTTGGAAAATCGAGAATACTATGAATAAGCAAACTCGAGAACTCAAGAATAATTCTCTCAAACTTACAATATGATGGTACTGAATGATTTACACTAAGTTTACATACATATTTATAGGCTTGTTGGGTTTCTAGATTGTTCCCACGACTTGTGCTAGGGTTTCCTTCTTTCTTGCTATGATCGTTGTTGACCTTCCTTATTTGCGTTGGATATTGCACGAAATCCTCAACTGAATGAGCCAGCTTTCCTCTTTTCTCGCGATCTCGAATGACTTCCTCTTTTAATTCAATTGGGTTTTCCCGATGAGACTCCTCTTCGATGAGCTTCTGCTCGATGCGCTCTCTTGTCGCGATAAGGTCTTGCTCCCTGGTAGATTCTGACTCCTCGTGGGCTTCATCGTTGTTGGGCCTTAATTTGCTCTATCTATTGATGGGCCCAGAATCTTTAAGTAATCTGGCCTCCATTCTTTGTCGTTTGCATATAAAACGACATCAGTAGTGTTGAGGGATGATTTGACAAAATCTGACCTTAACAGTTTGATGCTCAAAATTATATCAAACACGTCGGCAACAACCCATGTTAATATGTGAAACATAATTAATTAAGAAAGTTGTGATTAGCGTAAGGGTAATTTGGGCATTTTCCATGTATTGCTTTAGGCTTTCTTGATGAGTAAGTTGTCTTGTTGGACAAGTTTCGGTTGTAGGCTTTTTTGAGCCACTTCTTGTGTGTGGGTGCAGCAAAAGAGTAGACAGATTCGTTCTTGTAAGATAAAATTGTAAGCACAAGAGAGAAGAGAGTGAGCTCGAGGGTGTCTTCGGACAACTATGGTGGAGATTCTAATGGATCATATTCTGCAAGCAGCAAGTAGACGTACCTCTCACATTGGAGGTGAACCACTATAATTTTTGGTGTCATCTTTATTTCATTTCTCACCATTTTTGCTTTTCGGTTTAAAGTGATTCAGCGGCTATTCCTTACAACTAGTATCAGAGCAACCATGTTGTGTTGCGATCAAGAAGACGATGGTTGGAAGCGATGGGTTGGTGCAAGGCTTGAAGTTCAATGGTTCGTTCTACGTGTTTTGGAGAATGCAAGTCGAAGACTACATTTATATTCGGAAGCTTCAGTTTCCTTTGGGTTCAAAATCATAGGATATGGATGGTGCGGAAGGGGTTCTCCTATATAGACAAGTGTTTTGAGTTGCGTGATAAACATTGTCGAGAAATGTTGCGCACAACATGACGAAGGATAAGACCACGAAAAGCATGATGAAATTTTTATCCGATATGTACGAGAAACCCTCGGTGAACAACAATGTATTTTTATCATGAATAAACTTTTTTAATTGAGAATGGAGAAAAGTGGATTTGTAGCTATGCACTTGCATGAGTTCAACACGATTGTTAGTCAATTTTCATCTGTTAAAATCGATTTTGATGATGAAGTTCATGCCTTAATTTTTTTGGTGTTTTTACCACCGAGTTGGGCGTCGATGAGAGCGGCGGTTAGTAACTCTGTTGGTACTGTTAAGTGAAAGTTCAACGATGTTTGAGTTCGTATTCTTGCAGAGGAAGTTCTGAGAATCGATTCAGGGGAAGCATCGTTGAGTTCTGCGCTGCACGTAGAACACAGAAGCAGAGGAAACAAAAAAGAGCGACACCCGGAACAAGAGCCGATCAAAGTCGAGAAATGGCATAGGTCGGTCAAGAGTCGGACAGACAACGGAGTGTTGAAATTGTGGTAAAACGGGCCACATCAAGAAAAATTGTAGAGCTCTGAAGAAGAAAGAAGACAACATAGGAGATGTCGTAAATTTTGCTACCGAAGAAGTTGGTGACGCCTTATTCTTGTCGTCTGACAACCCGGTCACTGTAGTTGTCGAGGACAAGGGTGATGCAGTATTATTGTCCGTTAATAGGCCGATTGACACTTGGGTGCTTGATTTGGGAGCATATTATTACACCGCTCCGAATAAAGATCAGATGGAGAACTACGTTGTAGGGTACCCCTAGAGAGTCTACTTGGCCAAGAACTTGCCACAAGACCTTGTCGGTATCGGGGACATCACCTTAATGCTGCCAAACAGGCGCCCGTGGAACATTAAAAAGGTTAGACATGTGCCGAAGCTGAAACAAAATCTCATTTTTATGGGATAACTCGACAGAGAAGGGCACACGATAACCTTTGGAGGTGGAGCGTGGAAGGTGGAAAATGGTGTTTTGGTTGTTGCCCGCGGCCATAAAACTGGCACCCTATACATGGTGACAGGTTTTCCCGACACGGCCGTACCCGTGGAAAATGCCAGCAAGTCCAAGTTATGGCTTAATCGACTCGGGCACATGAGCGAGAAAGGTATTAAAATTCTCGTGAAAGAAGGAAATATTTCTGAGCTCAAGTTGGTGGACAACCATTTGTGTGAGAGTTGTGTGCTTGGGAAACAACGACGAGTTAACTTTTAAAATGGAGGGAGAGTTAACGATCGAGAAGTTAGAATCCGTTCACACAGATGTGTGGGGACCGACCCCGGTGTCTTCCTTCAGAGGGTCAAACTCCTACATGACGTTCATCGATGACTTAACAAGAAAGCTTTAAGTATACTTCATAGAACACAAGTCCGATGTGTTTACCGCCTTCAAGAAGAGAAAAGCTTTAGTTGAGAATGAGACAATCTTGAAGTTTAAAATCTTAAGGTCCGACAACGTCGGTAAGTACATTGATGGAAACTTTAAATTTTTTCGTGCCGAGCATGGGATTAAGATGATGAAGACCATCCCCGGAACGCCTCAAAAAATGGGTTAGAGGAGAGGATGAACCGGACCTTGAACGAGCATGCAAGAAGCATGAGGTTACATTCCAAGCTACCGAAGACGCTTTTTGCTAATGCGGTTAACACCGTGGCGTACTTGATTAACCGAGAACCATGTGCTCCATTAAAATTCTGAATTCCGGAAGAGGAGTGGAGAGAAAAAGGTAAACCTTTCTCATTTGGAAGTGTTTGGTTGTTCATCATATGTTCATATTGATGCTACTTCTATAAGTAAGCTTGATACAAAGTCTAAGAAGTGTTATTTTATTGGCTATGGTGATTCCGAGCTTGATTATCGTTTCTGGGATGAACAAATCGGAAGATCATCCAAAGCAGGGACATCATTTTTAATGAACATGTGTTGTACAAAGACAAGCTCCAAAAATTTGTAGAAAACCGTGTAGGTGAACGAAAAATCAATAGCGGTTGATCTTGAAAAAATTTCGACACACGAGTCACAAAGGGTTGCCCCGAAAGTGTAAGAACAAGCAGTCGAAGAAGAAAATCGGCATGAGAGTGATGGAAAAGGCGATGAAGAAGTTGAACTCCACTCAAGTCAATAAACACCGATCACTGAGCTACACCGATCTTATCAGGCGAGAAGGCCAACACAAAGGTCCTTGCCATCGCTCAACAAAAAGGTGAACTCGATAGTTAAGCCAAGGAAGTCGATGAATCGAGCAAGTGGGAGTTGGCGATGAAAGACGAGATGAACTCCTTGATTTTCAATAAAACATTAGAGTTAGCCGAGCTACCGGTGCACAAAAGTACGTTACACAACAAGTGGGTATACCGGATGAATGAAGAACATGACGGGAATAAGCGCTACAAAGTGCAATTGGTCGTGACGGGCTTTCAACAAAAAGAAGGCATTGGCTAAAACGAGATTTTCTCTCCGGTAGTCAAGTTGGTAACTATCTGGGCTGTCGTTGGTTTAGTGGCAAAAGAAGATCTACACCTTTATAAAATGGATGTGAAAACGGCGTTTCTTCAGGGAGAATTGGAAGAAGAGATCTACACCAAACATTTGAATGTGTTACAAATTTAATGAAATAAAACTCCTTTTATAGGAGGGTCTAGGGACCTTGAGGCTATTAGAAATATTGTTTTGCACCCTATTATGCCTATGAGATGCCTCAGGTGTCCAAACGCGCATTCAGACGTCTCTATGCACTCTGAGCGCTCCCAAAAAGTTTAACGGCATCCATGGGCATAAACATGACGTCATTTGGCATCCACGAGCATCTATACAGCTCATAGGGGCCTATGTGCAATTATGGACCACGGGTCGCGTCGGGCGCCCAAATACGTCCGTAATAGTTTCTTTGTGTTCCTGGCGCTCCCAAAAGCTTAAAGACATACATGGGCATCATCGGGGCGTCATTTGGCATCTAGAGGCATCCACGGCGCTCATAGGGGCCCTGTCTAATTATGTCCCTTTTTTTTTATCCCGGGTGTCTACGAGTCGCATCAGATATCCAAATGTGTTTCTGATCGTCTTTATGCGTTTGGGGCATTACCAAAAGCTTAACGACATCCATGGGCATCAACGAGGCGCCAATTGGCATCCGGGCATATGCGGAGCTCATAGGGGCCTATGTATAATTATGGTCCTTTTTTATCCCAGCTGCCCACAGGTCTCGTTTGACGTTCAAATATTGTATGTCCATATCGTCTCATGCGTTTAGGGCACCACCTAACGCTCAACAACATCCATGGACATCAACGAGGCGTTTTCTCTAAGGGTGAAAGCGGACCGGGTACCCGATTTTTTTTGCCAAATTTGGTACCCGGATCCGAAATCCGGATTTCTTGATATTAGAACCCAGATCTGGATATTTTTCCAAAAAAAAAAACCCTAAAATCGGATCCGGGTTAAAAATCGATTTTTGTATCGATAAACCAGTTTTTAAAACCGGATCCGGATTTCATGCAATTTCAATTTTAAAATAAAGTTTCGCGTAATGACCCAGATTTTAACTTGAATTTATATTAAAATAAAAAACTTGATATAATTATAATCAAAGTTCATATATCATACTATATCTTAAAACATCCACATTGCTATATATTAGTAAACCTAATATCATCCAGTTTGCTAAACATAGTTAATCATCTTGTTATACATCCAAATTGCTACACATAGCACAAAAAAACATCCGGATTGCTACGAGATTGTTGTACATAGCAGAAAAATATTTAACGACACTATTTTGGGCTAAATAAAACGACATTAGTTTGTACTATAAATGACTAATCCACTTAGAGAAATAATGAGGTACTTTTTGGGTAAAATAAATTCTAAATATTTATATATATATTTAATAATCGGGTTTTAGTAACCTACTATTAAGGGTTTTATCCTCAAAATCCGGGAGCCGGATCCGGTTTAATCCGGATGCGGGTTTTTTTAAAACCGGTTTCGGTTTAACCCGGATTAATACGGTTCCGGTTTTTTTAAAATGCGGTTACGGTCGCATTTCCGGATTTTGTATACACCTCTAGTTTTCTCCTCTTCTCTGTACAACAGTGTATGCTAATTTTACCAAAAATACATTCCATTATGTACTCAAATTAAGCTCAAAATCTTTATCTCTTATCATTTTCTTGTAACTAAAATGAAAGACATATGATGTCAATGCCGTATAATATTTTTTCCTTATGCTAATCATCGCTTCCTATTATATATGTGCACGAAACACTAAAGTCGCGGTAAACTAACTTGCATTACAGTCGACTATTGACGACGTAAAGTTTTTATCATTTATTAGTTACATAAATACTTAAGTTTTTATCTTAATTATACATAAATATATAGAATTAGTGGATAAAATTACAAAAAAAATCATAAACTCTTAAGTTATTATTGACCATATAAATACTTAAGTTATTATCATTTATTCTATATTTGTAATTTTATCCATCAATTCTACGTATTTTATGCTTATGATAATAACTTAAAATACTTATATGTTGGTAATAAATGATAATAAATTAAGTATTTATGTCGTTAATAATAACTTAAGAACTTACGCCACAATAAATATGCATATTTTGTGAAAGTTAATGGTTTGGTACTAACGCCATAAATAATTTTGACATTTTGATACTTTTGCTTTTAAAAAAAATAAGATTTGACATTTTTAAGGTGCTGTAAAATACTCTTACATGTATTTTCCTCATTCATCATAACACATAGATATACACAAAATTGTGAGAAATTTGTTCATCATTTGAAACTATTTAATACATGAGCATGCTCCAGTAAGCGGACCTCAAAAATTGCATCATCGATCATAATGAAACATACTAATTTTAATTTTTGACTTACATGTTATCATTGAATCTCCTTAAGATTTGTCTCAGATTCTCTCGCTAATCATCAATCACACACAGTAATTCAACCATTGGTAATGGTGGGAATAGAAATCTCAAATTTTGAATAGCCTCTTAGAGCCTGATGCTTTGATGGACGAAAATCGCATGACGTAGGTTGATAACCACTGGAATGATGCATGTTAGAGATATTAGGCCGGTGAACATTTTGATGTTCTCGGTTGGTAGTAACTAAATAATTAGGATTAAGTTTCCAAAAACTTTGTGATAATGAGTAAATAAACATTATGTACACATTGTCATTTAAAAGTTTGTGTTGGGACAAAAATATATAGTTGCATATTGCTCTTTATGTGTTAAAATAATCCAAAATATTAATTTATGTGTAACTTATAATATAATATATTTAGATGTAGTAGAAACTTTAAAATACATACTTTTATAGTCTATACTATAGTACACTAACTAATACATCATCTATCATTTCATCTGCTTAAACTTCAGATTGTATGTCGCAAAACATAAATTTCAACAAAATTATTCAGCAATTTAATAACTTTCAATAATTGTTCTTCAAAGTGTTAAAGTAAAGACAAAAAGTACATATATTACTTACGTTATATTAGAGTAATTATGAGATTAGATAGTATTTTTTTTAACTTTATACTTTATGTTTATAGTATAAAATTTTGAAAGTTTACGGATAATCACTATCATTATTGGTACAATTCAATTCACTATAACTATCTCTATTACGATTCAATCATCATCGATAGTATCACATAGCAAAAGTACCGTTCTATTTGAAAATTAGTCACGAAAAACTACCATCATTTGGTCCCCCATCATTGTCGTTGGGATTATTTATTACCATACTATATGAAATTACGCTAATACAACACATATTACATTCACACCATCAATGATGTCGCGGTTATATCCAGTATTGATTTAACAAGGTTCATATAAAACTATTAATGATGGTAAATAGTACTTTTTACTTATAGTACAAGATTTTAAAAGTATACAGATAATCACTATCATTAGCTTTATGATTCTCTATTATGATTCAATCATCACATATGATATCATATCGGAAATGTACCGTTATGTTTGAAAATTAATCACAAAGAAAATTACCATAATTTTTTCCCACCATCAATGATGTCGCGGTTATATTTATTACCACATTCACTCGTCACGCCTCTTAGATTTTAAGTGTCACACTATACTCATAACCACTGCACTGTTTTGATTTAGTTGATTAATTTTGAAGGTTCTCGCGCATTTATACTTTTTATCAACTGATTTTAGACTCTTACTAACTAAACAAACAGTTGTTAAAATCACAAAAATGAAATTTATATATTCAGCCACCAAAATATCAGTTGCTAATTATTGATTAACCACTTGTTAAAAGTTACAGGTATCAGCAACTGATATGGGTATATGCCTACTGAAAATTAAGTGGCCAAAAATTTGAAAAATATTTTTAACAACTAATTAATCAGTAGAAACAACTCTTGCCGGTATTCAAATATGACGTAGTATTTAATTTTTCAACCACGGAAAATTTTGCTGCAAATAATAGATCGTTCAGTTGATAAAAATAATTGTTATCGGTAGCTGATTTTAGATATGTGTTGATGTACAAATTCGTCATTATTTAATATGACATAAAGTGCTAAGGTTGTGAATTAATTAAATTTACAAACCATGATAAAAGGCTTTAAAGAAATAAACTGGTATTCGTAAAAGCCCATTTGAGAAGCCCAAAGAGATCCTCAATCAGACCAAGAACCTACGGATACAGGCTACTCGACCCAATGAGTTCTAAAGCCCAAATCCATTCAACATCAGCCCAGAAAGACGAGGGTAGAGTCGTCATATTCTCTACCCGGCATCATATTTCAAACTCAGACGGAAGACCAGGAACACAGAGTCAAGTCTCCAACGGGCATAATTCAAACACGACGACGAGAACGAAGTCATGGGACGCGTGTAGCCAAATCGTCCATTCAACCAGGTCAGCACGGAGTGAAGACCCCTCGATTCCTGGAAGTTCAACGGGAAGAATTGAAGTCTATAAATGCCAAAGCTCAAGCTCAGATCAACACACACGCATACTTACAACCTCGAGAGAATACACTGAAGAGATTCTACCCGGCATTCTTGTCTATTCGAGATCTTATTGTATTCTTTCTCTCTTTCTCCATTTCTTTCTATTCTCAGACGTGATCTAGCTGCCTGTAGCTATCCGTCTATGTTCATTGTCGCAATAAACTAACAGAGGAAGTAGTCAACTACCGCTTTGGGACGAACCTCTATAAAAAATCCCTCGTCTCATTTATATCGCTTATATATTTATATATATATCGTGAGTGAACCGTGAGTTTGCAACGCGAGAGATCGAATTCCACCAAGTTATTTCATCCAAAAATATCATACGCTCACAAGTCACACTTGACTGATTGAGGTGGGAAACCACGTCAACAATATGTACCTTCTGAAAATTCAGTGGCCAAACATCGAAAAATTAGTTTTTGAAACTGAAAAATCAATAGTAAATACTCTTGCCGGAATTTAAAATTTTCCGACGATGGTAATGATCGTCAACTGATTTTAATGTTTTAGAAATTGAAAAATCAGTTTCTAAAAATCGAAAGTTTTATCCCCAATTATCAGTTTCTTAAAGTTACAAAATCAGTTGCCAAAATTATGTACATTAAATACTTTTACTGAACTCTTTAGAAATTGATATAACTTTAAAATCAGTGTCTATAACAAATTTATAGAAACTAATTATTCAGTGGGTAAAAGTTTAGTGTCTAAAAATCACATTTTTACTAGTGACACTCTCTTTGACACCAGAAGATGTACTCGCAATCCAAGTGCAGTGGTTGCTTATGAATTGTTGAATCCAAGAATTGTGAAGGCTTTGGTTTTGTACAAGAGATTAGTTCTAATGAGAGATTGACATTGCCCTTTCTTAGAAGTTTATCAGTATCATTTGTACCTTTCGATCTGCCCACAAAAGGAAGTTTGCGTTGCGATGTTTCATTCATTGATGATCATACTCGTTTCATTCATATCTTTTTAATGGAAATTCTCTTGATTATTCTTTTTTGCGTATTTTTGGCTCAGCTAGTTTTTTATTTATTTTTTATTACATCCTTATGTCGAGCGTAGTAAGTTGACATTTCGGTTTGTTTTGTGTCTCTTCTTGGGTTATGGGACGGGAAAAAAGGTTATCATTGTTTCAATCTTGTGAGTATAAATTTCCATGTCTATCGTCATGTTTTCTTTCTTCAACACATTTCATTCTTTTTCGATTCTTGGAAGCTCTCATAATATGACAAAAATATGATCTTGTTAGTATCGACTTTTTTTCCAGTGATGGTAAAAAAACACATTGTGCCACAATACCTGGTAGTGCAACTCCCAATACATATCCTCTTCTTCTTCGTCCTCCTGCTGTGGTATCTCTGTTTGCTCTCCAGATAATGTGGTCATCCACCTCGTACATCAAATCGGGTCATAAGTCTACTAAAATCCTCTATTTATTTTATTTGTGTGATTATCGTTCTTTTTTGTCATTTTTAGCATCCATTCATCGTATTTTTGAGCCCTCGTCCTATCGACAAGTCATTCTTGCCCCCCTTAGGCATAATGTTATGAACGATGAACTTACATCGCTGCCTCAGACACATACTTGGTATTTGGACTCTTTACCATCAAGAAAAAAAAACGTTACTGATTGCGATGGGTATACAAGATCAAAATAAAATTTGATGGATCAGTTGAGATTTATAAAGTTCTACTTGTCACTAGGGGATTCTCTTAAGAATATGCATGGATATTATAGAAATTTTTGCTCCAGTTGCAAAAATGACTACAGTTTGGACACTTATTGTTGTCTCTTCCGTTCGTGGGTAGAAAATATATTAAATGGAGAATGCATTTCTCAACGGGGAACTCCCACAAGAGGTCTATATGGTTCCCTTTTTTGGTGTTCCTCACAAATTTGGTAAAGTAGATAAGCTTCAGGAAGACTTTCTATGGACTGAAATAGGCACCTCGTGCTTTATTTGAGAAGTTTTATACTATGATGACGTCACTTATATTTTTTTAGTCATCAAGACACAACTTTATTCATCAAGTTTACATATCGAGGTCGTATTCTTGTCTCTTTTATACATCGATGATATTTATTATTACATGTGATGATGTTGATGCAATTGGACTTTTGAAAAATGAGTTAGCTCGTTTTTTTGCTAACCCAGTAAGAGTAGTAAGGTTATAAGTCATAGATGAGCACGAGGAAATGTAGATTAGAAAAAAACCGTAACTTGTAGTCTACCGAATGAGCCTTCACTACCCCTATATTTTATTTTAAGTAAAGTGAAGTAAAATAATTAAAGTGAACAACTCAACCTCTTTGTTTGAAGCTTTGCCAGAAAGCTTCTACTTGTAGAAGCTTTAAAGCTCCTAATTCCAAAACACGACAATATACTTACAATAGAAAAACTTTTCTTTGATAGCGGTGCCAAGAGTGAATGTAGCCAAGTGAATCAAGGCAGTGGATTGTGAATCCACTTCATGTTGGTTCAATCCCCATCACTCGCCCATAATAAATGGACCATTTGTTTAAGACATTACAATAAAACTTTTTGCAGTATGAAATGTTCATTCCACGATGAAAGCTTTGGGGATGCTAGGCTTTTTTCTAGGAATAGAGGTCGCTTCCTCTCCGAAATGATATATTCTATCATTGTCAAAATACATTTAAAGATATGTTTGAACGTTCACAACTTACAGATAACAAGGTTATGGATACTCCTATTGATACTAACGTTCGGCATTATGTAAGTGATGGCCCTTCCCTACCTAGTCATGCTTTGTACCGTATTATTATTGGTAGTTTGATTTATCTCTCCATCAATTAACTATGTTATTTTGTGACAACGAGAGTGCCATTCAAATTGCACCAAACATAGTATATGATGCGCATATGAAGAACATTGAGATCAGTGGCGGATCCACTTTATAGTGCCAAGATGCCGTTGCAGCCAGACTTGATTTTATGTAGATATAACTACTGTTTATGTTAAATTGTATATGATGAATTGATGATGGAAGACTCAAAGATTGGTCTTTGGGCTTGTTGATTGCGAAAATGAGTTAATGGTGGAATTTGCAAATATTGTAAAATGAATAATGTAAGTAATTGGTAACGGTTATAAGTTGTTGTAATTCCAAAATGATGATGAATTCATGATGTAATTTGCAATTAGGTTTAGGTGTTATTGATTCATGAAAATTTATTGAATCTGTTTTTCAATTTTAGGTTAATTTTAATGCAACTTGCAATTTTAAGCATTGCAAATGCCAAATGTCACAGGCATTACAATTTTAGGTTGCTTTTAATGCAATTTTGTGAATTTAATAACAAAAAAAATCCCCCCCCCCCTATTAGGAAATTCTGGATCCGCTTCTAATTGAGATTAATTGTCATGTTAGTTCGACATCACTGAGACCATCACTTTGCCACTTGTTACTTCGTTTTTTCGGAATTCAGATCCCCGACTTGTTCACGAAGGCGTTTTCCTCTCCTCATTTTTGTTTTTTAGTTAGCAAACTCTCAATCTTCTTATTGCTAAATCATGAGTTTGAGATGGATATTAACTTATAAGTCTCGTGATGTCTTGGATATTTATTTTATTATTCCTTTTGTCTATATGAAACCTAGCTTTATTATTTTTCTCATAATTTCTTAATGAAACTTCTTCCATATCAATCTTCCTCTTTGATTTCAAAATGATGGACAGTAAATGGAAAACGCAAGATCACGGGATACCACGCTCCCTATAATACAAGCCGTAGTTCCGTCTATGTCTAGAGCGGCCTTTTGTTCCTATTGTTTGTTTTCTTAAAAAAAAATACAACCACAAAATGTCCTTAAGAAACTGTTACTGATATGATACTGTACATTTATCTCATTCATGAATTATATTTGTAGTTTTTTTGTAATAGATGAATTATTTTTGTAATTATAAGGTCAATTTCGTAACTGTAATACTCAATCGACTACTTTGGCTAATCCATTTATTACATTTTCATATTGATGAATTTTGCGTGGAATTTCAATTTTGGCCAAAATGCCTTTAAAAACTTACCCATTATCTCATAATTATGCCGTTAAATAATAATACATGACTTACTTAGTGTTATGGGTAATTTTTCCCAAATCATTTTTGGCCTAAAATTTCCCTCTACAGACCAATTTCTAAAACCAAGAAGCCCAAAAAATGTAAAAACAATTTTTATAATGAAAAACGTCATTCACGCACTGTAATGGGACTAAAACGTGCCTTATTACATGTCCTGACAAGGCGCGAAAGGACTAAGAGAAGATTTTATTTATCCCGATGTATCTGGACCCTCATATAAATAGGAGTTTCATTTCAACAAAATAGTAACTCGAAACAACTCAGAAAAACACTCTTTAGAGATACTAACTCTATTATTTTTCTTATATGTATTCCGGTTTAAATACCCGACTAACATTGGAGCGGAGGAGCTAGTTAGAGCGGAAGCACCGGAGGAATCCTCGGCTCACCAGAAGAATCGCCGACTCCCGAGAGGAAGGTACCAGCTTCGTCCGTCTCCAGTCTCCGCCATCAACCACCGGCTCGCCCAGGCAAGCGCAGGTACGCATCCCCTAGTTGCCCAGATTTATCTACAAGATGACCTGATCCCACTTGACTACAAGTGAGTACGTAGACAACCTCGCTATATGTGACGAGGTGCGGCATCATATATAATCACCCCGGCTCTCCTTGATATCAAAGACTCAAGCATTGACATGTCGTACATAGGTTCTAGTTCTCAGCGGTTGCCGGCCTATAAACCGTGCCTAGTCCATTCTAGAACTTTGTCGTAGCAGGTACGAAGGCCCGATTCTGGGTCAACAGTTAACGGAGGGTCCAATCCACCTAACTCCACAAGAATAGTGAATCAAGCCTCTAGCCCAGGATAGTCAACAAACGGCGATGGGCCCGAGCAAAAACACATATTAGGGCCGCTACAGTGTTCGATCTATTTTTCGACATCAATACTTACAACTATTATTTTTAATTTATTGTTGCAAAAATAGATATATTAGACTATTAGGAAAATAATTTAGTTGAAAGTCCCACAAGAATTGAAGAAAATAAAGATAAAATATCTAAATTCATGTGTTACATAGAAATACGTATTTACAAATAGAGAATAATATGTTCATTTTTAAATAACAAAAAAATTGAAGACAATTTCATAAAAGAAAAGAAAAACAGATTAAGAGTCAAGAAGAGTCAAAGTTAACTAAAAACAAAAGAGGATATTGATGTTAATTAATCAATTTAACGGTTAATTGCGGCGAAAATACTCAACATTTAGCCATATTCTCCAATAGGTACCCAACCTAAAATAATGTAGGCTAAAGTACCTAACGCCTCACTTTTGTTGCCGACCAACGAACGTCGTTAGAGATTGCCTACGTGGCCGTTAGGCTGTCTCATGTAGCCTGGCACGTGACACAAAACCACCACGTGGCCAAAGATTGGGTACTTTACTTTTATCAATTTTATTTTTATTTTTTTCCTATTGGGTCATATGTTTTATTTTATTTTTACATATATCAAATATAGTCAAATATCTATATAAAATATGTATTTATAAAGAATATGTTTTATTTTTAAAAAATAATCATATCATTCCTTAAAAATTATTAGTCTTAATTTTTTTTAAATCTTTGTCGTGGCACATATTTTTAATTTCTTTACATACCTCAAATATATTCAAATAATTTTATAAAATACGTATTTCTAAAAAAATATATATTTTTTATAAGAATAAATTATAATTTTTGAATACATGATAATAAATGTTTTTGATAACTAAATATTTATAGTATATGATATCATGACCATTTTAATATTAAAATCAAGACATGATATGATTTTTGAAGACATATAACATATATGAAACTAAGGCATGATTATAATTTTTTTTTCTTTCAAATGCGGTTCAAACTGCATTTAAACCAAAAGTTTGGTGATTGGTAAAAATTAGGGGTGAACAAAAGAAACCGTAAACCAAATTTTTAACCGAAAACCGATCAAACCAATACCGATTAATCCGCAACCGCTATTAAAGCGGTTAAAACCGAATATACCGAGAAATAAACCGAATACCAAATAGGTTAAAACGTGGTTTTCGGTTTTAATGTGAAAACCGCAACCGCTTACCCGGTTTTACCGCTTTAACTAAATCTAATATTATATTTATTATATTCTATTTACCATACCTATCTACACATCAAAATGATTTTTCTTATCAAATCTCTCGGTGTAATATACTGTAATATTAGTATTTAATAATCTGTTTACGTGTAGTAATTATAATATTAATATTTAGGAGTATGTTTACGTGTAATATTGGAAGTCAGCTTATGGAGATGTCGATATTAATTGAAAAGCAGTAAATGTGGGAAAAAAACCGATAATACCGCAACCGAATACCGATTATACGATAAATGCATATTTCATTTTTAAAAATAGGGTATTCAGTTATCATTTCTAAAATACCGAAATGCGGTATTCGGTCTATTATTTATAAAAAAACCACACCGAATACCCGTTTGTTCACCCCTAGTAAAAATTGTGTTTAACCTAACCTTAATACCTTAATAGCGTTATTTTTTCCTTAAAAAATAGCGTTATTTTTTGTTTTAAGGTGAAAAAAAACACCAAGATATGCGTTTTTAGTACTACTATAAATTCGAAACTTACCCAATTATTATTTAATGTACATATACAATATATGTTAATTATGTGTTCTTCTAATATATATATATATATATATATTTTTACTTATTTACATGTTTGTATATCAAATCATTTACAATATCTATATCGTATAATATTTATGGTATATGTCTTCAAAGTTATATCATACCTTAGTATTAGTATTAAAATGGCCATGATATCATATACAATAAAGATTTAGTTTTAAAAATTAAATATTATGTATTTAAAAATTATAAACTACTCCTATAAGAAAAACAAAAAAATATTTTTTATAGAATTATTTTATAGAATTATTTGATTATATTTGACATGTGTAAAAAAATTATTTTTTTTAAAAAAATACCATGTGGCAACAAAAGTACCCAACATTTGGCAACGTGGCTGCTTGTGTCACGTGGCACGCCACATGAGACAGCCTAACATCCACGTAGGTAGGTGTACGTTAGCTGGTCGGCAACAAAAGTGCGACGTTAGGTACTTTCGCCTACATTCATGGCCGTTAGATGTGATGATCGAACAACCCAAAAAACTTATTTTAAAAGAATAAAAAGTATTAGCGTTGGAATCCGAACATTTCAAATGTAGAAGTTGAATTCTTTAACGACTAAATTTTCTCCCAAAATATTATAACTTTAACAATCTTACCCCTATAAATATTGCATTTAATTACCAATTCCTTCACGCAACTCTCCATTGTTTACTCTCAATATCTCTTATATCTCAATCGAGATCATCGCGCTGAAGAACGAGTTAAAGAGGAAACATGGAACACCGACGACGTTTATGATTATTTCAATCCCGAAGACTATTAGTTTTTTCGATGCATTTGTTTATGTATTATCAATTATCTTGTTCAATAAATCATTAAACGAGGTATTTTTTAACAACTGACTCATTTTTTACGGTTTTGGATTCGGCATTATTGTAAAGTTTTTTAACTATTTGGGTAAAACTAAACATTTTAAAACATTTTAATAATTAAGAAAATGGTATAAAATCTGGGTAAAAACTTGAACCAAAAACTTATGGTTCTGGTTTTAGCCGGATTTTCGCTATTGATAAGCCCATACCATATTAAGAGCATTACTTATAAAACACACACGCACGTGTGTGTGTATATATATAATACTCTTGAAAAAAAAAAACCTTATATTAATAGCGGCAAAACTATCTAACTTTGAATAAAATTAAAATTAATACTTAAACTTAAAGGTTGATACTAATAATAGCTTACTTCAGTTTAAAATGTAGCTATACAGTTTAACCCTGTGACAGAGTTATCGTGGTTATTGATCGAAAATCTAGGTTAGAGTGGTTCTTGATAAGTTATCTCTAGTAATCGGTTTTGTTTGATAGTTTTCACGATCAATCGACCAAAAAGATAGTCAATTTTTCAGCAATTTTTTTAGTGCAAAAATCGATAATCGGGGGTTCGATCAATAACGAAAAGTGATTGATGAGTATAAAATCTATTTTTCGGAAAACTCTGAATCCTTTCGGTTAAGAAGCGTAGCGTTCCCACCGAGCTCGCTTCAGTCTTATACTTCTTCACGATTATCGAGCAGAGAAGGTGTTCAATTATTCATGGAGATCTAGAGTTTCCAACCTTTTCCCAAACAACGACCAATACACTAAAATAGGCTAAAATCGCGAATTAATTTCGAGGGACTAATAATATTACTTTCATATATTAAGTAATCCTTTGATTTTTTCAAAAAATTCTTCTATATTTATAAAGTTTCTTTGAATTGTATAGGTTTGCTAAAAGTTGATCAGAATAGTTTAGATCTTTATATTTATGAAGTTGATAAGTTGTTCTTTATGAAATAGTCTTTGTTGACTTCGATGGTTGTTTATGAATATAAGTTTTTTTTTATGTGATATTATATATATATATATATATATATTCAGATCTGTATGTGTTTATGTTAATTTCCAAAGTGTAGTATTATTGCGGCAAAAGTAACTATTTTTTGTTTTTTGTTAAATTGAACTAGTTTTTCAAATTTTTAATGTCATTTTAGTTCGGAAGATTGTATATAATAGTTAATCAGTGATTTTGGAACAATTTACTCAGAAATTTTATGTTTTTCCCGAAATGTAGTATTATTACGGCAAAAGTATTTATTTTTGGATTTTTGTGAAATTGAGCTAGTTTTTAAAAAAATAAAATAAAAAATTATATCATTTCCGTTTAGTAGATTGTATATGAGTTTGGTACAATTTATTTTGTCATTTGAGGTTTATCCAAACTGTAGTATTATTACAGTAAAAGTACATAATTTTTTTTTACACTATCCTTGTAGGGAAATGAGTAAAACCGCCGCAAGGATACATTGTACTCCTTTGAGAGAGGTGAACAACTCCCGTTTCAAGTGTTACTACTGTGACCAAGGTTCGACTTATCGTGGATAATTGACGATTATCGGTCTTACCGATGTTTACCGATAAATAATCCACTACACTTGTTGTCGTTTTGGTAACTTATCGCCGATAATCGAGATCCTTTTCCAACAGATTATCGGAAAACGCAGAGTAAAAAAGAGGGACTTTTTGGTCAATTAAAAAAATAATATTGGGTGGTATAAATGTGATTTTTTCGAGGATTTTTTGGGTTCAAACCCTACTTCTCGCCATTTTCGCCGCCTCCAAGCAACTTATTGGTGATTTTTTGCGATTATCGAACTGGTAAGAGGCTCAATTTTCGGCTGCTTCTTCTTGTTGTCTTCGATTAACTAGAATGTGGCAAAAGTGTGTAAAGTTTTTATTTAACCATTTTCACCAAATTTCTTCCATTTATATCAAACTTTTTTGGTAGATCTAGGACTTATAATGATATATATATATGTGTGTGTGTGTGTGAATCATGCATTTGTTCTTTGATATTTCATCATTTTCACGATTTTGAGAAGTTTTGCATGAGTTCCAAAACTAAGAGTTCATTGTTCATAAAAGTTATGTTTAGAATTGGGTAAAGCTTTTTACTTTTGTAATTTTGAGATGTTTTTTTACATTATCATGAATATATATTGATGAAAAGTTGTTTTCATACTTAGTTTGTGATTATTTTGTTAGATATAGATGAAATTCGGATTGTAATCCTTGTTAGGCAAAAGTATACAAAGTTTTGAACTTGAAACTTCGCTAAAAATAGAGTTTTTTATTTTATTTTTATGATTTATGGTTTGAGGCAGAGTTACAAACTTTACAAAGTTTCTGGCGAGTTTTTGTTGAATTTTTTAGGCTGATTTGATGCTAATTCCGGTTTTCTCAAAATTTCGGCATAAGTATTTGAAGTTAATCTTTTTGTCGTTTATGAAGTACTCTACTCATTTTTTGATTGTTTTCGTTTATTAAATATTTTTTTGAAATATTAATCTGAATTTCAGTTGTAATTTATTTTCATATTTGATGATAATTCGGATTATTTCATAATTGCGGCAAAAGTGATTGAAGTTTCTATTTTGTGATTTGTGAGGTAATTTACTCATTTTTTTGTGTTTTTATTCATTAAATATGTTTTGAAATATTAATCTGAGTTTTTAATGTAATTTATTTTCATATTTGACAATAATTCGGCTATTCACATAAGTGCGGCAAAAGTCTTCCAAGTTTATCTTCTTGTGATTTCTTTGGTAATCTACTGACTTTTGTTCCTGGTAGCTTTCATTAGATATTTATTGATATAATAATTTGATATGTTGGTGGAATTGAATTTCTATTTTGAGGTAAAATTGTATTTTTAGGCAAAAGTACCTATTTTTGCCATTTTTCTTTCTATTTTTAACTAGTCTCTTAGTCCTTCTTTTTGTTTAGGTTGAAAATGAGTAAAGATAATATTTTGAGGGAGCATTGCACTCTCTATGGGGATCCGAGGAACAACTCGAGTTTCAAGTGCAATTATTGCGTGAAGGAAATCAGAGTTAGCGGAATCATGATAATGAAATAGCATTTGGCCGGCTCCGATAAGAAAAAAAAAATTGCACATTAGATCGTACGCACTTCGAACCTGCATGATTTGTTTTGGAACAAATATCTGAAGATGCATATGGAAGCAAGTTGTGGCACATGAGATCGTCTTTTTTCCGAGGTCGGAGAAGTTGGTCTGAGACTCTGAGTATTATTTATCCTATCTATTATCTATCCATTATGCGTTTGAGTTTTTAGATTATGTGTTTGATAGTTGAGATTTGTAAGACTATGTTTTATTAGTGTTTTAGAGACTTGTGATGGAATTAAATGTGTGTGTATGACTTTTTATTTTTATTGTTTTATGGGAGTGTGTATGACTTTATTTAATATATTCTGAGGTATGATATTATAAAAATATTTTGTAAGTTTTCCGTCGAAAAGTATCGAAAAGTGTCGATAATCCTCGATAAGTATCAATAATCAGCGGTAAGCTACAATATTATTAGTTTTCCGTCAATAATCCGGTAATCCGTCGATTAATCTGTCGATAACGGCAAGCGATTTATCGGTTATCTGGATAAGTTGAACCTTGACTGTGACCATGTAATTAAGGGTGGCAGAATCAATCAGATGAGGTACCACTTGGCAGGGAAGAATCCGAAGAAAATACAAAGGATTTTATTAAGATTCAACTTGAAGTTCAAGGATCACTAGAGAGTTCACAAAAAAAAAGGCTAGATCTTCTACATTATGTGACTGAACACTTGATGTCTTAGATTTCACCGTCCGGGACCGACACAAATATGGCAGATGTCAAAAGGGGAGTAGTATGACACGCTAAACTACCCCGTAGACAAGCATAAACTAAAAAATGGACGAAAGATGCATTATTAGGTAGAGGAATCGTCGGTTCTGGCTTTTTCGTTCAGCTCCTTTGCACTACTGTTCAGGCTCTACGAAGCAAAAGAAACTGGATGTTGCAGAAGGTGTTGAAAGTCGCTGAATCCGTGGGCAATTACTTTTTCAACAAAGGGTCCCCGTTCTCTCATGCCGATGACCATAATTTCAACAACGTGACGTTTACCGTGGCCGAAGCAGGTACGATGTAATTCATCATTCATGTTGTTTAAAGATAATATATTTCATTCTTTTTCATAAGTCTCGGAGTTTCGACGCTTTCAGCGTGGTAACTTGTGAACAAGTATTTATCGATGGAATACAAGAAATGAAATGTTTATAAAGGATAATATGAGCAAACTATAGTGTGAATGTTTCACCATCATGGCCAGGGGCGGAGCCAGAGCTCTGACTAAGAGGGGGCAAAATTAATTGATTATAAATTTCATAATAAAACGAGATATTGAAACTACTATTAAACATTGCATTATAACTATTTTTTATGAACTTTCGGTTTATGAAAATAGTTCATTGGGATCTTTATATGATTACAAATCTATGTGTTACGTTCTCAAAATATTAATATAGTTTTTGTTTCAATATTTAAAACTTCGCACGTCTTAAATTGATTGGTAGTTTTTATTCTCTAATTTTGTAAGTTGTAATCGTTTTAATATACCTATAATTAAGTAAAATACAAAAATACCATGGAAAACAGAAGTTATAATCATAAAAATTGTTGCTAAAAAACATTAAAAAAAATATGATGGGTTTGTGAATTGAACCATGGGCTGTAACTTGGAGGAGAACTTTGAAAGTAACAAAATCACCTAGGTTGTAGTGATATTTAGTCTACAAATCCTGTGTTTATTATTTATATAAAAACTTATAATGAGATGGAAAAATAAAAAATAAAATAAACGTGTTCGGACCAAGTGGGGGCGGCCGCCCCCGCTCCGCCCACCTTGGCTCTGCCCCTGATCATGTCGGATGGTTGGACAGGGTCGGCAAATATTTTTATCCTTAAAATCATTTTTTATTATGTAGGAATGACTATTTTCATTATTGAGTCCAATAAATCAAAAAAATTGAATTACCTTTTCAAGGTGTTGGGTGCAGTCATTGAGGAGATCAAACCACACAACATGGTCTAAGTCGTGATTGATACCTCGTCCACTTATGTTAAAATGGAAAAAAATCTAATGTGAAATTACAACTTGTATAGGACGTCGTGCGCTTCATATTGCATCAGTTTTATGTTCGAGGATGTGGGCAAGATGACCATCATTGAAGAGCCAGTAACGGTGTGAGGACGAATTTCATTTACAACCACGACATAGTGTTGGAAATGACGAGGAACACTTTTTATAACAGTGAGATTATCTGTCCAGCAAGTACAAGGCTTGCAGGGAACTATCTTTCGTTGAAGAGCGTAAGGGGTAAGATAACTGGACTCCAAGCTATGTTCACATGTAAGTGGTGAGAGAATTCTTCATTTTAAAATCTACGAGAATGTCGGCCAGTAAAGACATTGATTGTGAACCCTATGTTTTGGGAATCAGTTGATCTAGCCATATCAATTTTCACACCGATGTGCGTTACCCTCGGGATGGTCTATCGTCTTTCCGATAAAATGAGGCAAGAAATAAGCCATATTTAAAGAAAGCCATATTCAGGCAATAGAATGAGGCAAGCGATAAGCAATATTTAGGGATGGTCTATCGTCTTTTCCATAGAATGAAGCAAAAGATAAGCCACATTCGCAGGTGATCGATATAATTGAGGCCAGATGGACTAGAAACCTAAATCATCCATTGCACACGGCTGCACATTTCTTCAATCCAAGAATAGTGTAAGATCCTGAGATCGAGATGCCCGTCGACGCCATTGATCGCCTTTTCCCTAATGTATATTTCCAAAATATTATTGTTGAGGTTAGTTCCTTACTATAGAGTATAGACCATGTCTAAAGAAAAATATGAGGGGAGATTTGCAGTGATGTAATAAAGTAGGGGTGAAAATTTTGTACTCAGTTCCCGATTTTGTCCCGGTTCTGGTCTCGGTACTGGACCGTTTTTGACAAAAAAATCAGTTTTTTCTTTTTACTATAGCCTAAAAGGGACGTCCCGGTTCTGGTTTGAAAAACCAAAACCAAAACCAATTCAAAATCCGAAATTCCCGGTTTTCTGGTCCCAGATTCGATTTTATGACGTTTTGTTATAAGTTTGTCGTTTTTTTAGCATGTCATTTCTTATAAGTTATTTACTATTAGGTTTTTAATCCATTATTTTGTTTTTTTCAGCCTATTATTTTAACATGTCATTTATTTTTCAGCAATTACGTGGTATTTTATTTAACATGTCATTTCTTATATGTCGTTTTGTTATAAAAAAAAAACAATTTGTTTGTACTCGGTATTTACTATTCAGAATTTTAGACTCGATTTTTTGAATTGAGACTTGGATTTGGTATTGTGAAGTTCACGACGTAAACTCGGATCTTACATTTGTTTATTTTTTATTTTTCTTTTTTACTCGGATTTGGTATTTTACATTTTGGATTTACTCGGATTTGGTAATTTGCATTTTGGACTTTGTTTTTTTTCATGTTTCTATCTTCGATTTTGTCCTGGTTTTCGTCCTCAATTTTGGTCCTAAAAAAATCAGGATTTTGATCGCTGTCCCGGTCCCGGTTCTGATTTAAAAAAAAAACAAGGACTTTTCAGAACTAGAACAAAAATCGGGACAGAAAACTGTGTCCTGGTTTTTCCGGGATAAGGACAAAATATAGTCAAATTCCTGGTTCGCGGCTCTGGTTTCAGCCCTATAATAAAGTAGGGGGTAAGGCGTAAAGAAGGAAAGTAACAAAATTAAGGACGTAAGGTGTGAGTAGAGCTGGGGATCGCGATGCGCAGAGCGCCGTCGCGACGAGCCACGACTTTTGCTGGGAATCGCGACGCGTCGCGATTTTGTGGCAAAAGTCGCGATTTGTCGCGACGTGTGGCAAAAGTCGCGACCCTCGGATAAGGATCCGCGTGATGCCCATCAATGGCTGAGATTGTGATCTGCGTGATTTTGTTGTTTTGTGGGATAAATAACCCACTTTTTCACCCAAAATTTATTACCCAACCACAATTTTACCCACTTTACTCGAATTCCGACCCTAAAATTTCAAATTTTAATATTTTCCCCCCAACTTTATTCACCCACTTCACCCAGCACATAATTATTCACCCACCCCACTCTCGCCTAAAACCCTATAAATACCACCAATTTCTCCCTCATTTCCTTACCAACAATCTTCTATCTCTCTATCAAATTCTCTCAATTCTCTAAGTTTTTTCCCTCAAAAGATCTCAAGTTCTCAAGTTCCATTATGTCTCGAAGAAGCGGCGGTTGCTCCGGGGATCAATCGCAATTTCCCTCTAGGAATTTGCGACCCCAATTTCAAATTGGGGATCAATCGCAACCTACGCCCGACGGCTACATTTCCGTTGTGCTACCCAATGGTACCCAACGGTCTCTAAGACCTGGTCTAGTCCGGGCGATGGGCGCGCACGACACCAATCCGATGTGTGTGCCCGCATCAATGGTCGACGTGGGACGTCAAATTAGGGAGACGAGAACCAACGATCCAATTTTCAACCTTATGTTTCAAGACAACCCCGCCGGCGACGACGACCGCGACGATGACGAAACTCAACCACTGGAGGAACCATATCAACGACGCGATCTTGCCGAGGAGGACCTTCCGACTCCGCGTCATTCCTCCGTTGTTGGCTCGTACCACGATGGTTGTCCTCAACCTTTCCATCAAGAAATCGGCGAAGCCTCCGTCGGTCGTCCTCGACGTCCTCGACGTCCGTCAACCCGGTAATTATATTCATTTATTTATTTATTAATAATTAATAGTTATTAATGTCACGTCTCTTGAAAGTCTTAGTGTGCTCTGTGGTTGCAGTTCAGACTGATCTTCCACATCAGAAACGAATTTCTTGAGATTTTTTGTTGGTTAATAATCATTTAATCATATTAGTTTAATGGCACTTAATTAGTTAATAATAATTTAATCATACTAGTTTAATAATCATATTAGTTTAATTAGTTAGTTAATTAATTAATCACACGTCTCTTGAAAGTCTTAGTATGCTCTGTGGTTGCGGTTCCGACTGATCTCCCACATCAGAAACGAATTTATTGAGATTTAAATAATCAATTAATCATATTAGCTTAATTAAACTTTAAATAGTTACTTAAATAAGTTTAAAAAGGTAATTTGTATGTGTGCTGATAATTATAAATTTCTTATTGGATTGGTGTCTTAGAAAGATTGGTTTTCAAATAAGGTTTGTTTTGCAATCTCCTCCAAGCTGACCTGGGAACCTCGGGGAGTTCTGTCTAGAAAAGCTTGGGCCTAAAGCGAGATAATAACATCATTTTCAGTCGATCTGGCCGTGGAACCTCGGGGAGTTCCGTCCAAAAGAGCTTGATAATTATTTCCACACATAGGAAATACCATTTTTATTTTTGTTAACTTTTTTATTTAACTTTATGACATATATTAAATCAATATGGTTAATATTTTCACTTTATGACATTTAAATTTGTGATATTCCTTTGTTTTAATAGAGTAAATCCTCATGGCTTGGCGTGGGGACGACCAAACACTGCCCCGGTGTGGAACTTTTTTCATGAAGATCGGGATTTCAACGCGCAAGGCGATCGTGTTAAACTGGCCATGTGCAAAAAGTGTGGGCAAGTCCTAGATGGGATGAAGGACCAGGGAACCGGCTACTTGAACCGACACGAAAGGGTGTGCTTCCCAACCGGGGAGCTCGATAAGGTAAACACAACACAGGTAAACGCTCTTTCTGCTGTTAATTTACGGAAATGGACACCCGAACCTTTCTACGGGTGTGCTGCTGAGTTTTATCGAAAATCCCAACCATACACGATATATCCAAAGGATTAATTTGACATACCAGCAGTTCTCCCGTTCGACTTATACCCAAGACATGGAAACCGCATATGCTATGCAAAAAAACCTTTTGGTCAATTTTTTCAAAATGTCTAGCATAAACGTTGCTTTTACAATCGACTTGTGGAGTGGTCCAAGTTTCAACGATTATTTGAGTATGACTGCCCATTACGTCGACGATGAGTGGAATCCATGTCAACGAATTTTAAATTTATCGCCATTCGAGTGTCGCCATACCGGACAAAACATAGCCGATAAATTATTTACATTATTTTGTGATTAGGGTTTACAAAATCGTGTTATTTCCATTACCTTAGATAATGCCTCAAACAACAACGCCGCGATTAAGTATGGCTCAACATCTCATCAACGACAGGCGGGCGTCAACCACCAACACACACGTCGAGCAAATAGTGGTGTTGAATGATTTGGTGTTCTAGCCTCCCGTGATTGCCAAACGCTCCGATCCAAGCGAACTGGAGCTAATGACTGAAAGGTTCAATGCAATGTTCCCCGAGTAATGCAAAGTTAGCGCCAATAATAATGTGCTCTTTCCTCTCTTGGTTTTTAGTCCCTAAGGAGGGTATTATAAGAGAGGTTTTAGTGACACATCTTGTAATATTTACACTGAATATTTACAGGTTTCTTCCACCTATTGTAATATTCACAATGAATAATACAACTTTTTTTTAACTATCTCGTCTTATCATATTTATTTAATTGTTGATTAAATTTGTTAAAATTATTAATATGTTACAAATTAAAAACTAATATATAAATCAAACTTATTAATATGTTACAAAATAATAATTATAACATATTTAAATATTAATTTTAAAATAAATTAATTACAAATAATAATTATAAATAATAAACATATTTAAATATAGTCTTGAAATATTTAATAAAGTTTGATAATTAAATTCGAGTAAAAACTAATAAAGTTAAACATTAGAAACATATGAGTACATATGCCGCAAATAAGACAACAATTTTTTCGCGACCTCGCGATTTCTCGCGATGCAGACGGTCGCGACCTGCGCGACGAGGCAACTCGCGATTTTGGCGATTTAGCCCGCGACGAGTCGCGACGTCTGCCAATCACACCTCTAGGTGTGAGGTAATCTCTATGTAATACACAATTTGTTTTTTAATATACAGTAAAAAAAAAATTACACAGTTTTAATGCGTCATTATCTATTATGGCAAGAGCCGAAAACAAATCAAATATATAAATTCTTAACAAACAAAAAAATTATTATTTATTTGCTTAATCTGTCTTCTTTATTGGTTCCTAAAGAATTTTCATAATAACAAAAATAAATAAATAAAAAGAAAGAAAGTAGTGAAATTCAAATGCTGTCGGTATTAAGCAGACTGTCTCCTCTCCTATAAATAGCCTCCCAACAAACCCTAACTGTTCACCCACCGCCATTTCCATGGAACCTCCCACCCTCCACCTCCGCACAGCCGCCTCGCCGCCGCCGCCGAAGGAGGAGCACTTCCGCGGCGTGCGCAAGCGGCCCTGGGGGAGGTTCGCGGCGGAGATCCGGGACCCCTGGAAGAAGACGCGCAAGTGGCTCGGCACCTTCGACACCGCCCAGGACGCCGCGCGCGCCTACGACGACGCCGCGCGCGCCCTCCGCGGCCCCCATGCCAAGACCAACTTCCACCTCGCCCAGCCGCCACCGCCGTCGCCTAAGCCGGCGAGCGTTGGCGGCGCGCCGGCGCCGCCTAAGCCGGAGGCGGCGAGATCCGAGTTCGATCTGAGTCGCAGGGAGAAGAAGCCGTTCCTGTTCGATCTCAACCTCCCCGCGCCTCTCTTATGAGCCGCCGCGTACGGCGGTTGCCGGCGAAGGCCGTTTTTGTCATTCGGTTTTGTTACACATTTGTACAGTTTGTTTTGTATCGGCGAATATATATATATTGAAGGCTTCGAGCTCTACAACCAGTTTATATATATATATATGTGTGTGTGTGTATTGTACAGTGTTTTTGTATCGGAACGAGAGTGACCTATAGATATATAAAGTTGTATAAGAAGGTTTTCAGGTGTCTTTTACTCTTGCTCCGAGTTCTAGCGAGTGAGCTGACTCAGTCTCAACTCGCTCTTCTTCTTCTTCTTCATAATATTTTTGCAGCTGTTTCGTTTATAATTATTATATATATTTTTTATATTTATTTTCATCATACGCTTCATACACCCAAATGACATCGAACCATATCGAGAAACTTATAATTAGGTGTAATTGTAAAAGTATGACTATTATTGCCGGCCAATTTATTTCAACTTTTTTTGTTTACGTTTATCTTACCCTCCCCTTTAAATAAATTGTAATTTAATACACACAATTATCAAATGGTGGCACGATTAAAAAATTATATATATGAAATAATTGTGACAAAATTAATTTTTACCATTGTAAACATATAGTCTTCAATTTTTAAATTATGTGGAATGACACTCTTATGTTTAGCTCTTTCGAAATTTGTATCCTAGATATGTCATGTGCATGGCAAGAAAGAAAATAATAATGTCATTAATGTGTAGATAATATATGAAGCTAGTTTTGGTATAATATAAGAATATTTATACGATGTCTTAACTTAATTATGTGAGTAATATTAAACAATATTATATTTCTATAACTAGTGCTCTATAGAAGGAGAAGAAAGATCAGATCAGATTGTTAATTTGTATATTGTGCTGTAACCCAAGAAAGATAACAACAAAAATATTAGATTAGTGTTATTATAAACTAAATTAAAGATGGGTAAATATTTAAGGACATCATATCATATATTATTGATATCTAAGGAGCATTAAAAACGAAAGGTATAATGGGAGAGGACAAGCTAGAAGTCATGAAAATGTTATGGGTGGATATATAATAATGGAAAAACTTCATACATCACCTACGAAATCATTTAGCCATAATAATTCGGTAAAAATACTTAAAGCTTTTTAAATAATACAAAATACTCTTAAATTTAAATTTATCAGGATAAATACTAAAACTCATAAAATGGGATTTTCAATTAATTATCATGCATGCGTTTCTATTAATGTTAACTTTTTTTCCCATGTGTACACTTCATACATTATTATTATTTACTTAAATTTAAGTAATACATGTGTTAATGACTTAGTATTAACGTAGACACATAAAATGAAATTAATGAAAATAAAGTATTTATTCAACACAATTAAAAATTTACAAATATGCCCTGTTATTTTGAAAAACTTTAGCTACTTTTATTACGATTATCTACATAAGTTATATAAACGAAGAAAAATAAAATAAAATAAAATAAAATAAAATAATAGGGTGAGGTCAGCAACACTTGAGGGAAGATTGTGTGGCATCGTGTGATTGGCTGAAGATTGATTATCGATGTCTACTCTCCTTTACGGAAGAGAAGATCTACACATATACTATTTGACCGCATCGATTACACCTTTATATTATTCCCATTCCCATTTTAACCCATTCTTTTCTGGAAAGAGCATTTTACCCTTTTTTATTTGGCTATTTTAGCTTCTTATTGCCTTTATCTTATTTATCGTTGAGTGAAAATTCGCCACAACAGTTTACCGAGCGACACATGTTGAGCTTTGTTTTTAATTTATAGAAGTTGATTCAGCGGCTCCTATCAAAACTATCTTGAATGGTTACCGATCAACAAAGCGGACGTCATCAGAGAAAGCACGATACAAAGATGATTTCTTTTAAAGAAGTTCACTCTGTTTCGATCGCTACCTCATCGGTTATGTTATTAATTTTCGGGTGTATAAGTTATAAACAAGAGGGTGAAATATTACAAGAAATGAGAAATAATAAATATTTTCTCTATATAAAAAGGTGCGTTTCCCTAAGTTTTCCAGCCCTAAAACTTATATAGAAGCTGTTTTTTAGTCTTCATCCTAGAATGTCTTTGATTCCTCGTCTTTAATGCGTCGAGTAAATGAGTCTTTGTCTTGATGGTGAGCGATTTTGAATGACAATAGCCTCATAAATATCCATTTATTCTTTTCATTGAGATGAAATCTTTTTTGAATTCTGTCACTGATTGTCGTGTCATCAATTCCGTGCTTTAAGGTGCTTAAATGCACCTTTATTGGTGTATTTGGTGTTGTTGGTGATCATATTCGTCGATCAGGTGACCTGGTTCAACATTTTTTCTTCGGGAGGCCATAACTTCTTGCTCGGGTGTCAGATTCGCGCATTCTATATATCAAATCGAAACTTGAGGCGATGACTTCATAACCATGCGACCAAGTATTCAAGATTCCTATAATAACCGAGTCGATGAGGCGAGATATACATTCTTTTCAAAAAAGCAGTGAGAATAATTGACTCCTTCCGGCTAAGTTAGACCTGCGAAATACCCAACTAATTCGATGCCAAAAACGTTAATTACACTTTGAATATTATGCTAACCCCATTGAGGCCAAAAACGTTAAGCACTTCATTAAAAAGTTTAGCTTTTTTATAGGCAAAATTTAAAAGCTAGTATTATATGTTTTTGCTAGAATCTACTTTTACTTTTCTTCTTCTCTATCCAGATAAATAATTTTTTGGTGGTAAAAGTACCAAAAATACATTTTATTATTGCGGTTAAGAGTCTAATTCTTTTTAAGTGGTAAAAGTATCTAATTTTTATATGTCAATATTTTTTAATTATTGTGGTTAATGTACCAATTCTTTTTGGATGGTAAAGATACCAATTTTTTGCTTTCATTTTTTAAAAATTATTTCAGCTGAAGTACCCAATTCTTATTGGGTGGTAAAAGTACCAAAAATATTTAAACATTGCGGATAAAGTTCCAATTTTTTAGGTGGTAAAAGTACCTTTTTTTGTTCACATTATTAAATTATGGTTAAAGTGCCAATTCTTTTTGGAAGGTAAACGTACATAAAAAAAACTAATACATATTATTATTGTAGTTAAAGCATTAGTTCTTTTTAATTGGATAAAGTACTAAGTTTTTACCGTGGACGGAAGAAACATGAATGTAAAAAATTGGTATTGTCTGTCAATTAAAAGCATAAAAGGCATAACAAACTAAGAAAGGTTTTTTATTTTATTTATTTAGTAATTATATTATTTAATTTTTTTATATTAATATTGAGATTTAAGTTACATTATTTATGTCTACTTTAGTATTTTTTGACATTTAGATGTTAATTAAGTAAAACTGGTTACCAAACACTAAACTTGAACTTTTAAAAAAAACCAATTGTTTTTTGTTTTCATTAACCAAACAGTGCATGACTTTCTCTGACAACACTTTCTTTGACAGTAAATTTTAAAACCAATTCTGAAGACAGCACAACAATGCCAATCTGGGCCATAGCGCAAAACAAAAATTTAGGTAGTTATCCAGCAATTATTAATTTTTGAAAGAGTATGTATACTACTTTTTTGACAAAACCCTAACTAATACCACGATTCTCGGTATCCGGATTTAAAAACCGGATCCGGATTCCAGTTCCGGGTACCCGTATCCGGATTCAAAACCGGATACGGGTACCGGGTATTAAAAATAAAAAAACCGGGTACCCGGTACCCGGTTTTACTACCCGAATTTTTTTATTTTTATGATATTTTAAATTTTTAGGGTTTGTGCTTGGCCCTTTTTACTCCGTGTAATTAACCTTTTGTGACTTAGTCTCCCCCCTCCATCTCTGCCTCTCGGGGTTCTCGAGACTATATTTGTTTTTCTTTTCTTTTTTGGGCGGTATTATGTTATGCTTGATGCGCGGGACTATGTTTTATTTATGCTTGATGCGCGAGACTATTTTTTTTATGCATTTTGGACTTTTTTTTTATGCTCGATGCGTTGGATTATTTTTTTATGCAATTTTTTTTAAGATGAATGTATGTTTTGTTTTTTTAAATAATATATATTTTTTTTAAAACGGGTACCGGGTTAAAACCGGGTACCCGGATCCGGTTCCCAAAACTGGATTCCGGGTATCAGTACCGGGTATCGAAATATAGATACCCGGAAACCGGGTACCCGGATTTCGGATACCGGTTCCGGGTATCAATTTTCGGATACCCGGATTCCGGTTCTGGGTACCGGGTACCTCGAAAAAACTGGGTACCCTACCCGGTTGCACCCCTATTTAACGTGGTTTCGCACAGCAAAAGTCACAAAATTTTTGAATGGGATTCTGGTTTTAAATCGCTAAGAACTTTGTGGATCTTGACCTCCGTGTTGTCAATACTCTGACGTTGAAAAAAATGAAAATAAATCAAATAAAAACACCAGCGTTTTTTTTAGAGAGGTTCGTCCTAATGCGGTAGTTGACAACGTCATCTGTAAGTTTATTGATGATGAAAAGAAGATCAGACGGAACCACAAGCCGATTCCAAGTTGATCAAAAAAGAAAGATGAAACACTGAAAAAAAATACAAATTTGAAAAAGAAAGATGAAACACTCTGAAAAAATATAAATCTCACATACTATTTTCTCTCAGGGTTAATGCAAGTGTGCGTGTAATGGAGCCGAATCTTGCTTTTATAGGCTTCCAATTTCTGGTCGTTGGTAGTGGCTATGAGTTTGGAGCTTGATTTGCTGTCGAGCTGACATGTGGGCCACTTCTTGAGATAATTGCGTGGTGGTGGACTTTGACTCAACGTCTTGGGAGTTTGAATCTTGGTCGCGATCGGGCTTTGGAGATTTGAATCAAGGCCGGTGACTTGGTCTGCCCGGGCTTCAGTGCTTAATTAGCGTGTTCCTGATCAAACTTCTTTGTTGGCAACGTATTCCTGCTCGGATCCCTTTATGGTAATTTCTGCCCTGGACGAGCTTGTGAGCTTTTTAGGCCAACAAGCCTGGTCGGGCTTGGGCTTTGGATCAATGGGCCGGCAGGCCCGGTCGGGCCTGGGCCTTAGCCAATCGTATTGGGCTCCTGAATTGTGTTGATGTTGCGTTCACATTCTGCTCGGGTTCTTCATCATCTGGACACATTCTCTGCTTGTGTCCCTTTGTAGTACTTTCTTCTCGGGACGAGCCTTCGCATTTCGTGCTTTAGATTCTGATCGGGCCCAAAAAATGTTAGGTGCTTATTGGGCTTTTGGCCATGTATCTCACAAGCTCATTTGTGTGGATATTCAATTATACCCACAACTTAGGTCTTAGATTACATGAACCGTAAATTTAATTAATGACCTTATCATTCCAATTACGGAATGAATTTACACATCAACAATTATGACTTATGATTCATATTGTTCAATCCTGATTTTTTTAGGACTAAAATTCGAGACAAAAACCGGGACAAATCCAAGACAAAATTCAAGAGAGAAACATGAAAAAAACCAAAACCAAAACCAAATCCAAAATGCAAATGACCAAATCGGAGTACAAATCCAAAATGTAAAATACCAAATTCAAATTGCAAATTACCAAATATGAGTGCAAAAGCAAATACAAAATAAACATATGCAAGATTTGAGTTCACGTCGTAAACTTCGTAATTCCAAATTCAAATCTCATGCCAGATATCGAGTCTAAAATGCTAAATAGTAAATACCGAGTACAAACAAAATCAATTTTTTATAACAAAACAACATATAAGAAATGACATGTTAAATAAAAGACCGAGTAATGGCTGAAAAATATATGACATGTTGAAATAATGGATCAAAAACCTAACAGAAAACGACATATAAGAAATGACTTGTTAAAAAAACGACAAACTTATAACAAAACGACATAAAACTGGAACCGGGACAAGAAAACCAGGAATTCCATATTTTGAATTGGTTTTCAATTTTCAAACCAGAACCAGTACGTCTCTTTTTAGGTATGGTAACAAATCGGTTTTTTTTTATACCAAAAACGGTCCAGTACCGGGACCAGAACTAGGACAAAACCGGGAACCGAGTACAAACTTTTCACCCCTAGTTTTTAGATGAGTATTTGTATAGATCTGATATTTCATGAATAAAATAATAATTTAGATCTGTTCATTTCAAAGATTTTTTTGCATGTGAAGAGAAAGTACCAAGACTTAATATTTTATGAATTTTGAGTTACTTTTCTAATTTTTTTTCTTGACGTTATTTCTTTAAAATATTGAATGTTATTATAAATCTGTGTTTTTTGGTAATTTATTTACAGGTTTCAAGATTTCCAAAACTTTTAAATTTTGCACAAAAAAAGTACCAATACTTTATACTTTGAATTTTTTGAATTTTTTGAAATCTTCTTATTTTCTTGTTGTTTAGGATAGTTAAATAATTTATAATATATGTAACTTTTGGGTACTTAATTTGCATATTATATTTAAAAATATTGGCAAAAGAATCTTACCCGAGAAGCGACACAACGTTATCTTCGGAATCAAAACCTTAAGGAATCAAATATACAAAGAAGGTATGTAATCTGCCTTTGTCAAATTCATCAGAACCTCAACTATACAGATAATGGTAATCGGAGAATACTTTAGGCTTAAACTCATCAAACTTAGTGAGAGAAATATATGTAAAATTAAATACGGATCTTGAAAGTACTCTAAGTATTAAAAGTCAAAGATGGAACAAACAATGTAAATTGTGAAGCACCTATAAAACTGTACAAATCTACAACGAAAGAATCATATACAAACGACCAGTAAAGATTCTTTTAAATATTACCTCTACAAATCCGCAATCATGTACATGGCAGTTAAGAACGGCAAGCATGAAATGAGGAATAAGGTCGATGTAATAGAGCGAGAGATATGGTAAAATTAATTAATTTTTGAATGATATAAATTTTATTCGAATGTCAAATCAATTTAGCAAAAATACAAAGCTTAAAGAAAAAACTCATGTTGATTGAAGGAAGTATTAGAGTGTCCCTTTGAAGTATATGTTCGTTTGTCATAGTTTGACTCGTTGATCCATACCAACTCCCTCTTATTGGAAAACAACAATTTTGCTAATGTCAAACCTAAATATAAAAAAAATACAATTAGAAAAATCTATATAAAAAAATATGATCTTAAAGACGATTGTTTCTTTGAAAGAAAAAAAAAACACTATATCATAAAACATTTAGAAAGAACAATAAAATAGAATATGAATTGCATACACTTGAATGATATCAAGGTAACCCTGAATCCAGGAGAAAACTCTACGTCGAAATAATAAAGAGATTGAGGGACAAATGTGTGACGAAGAGTGGGAGAAGAAATCGCTATATGCGTCTGTTTGAAAAACATTATGACAATTCAAAGAACCCATCCTAGCTCTAGAACTTCCTAACTGATAAAAAAAATATTTGTCACAATATATAATATTAGGCAATGAAAAGAAAATCTAATACAAAACAATAAAAGAAAGAATGACGAACTAACACAATTTAAAAATAAATAAAAAATTGCATCGAGTTCAATTTTGAATGTTAATAGAAATTTCTCTTCTTGCTCATTTTTTTTCTTCTCTAAATAACTCGTTTCTTGATGTACATATTTTTTGTCTTCATTTTCGGCCAAATTGACAAATAGCTGAGATTTGAACTTGCGGACTTGCTTTGTAATTATGTAAAAACTATTTAAGCATATATATATATATATATATATATATATTGACACTAACAAAAATAAAAAAGAACAAAAAGAGCATGTAGCTGAAAACAAATGAGGAACATAGATCGAAAAAATTAAAAATTAAATAAAAAATAACATCCCGGAGATGAGAGGAGTGCATGAGTCTTCCTGTTGTGGATGAAAGTGTTACCGATAGTTATACAATGAAAGTGTAATTCAACAATGACTTTTATAAATGTCACGAAGTGTTGTAGCTTTTAAAATGAAGAGTTGCAACTTTTATTATTCATTAAAATACTACCCAAAATGAAGAGTTGCAACATTCTCGAAGTTGTAGCTTATATATTTTTTCTATTAAAAATAATTCCAAAAAGAAGAAAAAATAATGGAGTAAAAATTATTGATTATTGAGCCCAAAAATATTTTGCATATATATATAGGATTTCTTATTTGGGCCTTGTATTCATATTTAATTTTTTATTTTTATTTTTTGTTGAGGAAAGTATTCATATTTAATTTTATTTAGGCTTAAAGTTGTTTAATTAGTTTTTATTTATTTGAATTTTTCAATTAAGCGCGCAGTTTGGGTTTCCGATGGGATTTATGTTTCATATTCGTCTATTAGGCCTTAGTTTCGTTTGTATGTATTTGGACTTTATGTTTCTAATTAGCCCATTTGTGTTTGGGCTAGTCTTGAGTCTTTGGATTTTGAGCTTGTTATTATCCCTATTATGTATTTAGTTGAATATTTTTTTATAATTATTTATGTTAGGTTAATATGAGACATGTGTTGTTATTAAAATGAGATAATAGCCGCAAAAGTAGCGAAAGTTAGCGAAGTGTACAAATAAGTGGTCAAAGTAATTTAATATCGATATAAGTATCTAAAGTTTTTAAACTGTGGCATGTACAAATTTCATTTACTCCACCCCAACGCCCGTTAATGTATTTTTTGCCAATTGTTACGGAAGCAATCTTAATGTATTTGATAATGCACTTTGTAATGCATTTTGTGTTGAATCGCTTAACGGGCATTGGGTTGGAGTGGATGAAATTTGTAGACGCCATAGTTAGAAAAACTTTGGATACTTATGCCGACATTAAATCACTTGGGCACTTATTTACATATTTTGTCTAACTTTAACTACTTTTACCGCTATTATCCCTTATTAAATCTTGAGTGCATCCTGATGGAACTACAAAATAGGATCATAAATTTTTATGCTCAAATTCTTTTCATTTCGGCTTTGGCCATTATTATCAAACATATCACTTAATTCCACTCCGACGATATTCAGATGCTTAGCATCAATTTATCACTCGCATAATGCGTGGTGGGATTATTCTCAAAACCTACTAAAAGGACATGTCGTTTATGGTTTCCAGATACATTTTGTCGTGTTTACAAGTTGATGTCGATTGTAGATGTCGTTTCCGTGACTCTTGGCATGTTCTTAAACAAAAATCAACAATATCGTCAAATCAGCGTACTTTGAAACTGTTGATGTCGGATTTCGTCAAATCCATCCTTAACACAACGCGTGCCATTATGGCCCAAAACGACGTCGAATAGAGGCAAGAAATATGTTGACCGTAGTCAACATAAAAGCCCAGTTTGTGAGGAAATGCTTAACCCATGAAGAAATGCCTAATTCGCAGAAAAGCGCAAAGTGAAAATGCTCAATCAACCCTAACCCTATAAATAATAAAAGAAGCCTCATTAAGAGGGGATCCAAGAAATTCAGCCGATAGACATTCAGCCAAGAAGAGAGAAAAAGAGAGGAAGGAGAAAGAAGAGGTCAGATTCAACCGAAAGAGGAGAAAGAAAGAAGAAAACGCCAAAACCCATTGAACTACGTGATGACCTGATCCTAGTTCACCGGGTACGTAGGCAGCCTCGTCGATGGCGGCGTGGTGCGGCATCAAATCATATTTTTATCAATATTCTTCGATTGTCCAAGCTAAAAAAGGGAAAAACCGAGTCCTTTCGGGATAAATAAATAAGGGAATAATCGTGTATATATTTTATTGCGTTCTTTACGGTTTTCCTTGTGACTGTAAGGTGGTTAAAATCGCCTTCTACAGTTTGGCGCCCACCGAGGGGGCTTAGTTTTTCTCTAACTAACAGCCAGGAACTCGAAGAGATGACGACTGACGACGATAACGACAACACCGAGCGCTGATCTCATCTTTACCTTTGATAAATAAAATTGTGTTTTTTCAGCGTTTTCTTACAGGCCTTGCCTTGAGATTCGATTTGACAGGTCATTCGCCTCTATCGGATGGTCGAGGCAGAAGTTATGGACGCCGGAAGATTGGTCGCCGAGGACGACGGCTTAGTAAAACGCCTGCTCGTCGCCCGTCACTCTTTGGACCATATATCCGTCGTTATTTGTCATATAAACATAATTCGACGTTTTTCTCGAAGATTATGACTTGAGCTTCGATTTGACAGGTCATTCGCCTCTATCGGATGCTCGAGGCAGAAGTTATGGACGCCGGAAGATTGGTCGCCGAGGACGACGGCTTCGTAAAACGCCTGCTCGTCGCCCGTTACTCTTTGGACCATATCCCCGTCCTTATTTGTGATCTAAACATAATTCCTAGTTTTTCTCGAAGATTATGTCTTGAGCTTCATTTTGACAGGTCATTCGCCCCTATCAGACGCTCGAGGCAAAAAATATGGACGCCGAAAGATTGGTCACCGAGAGCTATAGCTTCGTCAGACGCCTGCTCATCGCCCGTCGCTCTTCGGACCATATTCTCGTTTCTATTTATCATCTACACGTTATTTCTAGTTTTTCTCGAAGATTATGTCTTTAGCTCATTTGCTTAAAACAAACACTCGAGGAGAAAGTTACAGAGGTTGGAAGACTCGTCACGAAGAGGGAAGCTCGAAGAGCTCATCATGAAGAGCTTATCACGAAGAGGAAAGCTTGAGCTCATCACGAAGAGCTTATCACGAAGAGGAAAGCTCGAAGAGCTCATCACGAAGAGCTTATCACGAAGAGGAAAGCTCGAAGAGCTCATCACGAAGAGCTTATCACGAAGAAGAAAGCTCGAGGAGCTCAGCTCGAAGAGCTCATCACGAAGAGCTTATCACGAAGAGGAAAGCTCGAGGAGCTCATCTCGAAGAGCTCATCACGAAGAGCTTATCACGAAGAGGAAAGCTCGAAGAGCTCATCACGGAGAGCTTATCATGAAGAGGGAAGCTCGAAGAGCTCATCGCGAAGAGCTTATCACGAAGAAGGAAGCTAGAAGAACTCATCAAGAAGAGCTCATCATGAAGAGCTTATCACGAAGAGGAAAGCTCGAGGAGCTCAGCTCGAAGAGCTCATCACGAAGAGCTTATCACGAAGAGGAAAGCTCGAGGAGCTCATCTCGAAGAGCTCATCACGAAGAGCTTATCACGAAGAGGAAAGATCGAAGAGCTCATCACGGAGAGCTTATCATGAAGAGGGAAGCTCGAAGAGCTCATCGCGAAGAGCTTATCACGAAGAAGGAAGCTCGAAGAACTCATCAAGAAGAGCTCATCATGAAGAGCTTATCACGAAGAGGAAAGCTCGAGGATCTCATCTCGAAGAGCTCATCACGAACAGCTTATCACGGAGAGGAAAGCTCGAGGAGCTCATCTCGAAGAGCTCATCACGAAGAGCTTATCACGAAGAGCTCATCGCGAAGAGCTTATCACGAAGAAGGAAGCTAGAAGAACTCATCATGAAGAGCTCATCACGAAGAGCTTATAACGAAGAGGAAAGCTCGAAGAGCTCATCTCGAAGAGCTCAACACGAGGAGGAGCTCGAAGAGCTCATCACGAAGAAGAGCTCGAGGAGCTCATCAAGGAAGAGCTCGAGGAGCTCATCACCAATAGAAGGTCGTCACCAAAAAGTGCTCGTCACCAGACAGCTCGTCACCAAAGAAAGCTCGCCTCCACCGGAAAATCATCAACGAAGACGCCATTACCAACATTTCGAGGAGATCTAATTGAGACGCGCTCGACGATGACGACCCTCATAACTGTTGATGTCGGATTTCGTCAGATCTATCCTTAACATAACGCGTGCCATTATTGCCCAAAACGACGTCGAATAGAGGTAAGAAATATGTTGACCGTAGTTAACATAAAAGCCCAGTTTGATGGAAAAGGACGAGAGTAGTGACAATTTAAATTTGATATAACTTAGAATGTAAATAATAATAAAGAGAAACCTTATTTACAAACCGATAAAAATTCGAGACCATCGAGTGATACTTGCTTACCTACAGTGAAAACTGGAGGTAATTTATCACGTTAGTCATTTCTATATTATGTACTTTATCAATCTTGTATAGTTTCATATATTGGTACTCGCTAATATTTGTTTACGGAGAAAGCCATTTTAAAATATACATTTCACGATTCTTTTGTATTTATAATCATACTAACTTTTTTTTTTTTAAATATATTGCGATTCTAGACTTTAGACTTTTACCATAATTATTTATCATTAAAATTATAATTCAAATCTTTCACACAATCCAAATTAAAGGAGAACATACGAACTAGGCCCATTCCCCAACCTGCACCCATCACAGGCTAGTAGGCTGCACAGCCTGAGGCTCTGCAAGCCGGAGCCTGTTCATATTGCTATATGGCTTTGCCCGACCCAGCCCGCGGCTGGTGCGGCCATGGGAAGGATTAAAAAGAACAAAGAATGTTGGATTGATTGATCCAACGGCTGAGCGAGATTGAAAAAAGAGTCGTTGGCAATAACCCCAACGACTCTTTTTGGTACGATATAAGTACGAAATATTTTCACATTTAAAATGACAGTTTTGCACAAAAAAAAAAACCCTAAACCCATAAATGCACCACAAGGTTGATATACGGCTATAATCTCCCAAAATATTAAAAAATTACAAAATTAAATAATTTCATCTATATATATTGCACCAATTAAAAACAAAAAACAAAAAAATCACACCAAACTTAAATTCTCAATCTACTCTCTCATTTTCTCTCTAGCTCTTAATTTGCAACATCAAGTTCCCATTCTTTACCACCATTTGGTTGGCATTTTAATTATTATTACATTGTGGCATATAATTTACATTAGTTTGCATTTTGCAATTAGAGTTAGTATATAACCTATATATTTTAATTGGTTAGTAGTTATTCACATTAAATAGTATAGGGGAAATGACAATAAAAATACTCAAGTTTTGATCAACGTGTCTTTCGTTCACCTAACCTTTAAAACTGGCGGCAAAAATATCCAACGTGTGTTGACTGTGATTTTGGCATGAAAACGTTAATTTTTTCGTTAACATCCGTCATGTGGCAGTTAGCGGCAAAAAGACCTAAACTTTTTATTTTTTTAAAAAAATTAATTTTTAATTTTTTTAATTTATATCTTTTTTTACTTAATTAGTGAATTCCAAATACATGGAAAAACACAAAAGCTAGTGAAAACATCAAGTGATTTCTTAATGTACTTGTATAAACTACATTTGCTAATAAAAATCTTATTATTATGAGAATTCTTAAACCTAGCATTACACAAAAGTCGAACATGATATCAATTATCAATTGTATATTAATTTTCTTGGAAAAGCTAATTTGCCGACTAAACCTAATCATGATTAAAACAATTACATATTTAATTTAAGGTTGACAGTCAAAATTTAAACAAAAACCTAATCATATTGGTTGTTGTTACATTTGACTATCTAAATATATAGCATGACATCTCAAAGAAACATTATATAATATATATATATATATATATGTGAAAATCTTAGCGTATATATTCTCAAGTTATGACCATTACTTATATTTTTATGTCTTTTTTTTTGTCGGAACATACTTTAAAGTCTTTTCATTGGAAATTGACCGTTTTAGATTGAATTAATACAATTAATTAATGTCTCTGTATTGAAAAAAAAAGGCTTAAGAATATATGCCGGTAAAAAATATTATCAATAATCAATAGGGCTTGATTAGTAATAATTGGCTAAAAGACCTCCATTGGGTTCCCATTAAAATCCATACCCTTAAATACCCCTGCTAAGAAACATGAATAGTGCCGAAGGACGCTATGAAACACAATGAAAACTCACTCAAGATCATTCTCCAAAAAAGCCCTAAGCAGAGGCCGGACGCGCCCCCACGCGCGGCAATAATGCCGGACGCGCTACTCAGTGGCGGATCCATGGCCAACGGTAAGGTGGCCGTGGCCCCCCCTTTCTTTTCCGATCTTAGTTGAATTCGGTCCTTCACATCATTCCGGCCAGCCTATCATGCTCTCAGTTTAACCTTACGGCCCCCCCTTAACTTTTTGCGTTTTCTAGAAGCTAAATGTCGTTTACGCCATTAACGCCGTGGCCGAGCTATTTCTCAGATGAAGACGATGAAGTTTCTCTCAGCACGAGGAAGAGGAAGTAGATTTAACTAAGGATACTACCATATTGTCCTTCTATCTTAATATAATTACAAAGGACATGACTAACTTACTATTAGTATTACTATTTTGTCCTTTATTTTTTACATTATTACAAAAGACATAACTTTTTGGTTTCACTTACTACTAGTTTTTTTAATTTATACTATGAGCTTTTTTTTTTTGACGATATTACACAATAATAAGTTGAAGTTGCCAAATATATTATTATTATTTATCTAAACGTGTAGTTCAAAGTTATAATATCTTTATTTGTGTTAATGATTATATCTAACATAATGCTTATAGCTATAGTATAATAGTAAATAAAAAAATTGTAAACTCTTTGATTATAAATCCGTAAAATGAGATTTTTGAACGGATTTCAGTTTAAAGATTCTTAAACATTAGATGATATAAAAATAAATAAAAATAACAAACAATTTATTTGAATATATATAGCTAGAAAATTATGATAACGACGGATATAAAATAATATTAAAAATAATTAAATTTATGTTTATATGTTATTGAAATTTTTTCGGCACTGGCGCTACTTCACGCGCGCGAGCTTCTGCTGACGTCATCAGGCTGACGTAAACCATTCCAAAGGCGTGGCTGCGCGTGGGGCCACGTGGTAGGAGATGCATGGTGGCACGTGTGGGGCCTGTGGGGCTTCCTGAGGTTCTCCCTCCCAATTTAAGGGTTTCGGGAGCATTCCGATGCCATTTCTTGCAAACTTTATGACTTTCCGAGTATCTTGATATTTCTGGAAACATCTGGACACTTTATTTTTCGAAAACAGACTTCCGGTGAATATCTCGGGTTAAAATTCACTTTATTTAATAAAAGAAAAATTAATTACATAACTTTTCTTTTATTAATTTATTCAAGATCTATTATGTAAAATACCCGTAACATTATGTTTAAAATTTCTCATAATAATAAGATTTTTATCAGTAAATGTAGCTTATACAAGCACATTAAGAAATCAATTGATGCTTTGACTAACTTTTGTGTTATTTTATGTATTTGGAATTCAAGTAATTATCATTAATCAAATAAAGAAAAAATAATTTGATTTTTTTTTATAAAAAAGTTTGGGTATTTTTGCCGCTAACGGGTACATGACGAATGTTAACGGAAAAATTAACTTTTTCATGCCAAAGTCACGGTTAACGCACGTTGGGTATTTTGGCTATCAGTCTTAAAGATTAAGTACACGGGAGGCACGTTGACCAAAGGTTATGTATTTTTGCCGTAATTTTCCCATTAGTATACATCATTTAGTTTACATTATTAGTTATAACGTTCCAATCACATCTAGTAATTTTTTTAAGGAATAATTCATTAAAGAAAGCCGAAGTGAGAATTACACAAGGGAACTACCAACCCAACGGGGAATGACATCGAAAAATAACCCACAAAATTTGAGGAAAAAGTCTTGGCAGCCAGAGCATGAGCAACCAAGTTATACTTTCTAGAAGCATAAGAGAAAGAGATATCGGAAAAATTACTACATAAGCTTTAAATATCTTCCGTGATTGTACCAAGATCGTTATATAATGGCCGATTTTTAATCGCATCAACCAACATCTTAATGTCTAATTTGATGATAAGCTTATAGAATCCACGAGCTTTCGCCACCAACAACCCAAAACGAATAGCCATATCCTTGCCAACAAACACCGAAGAACAGTCGTGCATCATATTACCAAAGACGCCTAATACATGGCCTTCAGAATTTTTGAAAATCTACCCAAGACTAACAATTTTTTTGTGAACCGCAGCATCGACGTTTAATTTTAATGGTTGATGGTGGAGGAGGTACCAATGAAGCTTCAAGATATCCCGTTCTTTATCTTTGGAAATCTTGCATCAAGTTTGTGAATAACCTGAAACTCCGAGAGCATAGTCACATCGCAATCAACCAAAGAAGCAGTGAGCACACCATTGCCACCAAAGACAATATGATTTCGTTCTCTCCAAATAAACCAACAAAGGGCAGAAAGTCTCAAAATTAGCATGAGAAAGCGAAGTCGTAAGATACACACCAGCGAAATGGAAGTTAGTTGGGTTAAATACCTCGTCGGGGAGATGATGAAAGTCCAAGACAGCCACAGGCACCGGGCAATAAGCAAGGTGTGGAATTGAGTTTCTTCATCGCTCCCGCATCTCGATTCTCGGGAACTTTCGGTCGAGTTTACATTATTATTTACAGTTTATTAGTGATTCACATTAGTTAATTAATTATTCACATTTTAGTGTTCATATATAATATTTTATCTAGTCACTGTTTTTATGTTTAGTATACAGTTTATTCGTATATTATTTAGTCACAGTTGTTAAACAGTCACATTATTTGGTAATTAGTATAATTTATTATGGATGGTCAAAATAAGGGAAATAATAATTCGAGTTGTAGGTTATTTGTCACGAAACTTAACGATTATGTACCTACAGTTTTTAAAACCTAGGGATACCGATGGGAATACAGTAATGACCACGACGAAAGATGGCGACGCCATGTACAATGCAGTACTCGGTCATGCCCAAGATGCCGAACCGCCGAAATTTGATCTGAATTTTAACTACCACCTATTAAGGACGCACAACCAGAATCATCGATGCGACAACGCATCGAATCGGCATGATCTCCATTAGTAACCGCGCCTCATCACTTCATTTTTGGCTCTGGGGAAGGTCACTTTTTGGCGCATGACCATTTATCTCCGCATCTGAGGCAATATTTTACCAAATGAAAAGTACGATGTTAAAAGTCGTGTGCAAAGGGTGTGGCAGTTCTTTCGGAGGAAAGGTGCAGGCAGAAGGTGTCACCTCCGTTGTCATCTCGAGAAATGCAATCCAAACCAAGAACCTCACCTCCACGGGTCCTGCCAAGGCAATTCCTATACTTAAGCTCAAAGTAGGGTGTGAGTTGCGGAATGAATTATTATGACAATTCAACCTTAAAGCATTTTAGAAGATGAGAATCAAACACTGCTTCTTCAATGATTTAATCAGTCATATGTATCTGATTCACGTTCCACGCTCACTAGGGGACATTGAGAAAGAATTTCTTCATAGAAAAAGCAAATTAAAACATAGTCTTAGTTCATTTTAAAATGGTATCGCTTTGACTTCCTATGTTTGGACCGGTCCGGCGCCGAAAGATTATTTTAGTGTAGTTGCTTATTAAATAGATAAATATTGAAGTGTTCAAAAAAGCATAATTGGTTTTTCATCTTTAATGGTTAGGCACACAAGTGAAAATATAGCGAATACAATTTAGAGGTTATAAATGAATGAGGACTAAGCAGTAGAATAGTTTCAGTCACCTTGGACAATGCGTCATATAATAGTGGTGCAATTGATACAATCGGCGATAGTATACTCGTACAATATAAAAAATTTATTTCATTAACGATGTGCTTGTCATATTATTAATATTATTGTAGGATCCGGCGAAAAAAAAATTTAGCTTGCATATTGAAAGGATCCTGGACAACATAAATTATTTGCGAGGTAGTATTAACCAAATCCAAGCGTGGATGGATTATTGCAAAGAGAACAAGGTTCGTCATGGCGGATTGCCAAACTCTGTGAAATTCAACGTACAAAATGTTGCAAAGAGTTCTCGACAACCAATACTTGTTCCACAAATGAATCCAAGAAGCCCGTGGGCACGAATAATCAACGACAACAATTGGCCCATATAAGGAAATGCCCAAATCGAGATTTAGGCCTATTGAGCTTTCCGGGTCCGACCCGACTACATTAAGGGTGACGGGCCCACTCGGGCCTGTGAATTAATTATAAATAGATGAATTAATTATTAAAATTGATTAATAATGTCCTAATAGGCTTAGCCCATTTAATGGGCCAATGCCCATTAGGTTATTGTGGGCCATAAATAACATACTTTAGCTCATAGACAAATTCGTATAGCCTCCCCGTGCTCTTATCGGTTTGTCGTCCAATCACTGAGAATGACCTAGCATTCTGACGATGTAGTTTCCGGAAATGATGAAATACCCCTTGATAGATAAAATAGATTTTAAGAAAAATAATTTTCTTAAAATGTTGCAAAGAAAAAAAAAAGATAAAATAGATTTTAAGAAAAATAATTTTGTCTCCTTATAGAAAATGAATTATTCCCCTTCTATTTTCAATATCTTTCATTGCCACATCAAACTCATACTCGAGAGCTATAGATTTTAAGAAAAATAATTTTGTCTCCTAGATTTTAAGAATGAATTCTTCTCCATTCTTAAAGCTATTGTCGATCTGCAAAGTCACCCAACATTTGATCATATCTTCAATAAAAACTCCTCCAAAATATCTGAACGTCTTTCATCGATGAAAATGAAAAAGTCATAGCTACATCTTATGAACATAAAAAAAAATGGAGATTTATATTTTCCCTATAACAATATTAATAAGAAAACCATAATTTTTTAATTGTTTCAGCAATAATTATTAATCGCTAATACAATATAATATAATCAGACTAAGACCATTACGGACAAATACCATCTTTATTGCTTTATACTTCATAGTTCATAATTATTCTCTTTATTTGTATTTTTTTTTTCTTCTATTGTGCCTATATTTTATAATGATTATATTACACTTTCCCATTTGTATCGCAAGCTGGTGTAATTCATACCTAGATATTTGAATATCGTCCCTGCATACGAGGGGCTAAATCTTTTAATACTTTGTCATCATATTTATACCTATGACGGTCTAAATAAAGACAATATACGAAATAAACATATATTTTATTGGTTTCTATCATTGAGTAAATTTTGACATAGTATTTTTATTTTTATTTATAATTAAACTCTTAGGGTGCTATGTCAATAATATAATTTTAACAGTAATTTGACGAAAGCGCTACGTATGGAGAAAGTGTAATAATAGACTTTATATTAACGAGTACACAAAGTAAAACGTGTTGACGTCGGATTTCACCAAATCCATCCTCAACACAACTCGTGTCGTTTAGTTCATAAATGACATGAGGGACGGCGAGGAGGTCCTCATCCTAGGAGAGTTATTCCCGAGGGGGGGATCATCCGTGAGGAGGTATGGCTGGCGTAAGAACCAGCTGCGATGAAGCGTCCCATCACACTCGACGAGGAACTTCGTCATCATGATCGCTGCAGAGCTAAGGGACGTATGATATGACATGCATTTAATGAAGCCGACCTACCGCCTCGATAAGGTTCGTCATCATGATCGCTGCAGAGCTAAGTGACGGCTGATAGGACGTGCATTTAATGAAGCCGACCTACCCACTCGATGAGGAGCGCCAGCAACGAGGATTGCAGGGCCGAATGACGGCCGAAGAGATGCGCATTTAATGAGGCTTACCTACGCAAAAGGACAGTCTGCTCTCAGAAGTGACATAAAGCAAGGGACGGTCACGCTTCCCCTCGAATCACTCCAGGAAGCGAATGATGAGAGAAAAAGCGAGAAAACCGCAAAGGGGACTTAATGTAAACTCTATAAAAGGCGAGATAAGCCTCATTTGCGGGGGTGAAGAAAAAGAGAGCGAGAGACCCTGTAAAAGAGAGGCAAAAGAAACCAAAGAGATTGTTTGGCTCATGATCCTTCATCTGTCCAGCTATTCAACGGAAGAAAACCGAGCCCTTTTTCAGAAAACATAATAAAACAGAGATATCCACTGATTGTTGTTGTTTATTTGTTATTTAGTGATTATTTCTGTGACTGGAAAAGAGTGGTGAAAATCGCCCTCAAACAAAACGTATGATATAACTATTTCACAAGACTTCTTAAACATATTATTTTCGTTGGATCCCAAAAGTACTGAGAGCCTATGATATATTATTTGTTTTTCCAAATTTTCACAAAAAATTGAATCTTATTTCGTACATAAATAAAAAAGTTTAAAACTATGGTCGAAATTGCAATTCCATTTGTAAAGTTCCAGATTTCTTCGAAATTTCCAAACTCAACTTCAAAACATTCATTCAACTAAAATGTAGGACAAAAAGATCCATAGTAATTGGTCTACAAATGCAATTCAAAGAATATAGTATTGTCATCCAATATATATCTGCATATAGATATAATGATGACAACAACACTTGAACAATTTTGTTGAATTATTCTTGGTTTTGGCGTTCGTGCCTTAGGATTGGGACTGAAGAATGCGTAACTTATTTTTTCATCAGACTCGACACAAAAGTCATAGTTGATTAACTATAATCTTTACTAGTAAAGGATTATACTAGTAAACCGGTACCGCGCTTCGCGGGGTTGCGTAAATTTACTTGTCAATTTTGACGAAAATATCAAACAAATTCTTTAATTTTTCATGTATATTGTGTAATCTCATTATTTAGTTATATTAAATATGATCATTAGAGATTTATAAAAGTTTGGTATTAAAAAAAAAAGAAAAAATAATAATTTATTTGAACGTATTTGAATATATAGAAGCATGTAATAAACAAATGCAAACTCTCAAAAGAATTCCTTTCGATATTAATTCCTTCATATTTCATGCAATTGAAAACACAACTAAAGTTCATAGTCAATATAGGAACATTTTGCTGAATAATCAACTGATGGCAAGAATTATTTGTTATTCCTTAAGATACTAATACTGTGGTTATGCAAAAAAAAAAAAAAAGAGTTATTTTGTTGATTTCATTAAAAAAAAAAGTCATCCATGTCAGAATCCTAACTTTAATATAAAAAATTGTATAAAAAAAATACAAACAAATAACTTTTACGCCTAAAAAATAATGTGATCAAAGCCTAGAGAAACTAATGGAAGATCATTGAAATCTGATTTTTTTTTATTTACTGGTACTTTATAATTTTAGAGCAATTTGTGGCATCACAAAGTTTGATAAGAGCTATAGCGTATCGCAAATTTGAATACGTGTTAGTTAGATTCATGTATAAATGTTCATCATCAATCCAGCATTTTTGTGAATGACAAGTCATTATAAATTGAGAACTAACAGTATGGAGTTTTGAAACTCCGTGAATCATGAGCTTATCAACAAATTTGATATATTATGGCCAATAGGAAGCGAAAGAAGTTATATAGTACTTGATGCTCGGGCTGTATACTGTCTATATATTATTCACAAACAATGAATTATTAAAGAAAAACTCAAAAGAATTATGCTTATAACGTATAAATGTTATTGTCGGATTAATACCAATACTAATTGGCAACATACCTAATCAATGCAAAGAATTATGCATAGAAGTAAAGTCTAAAAAAATACCAAGTGAATACTATTGAATAGAGAAATTAAAATAGCACGTTAAATGGAAAAGTAATATACGTATTGTTTCAATCAGTTTGGAATTTCGCAAAGTCCACTAATTATGTATTTATTATTTTCATTTGTTATAAGTTAAAGTTGTAATATATATTACTCATTCAATGCATAGAAAAGGAAATGTGAAGAGGTGAACTAATAAACTTTACTTTAATCTCGTAGCTAATAATGCCACATGCATGCTACCATTCAATTGCAATTGCATTAATGCATGTTATATATATTGCTCATTCAATTGTAATTGCCTGTTAGGAGAGGTGTTGTAGCTTCAATTCCAAGGGTTTGCATTATTTTTTTAATCATAATCGTCTGTATGCTCTTTACTAATTTATATTTAATATGAGGTCATATAAATTTGAAAACTTACAATTTATGGGTACTAAGGATATTGTATATTGTCCTAAAGAAATTGACAGTCTTAGAATCAAAGAATCGGTGAACAATGACGAGTTTGACTACTATACTAATAATAATAATAATTAAACAGGAAGAAGAATAAAACTATTAAGAACTCCTAATTGTTCTAATAAAAATGCATATATTTCTCTCTTAAATGTCTTTGAATTAATTAATTTACCCACTTATTAATAATTACATGTACCACTATAACTAAATTTATGTAATATTTATATAAACTAATGAAAATTCTAAAAATATAGAAAACATGTAAACCTTGAAATTTAGCTTGAACTACTTGTATATTTTCCTATATATATATAGAAATGTAATATTTGATAAATGTGTGAAAATAATCACATGTACCGGGTGATTATTAGTTGTAACTTGCCACTATAAACATAATTAATATTTAGGGAAACTTTAAAAAACGACCCCCAAAAATACACTTATTTCGGTATTGTTCCCCGATTTTTTGTTTCTGAAAAAATATTCCCCAAACTGTCTCTGAAATTTTTTATTCCCAAAATACCCTTTATACCCATTTTTTTACTCACACTTTTTTTTTCCTCCCTCCCTCTTTCCCTTCCACACTCTGTATCAGTCTCCCTTCCCTCACGCACGAGCTCTGCTCACTCACGCCGGAAACCACGAACCCACGACCTCACGCCGCGTCTCCTTCGTTCCGGTCAACGCCGAACCCTAGTCGCCGTCGGGAACCACGAACCAGTCGCCAGCAACCCAGAGCATCGAAGGTTGGCCTCTCCCTTACCTTCCCAAATCCTGTGCAATTCGAAGCCCTAATTTTTGGGTACTGTCGCGAATCGGTTTTCTCTTTTGCGTGCAGACGGGCGAGGCAAATGGCGGAAGCGGAAGCCAGAGCCGCAAATCCGGTTTCTAATTAGTAACCCGTATTCCGATTTGGTTGACGGTTTGTTTATAGAGTTTGAATGGTATTGCAGTACGTTCCTTACTTGCTGAAGTCGAAGCGGAGGGTGTTTGATCGGTTTGCGGTGCTTTTCGTGGTGGCGATCGTGTGGGCATACGCGGAGATTCTAACGGCAGCTGGTGCGTACAACAACACTTCTCCAAACACTCAATTCAGCTGTCGCACGGATCGCTCTGGCCTCATCACCGCAGCCCCTTGGTCAGCTTCTATCAATCACCAATGTGTTATGTTCTTCGAGTATTAATCTCATTACACATTTAGAACCGGTGAACATGAAGACAATTAAATATATATATAACACTAGAACAGACATAATTATATATACATGCTAATATGTAATGTGCTAAGGTTTCCGTATCTGTTTCAATGGGGACGACCGACTTTCGACATTGGAGATGCTTTTGCCATGATTGCAGCTTCTCTTGTTGCTCTCGTTGAGGTTGCCTCTCACAACCCTATTTCTTACCTTGTTTAGCCCAATCTGCCAAAAATAATACCCGAAACCAAACCGGTTTTGGATTCAAAAGCATATTCTAGATTTTCAAAATCCGGTTCGGGTGCTGGCTATTACAAAAAAAGTGTCCCGGACCAGTTTCAGCTGTAATTACATGATTTACTTTTGGGATGCTTTGATAAAAAAAAAACATGTTGCTTTGTAAAAACTAAAACTCAAGTTGTGTTTCATGAATGTAATTATTTGGAGCAGTCAATTGGTACATTCATTACGGCCTCGAGATATAGCAGCGCCACTATTCCACCGCCTTTTGTTCTCAGCCGCGGTGTTGGTTGGCAGGTACTAACAAACTTTTGGCCTTTTCATTTTGTGTCCATTTTATTCAACATTTATATTTTTTTCAGGGAATAGGCACTCTTTTGGCTGGCATGTACGGAACAGGAACTGGCCTCGCAGCATCAATGTATCTAATCAACGGGAACATATTGTTCACCTTCTTGCAAATGAGCAGTCACAACTTCGTGTGCTTGAAGACGCTGAAAATGTAAGTTAATTAGCTTTATTGCAAGTTAATTAGCCCATGGAATTGTTTTACACAAATATTTGTCATATATTTATGTTCAAGCTTTTGAAATTTTACCTTTGTCATTTTCTAATCGGCTGAATTTGCATGGTTCAGGAGTTAGATGAGACTGCACTTCAGAATATGTTCTCGAAGTCCCTTGGGTTGATAGTATAACCTCTAAGAGATTGATAATATTTAAATAGTGAACAGTTTGTTTGTAATATGTTTTTTTTTTTTTTTAATTTTGCAACTCTTTTTAGTTTGAGGTCAGTTGTTTGTTTTCGAAAGAAAATTTTCTGGTAGTGGAAACAATTTGTTGAAGTTAGACGGGGGATAAAACTATCCCTCTTGACCCTAACTTGTAAAAGTGTCAAACTTGACCACAAAATCTATCCAACTCGGTGAAGAAAACTGTCTACAAAAACTTGCAATATTTTGTGAAACATCAAACTGTCTAACTTCAAGGGTCAAACTGTCTAACCTCAAGGGTCAAACTGTCCGACTAAACGGGGAAAACTATCCAACGAAACAAAGTATCTAACTCGGGAGATAAAACCGTCTAACTCCATGGGTTAAACTGTCTAACTTAATAAATTATGTTTTTATTGACGGGGGATAAAACTATCCTTCTTGACTCTAACTTATCAAAGTGTCTAACTTCACCACAAAAACAATCAAACTCGGTGAAGAAAACTGTCCAAAAAAACTTGCAATATTTAGTGAAATATAAAACTGTCTAACTTGAAGCGTCAAACTGTCCGACTTAACGGGAAAAACTATCCAACTAAACAAAACTGTCTAACCCGGAAGATAAAACCGTCTAATTCCATGGGCTAAACTGTATAACTTAATAAATTATATTTTATTTACGGGGGATAAAACTATCCTTCTTGAACCTAACTTATCAAAGTGTCTAACTTCACCACAAAAACTATCAAACTCGGTGAAGAAAACTGTCCAAAAAAACTTTTAATATTTAGTAAAACATAAAACTGTCTAACTTGAAGCGTCAAACTGTCCGACTTAACGGGAAAAACTATCCAACTAAACAAACTGTCTAATCCGGGAGATAAAACCGTCGAACTCCATGGGTTAAACTGTCTTACTTAATAAATTATGTTTTATTGACGGGGGATAAAACTATCCTTCTTGACTCTAACTTATCAAAGTGTCTAACTTCACCACAAAAACAATCAAACTCGGTGAAGAAAACTGTCCAAAAAAACTTACAATATTTAGTGAAATATAAAATTGTCTAACTTGAAGAGTCAAACTGTCTGACTTAACGGGAAAAACTATCCAACTAAACAAACTGTGTAACCCGGAAGATAAAACCGTCTAATTCCATGGGCTAAACTGTTTAACTTTTTAAATATATTTTATTTACGGGGGATAAAACTATCCTTCTTGACCATAACTTAACAAAGTGTCTAACTTCACCACAAAAACTATCAAACTCGGTGAAGAAAACTGTCCAAATTTTATTTTAATATTTAGTGAAACATAAAACTGTCTAACTTGAAGCGTATAACTGTCCGACTTAACGGGAAAAAACAATCCAACTAAACAAACTGTCAAACCCGGAAGATAAAACCGTCGAAATCCATGTGTTAAACTGTCTAACTTAATAAATTATGTTTTATTGACGGGGGATAAAACTATCCTTCTTGACCCTAACTTATCAAAGTGTCTAACTTCACCACAAAAACAGTCAAACTCGGTGAAGAAAACTGTCCAAAAAAACTTGCAATATTTAGTGAAACATAAAACTGTCTAACTTGAATCGTCAAACTGTCCGACTTAATGTGGAAAACTATCCAACTAAACAAACTATCTAACCAGGAAGATAAAAGCGTCCAACTACAAGGGTTAATATGTCTAACTTAATAAATTATGTTTTATTGACGGGGGATAAAACTATCCTTCTTGACCTTAACTTATCAAACTGTCTTACTTCACCACAAAAACTATCAAACTCGGTGAAGAAAACTGTCCAAATTTTATTTTAATATTTAGTGAAACATAAAACTGTCTAACTTGAAGCGTCAAACTGTCCGACTTAACGGGAAAAACAATCCAACTAAACAAACTGTCTAACCCGGAAGATAAAACCGTCGAACTCCATGTGTTAAACTGTCTAACTTAATAAATTATGTTTTATTGACGGGGGATAAAACTATCCTTCTTGACCCTAACTTATCAAAGTGTCTAACTTCACCACAAAAACAGTCAAACTCGGTGAAGAAAACTGTCTAAAAAAACTTGCAATATTTAGTGAAACATAAAACTGTCTAACTTGAATCGTCAAACTGTCCGACTTAACGTGGAAAACTATCCAACTAAACAAACCGTCTAACCAGGAAGATAAAAGCGTCCAACTACAAGGGTTAATATGTCTAACTTAATAAATTATGTTTTATTGACGGGGGATAAAACTATCCTTCTTGAACTTAACTTATCAAACTGTCTTACTTCACCACAAAAACTATCAAACTCGGTGAAGAAAACTGTCCAAATTTTATTTTAATATTTAGTGAAACATAAAACTGTCTAACTTGAAGCGTCAAACTGTCCGACTTAACGGGAAAAACAATCCAACTAAACAAACCCGGAAGATAAAACCGTCGAACTCCATGTGTTAAACTGTCTAACTTAATAAATTATGTTTTATTGACGGAGGATAAAACTATCCTTCTTGACCCTAACTTATCAAAGTGTCTAACTTCACCACAAAAACAGTCAAACTCGGTGAAGAAAACTGTCCAAAAAAACTTGCAATATTTAGTGAAACATAAAACTGTCTAACTTGAATCGTCAAACTGTCCGACTTAACGTGGAAAACTATCCAACTAAACAAACCGTCTAACCAGGAAGATAAAAGCGTCCAACTACAAGGGTTAATATGTCTAACTTAATAAATTATGTTTTATTGACGGGGGATAAAACTATCCTTCTTGACCTTAACTTATCAAACTGTCTTACTTCACCACAAAAACTATCAAACTCGGTGAAGAAAACTGTCCAAATTTTATTTTAATATTTAGTGAAACATAAAACTGTCTAACTTGAAGCGTCAAACTGTCCGACTTAACGGGAAAAACAATCCAACTAAACAAACCCGGAAGATAAAACCGTCGAACTCCATGTGTTAAACTGTCTAACTTAATAAATTATGTTTTATTGACGGGGGATAAAACTATCCTTCTTGACCCTAACTTATCAAAGTGTCTAACTTCACCACAAAAACAGTCAAACTCGGTGAAGAAAACTGTCCAAAAAAACTTGCAATATTTAGTGAAACATAAAACTGTCTAACTTGAATCGTCAAACTGTCCGACTTAACGTGGAAAACTATCCAACTAAACAAACCGTCTAACCAGGAAGATAAAAGCGTCCAACTACAAGGGTTAATATGTCTAACTTAATAAATTATGTTTTATTGACGGGGGATAAAACTATCCTTCTTGACCTTAACTTATCAAACTGTCTTACTTCACCACAAAAACTATCAAACTCGGTGAAGAAAACTGTCCAAATTTTATTTTAATATTTAGTGAAACATAAAACTGTCTAACTTGAAGCGTCAAACTGTCCGACTTAACGGGAAAAACAATCCAACTAAACAAACCCAGAAGATAAAACCGTCGAACTCCATGTGTTAAACTGTCTAACTTAATAAATTATGTTTTATTGACGGAGGATAAAACTATCCTTCTTGACCCTAACTTATCAAAGTGTCTAACTTCACCACAAAAACAGTCAAACTCGGTGAAGAAAACTGTCCAAAAAAACTTGCAATATTTAGTGAAACATAAAACTGTCTAACTTGAATCGTCAAACTGTCCGACTTAACGTGGAAAACTATTCAACTAAACAAACCGTCTAACCAGGAAGATAAAAGCGTCCAACTACAAGGGTTAATATGTCTAACTTAATAAATTATGTTTTATTGACGGGGGATAAAACTATCCTTCTTGACCTTAACTTATCAAACTGTCTTACTTCACCACAAAAACTATCAAACTCGGTGAAGAAAACTGTCCAAATTTTATTTTAATATTTAGTGAAACATAAAACTGTCTAACTTGAAGCGTCAAACTGTCCGACTTAACGGGAAAAACAATCCAACTAAACAAACCCGGAAGATAAAACCGTCGAACTCCATGTGTTAAACTGTCTAACTTAATAAATTATGTTTTATTGACGGGGGATAAAACTATCCTTCTTGACCCTAACTTATCAAAGTGTCTAACTTCACCACAAAAACAGTCAAACTCGGTGAAGAAAACTGTCCAAAAAAAACTTGCAATATTTAGTGAAACATAAAACTGTCTAACTTGAATCGTCAAACTGTCCGACTTAACGTGGAAAACTATCCAACTAAACAAACCGTCTAACCAGGAAGATAAAAGCGTCCAACTACAAGGGTTAATATGTCTAACTTAATAAATTATGTTTTATTGACGGGGGATAAAACTATCCTTCTTGACCTTAACTTATCAAACTGTCTTACTTCACCACAAAAACTATCAAACTCGGTGAAGAAAACTGTCCAAATTTTATTTTAATATTTAGTGAAACATAAAACTGTCTAACTTGAAGCGCCAAACTGTCCGACTTAACGGGAAAAACAATCCAACTAAACAAACTGTCTAACCCGGAAGATAAAACCGTCGAACTCCATGTGTTAAACTGTCTAACTTAATAAATTATGTTTTATTGACGGGGGATAAAACTATCCTTCTTGACCCTAACTTATCAAAGTGTCTAACTTCACCACAAAAACAGTCAAACTCGGTGAAGAAAACTGTCCAAAAAAACTTGCAATATTTAGTGAAACATAAAACTATCTAATTTGAATCGTCAAACTGTCCGACTTAACGTGGAAAACTATCCAACTAAACAAACTGTCTAACCAGGAAGATAAAAGCGTCTAACTACAAGGGTTAATATGTCTAACTTAATAAATTATGTTTTATTGACGGGGGATAAAACTATCCTTCTTGACCTTAACTTATCAAACTGTCTAACTTCACCACAAAACCTGTCAAACTCGCTGAGGAAAACTGTCTAATTAAAATTGCAATATTTAGTGAAACATCAAACTGTGTAACTTGTAAGATAAAATCGTCCGACTTAACGGGGAAAACTATCCAACTAAACAAACTGTCTAACCAAGAAGAGAAAAGCGTTAATCTGTCTAACTTCACCACAAAACCCGACAAAATAGACTACATTCCTTATCTTAAATCAAAATATTATCTTTGAAACACCCATTGAAGTTTGAAACACCCAAAAATGATATATAGTAAGAAAGTCTTCTTTAAATATAGGATTCTTAAATATATATACATTCAGAATTATCAAATCGTCCATGAATAGCATGCCCGGGCTCATCCCACACAGGAGAACCAAATCCTCAGGGTGAATCACGTGAACCTCGGTGCTTCGTGCATCAACAGCGGGTCCGGGCCGGGTTCTTCCTCTTCTGGAGCTGCAAGACGATGACATGGCCCTAGATTCCGATGATGTTGGTAATATACATATGCACCAAAATGAAGAAACAGCCGATCATCAACCTTTAAAAAAAACAACATTCGAAACTTATTACATCTTTCCTATAACCGGACAAGTTTCCGAACCATTCACTAACCGAAAAGAGCTACACTCCGCACATGCAATTCGGACGCTCTCGGATTCAGCAAGAACGACTAAATCCCAGTACGAAACCTACAGCCGAACGTCGCCGAAACAAAGCCACAAATCAAGGAGACATTTTTGAAAGAGTCGAAGATAGCGAGTTGATGAACAATCAATGAATCCCACAAACCCTAATTGTTGTGCAGATATCAAATTCTACATTCTAAATGACAATCATATATGCAATTCAACGATTCAATTGAGCAGAACTGCTACATTCGCATACAACGAGAAAGAGGAGAAGAATCTTACGAGCTTGAGAGGAGTGATTGAATCGACGAGCGAGATTCTAGTGTTCGTGTTTGGGAGGAAATTATGGTCGCTGATTGAGTGCAGTGAACAAGGATGCAGCTTACAATTTCTTGAACCCTCATTCATCGTGCTTGTGGGGGTAGCTCCCGGGGAGGTGGAAGCCATGGCTAGGGCACAGAGCGGTGAGGATCACCAGTGCCCAGATCGCGGATCGGCGGAAAGATTCCATTTCGGGGGTTCTTGCGTCAGATCTGGACATCGTCGAAGAGAATCGAAGGAGCGGCGGGGATCACAGAGCTTGCGTGGAGGAGGGAGTCATGCGAAGGAGAAAGCGAATATCATGGGCTCGTCTCTGCGAGGAAGACGATGAAGAAGAAGCTTGAGACAGAGAGAGAGAGGTGAGGGTGGAAAAGAGGTGAGTGAAAATTGAGGGTAAAAAAGGGTAATATTGTCCAAAACATGGCTAAATATAAAATGGGGAATATTTTTTCAGAAACAAAAAATGGGGGAACAATAACAAAATAAGTGTATTTTTGGGGGTCATTTTTTAAAGTTTCCCTATATATATATATATATCAGCTTTATTAAAAAGAATCTCAAAGACCCAATCTTTGATTCTATATGGCATGAGGTTGTAATATCTTCCTTTTCGGTTTTTAATATATATTGTATTTAAAAGAGAATTGAAAGAAAGTTAAAAATACATTTTTTGAGTGATTTTTTTTTTTTTTGCATAAATAGGAATTATATCGCACATTTTTATATTGTGTTACTTCCTTTATTTATATTATATATATAAAGTAAAAGGTTGTATTGTGCTTAAAGAGAGATTTAATATAGCCGAATATAAAACCTTTAAAAGTATAGATAACAAATAGTCATCAACATTGTATAACTGATTTTTCTAGTGAAATTCTAATCAAAGTCATTGGAAATATAGAGAGTAATTGTAAAATAGAACTTGTTTTAGCAAGATTTAATTTGTTTTACGTTTTTAATGTTTATATTTAGATATATATATAAATACATAAAAGTTATGCAAAAGAATTTTAAAATTGTGGATAAACTTGACATTCAATACATGATATTCGGGTAAATGTTATTACTCATCTCAATATGTCTATGTGATAAATAATTGATATATATATATATATAGATATATATACATATAAAAGTTAAACCCGCAAAAGATTAAAGGTATTTTTAATTTACAACTCATTTCAAAATCATGATAAAAATTTCACGGCAACCAATGATCAACACAAAACCAATTTTACTCCTACAAAAAAAAATAGATCAATAAAAAAAAAACAGACTAAGACTAACAAACATTCATACTCATTATGAATACTTTGAATTCTAATAAAGCGTATAATAGACAATGTATATAAATAACTATAGTGCTTGATGAGATGAATAATAAGATCACTAACCATGTCATGTACATCTCTGTTCAAGACATTTGCAATAATTCTTCGTTGCTTTTCCGTGAACATCTCTGTTCAAGACTAATTAAACACGTTGGAATCTACTCAAATTTGAAAGCGAGAAAGATAAAATCTAATAAATGAAAATACAGAAAAATATCAAAAGATTAACAAAATAATATGAAAGAACATTATTAGAGAGAGACAATATTGAAAGTAGAGAATATAAATGAATATTGCATCAGCTTACAAAAGTCTCTCTATCACTATTTATAGGCTAGTGAGCTATAATAAATGAGATTAGTATTAATTTTGACATTAATAAGAGAAAATCAAAAAACTTTGGTTGTATCACGTATGAAATTGAAAAGACCTAACATCATCCAATAATAAAAAAATTATCATATCAAATATATAAATTGTGTAAAAATTGCATGCATCACAAAAGTATAAGTGTTGTAAATATATATATATATATATATATAAATAATTACGATTAAAATTATAAAATAAAATGAACATATAATATTTTTTCTAATTACGTAATTAATTACACATGTCTTTATATAATTGATTTATTTATATAATTGATTTATTTATTTATATACATTATTAGTTGTTGTGCAATGCATTTGTGTTATTCGATTAAAATAAGAATGCATGCAATTACAGCAATGAAATTTATACCATACAATTATACCAATGAATATATAACATATCATTCACGATGAAATTTATAACATATCATTTATTAGGATGAATGGTTGATATATTTATGATAAAAATAAATCTAATTGTGAAATTTTAGAATTGCAAGATTCTCCATTTCCAAGCTATTTAGCCTATCAATTTAGTGTGGATAGATTTTCCTTTTATATATATAGATTGTGTATTTATGTAGCACTTAAAAGAAGGCGATCGAGCGACAAGTGATATAGTGATTTTAACGTACTTTTACACCGAGAACGAAATTCTTGATGTCAAATTGCTATTTGTTTTCTGCCATTTACATCTTCAATAAGGATTTATGGTCTCCCCAACAACCTTAGTATGTGTCACAGTTAATTTTTCCGTTAACTATTTTAAACGAATTTCCATATGCGGCGCCGAATCCTCTCTAGAATCCGACCAGCCTATGCTAATAATAATCAATCACACTTAAAGTAAATACTCACGACACAATAATCTTACGAGGCACACACCAACCAAAGCTTTATTAATATCATTCAGCAGAGGACAACAAAACTCTACTGAATTATCATGTAAACTAAACGCTTAAAGCCTATACTCGAATTTCTCCCTGAGTATGAATGAATACAATAGCCTACAAGGCTTACTATTCATAGAGAATGCTAAGAAATCTTAATCCTACTCGAGTTACAATTCGTGGGCGCTATACTATCTTCTAGGATAATCCTTGGGCTCCAAGTCTTAAAGATTCCCTTATCTTAGCGAATCATGGTGGGCGAATTCCTTCCTTAAGTTGCAAGTCTCTCGGGCACGCGTTATCTTCCTTGGGCAGCATGTAGCGTGGGCAATCCGCATGAATGCTTTCCAAAACGCATGGGTGACGCTTGCTGAATCCGCGTGGGCGACGCTCGCTGTCTCTGCGTGGGTGACGCTCGCTGCCCAACCGCATGGGTGACGATGCCAGTAGTCTCGCGCGACTTTCCTTGTCCGAATGTGCGTGGGGGCTGCCCAAACTACACAAGCGCGCACTCGCTGCCCACGTAGCACGTCTTCTTGCTATGCGCATGGGCCTGGCAGCCCATTCGCTCGGCCCACTGCCTAGGCGTGTATCAAACGTTCCCTTGGCGCCCGTGTAGGATCTTTCCCGCATCTCCATCACTTGCTCGACACACGGAGACTTTTCTTGCGCTAGACCTCCTACCTTACGCCTGGGAGGCTTGGTGGGACTCTCGCTCGTGCGTCACACCGCCTGGGACCCCTTATTGAACTAAGGGGTGTGACAAACTCTCCCCCACCAGTTTGAGTCAACGCCCTCGTCAGATTAGAGTTGAGGTACTCCCTCACTTGATCTTCAAACTGCCAAAGGTTGATGTCATGATCCCATGTCGCCTCTGATTCCTCACTGCCCTCCCAGTGAACTAGGTACTCAACTTTTATGTTCCTCTTTCTTTCCCCGTTCGATGGCCGGTCTAGCATTCGGTGCATGTTCTTCTCGTACTCCATGCGCACGGTCGAAGGATCGCGCTTGATCTTTCGTCTATCTGGATCCTCGTGATACGGCTTCAGGAAGCTCATGTCAAACGTAAGGTGGATGTTCATCTTTGGAGGGAAGTCGAGCCGATAAGAGACATTCCCGACTTCCCTCAAGACTTCGAAAAGTTCGTCGTATCTCTTAATCAGGGCCTTGTGGTAATTCATGTCCGTCACTTTCTTCCAGATCTGCGGAGTCTATTTGAGTAACACTTTGTCACCCACTTTGAACTCAATATCTCGTCTCTTCTTGTCCGCATACTTCTTCATCCTTTGTTGGCCCTTAGCTAGGCTTCCTAGGCTTGTTCAAGCAGCTCTTGCTTCTCATGAGCATAGCTGTAGGTTGCGGGGCTGATGGCCTGGGATTCGCTCTTGGCTACGACAAGTGGCACCTACGATTGACGTCCAAACACCAACTCAACTGGACTCATCTGCGTCCCTGAGGACTTATGTAGGTTGTACGACAAATGGGCTACATCGAGTAGGTAAAGCCAATTCTTCTGACTCGCGGTTACGTGGTGCCTTAAGTATTCCACCAGGAAGGCATTCACTCGCTCAGTCAAGCCATCTGTTTGCGGGTGCTGTGATATGGAAAATTTTAACTCGGACCTCATAAGCGTAAATAAGTAGGTCCATAACTTATCGGTAAATCAATTGTCGCGATCACTGACTATGTCCTTCAGTAAGCCATAAACGTCACATCCGTGGTGCATACTTTGAGGGCCGTTATAAACACTCTGTATTTGTAGAATCTATCCACCACAATAATAATCGACCCTTTCCCGTTAACCTTCGGAAAACCTACGATAAAATCCATGGAAATGGAATGCCATGGTACTTCGGGGATCAGTAGTGGTTGAAAAAGACCAACGTGCTTCTTTTTCTCCGTTTTGTCTAGTTGGCGCACTAGACAAGTCTTGACGCAATCTCGACTACTTGCTCCATCTTTGGCCAGTAGTAGTGTCGGGACAGTAATGCCATCATCCTCTCCACACCTCACTGTCCCACCCACTGTGGATCGTGTGTCTCTCGCAATACCTCGCGCCGTAACGTGCCTTTCGGGACGGTCTTCCTCCCCGTGCGAAGAGAAGATCACCCTCGATCCAGTACTTTCAGACTAGCCCCTGATTCACTTGCTTCTTTAGCTCGGTGTAGGTGGCATCCTCATCCGCAAAAGCTTTTAACCTGCTTCCAAAATCAAAGTCAATCGAGTTGAAACCGTTGACATACTCCTGCACGTTCTTCTAGATGAGGGCGTCCGCTACACGGTTCCCCACGCCCGGTTGTGTATCCTCTCGAACTCGAACTCCGCAAGGTACTCCTGCCACATAGCTTGCTTTGGTGATAACTTCCTTTGCGTCTGGAAGTAGGTGTTGGCCACATTGTCCATCATGCCAACGAACTTTGTGCCTAGCAGGTAATGTCGCCATAGTTTGAGGTAGTGAATCGTCGCCGTCATCTCTTTCTCGTACGCTGAATAATGCTGCTCAACATCCTTCAGTTTTCGACTCTCATAAGAGATAGGGTGTCCCTCTTGGACTAAAACCCCGTCGATAACTCTATTGGACGCATATGTTTGGACATCAAATGGTAAGTCAAAACATGGCAATTTAAGAACGGTAACTGAGGTTACCGCTTTCTTCACCAAGTTGAAGGCTTTCTGGCATTGCTCTGTCTACTCCCACTTCTTAATATTCTTTAGTAGGTTGGTTAGAGCACTAACGTGTTTAGATTAGTCCTTCATGAACTTGTGGTAGGAATTCGCCAATCCGAGAAACGACTGTAGTTCCGGAACGTTCTTCGTTTCCTCCCACTCCACAACCTCAATGATATTTCGTTCGTCCATCCGAATCTTGCCCGCGCTGATTCAGTACCCCAAAAACATGATCTCTATCCGAAAAAACTCACACTTCTCACTTTTTACATAGAGCTTGTTCTCTCTAAGACGTGAAAAAACCAGTCGTAGGTGTCTTAAGTGCTCGTCCAACGTCTTTTTGTAGACCATGATGTCGTCTAGATAGACGACGACAAAATCATCCAGAAACTCATAGAGCACGTCGTTCATCAAATTACAGAACGTAGCAGGGGCATTAGTGAGTCCAAACGGAATTACTAGAAATTTGTACGAACCGTACCTTGTAACACATTTCGTCGCCCTTTGCTATCTGTAATTACAAATATCTTGACCGTAGGTAAAGTTTGGTGAAGATGGTAGCCCCTGACAGTCGGTCAAATAAGTCTGTCACATTCGGGACCGGGTACTTGTTCTTCACCGTCACCCTGTTCAACGGCATCAAAGCCGGTCAGCGAGACGGCCTCCCTGTTAATCTATGTTTCTTCAACTCCCAGCTTCAGCAATGGTTCTAGGAAAATCAAGCCGGTGAGCTCCCGTTGTCGATTAGGATTCTATCCATCGTCTACGAGGCAACCAGGAGTGTGACGACCACCGCGTAATCGTGCGGTCTGATCAGTGTGGCTGCTTCACTATCCTTGAATGAGATTTCAAAATCAGGCTCTTGCCTCGGAACGACTATTAGTCCGGCCTTGAGCCTCCGTTGGTGAGCCTTGATTGAATTGAGTGAGTTTTTGTGTAGTTGCGATCCTCCTACGATCGTGTAGATTCTGCCGGTGGGCTCGGGGATCTCATTAAGCTATTCGCCGATGTCTTCTGCTTCCTCGTACGTCTGCTCGTCTGGTTCTTTGAGCATGTGTACCCGTCCTCTTTTGTTTGGCTGGGCATTTTCCCGCGGTGTCCTTTGCAGGTCGGCTCTCTTTTCCCGTTCTGAGGTTGGTCTTGATAGGGATTCTGCTTGGGTGCTTGCCCGTTTTTCAGCTCGTTGCCAAAGTTTATTTCTCCCAATTCTCCATATGTATTTTTCCGCCAAGCGGGCACGGAGCACCATACGGTTTCTTGTATGATGTCCGAACACCTATGGAAGTTGCACCATGCTTTGGGGTCGTGCTTTGGGAAAATTTCATGGCTGTATGGCGGGAAATCCTTGGTGCTGACCAATACTTCTCTTGGGGCTTCCTCTGCTTCAGTTTGTACTTCGAAGTTCGCGATTTCCGAATTTACGTTGAACACGTACGAATTTCGCGGGTTCGGTCCGTTGTTTCCCCCTGGATTTTGGGTTTGGAACAGGTGCTTTTGGATCGGGGAGGAGCTTCTTTTTCTTCTGAAGGGGTTGTTGTGGCCTCCGGCTCTGGGCTGCATTGGTTGGCCAGGTAAACCTTGATTTCGCTGATGGACGGGCTGGAGTCCGTGCTTTTTTCTTAGAGCCTATAGCTCATCGTCATGCCTGATCCAATTGGACGATCTATGGATTACATCTTTAATGGAATTGTAACGATTTACGACTATGTTCGTTTTGAACTTTGAGTCGTACCATAATTCGGCCGTGAGGGCGGCTATGGGAGTTTTGTCACTGATCCTGTTTATTTTGACCATGGTCTTTTTTAACCTGGTCATCAAGGCTCTGAGTGGCTCTTCTTTCTCCTCCTGTAAAGCATAGAGGTTTTCCACCGTGGTCTCAATTTCCATAAACATGGAAAAGTTCTTGAGAAACAAGGTTGTAAGCTGTCCGAAGTTATCGATGGATCGAGGTTCCAGTTTCGAGAACCAGTCCATTGCTGGGCCGGCCAGATTCTCCGAGAAGTACTAGCGTCGCCCAGCGTCTAACTCGTGTGCTTCCAAGTTTGCCCGCCCCATCGCGATCCTAAAGGATCTTAGGTGTACTTTGGGGTCAGTCGTCCCGTCGTACTTTGGCAGATTCACTCGTCCACCATCCCTGAGCTTTACACTGGTTATGGCGAGCTTAAAGGGGGTCCTTTCTGACTCCTCCACTAACCTCTCTATCTCAGGGGCAGCGGTGGTGGCGCTATGTACACGATAGTGCACCCGAATGAGTTTTTCATTCATTTTGACCATTGAGCGCTTAAGTTCCTCCAGTTCCGTGCTTTGGGGAGCAGATTCTGGTTGTGCGGCCTGGAGGGATCCCTGTCCATACACCGGGCTTGGATGTCTTGGGTACGTGATTGGTTGCCCGATAAGGGCGTGGCTGATGTCGTGGTTTTGCTCGTATTCGGACAGATGGCTCGGACGACTAGAGCGTTGGCGACTGCTCGAGGCGAAGTTCCCCGTCCCAGTCGGGTAGGGTCCCGACAAGGGGGTGAAGAGGGGTGTTCCTACTTCGGGAAGCGGTCGAGGTGTTAAAGGCCTGGGGCTGGGTGGTTGGGGCTGGCTTTGCCTTGGCACTTGCAGGTTGTCCAGATCGGCAAAATCAAAATGGACAGTGTTGAGGCTAGCCTGGCTCTGGTGCCCAGAGTTCTGTCCCGGGTCTACCCAACTACTATTTTGGTGCTGCTCACTTTGGGCTCGATTTGCCTGCCCAATTCTTGGTTCTCGGCATTCCTCGCCTCCAGTAGAGACTTCAACTTGTCTGCTTCCGTGTTTTGTCTGGGGTTGTTCACCTCATACTCGGTCACGGTTACGATTTCGTCTTTGCTCATGTTTGCAGAGTGCTTTGAGCTCGTAGATGTTGGCGAGATCAATTTCCCACAGACGGCGCCAAACTGTTGACGTGGTTTCCCACCTCAAACAGTCAAGTGTGACTTGTGAGTGTATGATATTCTTGAGATTGATGATTTGGTCGAATTCGATCTCTCACGTTGCAAGCTCTCGATTCACTCACGATATATGTATATATGTATATAAGCAGTATAAATGAGACGATGGGTTTTTTATAGAGGTTCGTCCCAAGGCGGTAGTTGAATACGTCCTCTGTTAGTTTATTACGACAAATGACATAGACGGACAGCTTCAGGCAGCAAATCACGTCTAGAACAAAAGAAAGAATGAGAAGGATGAACAGAATATAGTAGAACCTCTATAAATTAATACTCGATAAATTAATACCTCGATTAATTAATAATTTTCTTCGGTCCCGACTACACTAACGTAGTTCAATTTTTACCTCGATAAATTAATAAACTCGATAATATAATAAATTTCTCTGGTCCCAACCTTATTAATTTATAGAGGTTCAATTGTACAGCAAAATCTCAAAGCAAGCTGAAATGTCGGGTAGCGAGCTCTCGATGTATTCTCTCAGGGATGTGTGTGTTGATCTGAGCTTGGGTTTGATTTATAGACTTCAATTCTTCCCCTTGGACTTCCAGGAATCGTGGGGTCTTCTCTCCGAGCTGAACGGGTTGAATGGCCCGCCTTGGTACACGTGTCCCACGACTGGGTTCTCTTCGTCGTGTTTGAATTATACCCGTTGAAGACTTGACTCCGTGCTCCTGGTCTTCCGCTGAGGTTTGAATTGGGATGCCGGGTAGAACATGTGACGATTCTACCCTCTTCTTTCCGGGCTGATGACGGATATCATTGGGCTTTCTGGGCCGAGTGGCTTTGTACCCGTTAGGCTTCGTCTGATTGAGAACTCTAGTGGGCTTCTCAATTGGGTTTTTACGGATATCGATTTATTCCTTTAAAGTCTTTGATCTTTATTTGTAAATTTAATTAATTCACAACTTTAGCACTTTATGTCATATTAAATAAAGACGAATTTGTACATCAACAATATTTAGAGCATAAAAGTGACGTGAAGTTCTAGACTAAGTGATATGAATAAAAATTAACTTTTTTATGAAAAAAAAAAAAGAATAAGGAAGTTTAGTCGATATGATGGGGAGTCGTACTTGTCGAGTTGACTTTATTAGTATTAACTATTACACTATCGTCTTTCAAATTTGGAGCTAATCTGTGTGATATAATTTAACATGCTAAACTATTTAACGATTTTGTTCTAGATGATTAGAAGTCTCTAAATATGATATGTTATGAGTCTAACCCAGGTAGTATAATTAGATTATTGTTTGTCACATTCTATATAAATCTCATTAAAGTATATTTATTCTGGACACTCGATAAAGATTTTTGGCTACTATTTTTTTCTTTTTATAAATGAATGAAGGTAAATCCGCATCTATTGAATGAATATATGACTGAGCGAGTGTAACTGCCTCCAATTTTGCGGATTTGATCAGCCAACCATATACTTTGCCGTTTTCTAGGAAGTCAAACGACAAGGTAGATCTTGTCGTTTCATCAAGATTCGGCGACAACTTCTAAAAAAAAAGGTTAAAATAAAAAGTTACAAGTTAAGAAGTCAGGATTTGTGAAGGTGACAAGCTAGGTCATGAATTTCGAATGAAATTTCCCAGCAATGAAGGAGTAGAGGTTTTGAGAGAGAAGATATGGCATTGGACCAAAGAATAAATATGGGACTCAAATAGAATAGATCAGACGAATATTAATATCTTATCAAAAGTTTTGGTGGGTGATCGTTACACTCATTATTGCTTAGCCTTGCCTTGCCTCACAAGACTCTCTCACTTTGACAACTACAAGAGTATCTCTTTGCAAAAGTTTACTATATAAATAAACATTAAACAATTAAATCTTGGCTATAAAAGTAAAAAAAAAAATCCAATCAACTTGTTTGTCAATTGCTTGTTACTTATTTCATGAAAAAAAAAATTAAGGATAAATATATAAAATTTTCAAGAGGCGGCATAGAGGTGTCAAGTGGGCCGGGGCGGCCCGGCCCGGCCCACAACCCGTTAAGCTCACATGTTAAACGGGACGGGCTTGACCCGTCCCGTTCGATGTGCGGGGCGGGTTTTGGAAGAGCAATCAAGGCCCACCCAGACCCATGAACCCGAACCCACAATGTTACGGGGCGGGCGGGGCGGGCTTTTTACAAGTCAAAATTTGTGGGCTTTTCCGGGTTGAATTTAGTGGGCTTTTCACAAACCAAAACAGGTTTGGATTTTTCCGGGTTGATTTGTAATAAAGATTTACATCTTTGAATGGAAAGTATAAATGAAATTCAATACAAATTAAAATTAATATAAACATAGAAGATAATGAATAGAGTAATGAAAAATAATACCTTTTGTGTTTGCTCGATATTCAAATTCTTATTTTGAAAGTCGAGTAACATAATGCAAATAAGATTCAATCACATACTTAGAAATTCAAACACATTCTTACAAATTATATATAATATAGTTTACCAAAACTCTAGTTATAACACAAAAAATTTCAAATCGATTAGCGAATTTTGAAATTGATTAATGAAGTTAAAATTATTTAATTGAAAAATTAAAGAACTACATAGAATATATACAATAAACATAGAATGTAATATAAATATGATTTTTATATTCTGTAATAATAAATTTAGAGTATTTTTTCATATTTTCATTAATATTAATATCACAACATAAATTTTTTTTTATATATAAGAATGTGATTTATGTGGGCTTTATAACGGGGCGAGGCGGGTTGGCCACGGGGCGGGTTTATGTGGGCTTCGGCGGGGCGGGACGGGCTTTTAGACGGGGCGGGGCGGGTTCGGAGTGGGCCTAGGAAAACATAACCCATCCTGACCCTTTTGATAGGGGCGAGTCTAGCCCGGCCCACAAAAAAAAGGGGGGGAGCCCGGCCCACAAAAAAAGGGGGGGGAGGGGGGGGCAGGGCAAAGCTGTTTTTTTTACGAGTCGGGGCGGGTGGGCTTGGGCCGGCCCGACCCAATTAACACCTCTAAGGCAGCATAATTGTGGATAAATGATGATTTCTTTAAATGTATTTTTTTTCTTCTTCTTCTTTGAATTACAAAATAAGGTTAATATTTTAAATAATGAAATTAATTTGAAGTAATCAATTAATCTAGTTATTCAAGAACAGTCAATTTAAGAAAGCTACATAGTCGAAGAAGATAATAATTTATTGAAGATTACCCTCAAATAAGTCGTGTGTTGTGCAAAATTATTCCTGTCAGCTTGAACCTGTGCCGGGAGCAATTATGCCAAAAACTACAGTTTAAAAGACAAATAGTACAAACATGAAAAGTTCAAGGAGCAATGATGTGAATAACTCTCCTTATTTTGTTGCGAACCTCACCAACCTTAACCTTGGTACAAATCTAACTTTATGAAATGAAGTACCAAATTATGGGGAAACGAAAGTAGCATTTAATGGCATTGAAGAAGAAAAAAATCATGGTCGACCAAATTCGTTTTTTGAAGCCCAAGAATTATTTCAACATGCTTGGACACAAATAGCCTTGGAAAAGTAGACCTCATTGTCATGCTCATGGAAGAATCCAAATTCCCAAGTATATATTATAAGACACTTAAATCTCTCTGCTTACCTACCAAAGAAATACGTACACCCTACTATTTCTTCCTTAAAAATCGGCTATTTTTTCAAGTTTTTCTTTCTTTGTTTTAGTTTGGCATCTTCTTACTTACCAAGTATTAATTACATGGTACGTTTCAGAATTACTAATAACCCTAATTAGGTCTAATTAGCTTGATATAGGCGCCACATTGGGCACCCAAGTTCTGTGTATTGAACAGATGTAACTTGCTCTCGAAGAAAAGAAAAAAGATCGGTTGATTTAGAGGAATCCAACATCTCGGTGAATTCCGGTTGGCTAGGTTTTTTCTTCGGAAATTGTCAAAGCTATATGAAGACAGATAAGTGCCCGACTCGCCCACAAAGCTGACCGAGGTAAAGTGCATGTCACTTTAATTTTTTTTCAGGCGAGCGGGGGCAGCCCGTCGACCAGATTTCATGAAAATGCAGGGCAATATCGTCAATGAAACGGAAAATTATCACCCCAAAACGACAGGCATCCATTCCCTTTGAGAATTAAAACACTGTTAATTCTTACAATTAATTGTACATAACCCAATTCTACAACAATGGAATTTTGCATTCCTTCACTCCACCACCAAACCTTCGACTCAAACCGCGCCTTTCCTCTCCGACATGGCTGGTAAAGACCCAAAAGGCTCGAAGAGCCGATCCCTTACAGCCGCCAACGGAGAATAAGGAAATACAGCGCTCCAATTATATATCGCATTCAAAATATGTACAGGAGCATTTTGAGGCGAACCCGGGTGAGGGTTCCTGCATCGAATTTGCATGAGTTCGGTCTACGTTGTGGTGATGGACGTTGGAACCCTATTTTAAGCAAAAAGGTTAGGTGTTTGCGGACTGAGACTGTGCCCTAGGGTGGTTGTGTTCTCCTTCATAGGTGACGATGAGCATTGACGAGTCTTCCAAGCACCTCTCCACGTGCTTTCTCGCCGGGCATCCTCTCATACTGCTACATTTATAATACCCTCTGAACAAAAAAAGTTTCGTACGGGTTAGTCAACAGATGATCAATTTGAGAAAGAAAAAAAAAAACGATATCACATCAAGATCGAAATTGAAGTTGGGTAGAGATCAAATTTACCTAGGATGCGGAGAACCCTTGATCGGCTTCTGGCCATACTTCCTCCACGAATAATCGTCCGGTGGGATATCCGCGAGCTTGTTACTAATCGCAGGCACTTTGATCGATCTCTTAACCCTATGCTTTCTGTAAAACAGAACAAGCAAACAAAGAAAAAATGAGCAGCAAGTTTCGGTGTAAACCGACATCGAACACAAGAACTGCGATAGAAACTCCAACCTCTTCTTCGAACAGTGGCATCTACCGGATGTGCCGCACTTCACACTCCCGTCGTCTCCCCTAACTGAGCACTTCCTCTTGTGCTGCGAATTCTGGTCTGAAGACCGAGGAGCTCCAATCAGGTGGAACGCGCTTCCGTCGAGATTGGCCACGCTCCCATCCATGCTCAGCGACGAGATGAAGGAGCGGTTCGAAGAGATAGTCGGAGTGCAGCTCGAGCTGTCGAAGTTCAAGTTCACTCCGCTGTTGCTCTTCCGAAACAGCATTTCCGCCTGCTGCTTCATCTGCTGCTGCTGATGCTGGAGCAGCAGCCTCTGCTGCTGACTCTGCTGAAGGAAGTGGAAGTGACTCGCTTGAGGAGTCACCGGCTGTCCCGCGAGCTGAAGCAGCGTCTTCCCGGCGGAGCCGATCTCGGACGACGGGCTCCCGAGGCACAGCAACGGGTTCTGCTGAAGGAAGTGAGGGGCTTTCGACGATTGCTGATCCGGTGTTCGGGTACAATTGGGTCTGTCTAAGAGGATGCTCTGAGGCAAAGGGATGGGAAGCTCTTTGAGCTTCCTGACACGGGCGTGGCCCAAGCCATTGTTGAGCAGAGACACGACCCGCTTGAACTTGAACACGGCTTCGCCGGTCTCGGCGGCTAAATCTCTACGCTGATTCGGCTGTGGTGGATGAGCCAAGAGATTCAACACTCTGTGGCAGCTCTCCACAGCTGCTTTGTTCGCTTCTTCCACTTCTTCCATCTTCTCAGCAAAACCCTAATTCCTCAATCTAAACCCAGAAAGCTTAAACCCAAAAAAAATGGCGGAACTTCAAAACCCAGCTTCAGTGTTCAAAAACCCAAAACGGGAAAGAAAAAGAAAAAGAAAAAAAAACACAAACCCATTTTTTCAACAGCAAAAAAAAATCCCAATTCTCACTAAAAAAGCTCAAAATAGAAATGATAAATATATATATATAGTAGTGAAGGTGATCAGAATTCAAAATCTGCGACGAGCTTGACGAGGGAGATCAGAGTGTGCAGAAATTGGAAACCCTGAGAGTCCGAGACAGGGGGATCACAGAGAGAGGAAGAAGAAGAAGGAGCAGAGCAGACCTGTGGGAAACCCTAGATTGGAGGTGGGGTTTGGATGGCGAGAGGTGTGAAAGAGGAGGAGACTTGGTAGAGGGAATTCACACAGCTCGACAGCCATAAGAGTACAAAGTTGCCATCTTTTGTCCTCTCTCTCTCTCTCTCTCTCCAATATAAATATTTCTGAAGAAGAAATGAATGGACTCGAGATTCAACACAGGAGAGAGAGAGGACTTAAGTAAGCGAAGACGGAACAAGGAAGAGAGAGAGAGAATGAAACTGGCGTCTGTGTCACAGATTTGAGCGCGGGACCCACACCAAAGACCTTTGTTGTTCTTTTTCAACTCTCTCTCTGGATAATCTCAAATTAGCCCATTTCGTAGCATACACTAATTTATTTTCTTGCGTGTTCGGTCCATAGTATTCGGTTACTTTTCACTTACACACCCGAAACTTGAGAAGTGTTTCAAAAACCCTCCTTCCATGACTCTACGAAGTATAAACTTCTCATGCTAAGAAATCTACTATTTAGCTGGATTTTTCGACCTATGAATCTTCCTAAGGTGGCATTGTGAGGCTTTAAAATAGAGAACGGAGTATCGAGCCCGCAAAGACCCTTGATATACACATAGTCTGTGGAGCATGTCAAGAAAATTCTAATTTGCTCTTAAGTATTCGCTTCTAAAGAACAAAGGTTAGCCACTCATGCCAGTGAAAATTGTACACTTATCGCTTTTTTGTAGTACAACTCGCGTTAACATAGTTGTTTTATTAAAGAATTAGGTTATGGTCTTATTAAATGATTATACTTTTTTTCCTATTAATCACATTTGTTAATTACGAATCTTTACCAAAAAGTACTTCAAGAAGCCTCCTTCGAATGCCTTAAACGAGGCAGGGCTTCCTTCGAATGCCCTTTGACCCACTCAAAAGGTACTTCGAGAAGCTTCCACTCGAAGACTTAGGCGGGAAGTAGGCTTGTACAACAAAGCTTTCTCATATATAGAAAAAAAAAAAAAAAACTCCCAGAGCCGACATAACTTTCGTCTCGCCAATTTTTATGCTCTCAAAAGTTGAGAGCTTACCTCTGTAACTTTTTCATAAAACATAATAAAATTCTCGTAGCGTTGAGACTTTGTTAATGAATTTTACACATGTTTGTGTGTGTTAATCCTTTTTTCTCGCTTATTTGTTTAAATTATATGAACACTTTACACTCTTAAATATTCAACGAAAAAAATTACTTTACATTAGGAACAATTGTTTTCTACTATTGCTTAGTCCTTAAAAAAATTACTTAAGTGTTATTTTATGATTCAGCTAAGGCTAGTGTTATTTTATGCTTTAGGCCTTTCCTTTGCCTCCATTTGATTGTAAATAGAATTTGTTTATGAAAATTTGAGAAGATAAAAAAAGGACTCATTTGAAATAATTCTAGAGTTTAGGGGTGTTCGGGTGTTTAACAAAAAGATAAAAACTCATAAAACTAGTGCACATAGCACATTAGGTTCGTGTCATCGTGATCTTCTTCCAATTTGTATTTAATAATATAATCCCAATTGCTTAGAATTTTGCATTTAACATGCTAAAACTTATATATTCATCTACAAGAATAAAGTTTAAATTTATCTTTTCATATGTTTAGAATAGATTAATATTTTTACGATTTTATAGATAATATATAAAGTTATATATATATTATCCATGAAATCGCAATAATATTAAAAGATAATAACGCTGAATTTACCAGCCTAGAGTTTCATCGGATTTTAAGATTTTTTTTTATTGAAAAAATTACTTGTTAAATTTCGCCAAGTTTCAAAAAAAAAAAGTTTACAGAAGAAATGACTCGGATAATCAAATAAATAATATCAAAATAAAAAATTATATATACATTAATGTTTTAAATGAAAATTAGATTGCCTGTAAATTTTTCTTTTTTAGAGAAACGGTACTTTTTGATGAATTGATATTTTTTTTTTCATTATGAAAAATCTTCAGTACTTGGTCCTGTCATTAATTACAACTTAGATATTTTTAGTGCTATTATTCCTATGCTAAAAATGGAAGAAAGAATATAAAGTTTGACTTTCAACTTGAATATGACTATGACTATGACTAATTATCGTTTAATAATCACTTTTGAGTTTTGAGTTCCAAGTCTAAATATAGTTTTCTTTTTTTTTGTCTCCATTATTGTTCTCAATTGTTGATATGTTTGTGCATATAATATATTGATAGAAATGAATTATAAAATTATATCACAAGGTTTAAAAACATGACATACTTACTCTGTTCATGCCAATTCTCTTTAGACACAATAAATTAAATTAATTATCATGGTCCAAAGTCCAAACCAAAGTCCAAACAACAAGAGCAAACTGGAATCTTTCGAAAGAATGTGGTCAACAAATATTTGATTTGTATTAAAGTCCAAGCTTATGAATACTTAATCGCCTTTTTAATTACAAATATGTATCATATTATACCAATTTTCTCAAAATTTGTAACTGTGCTGAGAGAGGGAATACTATTTGTTAATTGCTATAACGCATTTGGTAATTAGGGCTACGTAAACAACTATAGGTGTCCATCGGCAATTCCCAAGTAAAAACCTAGATTTCAGTATTGATTTCGTAAAATTAGGGTTATTCCTATTTTATATTTATTAGTATTAGTCATTTAAATTAGATTTATTAAGATCTAATAAGTAATAACTTAATTTTGAGATTTGAAAATATAATTTTTTTTTTTACAAAATCCGAATCCATAATTTTTAATCGAATATTTATGGTAAGGTTTTGAATATACAAAGTTAGTCATAACTTGCGGAAGGCAAGCCTCCGAACTATTCAGTTGTTGAGAGTGCGACCGCCATGCTCGAATCCGGCCACATGAAACTCTAGTTAATTTGTTTTCCGGTCGAAGTTTTGAATGCTCATAATTTTACTTGTCTTTCAAATCTCATTCTTTTGTTGTTGAAGGCTGACAAAAGAGAGAAAATTAGAAGCCACACCACGTACGATTCTATTGGATCAATTGAGAAAGTTGATGTTATTTTGAAGAGAATCACAAAACTTGACGCTCCAAACTTATACCGTGTAAAAACTAGGGTAATTAGCGGCATAAGTGGCCAAGGTTTTTGAATTTCTTTAGGCATGATGTCAATGCCTAAAAACGACGGCAAAAGTTCTCAATGTACACTAATCACTCTAATCACAAAATTTCATCCAACTAATTGGATGGATGTTAGTCAACTGATGATGTGGCAGTGTTGACCGCCACGCGGACAACCACATGGTATGCCACTTCATTTTTAATTTTTAAGTTGTTTCCACATCATTTTTTTTTTGCAATTCTTTAACCTGGCCCACTTTTCTTCTCGCTTTCTCTCACGTTGCCACATGTCCATTCTCTATTTCCCACACTATGACATGTGTCAACCAAATTACTAGCATTTTTTTTTTTTTTTGCATTTATAAGGTTGAAACCCAAAGCCCAAAGAAACAAAACACTAAACCACCGAAATTATTTGGTGACAAATTGTAATGAATACAACAATTTAAATAGCAAACATATTAAGAGATTATCAAGATAAGTATAATTAACTAAACCAATAGGAAAACATTGGCCACTTATGCCGCTATTTACCCTAAAAACAATTCCATTTTTGCCACTATAATATTTAAAGGGTAAATTACAGCTAATGTACTCAATGTTTGATCTTTTACGAATTATGTACCCAATATTTATTTTTGGTGGCTAATGTACCCAATGTTTGATCTGTTAGATATTTTTGTGTTTTTCGTTAGTTGACCGTTAGAGAGTTATCCTCCTCTATATGCATACTTTTTGTATTTTTTACATAAATCACTCATTTTTTGTCCAAAATTTATGCATGGCCTATGGTTGCAAAGAAAAGAGATAGATCTACAACTTTTATGTTTTAATTTTTGTAAAATAAGTTTTCAAAAAATACGAAATTTCAAATATAACGTAAAATTGGACGTAAGTTTAATGCAAAATATTTGTTTCGAGAAAATTTTACTATACTTAATGACTTTTTATGATGAAACATAAAACTAAAAGTTTTAGATAAATATTTTATCTTTCTAGCGGATGTTTATTTATTAATTTTGGACAAAAGATGAGTAAGTTATGCCAAAAACATGAAAGATTATTTCACATCACATATTTCATATTTTGGCATAACTCACTCGTTTTTTTATCCAAAATTAATAAATAAACACCCGTTAGAAAGATAAAATATATATCTACAAATTTTAATTTTACGTTTCACCATATAAAGTCATTAAATATATTAAAATTTGCTCGAAACAAATATTTTGTATTAAACTAACGTCTAATTTTACGTTGTATTTGAAATTTCGTATTTTTATAAAACTTATTTTACAAAACTTAAAACAAAAAGTTGTAGATCTATCTCTTATCTTTCTAACCATATGTCGTGCATAAAATTTTGACAAAAAATGAGTGAGTTATGTCAAAAATACGAAAAGTGTACATGAAGAGGAGGATAACTCTCTAACGGTCAACTAACGGAAAACACAAAAATATCTAACAGATCAAACATTGGGTACATTAGCCACCAAAAATAAACATTGGGTACGTAATTCACAAAAGATCAAACATTGGGTACATTAGCCGCAGTTTACCCATATTTAAACACTGATAATGTTTTTTTTTTTCTTTTCTTGAAATGGATACTTATAAGTTAGGGTTAATTGAGGTATAAATAATACCCAATTTATGGTCAAAGTTAGTGGCATGTACCCAACCTAAAAAATCAGCAACAATAGTACACAAGGAACGCTTTGACGGGTTGACTAGTATTGATGTTTCCTTTTCCGTCACTTTGGGCTATGTATCCGTTGGCAATTAAACCATTGGCAATTAAAAAGACTTAGTGAAATATAATCAAATGTAAGATGCCATGTGTGCAGCCGCGTAAGCTACCATTACCGGATTAAAATAAAATATTAAATTAAAACAAATAAAGTGAACCAAAACAAATAAATAACCTAAAATAATTAAAATGTTTTATTAGTTTTAAGACCTCCAATTACCAGATGGCAAATGAGACATCCATGTGCCTTAGATGTGGTTCGCAATTAACATTCATGTAGCCGACACTAAGTGAAAAACGGAACACGATATTGATCAACTCTGAAAATGTTCTTTGAGTACTATTGCCGCTACTTTTGGAGGTTGGGTGTATACTACCACTTTGACTATAAATTAGATATTTATACTGTAATTAAACCCTATAAGTTATAACCCAATAAAGCCAATTATATATATATATTTACTCTTTTAGAAAATATAAAAAATAATTTAATTAAATTTATAATTTTTTCCAGTTAAAGACTTAAAGTTATAAACACAACATTTGATTGGTTATTTATCAACCTAGAAACTTTTTAGTTAGAGTGGAGTAGTTATTCTCCTTTGGTTAGAATTACACATTAGTAAAGATCGTTGGATCTAGAAAGTGAAATTATAGTAAAGTTATTGAAAATAGATTATTATAAAAATAAATTAATACTTAAGTTTAATTTTTTTTTTCAATTATTATCATGAAAAAAATAAACCATTGGCAATTAATTGCCAAGACTTAGTGAAATATAATCAACTTTCTCTTTGTTGGATGGGCGGCCACGCCGATCACGGCCGCCTACGCCCATAATCTTAAAAAAGATATTAGTAATATGAAAAAAATAAAAATAAAGACAGATTATAATTTTTTTTTATAAAAAAAAAATTATAAGAACAAACCACCCATTGCTTTTTAATTTTTATCAAGACACTCTTTTTATATATTCGGAATGACCAAATCATGCTTAGGGGTTTAAAACAGAGCGATACGAGAAAGCCAACCTCGGGTTTTGCCAATCTCAAGTAAAATTAGACATTTGAGCGAGCCTCCGCCCGAGCCCACCGGCTCGCAGTTTTAAGGGCTTACTGTTGGTTATGCCCGAACCCGATATTGTATCTCTCGGGTTATCGGATATCGACCCGATAACCATAACCGACATTATGGGCCCACTCGGGCCCAAGTATTAATTATGATTCATATTAATTAATAATAGATTAATTAATCCATGAATGGGCTTTTAGAAAGCCCATTAATTGGGCTTTTAGAAAGCCCACTAGGTCATGACCATAGGGTATTATAAATACCACATCATGACTCATAATTAAACACACAAGATAAACCCTAGCCTCCTAGAATTCGAGCTCCCTCCCTAGTGAGTCGAATTTCGTGGCTTCCTCCCCGGTTCAATCAACGGTTGATCATCTAAATACCGACAGGGATCTAACCTATCCTCCGAGGTGTTTTCCGGTCTTCTAAGACGTTCCCGAGTGACGTGGTGGACGAAATAGAGGCGCAACACTTGAGGCGTTAAATCCTAAATTCGGCAAACTCCAGAATCAAAGGAATCGGCAGTTATTCGGTACAGTTGGCAAAAGTACCGAAGTTTGGTAACGATCTCTAAACGATATCTTAATTCTCGTAATTATTCTAGATCTTTATTGTTCGATGATATCCCGTGAATTCCGCCTCGGGATTGAGAAAAGTCATCGAAAAACCCAACAGTGGTATCAGAGCCGGTCTAAGTAATTTTCGAAAATTAGATATGCTGACCGAAATAATTTTAGAAAATTTTTGGTGTGATTAGATTTTCAGTGGGATCGTTAGAAAATTAATTATGATTAATTTTGTGTGTTGTTCGGAATCCGATTTAGAATCGGGATTGGATTTTATTTAATTTTAATGCGTATTATTAAATAAGAAAAGGGAAAAACAAACGACGGCACCACCACCGGAACCGGCGGCGATTTCACCGTCGCCGTCATGGTTCCGGGTGGCGCCGGCGTTTGTGGCTCCCATTCGATGGGAGCCAATGGGTGACGGCTAGGGTTTCAAAACCCTAGCCGAAATAAAAAAAAAAATTAATCGTGTGGGCCTGATTGGATCAGGCCCACGGGCTGGGTTTCAACCCAGCCCAAATTTTAATTCGAGGTGGGCCTGATTGGATCAGGCCCACGGGCTGGGTTTTAACCCAGCCCCACTTCACCCAGCCCGGATCGCGATGATCCGGGCACACCCAACCCGGGTCTGACCCGGGTAACCGACCCGGGTTGGACCCGGGGCTTCGGCCCGGGTCTATCCTGACCCGGGCCCACACCGAAAAGACCCGGATCCGGGTCCTTCTTGACCCGGATCCTGGTCAAAAATAAATAATTCCGGGCAGGGCCATTCGGCCCTGCCCGGTCTGCCCCTATGTGACCGGGGTTGCCCGAGGGCAACCCGTACAAGCTCGGGTCTATCCCGAGCTCGTATCCCGGTATTTGATATTTAATTATATTTATGTTTAATTATTTTAAAATACGATTTAAAGTGTTTATTTTATTTTATTTATAATTATTATAAATATCTTTAAATATGAGTATTGAAAATCTAATATATGATATTAATTATTAATAAATATGATTTATTCAATATTATTATGAATCTTATGAAGTTTGTTTCCATTTATTGTTTAAGTTATTCGTTTATTGATTCACAAATTGTTTGTTCATAAATTTTATTTACAATCAATAATTCTTAATTAGATTAAGATAATAAATAATCTTTTATTTATTATAGTAAAAGATAAGATCTAAACTTTAATGGAAATAAAAGATATATATATTATGATTAAAGATAGTTTATCTATAAGATAGTTATTTATCTTTTATATTGTATTATGACAAAGCTTGATTAAAGATATCTTATCTATAAAGATAGTTATTTATCTTTTATTCATTTATAGAAAAGATAAATCATGAATGAAGATATTTTGTATTTAAGTGATTTATTTATCTTTTATTTAAAGATAAAAGGGTTTGTCTTTAAAAATTTCATAATATATATATATATGTATACTTTCAGAATTATATTTAATTCGAAATAGAATATGTTTTACAAAATAGGATTATGTATTACATATTGATTGTCTTAATTCTTAGAACATTTTAATTAGTTAACTATGTTTAGTTTAAGACAAAAGTTAGGATCACCTAAAACCCCTCAATAAATATTAGGTATAATGTCTTCCACCGGCTGGGTCCTCGATCTAATTGAGAAAAGTTTTGAGTGTGTCTCTAACCCAAGGGAGTGCTCTTATACCCTCTTTTAGACGCGTAGGGCGACCTATACTGTCCGCCGATTCACCCCGTGGGTCTACCTAAACGAGTACTCTAATTAGATTAGATATCGTAGACAATTCTTTTGAAATCGGTTAGAATGATAAATGAAAAATTGTTTTTCTTTTCTAAACGTCAGAGATAATATAGGATATTAGAGCAATTGTTGACTTTCTCTGAGTGACTAATTAATGGAATTGATGAGGGTTACTTTTCCATTAACAAATCACGAAATATTATATAAAGTCCTTATAATATATACTTTTTGTAACATCTTTGTTATAATAAATAATTTATAATTTACATGTTAATACTAGAATTAATATTGTGCTTGAATATTTTACTTTTAAATTTGTAGAATATAATTATCTCTAACTCTGTCTGTCTATATATATATTAGATATGGACCCGTTGAATCTCATGGCTTCAGAAGCAGTGAAAGAATTCAAAGCTGCAGTGGAAAACAATCGTCTTGACGATTCCAACTACATGACCTAGTCAGAGGCATTCAAAAGAATGCTAAGGAACGACGATCTTGGTTTCATAGCCAAGGATTTGCCGCCTTCTATGCCTGACAGAGATACAGGCTCAAAAGAAGACTGGATTAGCTATCATCATTATACAATGAAGTCCATTCATGTTCACCGACTCATTATGTCATCTGTGATGCCGATCATAAGACGTGAGATCGAGAACTTGAATGCACGTGATACTATCTTATACCTTGAGAAAACTTATGGGGATCGGAACCCCACAAGAAGGTACCAGCTGTTGTGGAAACTGTTTAATGTGAAGATGTCTATTAACAGTACCGTTAGAGAACATTACAACACGCTGATGAGCTATGCAGACAGACTTCAACAATCTGGGTTCTGTGTCGGTATAGACATGAGAAGATTTTGCATACTCCAGTCTCTCATTCCAGAACTGCGAAAGACAGTTAACATCCTTATAGAAGGAAACTGCAACTTTGACCACCTCGTCGATTTACTTGAAATTGGCGAAGAAAATATGAAGGCAGAAAGAAAAAGGAAATTGGAAGACATTGAAACTATGAGAAAATCCAAGATGAGTAAAGACTCACCAGACAAAGTCTCTGAGACTATCGATGTCGAACCCTCAAGCTCAGGTATAAACGTTATAACCAAAATCTTAAAGATTCATTGAATATGTAGTAATCTAGTTACTAACATGTGTTATTGAAATATTGTTTCTCACAAAGAAGAATCTGATAAAGAGGAAGAGGAAGAGGAAGAAGAAGAAGAAGAGGAGTAGAGACTCTGAAAACTTACAATGTCATGTTCGTGTAACAAGACATCCATGTTATCCGTCTTCTTTTACATCTTAAGTTTTAGTTTCAAGTGAATAATGATTGATTTATTTATTTTTAGACTTTCCATTAAGTTTGTTTTTGGAATAATATTTTGAATATTTTATTATCAATGATATTAAGTTTGTTAATATTAATGTGTTGATTTATGATAAGTCATAAATATTTAATTCTAAAGTGCATAATAAAACAATCTTTTAGTTCCAATAGTTCTGAAATTATAGACATTCTTAAACGTCTATAAATTTTTGATTTGTCAAAAGTGCATCACCTATATAAAGGAGGTTTCAGGTATTTCATCACCTTCACTGCTGACTTCAGTCGATACGGTTATGTATACTTAATGAAACACAAATCTGAATCGCTTGAAAAGTTCAAGCAGTTCAAGAATGAAGCTGAAAATCAGTTAGCAAGAAAAGTTAAAGCCATACGATCTGATCGAGGTGGCGAATACTTGAGCGATGATTTCAAAGCTTACCTCCGTGACATGGGAATCATTTCATCACTGACCCCTCCAGGTACACCCCAACTAAATGGTGTATCTGAGAGGAGAAATCGAACCTTGTTGGACATGGTTCGATCAATGATGAATAAAACTGACTTACCTGAGTCCCTATGGGGACACGCACTTATGACAGCAGCTACCACACTGAACTGTGTGCCATCTAAGACGGTTCCTTCAACCCCATATGAGATATGGAAAGGAAGAATACCGGATTTGCATTTCATGAGAATCTGGGGATGTGAGGCATATGTCAAGACTCTAATGTCTGACAAGCTCAGTCCCAAATCGGTTAAATGTAACTTTGTGGGATACCCAACGGAAACTCCTGGGTATTACTTCTATCAAAAACACACAGGCAAAAATAATAGTTGCCAAAAACCGGTGTTTTCTTAGAAGAAGATTTTCTCTCTAGAAAGTCTAGTGGGAGAAACATTGTTCTTAATGAAGAGCAAGAACCACAAGATACTCAAGAACAAGAAATGGACACAGAAGGTACTCACACATCGAGTTATGAACATCGTGATCAGATCATGGTTGATAACCAAATAGAAAACGTTGTTCTAAACGAAGAAGTTGAAAATGAGATTGTCAATGAAGAACCTCAAGAAAATATAGTTCTATACGATGTGCCCATACAAGATGGGATTAGTGAGCAACCAGATTACACACTGACATCACGAAGATCAATTAGAGAGAGTCAACCTCCTCTTAAATTGAACCTTCTTGTTTCAATAGAAGATGAAACTGTTCATGAAGACGATGGTGAAGAACCTGAATCTTATAACGAAGCAATGTCGGGAGATGACTCAGATAAATGGCTGGAAGCCATGAACTCTGAAATGGACTCCATGTATAGCAACGAAGTATGGGACCTCGTTGATGCTCCCAAAGGGTCCAAACTCATTGGTTGCAAATGGATCTTCAAAAGGAAGATCGACATGGATGGCAAAATACAAACTTACAAAGGAATATTAGTCGCTAAAGGTTATCGACAAACTCATGGTATTGACTGTGATGAAACTTTCTCCCCTGTTGCCATGTTCAAGTCCATAAGAATCTTGCTAGCCATTGCAGCATTTCATGATTATGAAATCTGGCAAATGGACGTGAAGACCGCGTTTTTTAATGGTGTTCTAGAAGAGGATGTGTACATGACACAGCCTGAAGGTTTCATAGACCGCAAACATCCAAATAAGGTTTGCAAATTGAAAAGATCAATTTATGGTCTTAAGCAAGCATCTCGAAGCTGGAATCGTCATTTTGATGAATCAATTACTGATTTTGGTTTTGTTACGAACAAAGACGATCCTTGTGTATATATCAAATCGAGTGGGAGCAAAATAGTTTTCCTGATTCTTTATGTAGATGACATACTGATAATAGGAAACGATACATCTGAACTCCAGACCGTGAAGGAGTGGTTGAGAAAATGTTTCTCAATGAAAGACTTAGGAGAAGCCGCCTATATACTAGGCGTAAAGATTCAAAGAAATAGAAATCAAAGAATCTTATCTCTAAGCCAAGGTACATATATTGACAAAATTGTTTAAAGGTTTAAAATGGACAAATCGGAAAAAGGTTTTACACCGATGACCCATAAGACATACTTAACCAAGAAGCAATGTCCGGTTTCTTCAGAAAAATCGAAAGTATGGAGAAAATTCCATACGCTTCAGCTATTGGTTCAATAATGTATGCAATGATATGTACAAGACCAAATATAGCTTTTGCCTTAAGCATGACAAACAGATTTCAATCAAACCCTGGTTTTAACCATTGGACAGCCGTTAAGAATATCTTGCGTTATTTAAACAGAACAAAAGATAGATGTTTGACATACGGTGGTGCAAAAGAATTAACTTTTGAAGGATATTCTGATGCAAGCTTCCAAACAGACAGGGATGATTTCAAATCTCAAACAGGATATGTATTCTGTGCAAATGGTGGTGCTGTCACGTGGAACAGCAGTAAACAAGCTACGGTAGCTGATTCAACCACAGAATCTGAGTACATCGCTGCATCTGATGCTGCAAAAGAGGCTGTATGGATCAAGAAATTTGTTTCTGATCTTGGTGTAGTTCCTAGCATTGGTGATCCTGTGAAGCTTTTCTGTGACAACAACGGAGCTATAGCACAAGCCAAGGAACCAAGATCACACAAGAAAGCAAAGCATGTACTCAGAAAGTACCATCTGATCAGAGACATTGTTGATCGGAAGGACATAGAGATGAGGAGAGTAGACACTGAAGAAAATGTAGCAGATCCGATGACAAAATCTTTATCGAAAGAAAAGCATTTTCGTCATGCGGAAAGTATTGGGATAAAGAACCCATAAATATTTGTTACGATTTTATTATCTGAACCTGATTTTGGATCGGGGACAAATTTTATGTAATTATTATCTTTCATTAAATTTGAAGCACATTATTATTTTCTTTAAAAGGCAAGTTTCATCATTTAAAAGTTAATATCAATATTTTATTCAAAACATTGATATCAAGCTAAACAAATGTAGTTCCTAAGATGTCTTCGAGACATTCTTGAATTTCCCCAGTCAAAGAAATCATTATGAAGAAACAAAGAGGGACTATCAATGATATTCATAATTGACTGGTACATGTTGTTAAGATAAAAGGAAGGGGTCCTTGATATCTGAGAGATATTCTTATACATGTAGGCACTAGTCGGAATGACTAGCAGTGCTGGAAGACTCGCACTCTAAATATTCTCACATGGAAACAAAACCTTGGTACAAGGGGACACTGAGAAACTTAGAGATATGAAGAGACTCCAAAGTTTGAGAACATCATGAGTCCATCACTGGGTAAGTTGCATACTTAGATTACAGCTCAACGCTTACCGTAATTGGAAAGTCATAACAGTTGTAGTTGGGCATGTGATAAACCTTGTAGGATGGAATGACGTTTCAAGAAAACATGCATCCCCCCATTCCTTTTGGGGCTATACACTCAGGGCCTTCTGAATAGTATAAGTAAAATGAAATCTGTGGCCACAGGCAAAACAAAAGAGTTTTTGTTTTGATGTTTCAATACTTATACCTGAATCAGAAATTAGATCAAGGCTTAACAGGTGTTCCAAACCATGATCTGTGCCTCATCTAGAGATGTAAAAGGATGTCGAAGGAATCAGTCATATACCTTATTTTAATCGTAAAGAACCACATGGTTCACCTCGATTAATCTATAAAAGAGGATTTAAAGTTTTGTAGATTGGGGGAAGTTAAGTCTAGGTGGAGGCCACTTACTTCTTGCATACTCATATGAGTATGTGGCGAACACTACAGAATCCTACAGAGTCACACCGAACTCGCAACGGAAACGGAGTATGATGATTAAATTACAATGAAACAAACTTCACATGTAACTTTGATGAACCAGGCATGAGTAGCTGAGAGAATGTACATCTAACCCAAGGCGGCATTCTCGAGTAATACTTTATGTGCAGTGCGTGCACGGAGATAGCCAATCCGGTGCGTTCGTGCAAGTGGGAGATTTTTGGTTATGCCCGAACCCGATATTGTATCTCTCGGGTTATCGGATATCGACTCGATAACCATAACCGACATTATGGGCCCACTCGGGCCCAAGTATTAATTATGATTCATATTAATTAATAATAGATTAATTAATCCATGAATGGGCTTTTAGAAAGCCCATTAATTGGGCTTTTAGAAAGCCCACTAGGTCATGACCATAGGGTATTATAAATACCACATCATGACTCATAATTAAACACACAAGATAAACCCTAGCCTCCTAGAATTTGAGCTCCCTCCCTAGTGAGTCGAATTTCGTGGCTTCCTCCCCGGTTCAATCAACAGTTGATCATCTAAATACCGACAAGGATCTAAGCTATCCTCCGATGTGTTTTCCGGTCTTCTAAGACGTTCCCGAGTGACGTGGTGGACGAAATAGAGGCGCAACACTTGAGGCGTTAAATCCTAAATTCGGCAAACTCCAGAATCAAAGGAATCGGCAGTTATTCGGTACAGTTGGCAAAAGTACCGAAGTTTGGTAACGATCTCTAAACGATATCTTAATTCTCGTAATTATTCTAGATCTTTATTGTTCGATGATATCCCGTGAATTCCGCCTCGGGATTGAGAAAAGTCATCGAAAAACCCAACACTTACGAGCCCGCGGGCATGAGACGTTATTGATTGCTCGGCTCGGCCCGCGTGTCAAGTGTCTTTTTTTTTTACTCAATGTTTTCTTTCTATATATATTTTAGTACCTCAATCAATACAAAACCAAATTTGTTTGGCTTAGTGGTAACACCACTACTCACCTCTCCTAGAGGTCACGGGTTCTTACGCTGAGTAAGAGTGCATTGTAACATTGACCGATAACGACACCTCATTCCAAAAAAAAAAAAATACAAAGAAAGTGGTATTTAGTGCAGAGGCAAAATTGCCCTTCAACATTTTTTGATGGGTTTTTTTTTTGGGGGGGTTTTATGGTTAAAGTACCAAGGTTATATGAATTAATTTAAGTAGAAAATGAAGATAAACGTGGATAAAGAATAATTATATTAAAATCATTAATGAAATTATATTGTTAGAGCTACAAGACAACGGAAAACAAAATTACAAACAAAAAACAATAAAAGATACACTTTTATGAGGGGTTAATGACGGCGAAAATACTTAAAGTTTGGTTAAAAAACTCCTCGTATACTCAAAGTATAAAAGTAGTGTCAAAAGTACTTAAAGTCGCATTTGGGGCGTTGACCACTCTAAATGCGACTTTAAATAAAGTTTTTATGAAAGTAAAAAAGAGACGATGGTTCATCGTAACGTCTTTTTTAAAAAAAAAATCCATCAGTTGAGGGTTTTTTATTTGAAAACAAAATTTAGGAGCGAAGCCCGCACGAGTCTACATGTCCATTTTGAGCTCGAGTACGCCGGTGAGGACCTGGGCTGGGACCAGTCCGAGTTCTCCTGGGTAGAGAGCTTTGACGCCCTCTGTTTGACGGGCAGGGCCTTGCGGGCCGGTCTCAAGTTTACCCGGCCCCAAGTCTCAGCCAAGGTTCAACTTACCGATGTTACCGATAAACCGATTACCGTTTTCGACGGATTAATCGATAGCTTACCGATTAACCGACGGAAAACCTATAACACTGTAGCTTACCGATTACCGATACTTTTCGATGATTATCGACGGATTATCGATACTTTTCGATACTTTTTGACATCTAACTTATAAAATATTTTGATAATATCATACCACAAAACATATGTTAAATTATTAAGTGTATAATTATAATATTAATATTAGTTGAAGTGTATAATATTAAATGAATATACATATTAAGTGTATATGTATGTTAGGTGAAGTGTTAATATGTATGTTAAGTGTATAATATTATTTGAAGTGTGTAATATTAAGTTAAATTATTAAGTGAAAGTGTATGTGTATGTTAAGTTGTGTGATATTAGTTGAATAGCAAAAAGTCCCACATTGATAGATGACAAGAGTTTGGTGATGTTTATTTACCAAATATTAGGGACAAGGGCTAGGGCCCTTTGGGTCATAGGATTTTGTGGATGGGGGAGGACTCACACAAATTACACCACCACACGCGCGCGCCGCCGCCGCCGTCCGTCCGGCCGGACGTGGCGAGGTGGGGTGGGGTGGGGTGCTCTTGTGCAAATATAAATATTTTTGCCGAATTTTTTTTTTACCGAAAAGTCCCTTTTTTTACACTAATTTTACCGAAAATCGGTTGGAAAAGGTTTTATCGAAAACCTCGAAAATCGTCGAAAAGTATATAAAAACGATAAGCATTACAACCGGCAACTTACCGGTAACTACCGAAAAGTCGAAAAATCGACGATTATCGACGATTATCGTCGAAAATTCCAACCATGGTCTCAGCTCTAGTGGCCACTGGCCAATGCTATTTTATTTCTTTAAAGAAGAAAAAATTGTAATCTTTATTTATCTCTACTCTAATCTCTATATCTGGTACGAATATAAGTTTACATTTAATCACCGGATTATTTAATGGATATCCCTAAAGATTGTCGTAATCAAAATGCGTAAAAGTCAAAGTAATTGATGTTGAAGAATATTTCAATGGGAAGCGTGATAAGTGACGACAAACCCACACCCAAAAGTCGTGGACAATAAAATAATTGGAAAAATATATAATCTATTAGATGATAAATTAATTGGTACAAAATCTCTTCAGTTTTTAAAATTACTTTATTATATTTTTACTACACTATTTTACTTTTTCATATCAACATTAACTTAATAGAATTACCATATAAATCTCATTTTTTTTTATAAATAGTGTTTAGAATATAAATCTACTATATACTTAAATTTATATTTATTTGAGAGTTAGTTCTTCATTTTCATTATTTGTTAATTTTGTATGACAAATACCTTGACATTTTTCAAATAAATACTTTTTTTTTTTATTGTTTTAGGATAACTTTATGATATTATCCATTAATGTCGTTGATAATTGAGTTAGTTATTTGTTATATATTTTTTATGAGCAGACAACAGTGTATTATATTATAAAAATTTAACTATAACAAAATGCATGAACTAAAAACATATCGAGATATTTCTTAGAATTGACTATACTTGTTAGAAATAGTAATAATATTTATAGTAACAATATTAAAATAATCTTAACCAAAGCCTTTTTCTTACTTGCTTTGCTTTGAAGTATTTTTTTCTGCGAGCTGTCTCAAAACCTTAGTCAATAAGTGGGGCCCACACACCAGGGAGTACTGCATTCGATAAACATCCCATATGTAGCCGTTGTCGAAGAAACCAATCAGCTTTTGCCACGTGTAAATTACCTTGAAAGCTCATCACGTACTCCGATGTACTGTTTGACTGCTGAACTGGGATGCCTTCGTCTGCTATCGTGCGCCAGGGGTGTCACGGCTAATTCAGGGAAGTGGGGCCCGCAGGATCGATCAACGTTGACTTCGGTTCCCATGGTGGCGCGTGCGTGTTTAAGTTTTAATACATAGGAGAAGACATGATTATTGTGTAATCTGAAAATGATTGAATTTATAATTTAATGAATCTATTTATTGGGTATTATATAAGGAAAAATGCATTATCTACTAACTAATGTCCAAGAAAACTGAAACATAGTTATGAATGCTTTAAAATGCAAAAATAATAATATTATTTGCGAAACAAAATATTCATACTTAATATATATGCTCGAAAATTTTAATATTGTCCAAAATCTATATGTATAGTAATTTCAGCATAACTCACTTAGTTTTGTGTTCAAATATTACAAATGACTTGTTATTGGAAAAATAAAATATGTATTCACAATTTTGTAGTTTCCAGTTTTACATTTTAGTTGAAATTTCATATTTCCAGTGAGCGGTTTTGATAAAAAGTAAAACACTAAAGTTGTGGATATATATTCCTTATTTTTCCAACCATATGTCAAACCTGAGTGAGTTGTGCCATAAATACAAAATATCAGTAGAATGTATATATATATTATATATATAATAAGGAAAAAAATGTCCAACGATTGTTTTTTTTTTCTTCTTTCCGGTGACCGACATATATACATACACATTTATATATTTATACATATTAGCAAAATAATTCATAATTAATAATTAATATTAGGGTTTTATATGTCCAAATACTATTATATATAAATTGCGTAATTTATTCGCTGATTATCAGTTAACTCGTAAAATCTGTTTAAATTATCGATTTTGAAAACTCTACAATTTACTTGTCCGATTCATAACTTTAGATCATCAGATGATTATCGTTTTTTTTCTTTCTTAATAACCAATTATATTATTTTTTTAAGAATTAGTGATGAAAATCCAAAAAATAAAAACTTTACATAGGTAATGTCAACTTGCAAGTTGCAATGCAATATCACATTCTAAATGGACACACTTAAACACTCGAACAAACCGGTAAGATCTTTCAATATTTTTTTATTCCAATAGATGCTTACAAAATTTTCAGCCAATAATTGGGTAGTTATATGATTGTCCTAATTTTAGAATCGTATATTAAGTGGACACTTTCAACGAGTGCAATAATTAAGCAGAAAAATAAACGAAGAGAATAAGGATGATCATAAATATATACCTTAAATAGTTAACAAAGAATAAAGAGAAAGGGTGAGTTTGTGTGGACTGTGGACCGGACGTCTAAATTTTAATGGGTAAGAATTAAAAATTATTAAGTGTATTATTTTTTAAAATATTAAGACTGAATGACAAGGTCTAGGTCTGGATATCATTAACACTTATATTCTGACATGTCATGCTCTTTTTTATCACTTTATTGTTTGGTTTATTTACAATTTATTTTTATTTTATTTTTCTCTCTCTTCCTTTAATCTTCAGAACTCATTAAGTTCTTTTTTTTTAGAGCGTCAGATAGACTCTTATTATATACCATTGGAAAACTCGCGACGAGAGGTATTCAATGATAAGTAGGAAGATTAATTAGGGATGCAAATAATATCCGAAAAGCAGGTAATTATCTGAATCCGAATCCGTAACCGGATTGAAAATCCGTATTCGAATCCGAATCCGAAAACAGGAACCGGGTACCCGTATCTGGATTCAAAGCCGGATACGGGTACCGGGTATTAAAGGTAAAAAACCAGGTACCCGGTACCCAGTTTAATTACCAGGTTTTATTTTTATTTTTTATGATAATTTTTTAAGAATTGTTTAGGCCTTTCCATTTCCATTTCCATTTTCTAACTTGTTTAGACCTTTCCATTTCCATATCCATTTTCCTGAGACTATTTTTTTTTTCTTTTCTTTTTTTCGCGGGACTATGTTTTATTTATGCTTGATAGGCGGGACTATGTTTTATTTATGCTTGATGCACAGGACCATTTTTTATGCATTTTGGACTATTTTTTTATGCATTTTGGACTTTTTTTTATGCTTGATGCGCGGGATTATTTTTTTATGCATTTTTTTTAAATTAATATATGTTTTTGTTTATAGATAATATATATTTATAAACAAAAAAACAGATCCAGGTAAAAATCCGGATACCCAGATCCGGATTCCAAAACCGGGTACCGGGTATGAAATCCGGGTATCAAAATACATATACCAGGATTTTGGGTACTCGGATTTCGGATACCGGTTCTGGGTATCAATATTCGGACACCCGGAATCCGGTTCCGGGTACCAGGTACCCAAAAAAAGCCGGGTACCCTACCCGGTTGCACCCCTAGTTTTGATGATTTTTTAAAACGTTAAATTCGAATTTGTTTGTTAATAAATTAATACTAATAATTAATTTATGGATTAAATAATTAACTAAATTATCAAATTAATTTTATCATACAAAATAATACGAATACAAATTTTATAAAATAATTTATCTAACTAGTGAATTATTTTCTTAATTAAATAAATCTTATTACTCAAATTAATAAATTAAAATTAATAAATAATTATATATAATATTGTTTAATGTCACGAATAATATCATAAATATTTATATAGTTTTAAAACATAATATCATGATAAATATTTTACAATTCAAAATAATTTATGAAATCTTAAATATTCATTTTGTGATAAGTGTTGTCTAAATCTATAATAAATATGAATTATATACAAAAATCACTAAAAGTAAAATTACATTGAAACCTGTATTTAGATCTTAAAAACAAATAGACGTAATTATATTTCCTTCAGATTCCGACGTCACATTTTAATAAACACATGTGCATTGTTCAGACGTCTATATCTTAGTGCACACAAACACACCCGAAGAATTTGTGATCCCCATTTGTTCGTTGTTTGGTTAATTTATTGGATAATTTAATGAACATGTAGTGTTTTAGATTAATAATTTCGTAATTTAATTTTCGTAATATCAACTAATCTAGCTATGTTTTTTTTTCTTTCCACATTCTGGTATATATGTAATTTTCAATCATACAAAATTATTATTTTGCGGTGATTTTTCGTCCTAAATTGAGTTTGCATTTCAATTATCATCTCAATGATGAGGTTTACCGATTTGATAAATTTACTAGTTTGATTTAATTGATTTTTTTTAATTTTTTATATTACAAAGTACAAAGACTTTGGAATTTCGATAAAAAAAAAATGGATTTGGAAGTTTTGTACTTTTTTTTTAAAATGGTGTTTTAAGGTTTTTAATTTTTCTTATAACGTCACAAAAATTTTGTGTAAAACGGAAAAGTGATTTTTGTAAAATTTTACATTAGAATTAACAGATTTTGTCTTGAGTTTTGGTACGATATTCAGGAGTAAACGCCGGGTTTATTTTTTACTTGCTCTTATATCATCTAATCGTAAATAGTGAATTTCAGTAACTTGTAAGTAAATTTTCTTCTTCTTTATTTTTAGTTGAATAATAATCAGTCCGTGTTGTGGACGCGTGATGAGAAATGAAGAAAATAAAACAATGCATTTGGTCAAAATTGCGTTGAGAAAGTAGGGTCGTATTGATATAGGGATTAGTGAATCTGACTTGGATTGTGAATGTTTTCTTTTTCTTCTTCACAATTATTATAAGCTTACATACTTGCACAATATCATTTTTTTTAATCCAACTTCTAGTATATGATATATCTTCTCTAGATAAGTTTTTTAAGCACAAATATTGAGAAGATATTGTTGGGTTTTCGATGACTCTTTCTCAATCTCGATGCGGAAATCACGGGATATCATCAAACAATATAGATCTAGAATAATTACGAGAATTAAGATATCGAATTAGAGATCGTTACCAAACTTTGGTACTTTTGCCAACTGTACCGAAAACACTGACTTTTGCCGATTCTGAGCTTGGCCGATTTCTCTGAATGTCCTGGGGATGAGCACCTCAAATGTAGTGCCTCTGGGTCGTCCACCACGTCACTCGAGAACGTCTTGATGACCGGAAAACACTTTGGATGGTAGGTTAGATCCTACTCGGTGTTTGGATGACGAACCGATGATGAACCGGGAGCAAGCCAAAATTCGACTTCTTCTAGGGAGGGAGGTCGAATTTCTCTCTATGGCTAGGTCTAGGATTAATGTTTTATGAGCCATGATTAGGTATTTATAATACTTAATCTCATAAAACCTAATGGGCTTTAATTAAGGCCCAATAAGCTTTAATTAATTAATTCATTCATAATTAATTAAGTGTGCTCATCATTATTACTCGGGCCCAATTGGGCCTGTTATGTCGGTTATGGATTCGGATCGATATCCGATAACCCAAAAGATACAATATCGGGTTCGGGCATAACCTACAGACATACTACATGTAATATTATAATTTTGCTAACCCATCATGAATTTTGAAGGACTTGATCGATTTACCATAGCTTCATAAATAAATAAATAAGTTATTTCAAGTATTGTGTAACCCGATGTTTTATTAAATCGAAGACCGTATTCGCATGCTAACTTGAGTTTGTCCAACATGATCTGATCTCGTTTGGGCTTGTTTTGGAAAAACTTTACAGGAGATCTCACGTCCTATGATTACTTAAGGTCAAACACGCTCAATTTATTTCAAGTATTGTGTAACCCGATGTTTTATTAAATCGAAGACCGTTTTCGCATGCTAACTTGAGGTTCTCCAACATGATCTGATCTCGTTTGGGCTTGTTTTGAAAAACGAGATCTCACGTCCTATGATTACTTAAGGTCAAACACGTTCAATTTATTCCAAGTATTGTGTAACCCGATATTTTATTAAATCGAAGACCGTTTTTGCATGCTAACTTGAGTTTCTCCAACATGACCTGATCTCGTTTGGGCTTGTTTTGAAAAAACTTTACACGAGATCTCATGTCCTATGATTACTTACGGTCAAACACGCTCAATTTTTTTATTATTATTTTAAATGAGTTCCTTAAAAAAGATTCAATCTATTGATATGAATATTATCAATTAGTTCTTTTAAGCATCTTAGACTATACAGGTACATACTTACGAGGTTTTACAAAATGTGTGATCGCATATATGTATAGACTCAAGATTCAAAAATACCTTATCAACACGTCAACAATGTAGGATGGTGCAACTTATTTTATTTGTTTCACTCAAACGTAAACAATTAATAATATTGTATGATCTTCAAATTTAGTTGTCATCATATAATATCAGGGTAGCGTTTGGAGGCGTTTTTTTCATTTTCGTTTTGTGTTTGTATTTTATTTTTGTCAAATTGTTTTATAATCGTGGTTTGAAAATGTGATTGGTCATTTTGTTGCATTGTTTTTTTAAAAGAAAAATAAAAATTGTGTTTGTGTAAAAAAAATTAAATTGATCTTTATAAAGATAAATAAAAATATGTTCAGTCTATTTTTTAATAGAGCGTACTTAAATAAAATTAAACCATATTTTATTTTCTTGTGGTAAAAGTTCTTACAAACCAAAAGAGGTCCTAATATAAGCTCTAAATGTTATTTTTATCATTGCAAAAGTTTCAAAAAAGTCCTACTATAAGTTTCAATTTTCTCACGACAAAATCATTTTTTTTTTAATTTTTTGAAGCTTTCACCACGGCAAAAAAAATTTAATATATTCAACGTACAATGACACACTTTGTGGTACTTTTCCCATAAATATCCTTTTTTCTTTATATAAAATGACGTACAAAAAAAATGTGAAATGAGGATAGCAAAATAAAACACAAACTGAAAACCTCTTTTTTTTTTTCTTTTTTTTTTCTTTCATTTTTGTATGGAAAGTAGTAGAATGAAAAAAAAAAAAACACTTTCAGAAAATATTTTATCAAAATTTTGAACAATTACTTTTTTACCACATTTTTTGATAAAATATTTTGGCAAAAATAAAAATCTGTTTTAGAAATGACTTCCAAACACCTATGGATTCTCAAAAACAAACTAAAGGGAAGAAAAAAAAAAAAGACTTGAGAGGCTTCTTCGAGACTACTACACAACAAACATAATGGAAATTGGCAAATAAGTATAACGTTCACATACAGAAAGAAGTATAGAAAGAGATATATAAATAAAAAAAAGGAATCAAAACACAATTATGAGAAACAAAAGAAGAAAAAGAGATAACACTCGAGCACAAATCTTCATTTGCAAACTTACAGCAGTATGATATGAATCTCACACTTTACAACGTTCAAGTTTGCCACCAAAAGATTTCAAGCTTCAACTTTAAAGTCCCAACTTTTTCCCAAATTGTGAATTCATGAAACACTTAGATATTTTTTCTTTGTCATTAATGACGTTGATATGGTATTCCGTTTTTGTGTATATATATTCAGTTTTTTGTTGTTGTAACAAATCATTATTTTTAAAATTTAATAAAAACAAACTCAAAATCCAAAATTTTGATTAAAATTAAGAATCAAAATTTTAGATTCTATTTCACTTTCGGACTTAAAAACACATTAGAATTCAAGATTCTGAAATACCATATAAACACTATTTGTGTCTACATTCACATCTCTCCTCTAAAAGAATAAGTGAACCTTTTCTTTTTTCTTTGTTATTAATATTCCCCACAATAATTGGATAATGTTAAAAAATAGGTAATGATAGAGATGATTTATGCTTGATAAACTAGAAAACAAGAGTTGTGAATTGATCCACATTCTCATTGTCTTGCCTTTTCCTTGTAAACCTCTCAACCTGCTAATCTTCAAAACGTATTTACCCTTTTCTTTTATTCTTTTTCCTACCATTACTTTTATGCAAAAGGATTTACAAACAGAATAATATGATCAATCATAGTTATTTCATGGGCATGTGATCCCAAAGCTATATATATATATATATAATATAAATATAAGAGAGATCCTCTTATCTTTTGCATGCATGAGATTGTTGTTCCCCTTTTGTGCCACTAAGCAATCACGCCATAGTTATGTTGATGTGGGTGACACAAAATTAGCTCATATCACTGAATCACAAGCTAATTTTATTTCAATTGATTAAAAGGAAGAAATAATAATAAAAAAAAAAAACCGGACTTAGTGATATGAGTTAATTTTGTGTAAACAATGAGACTGAGAATCAGGTTAATATGGTGATTTCATAGGGTGACGAAAAAGTAAGGAAAAAGAAAACCAAATCAAGAAACAAAATATTATAGTTTTGAATTTAATTGGAACGAAAAAATAAAACTCTTTTGTTTCATATAATTTCTCTATAACGAAGTAGTCAAAATGCTCATCAATTAAATTTGAATGGAAACGATAAATCACAAGCTAATTTCATTCTTATTAGTAATTTATTCGAATGGAAATATTGAGCTATATAACTGCATTTGAGAATGTAAGCGATGAGATTGAAAATCAGGTTAATATGGTGATTTTTTTTTGGATAATAGCGGCATAAGTCCTCAACCTTTACTCAACAGGGGCGGCATAGTCCCAACCCCATTTAATAGCGGTATAAGTATCAAAAGATGATTTCCATCCATATTTGATTAACGGGAGTAGTCAACGTTTGCGCGGTCAGCTTCTCGTCAACGTGGACGCCACGTAATCCGACATGTCACCATACACGTTATCCTCGTGTCATCAAATTTAATGCAAAATTAAGGGTGATGGAGGGATTCAATTAATTTTGCATTAAATTTGATGACGCGAGGATGACATGTATGGTGACATGTCAGACTATGTGGCGTCCACGTTGACGAGAAGCTGACCACACAAACGTTGACTATTTCCGTTAGTCAAATATGGACGGAAATCATCTTTTGGTACTTATACCGCTATTAAATGAGGTTGGGGCTATGCCGCCCCAGTTTAGTAGAGGTTGAGGACTTATGCCGCTATTATCCTTTTTTTTTAACAATGATATTTTTATTTTTCAATAACAATGGCATGAGATCTGATCTGACTGCCACCACAATAATGTAGAGAGAAAATATATTCTATTTTAGTAACTAAAATAAAAATAAAATAAAATATTTATTGATAAAAGAACATTGCCCAAATTGTGTAAGCCCCAAAAACATTCTGTCCCAGTGACAACATGGCTTTACTTGATTGATGAGAGAAAGAAGAATATTTCCCAGTACATGTTGCCTTTGTTTCAATATTATATTTCTCATGCAGAATTCATAAAAAAATAAATAAATATATAAATTGAAATTGAAAGACATATCTCACAAGCTTTTGTTTGGCTCATGGATCTAGGAAAAGTAAACACCCTCTTTACCCTTTTAATTGCCCAAATCAAAAGGAAAAGTTAACAAGGTTTGTTGCTTTTGGATCTGGTGAAACACAAAGTTCTCTATGATCATAATTTGTTTTGAAGGGCTACTATCGGTACAAGTACTCGATATTATACTAATTTCGATGCGTATTCTCAAATTTTTAATTAAAGTTGTAACGAGTTGTTGGTTGGTTCCTTCCAAAATTGTCTCATACTTTTGCGAGTAGTGGTAGATATGGACGCCCGTGTTTAAGATTATACCCGTAGTTGTTTTCCGGTCTCCTCGTTAATCCTTTTTTATTCACTAATGTCTAGTTATAGGCATACACGTATGTATCTCGTCGCTAATGTCTAACTCTGCACGATTAAGAGTGGGTTTTAGTACTATTGAGTACTTATGCCACCAATATCCATAATTTGTAACAATTAGTTTGGAGTCAAGACATGCCATCTCCTGAAACTCAGGGAGCTCGTGCAAATTATGTGAAACTTTGCCCTCAAAATTCAAATATTTGGATAAGAAAGTGGTTTCTGAACTTTTTTCAGTTCTGGGGTTGGACTGGAGTATATCAGGCAGGGCAAAAACTAATGAAGGGCCACAAATGGTGACTAGTTTTATTTATTTATTTATTTATTTATAGGTCCCCACATTTCAAGAAGAAATACCCTTTATTGAAATTCAATAAAGGACCAAAAAAGAAAAAGACATAGATTCCTTTGAGTTGTGTTCTGCTCCACTGTCTGTCTGAGTTGAGGGACGTTGTGTGTTACGTATGGTTTGGGCAAACAGTGATCTCTTCATCATCCACTTCCACTAGTTTTATTTTATTTTATGGGACATATTTGAATTCAATGCTTTTTCAGGTTTTCTTTTCTCTTTTATTTTGTTTTAACATGTTACCTCGTTGATAAGCGGCCCGGTTATATTCTAGATATTTTTATTTTTATTTTTTGCACATCTACTCTAAACAGATTTTAGTTTTTAGAGTTTAATTTTTTATTTTTATTTCGTGGTTTATTTGGGATTTGGAATGTATGCAGTATGCTTTGAATGTATTTGTTTAGTTTGTCAACAATTATAAACACAGGTGTAAATCGACACAATCTCAATTCGGCACAGCCTCGGCTCAATCTTGGCTTGTTTCCAATTTGAAGAATCAGCCTTTTTACAAAACCCGGGACTAGTGAAACTTTGGTAAGTCCTAATGACCAAACCCACGCCAAAAACAAACACAGTCATGTTTCCGTCCCGGTTTACATACGTTTCTTGAATTGATTAAATTATGAAATTAATTCAATTTTAAAACCCTAAACCCAAAATCAATTTGATTTCATAACCTTTTGGTACAATTTACCAGATCATCTTGTGGTTATTTTCTTATGGAAATGGCCCCAGGTTTGGCCATGGATATCTGCATATTTAATTTCATGAAAGTTCTCATCAATTTCGAAGGTCAAGCCTCCATATATATATATATATATATATATATATATATATATACACAACAAGAGCAGATAAAGAGAACATGATCTAAACCTCGAAAAATACCCGAGCGCAACCTTTTCAATTTCTAATATCGCTGAAAATCTAAAATAAATGTGCCTACAACATCAAATTAATGCAGACTAGAGCGTGAAAGTAGTCGTGCATTTCAAGTGAACCAAGACCAAGAAATTGCAAATGAATAGCTTTAAAAATCCACCCACCACAAGAATTTCAAATCACTGTCCTTGACTCGCTTGAAAACCCGTAAATGACTGCCAAAATTTGTTATTAAATGTAATAGACAAGTTAAGGATATTGGTAAAATCGCGAGCTTTCTATTTCCCGGAAGAGTTCATTGTTTTCTGCCCCTCCCTTTCTTGTTTGTTTGTGCATCGGTTTGCTCCTTCCCGGTCACTTCCGATGTATCCGCTGTCCAATCCAAAGATTATATTTAGATCACACAAATAATAGAAACTCAAAAACTAGTTTGCGTACCAGTTTAACTCAGTCTATCTACTGGAAGCTAAAGATCAACACGAAAAGCTAAAAAATAAAACGCCATTGAAATAAGAACGATGATACCTTCGGGACCTCGGGCCATCAAAGTGAAGAAGATGTTGTTAAGCCTCTCCATTTTCTTCGCATCCTGCGCTTGATCGGTCTTAAACTTCAGGCACTGAAAAGGCAGAATGATAAATATAGGAATTCGGTTAGCACATTAGCTTATACCCCTCATACCTTATTAGACTATGCAACTACGTGTACAAATGCTCTATTTTTATGAAGAAAAAAAAAATTAGCACATCGACAAATGAGTACGTATAAACTTAAACCAAACATTTTTTTATAGAACTGTAGAGCATAGAATAGTAAGTATTCCCTAAATGCATGCCTCACTATTACACGATTTGTCTGTGTTTTCCAGCCAATAATCACTTAAGAAATCAGAATTCGAAAATTTTGGGCAATTCTGATAGGACCCGAGCTGATAATCAAACCGAAGCGATCAAAATTGAACCAAGAAGGATTCACCAAGACAACTGACTCCCCTTCTCTTCTTTATTAATACAAATCACGAATAACAAAACATCAAAATTTTCTTTCGATAGCACGTGAGAACGTGCTCCTTGATGCAAGGGGAAAATAATCCAAAAATTAATAATAAAATACGGGTCTGTCGAATTCTTTCTACGTATGTTCTAGATAGTGATAAATCACACAACGAATCCGTACATATTGTTAGAAAGTCTTACAATAATATCTGAAGAGTGATAACTTGATAAACTCTCAAATCGAAGTTGTTTTATTTGCGAAACCAAAGCTTCATGCGCAGATAAACGAAGAAAGTATTGAAAATTTTAAGAATCATATACGTATAAAGGGAGATTTCAAACAGCTCATCATCAAGAAAGTGGTATATCAGCATATCTAAGCCTAATACGATATATTTCCATATAGTCTGTTCTGTTGATACTACTACTAAAATTATACAATGAATGTTGAGCTGAAAAGCAACAGAACAATATAATCTTACATAGAGTTTTGAGTGTACCATTGCTATAAATAAATATACATTAAACGAAAACTGAGAGAAGGGTCAGTTTTGGATTAGGAAATTTCTAAAACCCTAATCCCTGATTAATCGAGAGCAGTAAAATTAGTCTTGATATCTAAAAATTGCAAAATCTGGTTCTTGATTCTGATGGAATTGCGAAACAAGAGAAACCATGAGTACCTCTCTGTCGTCGGTGACCTTGAGAACAAGCTTTCCGTCGCAATGCCGGTACTTCATCGCATATCGCGTCTGCATTAGCAATTACATATAATCATACAAAACAAAAACAACTATTTAATCGGCAACGAAGAGCTCTAATTCGAGATGATCATGGCTGATTGGGAGAAGAAGAAGAAAAAATAGACGTACAGATTCGGGATCAGCTCGGAACAATTGAAGCGATCGGTCTACGAACTCGTCCCAGGAGGTGAGGTAAACCATGGCGTCAGAATCGGAGAGGCTAGGGATTCGAATCGGAGAATGTGTAGGAGAAGATCGCTCACACAGATTTGGGGGTTTATGAATTAGATTGGACACGACCTGGGATAATTGTTAAGGTTAATGTGTTTTCCTTTTCAATACGAACAATATCATTCGCAAAACGACTCGTCGTTTCTCACTTTTTTTTCTTCTTCAACATTTCTATGTTTGATATCGAGATTCTTTTCACCGGGGGATTTTACCGCGTTATGTCAGTCGTCGTCAAGGTTCAAGTTACTGTTTTTACCGGTTTATTGGTAACTGGTTATTGTGGTTTATTGTCTGATAACTGGTGTTACGAGTGTTTTTTGGAATTAATAAAAATTAATTTCGGTATAAAAAAAAACGGAGGCCCATATTTCAAAATTAAGAGGCTCAGAAAACACAAAAATAATTATTCATTACTTATTATTTATTGGAATAAGCGAGTGCAGTCTCGTGGCTTGCGCAATCATCGCATCGCATCAGGTCACTTAGGGTCACGTTAGGCCGCCTTAGGCAACGCACGCTAGGCCATGTTAGGCTACGCAAGGCGACGCTAGGCCATGTTGGGCCAGCTAGGCCACGCAGGACCACACAAAGTTTTAAATTTCAGTACTTTTGTCGATACTATATACTATATTCGCTCTCTGGTTGTATTTTGCTCGTTTGCTTTGTTTGTCGTTTTTGTAGGTACAATAATAACATAAACTTTATGTCGTTTATCTTCATCTTGTCGTTTTTGTTCTAACTATTAACAAATCGATCGTCAAGGTATTTTATAAAGCTTCTTATGAGGTCTCCTTTGTTAATCAGTTAGTTACTAATTAAGGTTGACATATATCTATATATATATAGTCAAGTCTCAGTCTGTAAACAATAAAAAATTCATTTTTTCATCAATAAAATTCAGTCTTCTTCTTCATTTTCTCTCTGAAAGAAACTCTTGTTTCTTGAAACGGTATCAGAGCGAAATATAAACAGAGAGCGAATACAGTATATAGTATCGGCAAAAGTACTGAAATTTAATACAAAGAAATATTTAATTAATTAGAGGCCCCTAACAAGTAATTATTAATCCATGGACCCTCCTATAAATAGAAGTTCATTATGAAAAAACGGTAACTCCAATTAAAACAATTTGTATAGCGATAAACATTATTCTATATTCGGTTTTAATACCCGACTAACGTCGGAGCTAAGGAGCTAGCTAGAGCGGAAGCGCCCGATCGCCGACCTACCTGAGCGGAACCTCGGGATAAGGTTCCAATTCTCTACGGTCACCGACTTATATCCTAAGTGGGCTTTGTGGTAACGTGTCGGAAGACCATGTTCCGGTCCGACGATAAGTGTAAGGTCCGATCAGGGTCCGATCGTCGACCTGCCTTATGGAGGTTCTGGTTCTAAGCGGTCTCTGACCTATATCCCGAGTCCTAGGAATTTGCGGTAACGGGTTGGAGGACCCAGATCCGGTCTGACTGTCCGACTGTAAGCGGAGGGTGTTAATTTTTCAAAACCCAAGCCTAAAGATAGAGGCGGAGGAGCTAGCTATAGAGAAGGTTCCGGAGGAATCCCCGCCCTCCAGAGAGCTAGCGAAAAGAAGACGCCGGAAGAACTTGCCCATGCAAGCCCAGGTACGCATCAGTCAATTCCCACTTTGAACTACTAATCACCTGATCGCAATAAAATGGATATGTAAGCAACCTTGCTATAAGTGACGAGGTGCGGCATCATATATTATCACCCCCGATTCTCCCAAATATCGAAGAATCAAGATCAAGCTTCGACCTACCCTACGGTGGTTCCGGTTCTCATAGGTCGCCGATTCATATCCCTAGTCTGGTCTGACCGCCTAGTTGGGGGTCCCGAGTCTTTGCGGTAACGGGTCAGAGGATCGGGTTCCGGTCCACCCGGGTTGTGGAGGGTCCGATATTTGAAAGAACAGTGAATCAAGCCTCTAGCCTAGGAAAGTCAACAAACGGCGATAGGCTCGGTCCATAATCAAGACATGAGCCGCAATAGTGTTTGATCCAATTTTCAACATCAATAATTGATTTACCAAAAAATAACTTATAAGATAATGGTTTGTTGATCTTCAGTACATATCAATTAGTATGGGTACTTATGAGAAACCAGTGATTTACTGTTTTTATATAAAATAATTTTAAAAATATACGTACTTAAGTTATTAATAAAGTCTAAATACAATCTCGTAACATAGTATTAAATACTTATAAATAAATCAATCGTGTGATGGAGCCTGTTCCGATCAGCAAATGTGTCTACCAAGTAAATCGACTTCTTCGTATCCCATATAGAATAAAAATCGATTTAACACGAGTGATTGTAGAGGGCGATTCGGACCGCCTTGCAGTCACAAAAATACACGAGCAATCATACTGATAGTACAGATGAGGGGTATCTTTGATTGATTATTATTACGAGAGGCATCAGTTTCTTCCGTTTATAGCTTGGAACTTCGAAGAGAAAAAACTAATACACACACACAGAATGACTCGGAGATGTTATCGACGAACAAATCCGAGCGTCTCCAAGGCTAAGGCTCTCTAGCTACAATGCGATGATACTACTATGACTTTCTCTCCTGATTTCTGCCAACCCCTTCAAATGGGGACCTTTTCCTCTATTTATAGTGAAACTCCCACCCCTTGGGCTCGAATCACCTGGATGATCTTCAGATGGTCCCTCCCCCCCCCCCCCCCCCCCCCCCCCCCCCCCCCAAATACTCCATGGTCCCCCCTTTCTGACATTCTCTGTTGAAACCACGGAGGCTCGTGTCCACTAACGTTGTCGCCTGCCATCTCCTCAGTCTACTACCCAGCATTTAATGCTCAGGTCGTACGCTCTTATCGCGTCCTCGAGGGATGCCCTAGGTCTCAATGGGCCTCCCTTCGATCTTGGGCCTCGCCACCCAAACAGGCATCAACGAACTCGGGCTGCCCCTATCCATCATTCTCCTCATGGGCCAGAGGCCCATCATGGTCTCGCCCACCCCCGTTCCCGTCGTTCCATTAGAAAGATGACAAGTGTAAAGTTGAGGATGGATTTGACCAAATCCGACCTTAACAGTCAGTCCCCCATTTTGTCAAGTGGATACACTTGAGAAAATGTAAAAGGAAGACGCGTTGCGCGACAACACTCATCGAGCGACAAGACTATCTCCTCGAGGTCCATCGATCGACGACAGCCTTCCCGCGACGAGGAACTGACTTTACGCTGATGTGTCAAGTGCATACACTTGAGGAAATGTAGAAGGAAGACGCGCTGTGTGACGACACTCATCGAACGACAAGGCTATATCCTCGAGAGCCATCGGTCGACGATAACCTTCCCGCGACGAGGAACTGACCTTACGCTGACGTATCGAGGTCTGATCGCTGCACAGGCTGTCACGCCTCGAATCCCATCCGCATTTAATGTGGGGTTTCCTGTGCTCTCGAGTACCTACTTTATGGGGTTTACAACGGATCCTTCATCTCGACCGTCGACAGGTTCCACGCGCCTCGATCCTGGACCGTCCGATCGACTTGCGCCTCTTCACCTTCTCCACGCAACCTTCCGTATATTCGAACCTCCATCTTCTTTCTCAGATTACTCATTTATTCTCCAACACTTCGAACTCTATCTTCTATGGCAATTCGTGCGACTTCCATACTCCGCTCATCCTCGCCTTGCAATGTCTCTCTCTGGCAAGATCTTTCAGACCAGGTTTCCCCTGTCCATCGTGACGGAGGCCAACTGCAAGCATTTCATCAAACACTACATCGACAGCGAATCGTATCTTCTCCGGCTCCCGTACCCCGGTGAACGCGCTGATGAGCCTCAAGACGACTGTATCGCGATCTATGAGCATTTCTGCGCTGACATCAATCTCCACATCCCGGTGCCAAACTTGATCGTGGCCTTCCTAGCTGCCTTCAACGTGCCGATAACCCAGGTGAGTTCCAACTCAATCCGGCTTCTCCTATGCACGCTCGTGATGGGACTCGAGCAGGGGGTAGAACTCACTCTAGAGGACCTCATGAGCCTGTATTTCTTCTCGAAGAACCCCAAGAAAGTGGGGCGGCTCTCTCTGTCTCATCGCAGCAAGCCCCACATCCTCCTGAATCCGCCCAATAAGGAGGCTATGTGGGAGAACCGTTACTTCTTCACCCGCGTGGACGCGTGCTCGTTCGGGCCTAACCACGCCATGCTGCCCTGCGACTGGATCGTCAACCAGGAACTCCCAAAGTTTTCTCCGTGGTAACCAAGAAATTCGAGTCGTGACTGGTCCCTCCATTTCAACGGGGATCGAGTCGCCAGTCCCTTTCGTGACTGGTCCCTCCATTTCAACGGGGATCGAGTCGTGAAGTCGGGCATTTACCAACTCGTCCACATCATGGGTCCGCCCCCTCGAACCTTGTTCCCTCCAGGGTTCCGAGCCGGCGAAGACGGGAAGGGCTCATCGGCTCCTCAGCGGAAGAGGAACCCCAGGGCTCCTACGAAGGGCCAGAAAAGAAAGTCTCTCTTCGACGAGACCGACGAGGGTTCTCCTCGCGAGAAAAGCAAGACCACCCCGGCGCCGATATCGCCTCCGAGGGACCGGTCCAAAGACGGCTACCTGGGGTTAGTTCCTCGGGAAGGAAAAGACCACATGCTCTCGTGCGATGGACCGTCGTCCCGCGACGCCTCCTCAGACCGTTGCTCCAAGCATGCGTCAGATGTCGACGCGTCTCATCAGGCTACCGACGCGTCACAACTTACAGGGGACCGTCGCTCTCCAGACGCTCCTCGTCCCCAAGGATCCCCTATGTAACCTCCCCTTCTTGATGGGGGTGGCCCCGCGAACGGGTCCGCCTCCGAGCTTATCGTCGCCACCCTCCCCCCCCCCCCCCCGACATTGCCGCGATCGGTTTCTCTCGTCTCCCTAGAAGGGATGTGATATTCGACGAAGAGTTTAGCGACGAAGATTTTACCGACGCGGGCCAACTCGCCGACGAAGCTCATGCGACCCCGCCTCTCGCCGACCTTCTTCCTTCCATCGCGGAAGTTTCCACGTGGATTCTTCCATAACCAACTTCTGGGGTTCCCGCGGGAGGGCATGCGGAAGTCACCTCCGCCCTTGGGGCTGAAGAGACCCCGACTCCTTCGCCTTTTCCCTGCGAGGCAACTGTCCCAACGACCTAGGGTGCCCTGGTGGTCGACCCCGCGCCAGCTTCCGGGCAGACGAACCCGAGGAAGCTCGGCTGGACGCTTTGCCAGCGAACGCCGGGCCTCGGGGCGGAGAGCCCTGAGAAGACGACGACGCCCCTCTTTCCGGCAACCCTCCTCTTGGGCTTAGTGCTCCCGCCGATTTGTCTTCAGTCGAGGCTTCGCCTGGAGCGGAGGTATCGATGGCGCTCGACGCGACCGACGCCGAGCTCCCACTTCTGGCGATACCTCCTCATCCTTGGAGATTCGCCGAGCCGCCGAAGACTTCGGCCCCCTCGAATCCTCTTCTTTCGATGTTTCCATCGGGTATGGGGAAGGCCTCGACGATTTTTACCATCTCGCGCTTCCCGGATCCGCCAACTCTCGCTTCTTCCTCGCAGGATTGGGAGGACTACTCTACTAGGGCGGTCCAAGGCCTGTCCATGTCCACCCCGAGGGTCCGCGAGTCCTCAGACTCTGTGGGCGACTTCTTTCGGTATCGCAGGGCCGCCGTTTTTACTTTCCAGAGCATGGCGCTCCTGAACGACCTGATCCTCGACGAATGCGACAACGCCTTCGTTGCCGAGCAGAGGGCGGACGAGATGAGGGAAAAGGACGGAGAGGTAGAGCGACACCTTCAGATCTCCATAGCCGGGGAGCAAAGGTATCGGGAGGAAGCGACCCAGGCCCGCCAAGGCCGTCTTGGAGAAGGAGGCTTCTCTTCGTCGAGAAGCGGAACGGAAGCTTGAGGAAAAGAGATGTGTTCTCGCCGACGAGGCGGAACGCCATCGCCGTGCGTCTCACAGCCTCTCCGAGGCGCTCGAGAAGAAGACGAAGAGGCTCGCTCCTGAGCGAGGCTGTCGGAGCCCCTCCCGAGGAAGAGAGTCGCCTGGTTCCTCGGGTGACCAATGCTATGAAGAAGCTGGCCGGGGAATTGGAGGCCGCTCAAGCGGAGGTAGTCGAGGAGCGTAGTGCCCGGCTGCGCCTCTTCAAGAAGGCCAAGGCTAAAGTGCAGCGGCGCGATGAGAGGTTTGCGGCTCTTGACGAGTCTATCGACCATCATCGCATGGCGGCCGCCTACAAGGCCAATCTTGACATAGTCGCGAGGCTACCTCCCGTGGCGACGGTGGCGAAGCTCCTGCCCCGTGTGGCGAAGTGGCGCGGGATCTACAAGGAGAATTCCAAGAAGGTGGAGGAGCTAGATGCGAAGTTAGCCCCACCTTTGGATTCCCCGCCCCTCTCGTCGTGCGATCCCCCCGCCGTCGAGCCTGAGAGGCTAGCTGCCTTCGCAGTGGGGCCAACCGTTTCGGCTTTGGACTCTGTCGACGAGTACGGGACTAACGATGAGATCCTCTCGACTCAAGAGCCGGCGGTACAAGACGATCTTTCTTAGGAATTTTTTTTTTGTTAGCTAGTTTCCCTGTTTCTTTACTTTGTCCTCTCCGTTGCCAGTTTGGCCTTGCGCCTTTTCTTTTTGCTTGTAATCCCGGCTATTTCACTAAATGAATGAGACCTTAATTTATTCTACTGAGCTTATTGTTATTGAGCCATGTTTGTCGCTTCTCTTGTGTTCCTCATTTTATTGGATCCGGCTATTCTCATATTTCTTCTCGCAGGTCGACAAGTCTCCTCTCGTTTCTTGCCCTTTGAGGTATGCCGAGGACGTGATTGCATTGTTCCTTACTGAGGATCCCGAGCATTACGTCCTCGTACGAGACCTCGTCAATGTCCTTACCCTCCGGACTGCGGTGCCCTTATCGGAGGAAGTCCAAGGGAGCTCCTCTGCGACTCGTCGTTTGGACGTGTTACCGCAGAATGCTTTGACGAGGTTCCTTGTCCAAGACCCGCGTCATTTGGCCACCTTCTTAGACTTCGTCAAGGACATCCTCGATCGAGCGACATCGGACGTTATCGAGGAGATTGCCGACGTCGTCGTTTATTCTGACGAGGGTTGAGGCTTCGCTGCTTTTGTTCAATCAAGTTATACAATTTTGTAAAAGTTTGCCTATAAGGCTTTGATGTAAAAGAAATTTTGTAAGCCACTCGAAGTATGAGTCGAAGATTTTTAATTGTATGTAATGTAGAGTGGAGGATGTCAGTATGTACATCCCCCCCCCCCCCCCCCCCCCCCCCAAAAAAAAAATAAAAAATAAACGAAGGTGGAGAGGAAAAAGGACTTGTCATGATATGCTCTTTTACATGTGCCCTTCGTTGCTACTCTTTATCGTTTGTTCTTCTTATTGTTGTCCTGCAATGGTGCCATCGAAACTTTTGTCGAGGCCCTTTTTCCTTTTCTTTTTTGTGGTGCCGTCGAGACTTTTGTCGATGCCCTTTTTTCTTTTATTTTTCATGGTGCCGTCGAGACTTTTGTCGAGGCCCTTTTTTCTTTTCTATTTCATGGTGCCGTCGAGTCTTTTGTCGAGGCCCTTTTTTCTTTTCTTTTTCATGGTGTCGTCGAGACTTTTATCGAGGCCCTTTTTTCTTTTCTTTTTCATGGTGCCGTCGAGACTTTTGTCAAGGCCCTTTTTTCTTTTTCAAGTTGCAAGCGGTGACGAGTCCGATGATAATGTCGTACTCGCCACGGCGGCGTACTCGAAACAACGACGATGAGCGTGTCGGGGACAAGCCAAGGCCTCTTTTTGCCTTTTTGAATTTACTTTCGTGCCGTATTTAGGCTTTGTTTGTTCCTTTACGAGTCAATTCTCGCAATATTTTAATGCTATCGATTTTGTTGTTGATGCCTGGGTCGTAGCCGTTCGTCCGCTGTTCTTATTTTGAGTGTATTCGTTAATTGGGACCTGTTGAAATGTTAGAACATACTCGTGTTTGCCATAAAGGCGAGCCTCGTCAAACCTTTCGAGTCCCCCATATGGGTGCGGCTCGTGAGGGAAGAGTACTCCCAATCTGATTAAATATAGGCCGGAGCCTTGAGCAGTCCCTAACAGGTGGGTCGGGATTCCCCTTGTAAACAGATAAAATAGACTATTTGAAACATAAAGACTTAATAAAATATAGTGTAAATAGCGGGGGTTGGGGCGACAAGACCTCTCGAGTCTATTGATAGAACTTCTTGATGTGTTTGACGTTCCAACTCCGAATCACCTCAACGCCGGCCGTGTTTTCGAGTCTATAGGCTCCTGACTTGACCACCTCGATGACTTTGTATGGGCCCTCCCAGTTTTGCCCGAGCTTGCCCGCGTTTAACTCCGCTGTGTTTTGGAAGACTCTACGGAGTACCAGTTCACCGACCCGAAACTGTCGAGGGCGCACGCTCTTATTGTAGAAGCGGGCGATGGTGCTCTGGTATTTGGCGATGTGCGCTTTGGCCCGTTCTTGTCTCTCGTCGAGGTGGTCGAGTTGATGGAGCAGGCTTTGGTTGTTGTCGTCTGCGTTGCTCGGGGCCCACGCTCGTCGTAGGCTAGGTACTCCCACCTCGGCTGGTACCACCGCTTCAACCCCAAAGGCGATGCCAAAGGGGGTCTCGCCGGTGGCTGAGTGGGGAGTAGTGCAATAAGCCCAGAGCACTCCGGGAAGCTCGTCGGCCCACAAGCCCTTCTTCTCGTAAAGACTTTTTTTTATGCTGTCGACGATGGTGCGGTTGACCGCCTCCGCGTTCCCGTTTTCTTGGGGGTATGTCGGCGTCGACGTGTTCAGTTTTATCCTCCAACGAGCGCAGAAGTCCTGGAATCTTTTCGAGATGAACTGGGAACCGTTATCGGCGATGATCTCCTGAGGCAGACCGAAATGCGTAATCACGTTCTTCCATACGTAGCTCTCGACATCGGAATCCTTGATGTTGGCGTACGCCTCTGCTTCGGACCACTTGGTGAAGAAATCCATTACTACCAGCATAAACTTTCACTGTCGGGTGCCGGTGGGCATAGGACCAACGATGTCCATCGACCACTTCATGAAGGGGTACGGCACGGACACCACCGACAGATTTTTTGCCGGGCAGTTGATTGCCATGGCGTGGCGTTGGCATTTCTCGCACTTCTTGGTGTGGCTGGCGCAATCCGCGACCATGGTTTCCCAAAAGAACCCTTGCCGCTTGGCCTTTCACAGCAGGGAACGGCCGCCGGAGTGATTGCCGCACTCTCCTCCGTGGATTTCTCCCATCACGTACTCCGCTTCATTTTTGCCCAAGCAACGCAGCAATATTCCTTCGAAGCTCGCCATGTATAACCTACCATCTAAGACGGAGTACTTGGCGCTCTTGGTTCGCACTTTCCTGGCCTCCTGTCGGTCGTCGGGTAGTATCCCCTCGAGAATGTATCGTCGAAAAGGCGTGCGCCAATCCTCTTCTTCGTCGTCGTCCACCACACCCTGTTCTTCGGGCCCCGGGTCTTCGTCTTCGATGTCGAGGATTTTGGGGTTGTCGGCACTAGGGGCGTTGTCGGCTTCTAGCTCCTCGGGCGGATTCTCGTTGGGCTTGTACTTATTCTTCGCCGGGCCCTCTCCTCGCTTGATGCTCGGCCTTTCGACCGTCTCGACTGTGCTCGATCTGAGCTCGTCAATTTCAGTCGTTGAACCCAAGCCAGCCAGCGCATCGGCGTGGTTGTTGTCACCTCTAGATACCTGCGTCAAAGTCCAAAAGTTGAACTTTTTTGACAAGGATTCGACCACCCCCGCGTACGCCTCCATCCTCTCGTCATTCTTCTCGTACTCCCCGTTAACCTGTTTGACCACCAGCTGGGAATCCGAAAAGGCATTTACCTTCCTAACGCCCAAGGCCAAAGCCGATTGCATCCCGACGTTGAGAGCCTCGTACTCTGCCTCGTTGTTGGTGGACCGGAAGGCGAGGTGACAAGTCTTTTCTATCACTTCTCCCATCAGAGAGACGATCCTGATTCTGATGCCTGATCCGAGCGACGTTGACGACCCGTCGACGAGGAGCCTCCACATTCCTATCTCGTCGCGCAAATCCACGAGCTCCTTCGGCAGCTCGATAAGGAAATCAACGAGGACCTAAGACTTCAAGCTGGTTTTGAGTCGATATTCGATATCGTAAGCTCCCAACTTGATCGACCACTTCTTGATTCTTCCCGATTGATTCGGGCTGTGGAGGATGGACCGGACGGGCCTGTCCGTCATGATGACAATGGTGTGTACCTGAAAATGGAACCTCAATTTTTTCGACGCGTCATAGAGCGCCACTACCAGCTTCTCGACCCGCGGGTATCGCGTCTCGGCATCGAGGAGCTTCCGGCTAATGTACGAGACTGGCCTCTGCTCGCCTTTTTCTTCTCGTACCAGCACCTGACTTATCGCGTGATCCGACACCGCGATGTATAAGAACAAGGGTTCCCCTGGCTCTGGTTTTGTCATGACGGGCGGTGACGAGAGATACGTCTTCAAAGCCTGGAAAGCCTCCTCGCATTTTTCCGTCCACTTGAATTTCCTGTTCTTCTTCAGCAACTCGTAGAAGAGCAAGGTCCGGTCGGTCTGCTTCGAGATAAAACGGCCGAGTGCGTTGATCCGCCCCGTCAGTTTATGGACTTCTCTTCGATTCCGAGGCGACGGCATGCTCTGGAAAGCTTCGACCTGGTCGGGGCTAGCCTCGATTCCGCGACGGGTCACCATGAAGCCCAAGAATTTTCCGGATGAGATACCGAAGGTGCACTTAGTCGGGTTCAGTCTCATTTTGTGCTCGTTGAGGACCTGGAAGCAACTCTCCAAATGCTCGATGTGCATCGCCACCTTCAGGGACTTTACGACCAAGTCGTCGATGTATACCTCCAGCGACTTCCCTATTTGCTCGTGAAACATCTTCGTCATGAGCCGTTGATAAGTGGCGTCGGCGTTCTTCAGACCGAACGGCATAACTTTGTAGCAATATGTCCCTCTTTGAGCTAAAATATTTTATGGACGTGGAATAATATTTTTTTATGAAGACATATTGATGCTAAACTCATACTATAATTTTACGTTTTTATTTAATAAGAATGAGAGAGAACGGAATTTGAGATCATAAGTTCTATAGATTTCAAATTTATTACGTTGTTGCTTGGTTTGATTCAACTTTGGCTTGATTTTCTCATATGAAGTCTATTCATGAATCATGTAAATATGACTCAATTACTTTTTTAATAGTGAAACCGCATCCAAAAAAGATTTTTTTAAAAAAAATATTTGGAATCCGGATCCAAAATTTAAAATTTTGAAAACGAATTTATACATGGATCCTGATAAAAAAAATAAAAAAATAAAAATAATGCAGATCATCGAATCATTAATTGTTTCATAACCATACATAATTTTTTTGGGACTAAAACCGTGGTTCAAAACGCATTTATAAAAATAATTAAACATTGCATCATCGTTTCATCAAACCATCAATATAATGATCGAGCGAGCGACGGAAGAGAGAGAGAATTTAAAAAACGGTTATTACAGTTTCCAAATGTTCTGATTTTAAAATAGTAAAATCTGGAAACCACGTCCAATTTTCATCTCGATGCGGTGATCCGGATCCGAAATCCAGTCTCCGATGCGGATGTGTTTTAAACCGGCTTTCCGGTATTATTTTTCACCCATAATTACTATAGACTTTATTTTTCTTCATTTGACTGTACTTTTTGTGATTTCACTAGCAAGACAATATACTTTATTGGTGGATATTGAACGACTTTGGATCAAAGTACTTTTACTTCATATTTTGTAAAAGTTTTTATTGCCGCATTTATCCTATTGAACGACTTAAAATCAAAATACTTCCAGAAGCTCAATGGAACAAACGACAATCTTTATGTCAGGACAAATATAAATACGTCATAATCACATAAATTGATTTTGATAGTGCAAAACATGTTCACGTATTAATCGATTCTAATTCCATTAAAAAAAAATAATCTAATTTCTAGGTAATATATGTTGGTCGGTCCAAAATATAATCACTTTCTGAATTTATCACCTAACTGAATCTCTCTTTTAAATATAATATCATTAAGAATCCGACCCTTGTATTTCTTATTGTGTGTAAATTATTTCTAAACTATTTTTTGATAATTTCCCCTTAAACTGCATCATTATGCATTAGATTAATCCCATTAAACTATTTCCAAACTATTTTGTTAGGGAAAAATTTATTATCTAGTGATGAAAGTTGGTAAAAATAGTAACTTGGTAACACGTGTTCCAAAATTCAAAAAAATAGTAATGTTTACTGTTTGCTTCCCATTTTGTTCGTGACTTTATATAAATTGCAAGAAATCTGCGAATGAGACCACATTCATCTCCGATATTCTCTCAAGAACCTCTTAAGTTTTTTTTTTTCCTTTTTCTCTCATTCTGGGGAACCACTTGAATATTTCCTTGTTTGTTTGTTTGTTTCCACTTCTATTTTTTTTATGGGGATCATGGTGGCGCCCTCATCTCGTCAGCCACCGACATTTCAAACAACAACAAATACCTAATTTCCACGGTGAACCTTCTCCCCTAACTTTTTTTTTTTATATATCTCCATACAGTGGCGGAGTCGGGATTTCAGTTCAGGTGAAGTCTTTAATAAATTTTTGAGAAAGAAAAAATCTTAGTAAATTTTTTACTATTTTTTTCTTGAAACACATAAATAGTAACAATCATATATTTTTAAGTATATGTGGGACTTATATGCTTTATTCATGAACTGATGAACTAGTAATGTCACATCGCAACAATGTACAAATAACAATATACTTCTTTAAAAAAATAATATAAAAAAATCAAGAATTTTCAATCTCTAAAATGGAAAAAATCTAAAGTAATGTGCTATGTTGATATCAATCTTCAATGTAATATCGTTTTTATGAAAAGAAAACATGTCAGCTCAAAAAATACATTAGTTAAAGTCACTTTATTGCGTTAATTTATTGATCATGTAAAAAAAACAATTAGTTATAAGGAAGTCAAGTATAACTTGAACCTTTTTAGCATTATAATTAACACTGTTTTACATATATTCCCTTAACATATCAATTACAACTAAGAAGAAGAAAAATGAACAAAAAAAAAAGTATGCATCCAAGGACTTAAACTCAAGTCAAGAGGTGAGGAGTGGCTTGAAAAATAAAATTCCAACCATCTGGGCTGCTTGCATTTAATTTCCATCATTGTGACTCGTTAATAACATAATATGCACCACTGTTTTTATATTATTATCTGAAAAATCGTTACTTAATTTTTTTTTCACGTTTTTTCTTTTCAGGTGGTGCCCGGACACACACCCGGCTGTGGGTAGCTCCGCCCCTGTCTCCATACATTTCTTGTACTAGGTACCAGCTGATCTCTTGTATTCACGGTTGCTAAACTCGAGGTCGGCGTTAAAGACATGTACCAAAAGTACTTTCTTAACATCGCCGACCACAAGGTTATTATCTCCGAATTCGAAGTCGTTGACCATGAGTATGAAGTTATTATACCAGATTTTGACGTTAAGATCACTGACTTCGGACATAGTTACCTCTGGGTCGGGGATGTTATATCAACGTTGAACTCGATTATGTTAACGCTGACCTCATTGGTCGGGATGTTATATTAACATCGAAGTCTATTATGTGTTATTGCCGAATTCGGACCGAAGTCGGTGTTAAGATCACCGACTTTGGACACTTAGAACCCTGAGGCCGGAGATGACATTTTAACATCAACCTCGGTAATGATAACGCTGACTTCGAAAAATAGAAACTCTGAATTTTGAGATACACTGCATCCGAAGTCGTAGTTATATGTTTCGAAATGAATACCATTTTCAAAACTAATTGTAAACTGTGATATGCAGATTCGGAGACGGTCATCGAGACGGTGGGTCATCGATTTCTTATCGGGACTACATATATTACAACCTTTGAAAGGTTAGTTTTCTTGATATGATTTATCTGTACATATCAAGAAAGCTAATGGTTTCTCTTTTCTTTCTTCTTCTAGATTTTGTCTATCTTTTTATTACAACACTTTGAACACCAAAGTCATATGAATCTATAAATTATATCCATCAAAAATCATAACCCGAACAACGTAAATATACCATATATGATTTCGAGCCTAAAAATCTTAAATCGTTAACGTTGGAACCCTAATATTAAATGCGATACACTAAAAGCCAACATCAAAAAAATTGAATTTGTAACTCCGGCGATGGTGTTAGGTTGGGGATACAAAGGGGGTCGAGGAAGAGGTCTAAGGGTTCGATGTTTCCTCGAGCGTCAGTGATATTGTTTGAGGGTTCAATGTTAGAGTAGATGAAAGTGAAAATGACAAAATGAGAAGCAAATAATGGATATTACTATTTTTGAATTTTAGAACATTCGTTGCCAAATTTCGAGTTTTATCAACTTTTAAGCACTAGATAATGAATTTCTTCTTTTTTCTTTCTTTAAAAAAAAAGTTTGCGCATAAACTTATCATTTATATCGGTTCGCTTCTCAAGCAACTTTTTGGATAAATTTTAATTTGAATATTTAATATGTGATAATTTCTCCAGGGGCGGAGCCAAGGAGGGCGGAGCGGGGGCGGCCGCCCCCACTTGGTCCGAGCTCGTTATTTTTTATTTTAATGTATTAATATCATTATATAAGTTTATATATAAGTAATAAACATACATTTGTAGACTAAATATCGTTGTAGTGTAGTGAAATTTTGTTGCTCCTCCAAGTTATAGCCCTGGGTTCAATTCCCAATCTCTACATATTCTTAAGTTTTTTTTAGCAATAGTTTATATGATTACACTTTTTTTTTTGAATAATAGTAGTTCCAATGTCTCGCTTTATTTTGAAATTTATTAGAATTCTAATCATATAGAGTTCCTAATGAATTATTTTCATAAATCAAAAGTTCGTAAAAAGAAATAGTTGTATGCAATGTATAAATAGTAGTTTCAAGTCTCGTTTTATTTTGAAATTTATGGCCTATTATTTTCGCCCCCTCTTGATTAAAGTCCTGGCTCCGCCACTGAATTTGTCCCAAAAAAAACAAATAGTTTTTTATTTATTTATGTTTTAAAGTAAAATAATCACTTTCAATAATATAACGGTAATTACGACCCCAAGGCTTCATAGAAGCAAAGAACAAAAAGAAAAAAACCTATGAGATTTATCACAAAATACAGAGAGTGAAAATTTCCAAGAGAAAGGTAAAAATCAGATTAATGTATAAAATCTAAATCTAATTTCATCCTTGAATTTTTCTAAAAATAGCAAAACGTTTAACTCAAAGAGAAAATTAATACAAAATGAATATGGTATAATAAGTTTAGGCGAGTAAAATGACAAACAAAATTTTGCAGGTGATATTTATATATTACTCATAGTCCTTGCTAGAGCTGCACACCACGGCGTCGTGGCGCGTCGTTACAAAGTCGCCAGAATCGCGAGAAAAATGTCGCGATGCGTCGTGGCGTGCGGCATCGTGGTGAGTCGCGAGATGGTCGCGATTTAAAGAGGAAGGGAGGAAATGGACCTGAAAAATGATTGCGGCAAAAGTTCAATGTTTGTTTCCAATGTTTAATTTTGTTAGTTTTTAGCCGAATTTAAGTGTTAAAAATTATTAATCATACTTTATTTATTTTAAAATAAATACTTGAATTAAAAATGTAAATTTGTAACATATTATAATTTTTAAAAATTTAATAACAAATAAATAAATATAACAAAACGAGATATTAAAAAAAAGAGTTGTATTATTCATTGTGAATATTACAATAAGGTGGAAGAAAGCTGTAATATTCAGTGTAAACATTACAAGATGCCTCACTAAATCCTCTCTTGTAAAACCCTCCTTAGGGACTAAAAACCAAGAGAGGAAAGAGCACGTCATTATTGGCGCTAACTTTGCATCACTCAGGGAACCAGGCGTTAAATCTTTCAGTCATAACCTCAAGCTCGGTTGGTTCGGAACGTTGGCCGATTATGGGGTTGCGGAATATCCAATCGTTCAACACCACGACTTGCTCGAGGTGTGTGTTGGTTATTGACGACCTCCGATCGTTGATGATATTCTGAGCCGAACTGAATGCGCTCTCCGAAGCAACGCTTGAAATGGGGATGGACAGTATATCCCTCGCCATTCTATCCAATATCGGGAACCTCTCCCGTTCATTCTTCCACCACTTGATGACCTCGAACTCAGATGATTGGTCGTCGATCCGAAGGCCGTACTACCGCTTCACTTCGTCTGGTGGGCCGTCCGTGTCGTCCGTCCGTGCCGGTGGCGTACCGGATCCCGATGCTTCCCCGTGATCCAATCTTTTCTTGAGTCTCCGGCTAAACTCTAGTGCGAACTTGGTTGGGCTTTCCATCACTGTCCTCCGCTCCACCTCGACATTGAACTGTGGGAACCGCCGGTCGTATTCCCTGTACAATTCATAAAAAGCTTCATTAACAACCTTAATGTAATCAGAGTAGTCCACCACTATTTTTTGCCCGATTGCTAACATTAACGGACCGAAAGTAAACATAATACGAGGGTCTAATATAGAACCGAAGCAATACGAAAAAGGGGGTGGATCCCAATAACTTTTGAATTTTTCAACCATTCCTTGAATCAAGGGAGCAATAATAGGGTCGTTTTCGTATTCTGTAAAAGTGTTAGTAATTTAAAATAGACCCGAAAGACCATGATTCAAAGAAGGGCATTTTTTGTTAGAAAAATTTAAAGTAACAGCATAAAAGGGTTTAAGGAATTCGGTGAATTTTTCTGCGGTTGCCCATTCCGACTCCGAGATTTGCGCTGACGGCTCGAGTTCCTTGTGGAGGAAGTGGTCCAACGGTATCCTCTTCTTACACACAACTGAAACCATTAGACAATAACCATTCGAGTGTGCATTTCCATAAATTTGGGGTCGTGAGTACACTTACCTGTGCTGTGTTTACCTCATCAATTTCCCCGCTCGGGAAGCATCCCCTTGCGTGTCGTTTCAAGTAGCTGGTTCCAAGGTCACCAATCGCATCTAGAGTTTTCCCGCACTTTTCGCACGTCGCAAGTTTAATACGTTGACCATCCTCTAAACGTCGATCTTCGTCAAAAAAGTTCCACACTGGCGCAGTGTTTGGTCTTCCCCACGCCAAGCCCGTAGTATTTGCTCTTTTAAAAACCAAAAGGAATATTCAAGAGTTTAATATTAATCATATTAATTTCATTAAATTTGATATAGTTAATTAAACCTTAAGTGGTTAAAAAAAAGGTCATTTTTATGTGTGGAAATAATTATCAAGCTCTTTTGGACGGAACTCCCCGAGGTTCCACGGCCAGATCGACTGGAAAGGATGCTATGATCTCGCTTTAGGCCCAAGCTTTTCTAGACAGAACTCCCCGAGGTTTCCGGGCTAGCTTGGAGGAGATTGCAAAGCAAACCTTATTTAAAAACCAATCTTTCTAAGACACCATTATCCAATACGAACATTATAATTATAACCACACACACAAATTAACTTTTTTAACCATTTAAGGTTTAATTAAACTAATATGATTTAAATGATTATTAAATCTCAAGAAATTCGTTTCTGATGTGGAAGATCAGTCGGAACCGCAACCACAGAGCATACTAAGACTTTCAAGAGACGTGACAAATTAATTAATTAAACAAAACTAATTAAACTAATAATATTTTTATTACTTATTAATAAAATACAAAAATGACTAAGGTTTATTAATTATTACCCGGTCCGAGCACGCCGAGGACGGCCGATGGAGGCTTCACCAGCTTCTTGATGGGAAGGTTCGGGGGAACCGCGGTGGTACGAGCCGAAAACGGAGCCATGGATAGAGGGCGGTGTCGGAACATCGGCATCATCGGCGTGTTGAGTTTCCTGAAAGTCGGCATCATTGGCGCGTTGAGTTTCGTCTTCGTCGGGGTGTTGGAATTCTTGACCGGCTTGTTGTTGAAGCATGAGGGCGAAAAACAGATCGTTGTTTCCCGCCCTTAATTGATGTACCGCGTCGACCAAAACTTGGGGTACACGTGTGGGATTGGCGTCGTGCGCGCCCATCGCCCGAACTAGACTAGGTCGTAGAGACCGTACCGTATCATCAGGGTAATCGGGATTTGGTGGGGAAGGAAATATTTCTCGCGGTAGCATAGCGGGACTGTAGCCCTCGGGCGTAGGTTGGCCTTGATCCCCGATTTGAAATTGGAGTTCCAATCTCCTAGCCGTCCTTCGACCCCCGGAATTACCGCTTCTTCGAGACATAATAGAGAACTTGAGAACTTTGAGAGAACTTTGAGAATTAAGAGAGAGATGGAAGATTGTTGGTGAGGAAATGAGGGAGGAAGGGGTGGTATTTATAGGGGTTTGAGGAGATAGTGGGGTGGGTGAATAATTATAGAAAAACCCATGAAATGCCCAAAAAACACCTAAGGTTTGAGGGAAATGCTCATACTTTCAAACAATTCATTTATACCCATTTTAAAAATATTTTGGACCATATTAACCCTGGTTTTAACTATATTTATTTATTTTCGTATTTAATTATTTATTATATATTTTAATTTTCGAAATTAATTTATCCTAAAATTTTGGTTGAAAACTTTCCCTATTAATTAGATTATCATTTAATTTTGTTATTTTGACTCAAAAATTAAAAAAAAAAATTCCTTTTTCCCTCTTTCTCTCTCACGTTCTCTCTCTTCTCCCATCCATCCCTCTCTCATGTATGCTCTATTCTCCCCATCTCTCTCTCACAAGTCTGCTCTATTCTCCCTCTCTCTCTAACTCTCTCTCTTTCTCTCCTTCGGGCGTGGCTTCGGCGGCCGAGTCGGCGACCGTGGCCTCCGTCGCGGTCGCCCTCCGTCGCACCTCGTTCGTCCGTCGCCCTTCGTCGTGCCTCCTTCCTTTGTTGCTCTTCGTCGCGGTCGTCCTCCATCACGCATCCTTCCTACATCACTCTCTGTCGCGGTCGCCCTCCGTCATTCTCATTTTGTTAGCCGTCTCTCGGTCGCCGGATCAAACACGCAGAAGACCAAGCATCGGAAGCGTCGAAAGAGGTAGGTTAGGGTGCCTTAATGCCCAAGCCCAATAAGATAAGGGCGTGTCTTTCATTACTGGCTAATCGTTTTACAAGATCTTGGAGTGGAATATTTCTTGGAGTGTTAAATGAATTTACACGATATTGACGATTTACACGATTTGTAAATGCATTTACAAAATTGTGTAAATGGATTTACACAATTTTGTTACACAATTTTGCAGTGGTAATATTTTTCGTAAAAATATATGCAGTTTTTATAGGTTAATAAAATTTTCGTATATATATTTACAGTTTAAACATACGTTTGGTATTGGTATATATATCGATATATATTTACAGTTTTGGTATTGAAATATATATTTACAGCTTTGTAATTATATTTACACTTTAAATTTCGTATATATATTTACAGTTTAAATATATGTTGTGATTATATTTACGGTTTAAATTTTGCATATCTATTTACAATTTAAATTTGGTATATATATTTACAGTTTAAATATATCGATTATATATATATTTACAGTTTAAATTCGTATATATATTTACAGTTTAAATATATCGATATATAATAATTGAAAAAATTTAATTGATTTTGATTTTATTAACATATAAAAACGTTATAATCCTTATAAATAGGAAAAAAATATGAATTCTAAATACTAGCTAAAAATGACGAAATAACAATTGATTTGAATTTTTTTTGTTAAAAAAATGGCGGAATAAAAACTAAAAATTCAAATAAATTGTAAACTAATTAATAGGGAAAAACATATTCATATTTAATGGTCAACGTGATTTGTAAAATATTATCCAATATATTATTAATTAATAGGGGAGGTTAGTTTCTCTTCTTGCTACATTTAAGGAATTTTTTTAAAATTTAATCAAAAAAATAAAACGAATTATAATAATTAATCGTGATATTAGAAGGGCAATTTAGTCCACATTTCAATTTAAAGGTTGTTATGTTTACCATATTTAGAAATGAGCATTTTTTTGAAACCTTGAGCCATAAATGGGCATTTGCCTCATTCACCCAATAATTATTGTGGTGGGTGAAATTATTTTGAAATTCGGGTAAAAATGTTGGAATTTACGCCCAAAACAGACACAAACCCTCACACCCATCGGATCGCTGACGTGTCATCATCTTGGCCGTCCGATCAAGTGCGCGGATCACCCCTTTGCACGTCGCGATTCGTGTTGCACGTAGCGATGCATTGCGATTTTTGAATTGCACGTCGTGAACGTCGCAACTTCCAATATTGCGTCGCGACGAGTCGCGGTCCTGTTTGGCGACGAAAATGTGCAGCTCTAGTCCTTGCCTCCTTGGTCGACATTTAGGAATTAATTAGCATATAGTTTACGAGTGGTCCACGTGGCCAACACGTTCTCGTCGACACGTGACTGGGAGAGAGATTACGTGACCCAAACGACGTCGTACCTGTCGGCTTTATAATTAATCCCCAAAATATCTCTCTCTCTCTCTTCAATCAAACCCGCCAAAACACAACTGATTTTGTTTCTCTTCCCTTTCTCGGCACCCAAACACCCATTTCCCAGGAATCCGACAACCTTAAAGCCGCGAAGCAACTAATTTCAGTTCATGTTTCAGTTTTGTCTCCCCCGAAACCCCATGATCGATCCGGGCAAACGAGCTTGTAGAGGACGCTGATCGGTCAGAACAGCGATACAACTCATTTCGGTTCGATTTTTTTCTTTCTTTCAGTTTTTCTCTCCCTCAAAACCCCATTGTCGATCTTCCCCAGAAGCCCAACTGGCCACGAGCGCGATGACCTTGAATTCGCAGCCGGCGGCGTACCCCACGCGCCGGCCGTGGCGCGAGCTGGCGGAGCCGCTCTCGTCGTTCTCGCGGCCGTGCAGCCTCGGCGACGCGGCGATGAGGCTGCGCCGCAACCTCGGCTACTTCCGCGTCAACTACGCCATGGCGGTGCTGGCCGTGCTCTTCCTCAGCCTCCTCTGGCATCCGGTCTCCATGATCGCCTTCCTCGCCGCCTCCGCCGCCTGGCTCTCTCTCTACTTCCTCCGCGACGCCCCGCTCGTCGTCTTCCGCCACGCGGTAGATGACCGCCTTATGCTGGCCATGCTCGGGTCCGCCACTGTGGCCGTGCTGGCCCTCACGGGAGTGTGGCTCAACGTGCTCGTCTCGGTCGTGGTGGGCGCTGTTTTCGTGGGCGTCCACGCAGCGCTGAGGGGGGCGGAGGGCTTGTACTCCGACGAGCAGGAGGCGGCCCAGGGAGGGCTGCTCTCGGTGGTCGGAGGTCAGTTTAGGATGTAGATAATCTTCTCCGATGAAGATCGAATACAGGGTCATTTCCATATCTCTCAATCACATTGACATTGAATTGTTTGATTCCAAAGTTAAGAGGATCGTTCAATGTAGTGGAAAATACGAGCACATGGATATGAAATTAGGTTTTGGTATCAGTACAATTCAATGTAATTTCATTATTCCTATTGTTTTAGGGAAATTTGCGACTAAAGTCCTTATAGTTCGGTCAATTTGGGCGGCATACCCCTAATCTCCAAAAATACAAGCGTAGTCCTCAAAGTTTCGAAACTAAAGTTGACCAAGATTCCGTCTCTTTGAAATATGCTGCCTCAGTTTTTACTAAACTATGGGGACTTTAGCCGTGATTTTCCCTTGTTTTTATCACTTTCACATGAATCCACTGTCTGAGTAAAAGTTTGAATCTGGGCATATCCTTTAAAGGGTTGAAGTAATGGGCACTGTCCGTGGTTGCATGCTAGTCATGTGTTTGGACCCGAATCCATTTTATATTTACCCTGCCTGTTTCTATACTCGCGGTCGGACAAATTTTTATTGGAAATTTTCGGGGGCGGGATCGGCCCCATGAACTGGATGTGTCATTTATTTTTGTTCTCCTTCTCCTCTATTGCAACACTTCATTCGTAATGAATTCCTTCATATAAAGTATTTGTCTGTACGTTATTTTCTATGCACTTTTGTTCCCCAATCGCGCGCTTGTGGCCGTAATTTTTTCTCTTCTGAAATTGAAAATTCGTGTATATAATAAAATTTACATTGGTCACGAGTCACGACTCATCATAATCATCTTTGGATGATGTGAGTGACTCTTTGGACTTTGTATTCTAGGTTGTGATGTTTTTAATGAAGCATTGATTTGATGGGGTTCTCTTGTATTGACTTGAGTGACCCATTTGATTTGAGGATAAGAAGTCTTTGGACAGTTAAACCAAGCAAGCAAAGAAGACAAGAAAGTAAAGAGTTTTGCGATTGATGGTCCAGGAAGTCAACAGCTTTCTATGAGTATGAGTATGACAGCGAGAGTGGAGACACCTCATGAGCGTACCTACATACATTTCTCACTTGAATGCTTGTATTTCCCAATGTAACTTAATACCTGTAACTTAATAAATTCAAAGAACTAAGGATAAAAAGTAAACAAAACAAAAAAAAAGAAGTTAAAATTTAGAAATAATTTCCAAAAAAATTAAATATGCCGTAGGTCCGGTCCGGCACGAGTTTTTTTTTTCTCATAAAATAAAAATGTTTTGAAAAAAATAAATATATATATAAGAAAGAAAAGCTGGGCCACGGCGCCATAGTGTTTTACCCGTTTACATGGGCGGGAACCATGTTGGAGGTGGGGTGGTTTGAACTTTGAACCACCCCACTAATTTATTTATTTTTGTACTAATATACCTTAATATTCATTTTTATTAGTGTAATTTTCTTTAAATTTTAGTTTAGCCACTTTGTTTTTCGCATAATTTAAATATAACCACCTCAAATGTAATTTTTAGCAAAAAAATTAACTATACCCACATTCGAATTTAATTCCTGATCATTTTGCGACTACCAGTTAACAGCGACTGTAGACCTCAAACTGAGATTCGCAGCGACGGCCGCTGCAGCACAAGTCCTACCGGCCGTACCTTTAGTTCTAGCTTAGTTCTTGCCTCCTTGGTAGGTGAGCGACTAGGATAGACAGCATTTATGTCAAGTTGCTTGGATCATTTGGGGTCATATGCTCTCTGTCTCTGGGTGTGTGAGATAAGATCATTTTGTACAGCAAGTTTTCAGAAGAATGTGCTGAAATTACTACGTTTGTCTGCCTTGTATGCGGGTGTTTAGCTAAAATCCGTTAATCTGAGTACCTAAAAATTTGAAATTCTGGATCTCTTAGTTAAAAAGGAAGGATTTTAGAGAACATTTTGCCTAGATTAATCATGCGTTTAAAAAATAATAATTACTTTAGGGGAAATTGATAACAAAAATTCTCAACCGATAATTTATTAGAATTATTTGCGGCAAAGATATTTGGGGATATTTATGGTAAAAAAAAATTGTACGATGACATATTTTAAATTTATTTTTTTATGGCAAAAGTTTTAGCAAACCCAAAAAGATCAAGCCGTAAGTTTTAAGATTTATTTTTATCTTGAAAAAAAAAAAGTTCCAAGATTTATTTTTATCTTGAAAAAAAAAGTTCCACAGTCAAATTTAAAATGATCGTGGTGTAAGTTTCAAACTTCTAACGACATATCATTTATTAGGTTTTGGAACTTTTGCCACGAAAAAAGTAATTATATAATATTTATCTACATTATTATAATAATATTACATATATCTATTATTATTTTGCCAAGCATAAAAATTAATGAAAATGTATTAAATAAATTAAAATGGAGCTACGTTTCTTAACAATCATGAATAAAACAATCTTAGAGTAAAAAATAATGGAGTACAAACTCTTAAGTCTTATTAACAAATAACTATTGTATTTTGAGTTATACCTACCAACTGCATTTCAAAGTTCAAAGTTCAGAAATTAACTTATTAGTTTTCCTTTTCGGATGAAATTATATTCTCTAGGGTTGGTCGACGTACATTGTGCATTTTTACCCACAATTTCAAATGTTAGGTGCATGTCACCTAGTCAACCAAAGATTGAGTATTATTGCCACTATTAACCTTGTACACTATTATATACGGTCTATACTTACGGATTGTTTCAAAGCCAAGACTTACCTTCGTTAAAAACAATGAACATTCAGATGATTAATCCTTTTACCATTATTCCTTTCATAATAAGGATTCGTAATATTGATTTTTCCATCATCTTCGGGGCCAAAAAAATCTATAAATAAATATAATTAAATTGTAACTTTCAACTTTTGAGGAACGTCATACCAAATTTAAAAGAGCTAGTATTCGGAAACAGAGAAATTAATATTACAAATCTATTGTGTTAAAGCTCCGGAAAAGGAGAGAGAAAGATTACTCTGTGGGTGTTGTTACGGAAACGTCACTGAGAGGCTTCCGGAACTTTCCGAGCATAGGCCAAGACCATGACCAAGTCCTTCGCTGACGATCCGATCGTCACTGGAGTTCGTTCCGACGTCGACGCGGTTTGCAGCCACAGATCGACTAAACTGCACATCTGCAGCGTGGGAACCACCGGTTGCCCCATGCACTTGATCTCCACCTGTAACAACCCTACTTGTTATTCACCAAGAACTTGCTTCCCTGACAAACTAAATCATTCAGAGAACAGAGAAGTGTGTATATATATATAAATTATATTCGTACGGAAAAACCGAGGTTTTTCGTAATTCAGGTTATTAGAATTCGCGCGTTAGCGAAGTTTGGGAAAAGTTGATTGATCTATGCCATATAAATGTAAGGAACCGGACTAAATAACACACCAAGCAAAAGGCCAACGCGAATATACCACAACAGTAAATTTCTAAACACTCTATTTGATAAGCATACATCACATAAATATCTTTCCTTCAAGAGCGAGGCGAATACTCTCCATAAGATAAACTTGAAAGGAAATACTCGACTTCACAAAGCATAAAAAAACCTAACTAATGTGTTTTCTCCGTAAGTGTAAAACACCGAAAATACCCTAACAAAGGCAAAAGACAAGAAGGATATAAGTGCCTAGGTTATGTTACAAGTGAAGTTATATCGAATTCGCGTTTATATATAATTAATATGACTTTGTTTATATCTAATTGAGTTATATGAAGAAAGCCATCAAAGAAGGAAACATAACTACGGTCCGAACAATTAAAAGGGACGTTTATCTTTTAATTTTAGGTTTTTATTTAGGATTTTTTAAATACACAATTAACCTTCCATATTGAATAATTAGTTTATTTAATTGTCAAGAAAAAGATCTCAGAAAATCAGTTGTAATTGAAAGCCTATATTTAGCTTTTGCTCATTAAAAAAGATTTTCTTTAACTAAAATTAACTTAATATCTCTCTGACCAAGGGGATTAGGTTCAGGGAAAGATGAGCGTTCTTTGTTATCGTAACGACGGCTCCCGTTAGAGACTTTAATCATTGGTTATAGCCGTTATATTACACACACACACACACAAGATCCAAAATGATGTTTACTTATATGTCCTTCATATCTATCATGAATGTATTGTTGACTCACCTCGGTTTCACTAGTTAGATCCAGTTTCGCCATTAAGTACTTTTGGATGAATGAAACCGGCATATTTCCATCCCTGTTACAGAGTGAACAAATATCGCATTAGGAGGATTTGCTAACACATATTTTCGAGATGAACATCGTGAATAACAATAAAACCGGACTTGATTCAAAATAGACACCAATCCACATGCTGAGCTATATGTGAAGAAAATGAAAAGAAAAAAATTAAACGCCATTGAAGAGTGAATCATGCTGCTTCTAAATTTGAAAGTGACCATTAAAATCATCAATATCTTTAGGCTCATTCAAAAGCACAAATACAAGCATCCAACGGAAAACTTATTATATGAAAAAAAAATCATTCAAAAATATAAATGATGAACTGTTCAAATGAAGGTTAATAGAGGAATTCATGGGAATATACATACTTTATTCTTAAATAACTCGACCGAATTTGAGGCAGTGGTTGACTCCCTTCCCTGAAACCACCAAAATGAAATTAGCATACACAAAAGGACTGATTTTTTTTTTTAATCTCGAACTAAAATATAGAAATAACAAAGAAACAAATCGAAAAAGTTCTCACTGCTCTTCAGAAGCTATAAGTGAAAACCAAATTGGACCAAATCTTCTTTCATGATTAGATGCATCAAGAACAGCCTGAGGAGAAAATCTCGATCCTCCATTCACAACTTCTCTTTTCCGACGGACCCTTCGCAATTTATTTTGTTTTAAATTTCCCGAGGAGATTAAATCCGTGTTATTCTCTTCCTCAACTTTCAACTTCCGTTTACTGTCCTTAATTCTTCGGCGAACGTGATTATTGTCAAGAAATTGTGTAGATTCTGCTTTGTTGTCAGAAACATGAGAATTTGATTTCAGCAATTTGGTCCTATTTGCTACTTCTACCAAACAGTTTAACGGTTTCCACAGGTCCAATTTTCCTTCCCACTTTTGAGCACCATTTTCGGTTTCCCTGTTAGAAAAGGATTGGCTCGTCTCAGCAGGAACAAATTTCTGCACCCATGAAAAAAGAGAAAGTTGTCAGTAAGCTAAAGAAACTGCATTTTCAATTGGACAATATTTATGAAGACCAGTGACTTTATAAAATGACTATCTCACTTCCAATTCTGTATTTTTGATTCTATGTAGCCCTTCCGTCAGGAGACTATACGTTTTGATGGAAATTGTTTTGTGCATGGTGCCTTGGGGCCAAATGAAGAAAAAGTACAAAATCGAGGGCGAAATAAAGATAAAATACAATGTTAGAGGTGTGATAGCCATTTTACGTGGGACCTAAATATGGATAAAAATTCAAAGTCAGAGGCCTCGATAATTGATGGTCCTTAATAATATTCTAGAAACCTTCTCATACCAAATTGACCGATGTCCATATTTACCTGCCTAGTATTCTCGGAGAATTTGTCTCTTGTATCAGGTGAACTTGAGCTTTCTGAATGATCTTCCTCGGAATCATCCTCTTTCTTAACACGCTTTTCTACTGAAAAACCAGTTCCTCTTGAAGCAGCCTTTCTCGTAAACGATTTTGTTCTTCTTCCAGTCATGGAAGAATGAGCTGTCACTCTCGGAGTGCTCACAACCAATGAGGAGAGAGATCTCTCTTTCCTTCTCACAGGTAGTGTTATTGAAGCCGCAATATCAGCTGCTTTCGCCTTACCTCCTTTTATGGGGAAAACCTTTGCTCTTAGATCTTGCAAATTGTGGTCCGGCCTAAAGATCAAAACCATCAATCAAAGACACAACATTTTTTTCATTAACTTGGACATAATTATTTCCCGTTTTTGCTTAATTAGGCTAAAAGTTTTGTTTAGATCAAAGGGTAAAATTATTGTCAAAATATCACAAAATTACTACCCATTTTGCTTCATTGTCTTTGTCTTTGGATCAAATGGTACAATTATTCTCACAAGATTAGACATTATTACTGCCATTTTTACTTAATTAGGATAAAATTTTGTTTTCGACTCAAAAAGTACAATTACTTATTGCCCGTTTTCGCTTATTTAGGCTAAAAAAGTTTTGTTTTTTAATCAAAGGGTACAACAATTGTCAGCAATCAGACATAAGCACTGCCCATTATTGTCAGCAATGAGACTCAATTACTACCAAATTTTGCTTGATTAGGCTAAAGTTGCTTTTGAATTAAAGGTCCAATTACTTACAACATTTAAACTTAATTACTGCCTATGTATTTTGTTTTCGCTTAATTAGGCTAAAATTGCTTTTGAATCAAAGGGTCCAATTACTTACAGCATTTGGACTTAATTACTGCTTTTATATTTTCGCTTAATTCGGCTAAAGTTGGTTTTGAATCAAAGAGTCCAATTACTTACAACATTTTGACTCAATTACTGCCTAAATATTTTCGCTTAATTCGCTTTAAGTTGCTTTTGAATTAAAGGGTCCAATTACTTACAGCATTTAAACTTAATTACTGCCTATATATTTTCGATTAATTAGGCTAAAATTATATCTACGAATCAGTCTATAAGAGAACAATAATACAATGAGTCAGGTGAACTGTTCTTCCTCATCCTGAAATATTAAACTAGCTTCCTATACAGTCACTATGATATTATACAACTAGTTATTGCATGATATTAGAAACACCATTCTCTTTTAATAATAGAGATACAAATAGCCAAGGGTAGCAAGGTATTGAAGGAGGAGCTAACCTCAGTTTCTCCAACGGGACACAGCCAAGATCGATGTTGCATATCGGGCAGTTCTCGATTTCCTCATCGGAGATCTTATCATATATACATTTTCTGCAAACTGATCACAGTTCCAAAAACACAAGAATGAGAATCCAGACAGCACTCGGAAAAGTACTCGACGATTCAAGTCGAACAAAAACCTCAATATTAAACGAAACGAAGCCATAGTACTATACAGACTGCAAATCCAAATTCTTGTTATGTATATCTACCGAACTCTCACAGTATATCTCACAAAATTCGCATATCAGCAATCACAGATTTACAGCACAAACCCAGGCGAGGTATACGGAGCAATAACAACCCAAATCAGGAAGAGAAACACACACGAGAAGACCACGCAGAAGAGGCGTTTCGAGGAGCAAGAAGAAGCTGAAATCCATGGAGATGAAAACGAGACAAAGAAATTATAGTTACTTACACGTATGGAGGCACTCCGATATGGTTGTGGCGTCTCTGAAGAGCTTGTTGCAGAGAGGGCAAGTCATGCACGACTCAATCGCCTCTCTCCTCACTCTCACCACCTGATTCGCCATTACCGCAATCCTCGAACCCCGAATCTCTCTCTTCTTCCCCAAACTCAGCTACGTGACTCCAAATGTCGAATCACTGCATGTCGATGCTCATTACGTCCATTACCTCGAATTCGCCTCCGAGCCCCGCAAACCGACGGTGCGAGAACGGATAAATCGCTTACTCAAAGGTCCCGAGCGACGTGCCGTGCGATTTCTCCGGTCGGCGAGGGAGCGGCGCGAAGCAGCGACGAAGACGAAGGAGCTGAAGAGGAAGGAGAGCGATAAGGCAATGGCTTCCGAGGAGGGATTGGAAACGTGCGTTTGAGTGGATTGATCTGAATCGAGAGAGCTTCGTCTTCGTCGAAAAGAGCATGAATGAACCAGAGAGAGAAGCTATTTTGTTTTTCCTATTTATTTTTTATTTTTCTTCCGATAAAATATTGTGTATATATATTATAGATATATGATATATCTATATGATATATTTATGATATACAGTTCAACCTCTATAAATTAATAGGTTGAGATCAGAGAAATTTATTATATTATCGAGGTGAAAATTGAACTACGTTAATATAGTCGGGATTGGAGAAAATTATTAACTAATTGAGGTATTAATTTATAGAAGTTCTACTGTATCTATAGTGTAAAATAAAATCATGCTCAACAATCAACAACTAGGGGAAAACTTGTCATTAATATGTTTTTTTAAAGCGAAAAAGGAAATCAAAGGGTATTATTGCCACTAGTACCCTTGAATTTTGTATGTTGATATGGTTTTGGAACATAACAATTTTCTTAGCGAGTACACACGAGTCTTTCGAGCGTGCTTTGCTCTCACGTGCACGGTTTTTGAACAAATTTTCTATGAAGTTACCTTTTAAGATTGTTCTGGACCAAATACGTTTAGCTTTAGAGTTCTTTTGTAAGAGTTACAATATTGACGATTTTCTATAACATATTCTATTATATGGTGCTATATTTGTATGATCTTAGATAACCGTTCAACACAATACTTACACAATCTCAATTACATTCCATGATCACATGACATAACTCTTGCTGAGGTAATGCATGATTGTATAACTTACTATTTCTTGCTTGCTTGCTGAAGAAATTAATTGTAAAACTACTCTCTTCGGTTAAGGAAAGTTCAAATCAAATATATTTGAGATAATTGCGGCATAAAGAATTTGTTTTCATATTTCACTTTGTTAGAGGCTAGGCTTGTTAATAAAACTCGAAAGCCCAATAAAAATCTGTATATGTATCCGATTTTAAAACCTTAATCCGATTCCAGATTCATATACACGGATCTGGATTAAAACCTGATTCGGATTCAGATGCCGGGTTTTATTATTTTAAATTGCGAGTATCCGGATTTTAAACCTTTTTTTTTCATCATTTTATGGAGTTTACTATTTTTTATTGGCAGGAAATGAAGAAATGATGTCAAGAATATTTATTAGTGCATTTTTATTTTGAGACAATGGGATGTACGGATTTTTGGTGGTTGAGACATTGACGAGATTCGTACTAGATTTGTACCTTTTTTGTTGATGTTGTGAAAATGTACGTTTTAAGTTTAATTATATATATATATATGTATATATATAATTAGGATAAAAATATGGATCCGGATTTTAAAATCGGATATCCATATTTCGGACATATTTGGGTTCGGATAGTGATGTTTGACTATCCGGATTTCGGATAGTCCAAAAAAACCCCGATATCAGATTCACTTATAACCCTATTAAAGGCATAATCTCAATTTTCTTTTTATCACCATAAAGACTCAATATTTTATTTTCTATATGACTTTGAGTCTTCGCCACATAAGTTTTTGTTACCAATACGACACATATCACTCCATCGGTGACACACGCGAAGGTCTCGACAGAGTCGGTGACGTACTCACCGACACACTCAATCTCAACGGTGTCGGTGCCATACTCAGGGGTGTCGGCGACACACTCGACATTCTTGACGGTGTCAGCGATGTATAGTCGGCAATATTAGCGACGTACTCAACGTTCTCGACGATGTCAGTGACTTATTCGACGGCGTCGGCGATGTTTACTCGAAGGTATTCATCTAATATAAATTGGATTAGTGTTATATACTTTATAGAAACTTAATGTTTACCGTTTATCTAGCGAAGAACGAGACTCGAAGTTAGAGTTATATAGAAAATAAAACATTGGGTTTTTATGCCGGCTATAAAAAATTAAGAATATGCATTCAACAAAGTACAAATATGGAGTTTTTGTACCGCATACAGGGCCGGCCCTGAGGCTAGGCGAGCAAGGCGACGGACTTGGGCCCCCGACCGCCGACCGCCGATTTATTCCCTTTTCATTTAGACGTTGTGTTCCTACAACTACCAGAAAGACCACAAATTAAAAAAATTAATCTAAATAAATAAAAATTAAACATATTACTAGTGATCAATTTCTAGCATATTATTACTGCTAAAGAAAAAAAAAAATATTTTATGTCATATATATATATATATAATTATGGGCCTCAAAATTTATTTTCGCCTAGGGTCCCTATTAAGTTTGGGCTGGCCCCAGTACCTGCCCTAGTCTTGGGCCTATAATAGATTTTCAATTTCTAGCAACGGGGAGCCCGACGATGACAAAAAAAATATATACTATTTGCATTGATTTTTTTTTTACAATTACGATAGGGCCCCCAAAATCGGTCTTCGCCTAGGGCCATGACAAACTCAGGGCCGACCCTGAGCGCATATATATATATATATATATATATATATCAATTTGCTCTAAGTTTTTGAGCTTTATGGTAAGTTTGAATAATTATATTTATGCGCCGATAATAGTTTCTTATCTAGTTATTTGATTTTGTGATAATTAATTGAAAAAATACATAAGAATAAATCATGTGTCATGCATAATGAGAATCTTTAGTTAATTTTAGACGCATCAGAGGCAGGGTCGTGCCTGCGATTTTTGTGGCCTTAAACGAAGAAATTTTTTGGGACCTCATACTGTAATTGAAAAATTAAATTTTAATGCAAAAATAGATACAATATATATATATATATATAAATAAATTCTCATCCAAATAAGACGCTTCTAACAGTTTCATAAGCAAATATACTAATCAACTCTGCATAATCTAGTTTCTCGAACATGTCTTTTTCGCTAGACAATGTAGCTAAACCACTCAACCTATCTTGAGACATGGTTGATTGACGATAAGACTTGATCAATTTTAACTTGAGAAGTTTCTTTTTATATGTGCAACTGTGACTGATATAGTTAACATATAATTCGGTATGTAATCCAAGCATTTTGATGACTACAATCCAATTCTTGTATGGAATTCAAACATCAATCGCTCTCTTCCTGTCGGTTGGCACGTTCACACTTAGGATTTCTAGTTTCTTCAAGAGATCATCCGCGTCAATATCGGAAACTTGATTGTACTATTTTGTCTTTGTAAGGATGGTGCAAAAACTCTTGAAACTATCTCTATCTACAAATTTTAGCTTTTCAAATCAAGGAAGATTCCAAATTATTCTTCAAATTTATGAAATTGTTCAAACTTAAATTAAAAAAAAATACTTCAAATTACATGAAATATAGAAGGGCGGTTAGGCGAGTATCGGTTAGATTGAAAGCAAATAATTTTGGAAGTAGGGGAATAAATGATGTGAGGAAATTATAGAGTAAAGTGAGAATAAGAAGCCCTTATTGATTTGGGAATTGGGGCCCAAATACTAAAGTTAAGTGATTTTAATTAAAAATAAATTAGGGGCCCAAAATAATTTGAGAATTAAGGGCCCAAATATTAAAATTGAGTGGTTTTGATTATATTTTTTGGAGCCCTTTAGTTTAATTTAAGTGATTTTGATAAATATAAGATTAATTTAAGTGATTTTGAGGCCCTTAAATTTGATTTTTGGGGGCAGCTAAATTAAGATTAGTTTTTCTTTTACTAAAGGTGGACGCCAACTCCGTCTATCCTGAGGCACGGCTCTGATTGGAGGTAACGTGTTATTTTTTAAAATAAATAAATAAATGGAAGTTAGCTAAAAATAAAAGTTTATGGGACAAACTGCACTAAATATATAATTGTAGAGGGCATTACTGACAATTAGTATGAAAACAAAAGAATTGGAGATAACACACGCTTGGGGTGCGCAGGTGGCAAAGTGCCGCACACTATTTCGTGCACGCGACGGCGAATTTTTGCCTTGTGCTGGAGGGAATGATACTATGCGGACAGGCACACGTAAGCTCGGCGTGGAACACGCATTGTTGCTTTGCTTCAGATTTGTACTTTCGTAAGATGGGAAGGTTCGGTTGGTTTGAACTCTGAATTTTATAAAAAATTTAATTATCTGAATTTATAAATAAATAAATTAACACGTTGCTCTACATTTATTTTTGTCTAGTTTCTTTTCAATCCACTTATTCGTAGCACTCTTTTTTTTTTTAATCTCTAAACGTGGAAGTTGGATTTAGTTTATATTTTTTGAAATATGCATATGTATTTTACACACACACACAAAAAAAAAAAAAACAGTAAAAAAGAAACAAATATCTAGTAATTCAACGATGAAAGAACTTTGTTAAATAAAAATGTCATTTAGTTGATCGTTTATACAAAATGAGAAAAAGTGTTTTCTAAAGCATAGATATGTCCAAAATGAGTTGTATCAAAGTCAATTTTAAGTAAGTTTATTGTTGAGGTGAACATTATCTCCCATTCACAAATTCACGATTAGTGTAATTTTATTTTTTAAGTTATTTAAAAACTCGGGTTTTCCGTTAAAACTTAATAACGCTAATGGATTTTGAAGAGAGTCAGATGCTCGAGAATTTTGGTGTGAGTGTATTGTATTTTTTGTCAAGGATTTTTCGGATCACTTTCCTACACCTTTCAACTCACTGTTTATAGAGTCTCATAATTAAGATCTAGCCTCATAAATGGGCGGTTACAAATTGTGTTTGATTCCCTCATAATTGTCTCAGTTACATAGCTTTAATTACGTAACGATTACGCTCGTAATTATCGTCTTCGACCCTGAGGCGCCGCTCGCGCTGCGCTGATTGCTCCTGTCTACGTCTTTGTCGTCTCTTCGTTGGTCTCGTCGCATAGCCAAGCTTCGTTGCTAAGCTCCCGTCGTTTGCTCTTTCCTCTGTTTATGGCGCCCAAGTTCCGTCAATGTGAGACTTTTAACGATGAGGCTATGTTGATGGGAACTTCCTCCTCGATGTGTATCTTTGTCGCGTGCCTTCGTCCATTGACTGTTGACTCCTTCCCTTGTTGACCCTTTTGATTCAGCCAATGGACTTTTATTCTGACATTGGACTTCTTCAAACAAAGCTCAATTTATGAACGGCAGAGATAGATTTGTCGTATCAATGTAAATTGATGTGGACAAAATCGTGCCTCAACACTTATGCCTGTTAGATTTTTGAAATTATATAAGTTTGGACTTGATTTAAAATATATATAATTATTTGAGTCAATTATCTTGAAACTTGACTAATCTTAATCTTTTCAATGATCTATAATACATTATATATTTGGAATTAATAGATTATATAGTATTAGTTAAGAAATTATACTTGGAATAGTTAAGTTTTGAATTTGGAGATTGTTGACACTTGAAAAAAAAATTATAGTATAAGAGTCATTCTAAAAAGACAGGGTTAATGCGGGCTAAAATATTCAATTTGTATAAGAACCTCTTGTGTATTTAAAGCTTAAAAGTGATGGCAAAAGTTTTCAAAGTTGCATTTAGGGTGTTGATCACTCCATTCTCGTAACGCAACTAACTTACCCGTCAATTCTGGTCACGTGGACAAACTTTGATTGCTGACATAGCAATTTTTTGCCACATGAACGAGCCCAGTTAGGGGGTTAATTCGTTGTTTTGTCGTAAACGAGGCTGATGTGGGCTCGTTCACGTGGCTAAAACTTGATATGTCAGCAACCCACATTAGTCCACATGGCCAGAGTTAACAGGTAAGTTAACTGTGTTACGATAATGGAGTGGTCAGCGCCCCAACTATGACTTTGGCACTTTTGCCATCACTTTTAGACTTTGGGTATACGAGAAGTTCTTTGACTAAACTTTAAGTATATTGCCGTCATTACCAAAAATAGAAAGAAAATAAGAGATTTTTATTGATCGGGAGAATGATTATACAAAGTTATAATGGGGTTATAAATAAGTCAAGCACATAAAATGACTCGAAGGGATTATAATATCTAATATCTCCACTCACCATGCTATAATGAGAAACGACGAGAGTTTGTAAGATAAAAAATAAAAACGTGAGGTGGGGCTACATAAATAGGTCAACAATCTGATGGGAGGAAAATGTGACAGTGCAATCTAAAGATGGTAGCGAAAAACATGGCAATCAATCTCAATGTGCTTGGTCAGCTCATGAAAAATTAAATTGCGCGCCATTTGAATCGCGCTCTGATTATCACAATGTAACTGTACAGGGGCGAGAAAGATAAACACCCATATCAGAGAGTAACCAATGCAATCAAACAATCTCACAAGTGGTCGATGTTAGAAACCTCGTTGAAATTGAATACGCCGGGACTTAAATCACGCATGTGATGCGCTTTCCTAATAGTATTTCGAGCACTCGGAATCGTCTTCGAGTCTGCTTGCAAGAATACCGAGGATAAGACAAGCCTTAATGATCGAAAATCACAAGACGAAGTGATCTTCGAACAATAAGCAAGAACACGTTTCTAGAGAGAGTTTATGTGTGTATGAGAAATGATTCTGAGCAGTTATTCGTTTCTTCATGCAAAATAAAATTAAAAGACCCAAAAACAGTTACTTTGTGAAGGTCGCGACCCTTCACAAGTAGCAGTTATTGGTCTGAAACGGAAAACCAAAAAAAGGTCAGTAACCGCCCGCAACGGCTAGTAACTGCCGACCGACACGTGGTGAGGCGAGAATCTCCACGAGAAAGCCCGAGACCCGAGCCTACACCGCTCGCCCGATGCCACGTGCTCAAGTGCCTCAAGTGCGCCTACAAGACGCCACTAGCGCCTCTGCGCCCTTACACCCGACCCCGAGCCGGAGCCGGTGTCGTTGATGGCGACACCGGCGAGGGCAGGGTGCGAAAGCGTGATGTGGCATGGTCTCGCCACCTCGCCTCCACACGGCACTCATGTGGCATACTCATCACTATGCCACATGTTGAGCTCACATCACCATTGGTTTCCTTATATATTGCACAAAGTCTTTGTATTTAATCCATGTGAGACTTTTGACATTCCCACATTTATTACCCACTCAACACATTACACTTGCTCTTTTATTAGAACATTTATTGGTTAATATAAGTGTAATTTTTAGAAAATTAGCAAAGTGTGCTAATACAATTAGGTATCTTTCGATTTGAACCTGACCTTAGTAAAGACAACACAAGATCTTATCGGAATCTCAAGTAGCTAGGATTTGAGCCTGTTATTCCTTGTGATAAGATCGGTGAATCCTTACACACACACTTTAGTAGTTCTTCGCCTACATCTCTCGCTTAGCACCGTTAGTGGCCATGTGCTTTTCCTGTCTCGTGAATTTTTCATGAGAGAAACTCCAACTCTCACTTTAAGACGACACTATCTCTAAATTCACATAGGTGAAGTTCTTACAGTATCTTTGTTGCTTTACATATACATGTCCTCATCATTGAACTTCATTAAGAGCTATAAATAACTCAACCCTCCATCCAAATCAACGATTTGTTGTTACCCATTGAATCTAAAGTTAAGGATTTCTTAACGTTAGATTGGGTTGCCACCGTTGTTGGAACTCTTACTCAAAGAGTTTCAGTCTCACACCTCTCGAGGTAGATTTTACTAAATCTCTGGCCAATGGTTTAGTAAAAGGATCAGCTAAATTGTAGCTGGTATGCACAAACGAAAGTAAAATGATCCCATCTTTGATCAATTTCCTTACGTAGTCATGTCTTAGACTAATATGTCTAGACTTCCCGTTATACACTTCGTTGTATGCTCTAGCTAAAGTAGCTTGACTATCACAATGTATCGACACTTTCGATATAGTATCCTTAGCCAACAGAGCTTCTAAAAGAAGGCCCCTCAGCCACTCAACCTCTTGACCAGCGGAAGCAAGAGCTACAAACTCTGACTCCATGGTCGAATGAGTAATACACGTTTGTTTCTTGCTCTTCCAAGAAATTGCACCACCGGCAAGTGTAAAAACCCATCCTGTCGTAGATTTGTTATCTCCGACACTCGATATCCAACTAGCGTCGGTATATTCTTCGAGTATGGCAGGAAACCTACCATATTGGAGGCCGAGATTTTTGGTTTTCATAAGATAGCCAAAAATCCTCCCAATAACCTTCCAATGCTCACCGTTGGGGTTGCTAGTAAATCTGCTCATTTTACTAACAGCGAATGCTATATCGGGTCTAGTGCATTGCATCAAATACATAAGACAACCGATAGCACTCGCATACTCCAACTGAGCCACAACTTTCCCATTATTCTTCTCAAGTTTAACACTAGGATCAAATGGGGTGTTCATGTTGGAAATCACGTCTCGGATTCCGTATAATTATCACGATTCATATGTCCGAACCGTCAGGGTAACATTTAAAAAAAATTATTTTAAAGCGGAAAACTTGTTATCCAAACAACGGTCCGAATATCGGATAATAACCATATTCCAAGATCTGATAAATATTATGCAATTTAATATTCATAACTCATTATTAATAAACTAGTCATAATAGGAAATAAATAGAAAGCAGTAAATGTTTGCATTTATTAACCCAATGCATAAGGCCGTACCTCGTTTGGCGATTTCGGCTGCGCACTCTGAGTCGGACAGGGCTCCGCCGTTGCTGAGGGAATCTCCCGTGATCTTCCGGGATATTCTCCTGGAATCCTCGTACCGAAGCGTGGGCTTCGCCGGCAGGACTCCGTCGCAAAATTTTAACTGATGGTTCTTTTTAAGCTTCCGGAGAAATAGTCTCCTAAGCCGAACCAGAAGAAGAGATCAGAGAGAAAATTCGCAGACCCTGAAGGAGAGGGAGAGTTCGAATTTTTCTTTAGGGAAAGGTGTGAAAAATGTGTAGAATGAGCTCCCTATTTATAGGCTCAAGACTGTAACCGATTTGGAGATATTCCCTCCCTAAATTCGAATTTCATTAATTAAATATAATTAATTATCTCAATCCAATGGTCCAGATTTAATCTCATCTAAATCCAATGGATATAATTAATTAGGGATTTAATTAAATAAGAAAGATTTAGATAAATCAAAAATCCAATCTTATCTTCTTATCATCATAAAATTCGAATTATGATATATATATATATATATAAAATTCGAATCATTATTATCTAGATCCAACGGTTGAGATGATTCTTAAAACCGATCTAATGGATCAAATAAGTTTAGGATAAATTAATTTATTAAAACAATTTTTTCGAATTTATCCATAAACCTAATTCGAATATATATAGATATATATATAATTAATCAATTCTTAATCCGACGGTATAGATTAAATCTTAGACCGATCCAACGGATATAATTGATTAATCAAATTCGAAAAATAAAACTTGGTCACCAAGTTATTAATTTCGAATTCATCAATATCCTAATCCAACGGTTGATACTAAATCATAACCGATCCAATGGATAATATTGATTTTAGGGATTTGCCAAATTACCAAAACATTTGGTACTTATGCCGCAAATATAGAAATACCAAATCAAGCTTTTCAAATTTAACTAGGGTTTCATATGACAAACCCTAATTCGAATTTACACATATTAATATATATAATTATATATATTCATTTATTAATATAAATCTATTAATTATTAATTAATTATTAATAAGATATTAATAATTAAATCCAAATAATTAAATTATTTTAATAAATCCTGATCTCAATATCACACATAAAAATGTCATGGTGACACACCATCATTTAAATTCGTGACATGTGATTTAATTTCAAAGTTTATCGAACCGATCACAAACTTAGAAAATCCATAAATCACTAACCGTAAGTCGAAATGACTTGGTTCAAAAAGAAAAGTTGCTTAGAATTTAATTTCCAACAACATGGTGCTGATAGAAAATCTAAATTCTAACTTTCTTTTTGTCAGTTAATTTCGTGTACCATAATATGATACTTTTGCCACGCCAACGATAAAACTATCTGATGTCTGACACAGACCTTTCAGTTTTATAAGTCAAGCCAAATGATTAAACATTATCCAGAATGTATTTTAATCACGTACGTATCATCCGTTACGGAGCTATCCTGGGGACCATGGACCCGTATCACTTAAGCTCCAACGAACTGCTAGTTGTTCGTCAAACCTCGAAGTGATTCCACTATAGACCCGAGGCTGCACTCTTTAGTGATACGGTATATATTATTCCCTTTCTAATAGCAGGGTGTCCATTGATACAATCAAATTCGGGTTATTGATCTTTCACTTGATGATTCATAAATGAGCAGGCGGTTTTTACCGTTATGCCCCTCATTGTATTTACTTCCTTGACTCAGTCAGCAATATCATGAGTAACCCACTTATGGTTTCGATTCATAAGTTGCGCATGGGTATCTCTCACTTCTCACCACCGACAATCAAGGGAATCATCATCACTCTAAGGAGAGCTGTGTGATGCCCATGTCTATGACCAAGCTACCCTTACTGCTGACTCTCATGTTCCCAAAATAATAGTGTTGGGAACAGCTGTAATATTTCGTGTTCTTTAACGGTTAAATCAAAGAACAATCAAGTCAGCAGCTTGGACTCAAGATCACTCAGGACTTAGATCGAATATCCATTTGATCATCTACTAGTGACTCAACTCCAAGTTATCAGTGACGGTCTTATATGATGACTTCCGGAGTTTAAGTCAGGTCCAGTCCAGTATGAAGACACTTCATACTTAATGCACTTCTAGTGAGTGTGACACACACAAAATCCAGAATAGGATTATCACTTAGTCACATTAATGACCTTATACGATTAATGGGCTCCCACCCAGTTGATCAGGTCACGGACATTTTAAGTTCATTTATTATGATTATTAATTCTTCCTCACATTGACTCTGTTGTGATAATAATAACATAATTGCATCCTTCATGAACTAAGGAATCAAACATTCTATTTTACTCTACCGGAAACTATAATAAGATTATCATAATAAGCATCATCTTTATTCAACGACTTGTCATAATCTTTTACAAAGGGATAAAATATCTTGTTTAAGGACACACATGTCCAACAGTTCACTTCTTTGAACTGCAAATGTTTGAACTTATCAACCACTTTCTCAACATAGTGCGATTGACTAAGTTCATAACCCACACTGGTTCGTTTAACCTTGATCCCTAGAATCGTGTCAACTTGTCCAAGATATTTCATCTTGAATGTAGAAGATAGAAACCTCTTAGTTTCTAAAATTCCGTTCATCTCGTTGCTAATGATCAACATATCATCAACGTAGAGACAAAGGAATATCACAGTGTTTCCACGCACTTTTGTGTACAAACACTTGTCACAAACGTTGTGAACGAATCCATTTGCAAGAATAACCGAGTCAAACTTTTGATGCCACTATTTAGGTGCTTGTTTCAAACCATATAATGATTTGACAAGCTTGCAAACCTTTTGTTCATTCACGGGAAGTACGTAACCCTCCGGTTGCTCCATGTAAATCTCCTCATCGAGATCTCCATTTAAGAATGTCGTTTTGACATCCATTTTCTGAACAAAAAAGGTTATGCAATGAAGTTAACGCAAACAGTATCCTAACTATTGTCGTTCTGGCTACCGGTGCATAAGTATCGAAGTAACCGATCCCTTCCTCTTGCCGAAATCCTTTGGCTACTAATCTAGCCTTCTAAGTGTTTAAAGTACCATCACTATGAAATTTATTTCTAAACACCCACTTACATCCAATGGGTCTCGACCCATTGGGTAAGTCGACAAGCTCCCAAGTGTGGTTAAACATAATCGAATCCATCTCATATTTGATAGCATCTTTCCAAAAAGCAGAGTCCCGTGAAGCTACAACTTCCTTAAAGGTTTTCGGATCATATTCCACTAGAAGAATGATAGGAAATCTTACGAACACAATTCTCCCTATTTCCTTCTACTAAGTAAAAGGAAATGAGTTGAGAATCTATTTCGTTCGGTCCTAGATCCTCAGCCTTTCGAATTCTTTTGCTAGTTCGAAGCTCGGGTTGTTTTTCAATAACTCGTTAAGAACTCTCCTCACGAGGTTCCTCATTTGGTAATCTCAGAATCTTTATCCTTCGTGATAAGATTTTCAAAGAATTCCACATCTCGTGATTCGATTACCAAATTAGACTCCAAGTCAAGAAGTCTATATACCTTATTGTTGGCCGCATAGCCTATAAAAGCCCATTTAATCCCGCGAGGACCCAACTTGGTCCTTTTCGGATCCATGTTTTTGTAATAGGCAACACAGCCCCACACTCTAAAATAACCGATATTTGGTGCACGACCTTTCCAAAGTTCGTATGGCGAAATACCGGTCTTCTTTAAAGGAATCCTGTTCAATATATGACTTGCACATAACAAAGCTTCATCCCACAAACTAAATGGCAATTGAGAATGCATTAACATAGAATTTATCATCTCTTGATACAAACTATTTTTTCGTTCAGCTAACCCGTTCTGTTGTGGTGTACGTGGTGCGGAACACTCGTGTATAATGCCGTTTTCTTCACAAAACGCATCAAAATCATTTGGAAAATATTCTCCGCCCCTGTCACTTCTAAGCATTAAAAGCTTTGTCTTTATGCTTTAAAAGAAAAACGTACGTGAATCTCGAACAATCGTCAATAAATGAAATAAAGTACCTATTGCCCCCTCGGGTTTTCATTCCGTTAAATTCACACAAATCAGAATGCACAAGATCTAATAAATTGGTATTACGTTCAACACTATGAAACGGTTTCTTAATCATTTTTTATTTAACGCAAATTTCACATTTTTCAAAATTTTCAACGTTGCATCAAATTAAACCGGATTTAATTAACCTTTTCATTATGCTAATACCAATATGAGCTAATCTACTATGCCATAAAGTAACGGAACATTTGGAATACGCGAAAGTAGAAACTTTTATTGCTAACATTGTCAACGGTACAAAGCTTAACCATTCCGTCCGCGGAATACCCTTTACCAACAAATACACCATTGCGGGTCAAGATCAACTTGCCTGACTCATAAACAGACTTAATACCCGGTTTACCCATCAAATCCCCACTAACAAGGTTCCTAGACATGTCCGGCACATGAAGCACATTGACCAGCGTCACTTTCTTCCCGGAAGTAAAGTTAAGCTCCACGGTGCCAGTGTCGACAATCTTCGAGCGCCCCTCGTTTCCCATATTAACTTGTTGTCCATCGTTGACTTCAAAATAGGTCTTGAAGGCCGCTTTGTCATAGGAGACGTTAACAATGGCACAAGTCTCGTACCACGATCCTTGAACCTTGCCTTTGACCGCCATAATTTCGCTCACAGTAGCGATAATGTTGTCATCGGTCTTTGTGGCGTTGGCCTCATTGCCTTGGGTCTTTCGGACGCGACAATCTCTCGCGTAGTGACCGGGTTTGCGACACACAAAACAGCTGGTCTTGGGCCCCTTCGAAGCACCAGAAGTCTTGAACTTTTGATCCTTTTTAGGACTGTAAAAGTTCTTTTTTCCGTTGTGATTTTTTCCTTTCGCGCTCACCGCGCTGGCCTTCGAATTTCCGACACCATCAGATTTCTCCCTTTCCTTCGATTCCTCTTTAATTCGAAGGTGTTTCCGGATCTTCTCCAGAGAGAAATCCTCAGAATTGTGAAGCAATTTCTTCCGGTAACTCTTCCAAGACGACGACAATTTTGCAATAATTGCGCCGACTTGAAAAGGTTCCAGAATCTCAATCTTCACGGCCCTCAGTTTGTTGACGAACACTTGTAGTTCATGCACTTGGGCGAGGATAGGCTTTGCATCTGACATTTTGAAATCAAAGTACTCAGAAATGAGAAACTTTTTCGTACCTTCCTCCTCTGCCCGAAATTTGAACTCGAGCGCCTTCCAGATTTCAACCGCCTAAGAGTTGTCCGTGTAGAGATCATAGAGACGCTCGAAAAGCGTGTTCAGAATGTGACCGGGACACAGCAATTCGTCCTCTTTGCGCTTTTTGCGCTCCGCCTTGATATCGTCGGAATCGTCATCCGCCGGTTCTGGAATTGGCTCCAACTCCGAGTCGAGAACCTAAAAGATCTTCAGGGCCGTAAGGAGGAAGATCATCTTGTCTTGCCAGCGAGTGAAGTTCGTCCCGTCGAAATGATCCAACTTCATGAGGTCTTGGTTCATCACCTTGATGCTTGAAACAGAAGCGTCGGTGGCCATGATCGATGATACTATTAGAAACCTCGTCGAAATTGAATACGTCGGGACTTGAATCACGCATGTGATGCGCTTTCCTAATAGTATTTTGAGCACTCGGAATCGTCTTCGAGTCTTGCTTGCAAGAATACCCAGGATAAGACAATCCTTAATGATCGGAAATCACAAGACGAAGTGATCTTCGAACAGTAACCAAGAACACGTTTCTGGAGAGAGTTTCTGTGTGTATGAGAAATGATTCAGAGCAGTTATTCGTTTCTTCATGCAAAACGAAATTTAAAGACCCAAAACAGTTACTTTGTGAAGGTAGCGACCCTTCAAAAGTAGCAGTTATTGGTCTGAAACGGAAAACCAATAAACGGTCAGTAACTGCCCCCAACGCATAGTAACTGCCGACCGACACGTGGCGATGCAAGAATCGCCACGAGAAAGCTCGAGATCCGAGCCTACGCCGCTCGCCCGATGCCACGTGCTCAAGTGCCTCAAGTGCGCCTACAAGACGCCACTAGCGCCTCCACGCCCACGCACCCGACCCCGAGCCGGAGCCGGTGGCGACACCGGCGAGTGCAGTGGTGCAAAAGCGTGAGGTGGCATGATTTCGCCACCTCGCCTCCACATGACACTCATGTGGCATACTTATCACTATGCCACATGTTGAGCTGACATAACCATTGATTTCCTTATATATTGCACAAAGTCTTTGTATTCAATCCATGTGGGACTTTTGACATTCCCACATTTATTACCCACTCAACACATTACACTTGCTTACTTATTAGAACATTTATTGGTCATTTATTATCAATAAATTCCAACAGTCGAGGCTATAACAGCTTCCGTTTGAAGACAAGAGAGACAAAAATAAATTTCTATTGATTGAAAGAATGATTGTATTAGGAATTTAGGATACAAAAGGGGTCATAAATAACCCAAACTCGTGCAATTTAATAATAATAATAATAATAATAATAATAATAATAATAAATAAAAGAAAAAAAAGAGTGTTTTACTTTACACTTTATACTTTATACCATTCCATTGAGTGATCCTAGGGTAAAAATTTATCCAACCCTTCTTGATGACTTCTTCCTCCATTTATAGCTTCTCACAACTTTTTAAAGGATAAGGTGCTTCCTTCTAGCCGGATTTGAATATTTTCAACAAGAGCGTGGTTGGTGGCATAAATACCACAAGTTAATATTTTCTATTTTTTTATTTTTAAATATATTTTTCTTGTTGTTTAGGAGGGGTTAAGAATAATATTGTTAAATATTTATGATTTTGTACTCATTTACTTGGAAATGTACTAATTTTGTAGACATTTAGTGGAATTTGTAGTTTTGAAATTGTGAAACAAAAGAGATATTTGTATTCTAGAAATTAAGCTTGGTATTTTGCAATGTACTAATTTTTGGACTTTGATGAATGTTTTGATGAATATTAGTCTGGAACTGTGAGACTAGAGTTATTTTCTTTTTTATCCGCTAATTTCTAGAATAAAATTTTTTTTATGGGGCAAAAATACCAAAGTTTTAGTCTTTTGTTTTGTTTTTGAGGTACATCATCAATTTTTATTTTTATTTTGTTGCTATAACATTTGAACCATGAATATAATTATAAATATATGAATATCTTCTCTTTAGTTGAGTCAATTATTTTGATACTTAGACTTATCTCTTATATCTATAAAACATTATATTATATCTGGAATCTAATACGTTATAAGAGTATTAGTAAAAAAAAACTTCTACTAGGAATAGTTAAGCTTGAATTAGCAGTTGCTCTACACTTAAAAAAAATGTTATAAGAGTAGTACTATCTTAGATTTTTGCTTTCATCGGGGAAAATTTGATTTCTAGTCTTATTTAAAATAGGGTTATTACAGGCATATGTTCCTGTTGTTTTGCAAACATCCGACTTATGTTCCTGCTCTTTTTTTTTTCGCGGCATATATTCCATAAGTCTTAAAACGTACTCAAAGTCAACCTCCGTTAACATTTCCGTCTTTGTCCGTTAGTTTTTCACTCCTTTAATACCGGCATATGTTCCCGTTCTTTTGCAAATATCTTACTTATGTTCCCTTTCTTTCTATTTATGATTTTTTTTTATCATTTAAAAAAAGTACAATTTTTTTCCATTTTTTATTTTCTTAATAATATTTTTTTAGACGATAAAAGTACCATTTTAGATGATACTAATTATTTTTAAGCAATAAAATTACTCACTTTTTTTGAATCTTCATTCTCTCATCGATGTAGAATTAATCTTCCTTTTTAATCCTGAAATCCTCTTTTGTCGTGGAAGTCTTTGATCTTCGTTTCTAACAAGCTCTCAAATTTCTAATTACCAACCCTAACCAAAGCACCAACCAATCGAATTGCCACAAAACCACGTATCTCACCGACACCCGCGAGCTTCCGTCGTGGGAGGGTTCAGTGCCGAGGAGAATTGGCATTGGGCAGAAGCAGTAAAGACACAAAGGAGGTTTTAGTGGACCGAGGTTGGGATCACCATGACCGATGGCTATAGTGAAGCCATCAATGACCCGTCTCCGAAGTGTGTGAAAATATTGCAATGAAAATAAAATTGAGATAGCGTCAAGTGGGTCGAAACGTTGAACACCCGAGTTGAACGCTTTCTTCAAAACGAAGTATTGAAATCTATCTAGATATTAAGAGTTTGATTCCCATTATTTTTTCACTCTTTAATTTTAATTTTTTTTACAGCTTTCCATTGTTTTATGTTATGAGTCTTTGGGTAACGGAGTTCAAAGAGTCTTACTTCGCTAGCGAACTTTGAAATGTTAAGAATATTGCGGTTGACCGATTATATCCTGGGAAGCTAATTGCCTAACAAAACTCAAGCTCTTTAAGGAGAGATTCCAACGCGTCTCGGGAATCACTAACGTTTTCTATTTAAAGAATATCAAGAACAAAATTTGGACAAAAGAGATAAGCCGGTGCTCGTCAAATTCAATAACACATCGATATGTATTTTGAATTTACTCGCTAATATTTTTTTATAATTTATTTCTCATATATTATCATCTCTAGAAAATATACCTAGCGTTGCAAGGTTGTGAAACTCGGGCTCTGCTCGAACCAATCGGTGAAGATGATGAAGTTCATCGAGGTGTACATGACACGTGGCAAAAACAAACGGATATAGGCGGAAGTATCAATAGAGGTTGAATTAGAGTGTGTTTTAAGACTAATGGAATATATGCCGCTAAACAAAAAAAGAACAGGAACATAAGTCGGATATTTGCAAAAGAACGGGAACATATGCCAATCTTAAGGGCGTGACCCATGGCAAAAACTAACGGAAATAAACAGAAGTGTTAACGGAGGTTGACTTTGAGTATGTTTTAAGACTTATGGAATATGTGCCGCGAAAAAAAAAGAACAGGAACATAAGTCGGATGTTTGCAAAACAACATGAACATATGCCGGTAATAACCCTTTAAAATATTTATTTGTCTTCATAAGTTGCTAAAAATATTATTTTTTGTTGAATACTACTTAAAATATGCTTACCCATAATGAGTCTACCCATATAATATAATTTCATAAAAGTTATTTTTCACATTTTTCGCTTCAAACTTTCAAATGATAAATGTTGATATTGTTTGATATAGGTTTGTTCTAAAACCTTTACTTAGTTTCAGTTTTGAAAAAAAAAAATTAAAAAAAAAACTAACATGTGTTTGATAAATTATTTATAAAACAACCATGGTTGATAACAAAAATTGATTTAGTATTTGGTAAAATAAATATATTTAGGATATTGGAGGGATTGAATTCATGTGATCTTGAAAGAAGAGGTTTATGCCCGAAAAATCGCTAAAAACCTAGAGAGGAACATGTGATTACGAGTAAGACTAAACAACAAATTCGGAAATCGGTAAAGGAAAAAAGAAGAAGAAGAGTTTAAGGTATAAAGCTAAAAAGTGGGTTTTCTCTTTCCAAATTCGGAATAGATAGCATCTAGGATAAATTTAACGATCTGTTAGTCGTTAGTTCTGAAAATAGTAATAACTATTAATGTTGAAAAATGGATCAACACTATTGCGGTCCATGTCTTTATTGTGGACCGGCCCCAATCACCGTTTGACGGTCGAATCGGGCTTGACGCTTGATTCTTCATTATTGATAGGTCGGATATATTTCCGGGAATCAATGACTCTGCCTCCATATCTGAGAAAACAAGAAAACGTGAACTTTAAGGGGTACGTATAGGGTGCCTCCGTATCCACCGCCGAGGGCGTTTTTGTGAGTTTGTGATGACTTGATTGGATTCAATCTGAGTTACCGTTTTGATTGAAATGGGCTTCTATTTATACAAGAGTGCAAGGACCTCTTAGTAATTAATAATTATTTTGTTGGGTCACCGATCAATATCTTAATTGCATGCTTGCGCGATGCTCTTAAGTGATTACAGTAGAAATAATTTTTTCAGGCCGAGTTTTGTTGACTTCTTAGGCCGAGTCCCGTTGCCTTTTGGGTCGAGTCTCGTTGACCTTTTCGGGCCAGGGCCGGCCGGGTCGCCTTTGTGGGCTTTTAATCGCTTTGGTATCTTGGGAACATTTTTTGAGCTAGATCTTAATTTTTTTCTGGACTCCAAAAATACTAACAATAATTAATTCATAAGCGAGGCAGAGAACACAATCTATATAGTTAGTGTCACAGGGTTAATTTTTCCGTTAACTTTCCCCTAACGAAATCCCTATGCGGCGTTGAATTCCCCCGAATCCAACCAGCCTTAACAACCGAGACCCTTTCTCAATTGGAATCACTCAATCTCTCTAAGTATTTAAATCACTCTTGAACTCACTCACAGACGCACGACTCAATAATCTTACGGGGCACACCCCAACCTTATGCTTTATTAATATTCAAAAGGATTACAGACTTTGCTGACTCGGCACACTAACTCGTGCTCAGCCCGTACTCGAATCCTAATACTTATCCCTAGAACAGACTCAACTCTAAGCCTAACTCAACTAGAGAATAAAGAGAATGAATGGAATTCCTAAAACTCGGCCAACATGGCTCATTAAATAGGCAAGGCTAAGATAATCCTAATCCTAGTCGAAATCTAACTCTTGGCGTGATCCTATCTTCAAGCAATCTTTAGCACACGTTTTCTCCCTTGGCTGCAATCTTCTTAACGCGTCTTCCTTGTTATCTTTAAGGCAATCCGCGTGAAAGGCTGGCCGAACGTGTGGGTGACGCTCGCTGATCCCGCGTGGGTGACGCTCGCTGCGTAACCGTGTGGGTGACGCTGCCCGTGATCGCGCGTGGCTTCCCTTGACCGGATGCGTGCGCTTGCTGCCCTTGCTGCCCGCGCGCGCACTCGCTGCCCGCGTGACGCGTCTTCTCGCTATGCGCATGGGCTTGGCAGCCCACTCGCTTGGCCCACTTTCTTCAGAGTTCTTCACTTGAGTTCTTCCTTTGCCTTGTGTGACCCGGGTATCTTTCGGGCACCTATGGTGAGTTTCCATCCGTTAAGTAACCTGCATAAAATACACGTAAGTGTGCTCGGCACACCGAGACTTCCGCTTGGCACACCAAGCCTTCTTCGGCGCGTTAAATAGCCTGTCTCGCGCCCGGGAGGCTTACCCATCCTCCCGCCCATACGCCTTGCGCACGGGTCCCCTTAGCTTGGACTAAGGGGGTGTGACAGTTAGCTTATAAAAGGAGGTTGCAAACTTGCAATGATCATTCTGTTGAGAAATTTGGTGGTTAGAATTGGAAATCATATTTGCGTAACATTCACAAAGTGAATGAACTCAACTATGCTTTTACAAAATCAATATTATATGCATTGATTACAACACTACTGAGGCTTGAATTTTTATACTTGGATCAATTTTTCAAAAATTAAGACACTACTGAAACTGAAACTAAAGTCTGTTTTCGGACTAGGTTCGGGTCAAGACAAAAAAAAAATCTCGATCCTCATTGGTTCTTAATTTTAGTTTAAGATTTTTTATCTTATTTATAATATTTATTATTCAAATTCAATTTTAATCATGTATAAATTAAGATTTATACTATTTGTCCTTCAATTTGAATGTGTAATTTTTATTATTGTTAATAATTTTTAAATTAGGTGCAAGAATTATCCTTTTCTTCATAAATGACTAATTAATAAATATATTATTAGAAAAAGGACAAATCATACAGTAACCCAATCTCGCTAACCTTAGCCCAACTTCATTTTATTATAAACTGAACAAACCCTGTGGTGTCAAGTGGGCCGGGGCGGGCCGGCCCGGCCCACAACCCGTTAAGCCTGCATGTTAAACGGGGCGGGCTTGACCCATCCCGTTCAATGTGCGAGGCGGGGCGGGGCGGGTTTTGGAAAAGCCATCAAGGCCCACCCCGGCCCATGAACCCGAACCCACAATGGGCGGGGCGGGCTTTTATGAGTCAAATTAAGTGGGTTTTTACGAGTCGAATTCAATGGGCTTTTACGGGTTGAATTTAGTGGGCTTTTCAAAAATCGAAACGGATTGGGTTTTTCGGAGAGTGATACGTTTTATTAAGAATTTTACAAGATATCATGGGCCTTTAACGAACAATAATACCTCTATTGTTATTTTTCGTATTTGCTCGATATTCAAAAAATTTACTTAGAAAGTCGAGTACTGTAATTTAAATAAACTAGATAGTGATTTATGAAAGTGGACATTAATTATAAATTGTAAGCTTTGAACTAGTGAATTATGAAATTATATTTTATACATGAAATTGCTCAATGTTGTAATTGATTAATTCATTTTCAAACTAAATTTAAAATCAGAGAATGTTCAAATCGATTAGCGAATTTTCAAATTGATTAATAAAGTTAAAATTTTTTTTATTGGAAAATTAAAAAGCAACATAGCATATATATACAAAATAAATTAATAAATTATATAATATAAAGATTGTTTTCAATTTCTATAAAAATAAAATATTTAGAATAATTTTTTTAATATTTTCATTAATATTAGTATTACAACTTAATAGTTTTTTAATATAAAAATATAGTTTATGTGGGCTTTTAAACGGCGGGGCGGGTTGGCCACGGAGCGGGTTTATGTGGGCTACGGGGAGGGGCGGGTGGGCTTTTCAATGGGGCGGGGCGGGTTCGGGGCGGGCCTAGGAAAGCGTAACCTAGCCTGACCCTTTTGCTAGGGGCGGGCTTAGCCTGGCCCACGAAAAAACAGGCCGGGACGGGGCAAACCCACTTTTTTTTACGAGTCGGGGCTGGTGGGTTTGAGCCAGCCCGGCCCACTTGACACCTCTAATCACGCCTCTTAAAAACATAAAATTTATAGAATTAGGATCAGGAATAGATCCGGTTTTTGCAAGGCCGGCCCTTGCAATAAGATAGCAAACCCGGCGCTTCAAGCCCTCAAGTATCCCTTAATTCATTTACTTTATTTTATATTTAATTAAATATACAGTAATATATTTTTAAATTGAAAAAATTATAATAATTCAAAAGTTTGAAAATTTTACCAAACTTGAAACTCCCCACAAAACATGACAAACTCAAGACTAAGCCATGCAAGCAAATATTAGCAATAAGTGAAGATATTATAATAATTGGGTCTAAATCTAATGCCCTTTGAATTTGAAATATCACTGCAATTTAACTCTTGAAATCAGATTTTCTACATTATTGCAAAACATGGTCAGAAAATACCGAAAAAAATTTGCACACAACTCGGTATTTCTATCAATTGTTTACGAAATCGAATACGCTAAAATATAGATATGACATCTACAAATCCAATTATTCAAGAATGCTTTAATAAATAAAATACAAGCTTGTCCTTAATTCTTATGCATCTTAGACTCATAGCTTGCAATTTAGACTTCTTAATATACAATAGACAAAATACACCATGCGAACATATATATATTATAGGGAGTTCGAGTAAACTAGCTAAATTGAAATATTAAATTGATAAAAATAATCAATGTTTGGTTAGTATTATGCATTTAGCAAGTTAACCAAATTAACAAATTTCATAAGAAAGAATACCCTTCAATGAAGGATTAGCAATTATAAGTCAATTAACAAAAAGAAATTTAATAAACAAAAGAGATCACAATACACAGCTTTTTCATTAATAGAATAAAAATCTTCAAAAATATTCTAAGATTTTCACGAATAAACACAAATTAACATATACTAACCATGAATCTATAATGAATAAAACAAGAATTATTCCCGAAAACTAATAAAAATAACCATAAATAAACACGAATTAAGCAAGATTGCAGTTCGCCCTCCTTCCATTGATCACCGGGGTCGCATCCACGCAGGCCATCATCGCCGCTTTCGCCTCTCGAAACGTAACGTAATTAAGTAGTACACTTTACGTGTACATATACAAATATACTACCGTGATTTTTTTGTATAAGATAATGGAGATGGTGAGAGAGCTTACGAATCCGTAGCCTTTGGATCTCCCGTGAGCTTGTCCGCGATGCCGACGGTCTCCAAGATGTCACCGAACTGCTCGAAGTAGGCCTTCATGGTGTCCTTCCGTCTCGCAGGTCAAACCTCCGACGAACACTTTCGTGTACGTCGTGTCCCCGAACTTCCAAAACTGCTTAACTCCCACAGCCAAATTGGCTGGAGCACTGCTCGTCATCATCATCCTCCGATCTCTCAGAGATCGAACTCAAGTGTGTTGTACTTGTGTGCGATGCTGTGGTTTGTGGTGTCGTCGATCGCATTCACAGCCAATGACAGCAGGTCAGATGAGATAAGAGGGAGTGAGAGAAAGAGAGACATGTAATTCAAAATTATAAGATTTTGAATTAATCATCAATTAAAATAAATTATAAATTCAGTAGCTGCATCATCAAATTAACAATTTCGCAAAAAAAGAAAAAATTAACTAAAATGCAATTTCAACGTCTGCACACGGCCCACGACTATACCGACTATACGTGTATTTTTTTAATATTATAAATAGTTATATACAGCTTACAAAGTCTTCAAGTTTCTATAATGTATTGAGTTGAGTCAACCAATGCATTCCTCATTATTTTCTTAATTTTTATTTCACAATCTCAGCTAAATTCATATAATTTAAATAAATAAAATAAAAAATATTCTGCCCTTTCAATCAGTCCTATACTGTTGAGACATCGAACTACTTGTCGTATGCCGTATCACCGCCCCGCCTTCATGACGTAACGACATCTCACATCTTTCATTGCAAGCAAAAATGACATTGTCGTTTCCCGATAGATTGCGGTACAAGTCCATTCTTTCAGGGGGCCCTACGTCGATATTCTGGAGTTTAGTCAAGATCCGATAAGTCCTTTGTGCCGCGCATAAGAAATTATCGATAACAGAAGCAACGCACAAAATAATCCCGTCAGAATTACCACCTACAAGAAAATAAGAATTATATTAAAATAACGATTTACATATATACATAAAAGTAAATTCTTTTAACCAACCCATTTAAAGATGTAGCCATGATCATCCTTCCATGTGTTAGGAATGTTCATTCCGAAAAACGCGGCCACCAAAGAGTACACCGATAAACAAACCGTCCCCGAGCACAGGAAAAGCTCAAGCTGCACCAGGATTGGATAGTATTGACTATTGAGCTATGCTATGTTTCAATGGTGAATTTGAAGGATGAATCAAATAGAGATGTCGTGAAATCTCACCTGAATAAGCTGATTCCTGTGGTTGTCAAGCTGAAATGTCAAGTAATTTTCATCAAATGACTAGGTTCATAAAAATAAAAAAGAGATCTTGATCGTTAAATATGTCTTGCTTAGAGGTAGATAAGCCGGTCGCAGGTTAACGAACCCGACCCTGCGCCCGATCACTTGAATACGAAACGGATCTGTATTTCTAGAAGGAAAAGAACTTCCGTACGGTGCAATAAACCGATTTGACCGTTAGAGATTTTGCCAAAAACCTGTCTTGCAGGTAATAAAATATTTTTAGAAATTTATAAATATAATAATTTTAGGATAAAAATTTACTGAGTTATTTATAAACTAATTTAAAAAGTAAAAATAGACAGTTTCTGTTTAAAATGAAGAAAAATTGAACTAGACTCTTGCTTAATTGGTTTCACCTGGATGTTGATGTAGTCCTCAGTGTCGTCAATGTACTCACGTAGCTGCAGCACGAGCACGACGTTATAATCAGCTTTACACAATCAACAATAAGTCATGTCTTGTTCGTAAATGACGGAGAGTAAAATTGACACATTGGCTTACTGTGGCCAATTTGTTTAACGTCCCATCAATTTGCATAAAGTAGGCCTGCAAGAAGAAAACGACAGTTCAGCTTCTTAAAAAGACTTCGAGCCGGTGTTTTGACGAGAGACATTCATGCTGCGAACCTCTAGAAGCATCTCGAGCTCCTCGACGTCGTTCCCCACTCGGCTGATCCTTGTGCTTGCACGACTCATAGCTTTGGATATCTTCGAGACTATGGTGGGAGAGCCGACGAACGAATTAGGAGCACTGTGGCCGCTCTCAGGTGAAGATGCCATGACCAACTTTCTGGATAGGTAGAGGTCTGCCATGTCATCATCGTCGTCGAGAAGTTGCTCAAGTTCTTCTCTCACCTGAAAATCCAACACGAATTCCATTGAAATGGATCTTTAGTAGTACTATTTCGTTGTCATTGTCATATATATAATGTATCTCTTTTCCTCCCCCTCTCTCTCTCTCTCTATATATATATATATATATATATATATATATATTTACGTATTTTTATTTCTTCAAAATATGCTAGTTTAAAATGTGTAGAAGTTAATAGACCGAACATATCTTATTTTTCAGTAGTTAATTTGAAACATAAACCCGTCTATACTTAGCAATACCAACATGGTTTTGTATGATAAGATTACAACATACGATTATCAAATAAGTTTTGTAAGCCATAATTATTCTTCAAATTCATTATTCCCCAAGATGCTTTTGTGTTTTGATAGGATCCAATCACAATTCCGAACACAAGAAATTGGCTAACAGTAATTCATTGAGATGATAAATCCCCTTTAAACTTTATTGAAGTAATCAACCAAGAACACAAACGACCTCTCCCCCGAGAGCATGGCCGAAACATTATCCGTGATACAAAGGGAGGATAAATCAAACAAAACATAGACTCAAACAGCTAGCTGGTGGTGGCTATACGATGACACGAAACTCTAGGAACAAAACTCAATGCAAAGACTAAAATATCCTAATGACTGACCGAAAAGCACCTGATGACATAAATAAATGAAAGCGGCGTAACGGACTTCAATAAAAGAATCAAAAGACCTTATACCCTCATCCGACGCACAAAACCATCATATTCTCTTTCTCATCTAATTTTATTCAATACTTGTTACCTAACTTTGGAAGAAGAAAAAAAGTACCTATCAAGGATGCAAAGAAGATTCCAGATTCCTTATAGATTCAGATTCTGTTACGCATACCTTTTGGACACGGTTTGTCAGCCTTGTCATCGCGCTCTTCAGTTTACGCACTCGATCTAAATTACGGCTGCTAATCTGTGTGCAGCTACAACTTCCACATTAGCAAGCTTGAAAGCAAGATGCTATTTGTAATTTACGAATCATGGAAAAGATAAATATCCGAATTGCAATGCACGAAGCCACAAACCTTAGCGGTCAGCTCATCCAAAGCTGGATAAGCGGCGGTCTCCAATTCTCTCGTCCGAGCATCGAGAAAGCTACAAATAGCTTCCAAAGCAACTTCCAGAGCCCGGAATTCAAATGGGAACTCTTAATTTATTCACAAAACATAAACCGTTACCATTATCGTGTAAACTTGTGGCACAAATCACATTTAGAGTGAGCTTGGTTTCACAGTACCGATTTGTTCGTCGGATTCTGTATCTTCCCGAATCGCCCCTCCCGGATTCTCTTCCTCTTCTTCTTCTGGTGCTTGACCTTTTGAACTTGCAGTTGTCAATGGTAACCTTCGCTGAAACTCTTGTACTATAGGCCATATATTGTCATCCTCTGGATCTCTGAGCAACACCTATGCCACAAAATAACCATATTTTCTTAACCTTTGCTTCAATTTCAGTCGCAAATACAAATCACGGTGTGCCGGGGTAAGAATTCTTCAATTATCCAAGAAATAATTTTTTTTAAAAACGGACTTTTCTGAAATCGAAGTAAGGAACAGGGCACTGAAATCTGGAAAAACCGGGACTGGGAAGAAAAAGAAAAAGAAAAAAAAGCCCAGAAGACAGGTACCTAGTTCCGATTTCACCCGTAAATATTTTTTATTTCCAATTCTAACCCTTAAAAACTTTATAACCACCCTTATGATATCTATCTATCAAGAAATTCATGACAATAGTATACTTCAAGTAACCATAATTAATTACGATCAAATCATTAAGTGTGACTCAATATTATAATCACACACACTTCTATTTAATTATGTGATTAAAACAGCAAAATGATCCAAAATCCTTCATACTTTCATGAGACTCGACCCCAAACTCAAGAACAAAGCAAACAGATTCTGCCCACAACGGAAAATGACCAAACTAACCTCATCCGCTGTGACGATCGCTTTGATGTGCTGCAAAAAAAACAGCAACAAAGAGTCACAAAAGGCATGTAAAGAATGATAAAAGAAATGGAATTGGTGGAAGAGACCTCCAAATTGAGAACGATGACTCTCTCTCTGCCCAAGATGGTGGAAGGGTAAGACAAGAGTGGATCGAGGATCCGAAGATCCCGGGCGTTGATGCGCAGCCGGCGCATGATAGCGTGCTTGTCCACGTCCAGGAGGGTCCCTACGCCGCTCTGGTCCAGCAGAATCCAGCTGCGCGAAGCGGAGGCTTTCTTCATCGCGGAGGCTTGGTCGCCCATATCTGGCGATGGGGTTTTCTGGGTCAGAAGAAACAGTCCGCCATTGCTGAGCGGAGAGCTCTGGGTGTGTGGATGTGCATGGTTTCGGTGGCACTGTGTTGTGTTGGTAAGTATATCTGTCGGTTTGTTTAATACAGTGCGTGGCATTAGAAGAGTATCTCATACTTTTTGTCCTTATCATCTTAATTAACTAGGCATTAAACGAGAGAGAGAACACGGCATAAGTATTTAAAGTTTTTTAAATATTGGCATTAAGTTTCTATTTTTTCTTTTGGGTGAGAAAAGTTATTGAACTCTTATTTTGTGTATTTCCTTCATATTTCCGTTCGGAACCACACCATGTGTCACGTCTTTAACCCATTCGATATATCACTATTTATCATTAATAAATTAATTTAATTTTTTAATGACAAATGGTATATTTAATAGGTTTAAAAATGTGACAATTGATGCATTTCAAGGCGAAAGCATGACGGAAGACACAAAATAAGAGTTCGAAAATTTTCGCCACCGAAAAAAAAGAATGAGATGTCATTTTTTCAAGACTCCAAGTACTTATGCACTATTTTCCTAACGAGAAACAACTTCAAAAATTTATTCAGTTAGACCGGAACTAGTGGGGTATTTTTTTAATTTTTAATTTTCAAAATATAAAACTTTATTGTATAAATATAATTTAAACTTTAAAATAATAATTGAATCGTCAAAATTTGTCAAAAAAGTGAGCGAGTTATGACCAAAATATAAAATTGACCGATTTATCGTGATATCTCCAATCCTTGATTATAAAATTATTAATGTTGATGCTGAAAATTGCACCAAACTTTCTAGCGGCCCAATGTCGTTGTATAGGTAAGGCCCAGTGGCGGAGCCATGATTTCAGTTCAAGTGGTGCATAATATAAAATTTTAACGATTTTTTAAAGTAAATATTTAATAGTTCATGCGTGAAAAATATTTAAAAAAAATTCACTATTGTATAACACAAAATATATATATATAATTTTCAAAAAAATAATAATTCTTTTTACTAAATAAAAAGTTTAATTTTTTATTTTCGAGCACATAAATAACAAACAATTTTTATATTATAAAAAATGTGATATAGCTTACAAATTAAAAACATCAAATTCTTATTACATTTTAAGGTTTTTTATAAACAATTTAGATAAAATTTAATAGGAAAGGAAAAGTAATAATAGGAACTATTATTACTCTTGAAAATAAAAAAGAATTTGCTAATAATCCAACTCTTGACCACCTAGGATATAGGAACTCATAGTACTTCAACTCAACCACATGACCCACAGAATTTTGTTATTGGGGAATTGACTTTGAAGTTATTTATATGATATCAACTTATTTTTTTCTTTCATAAAATTATTTTTTTCGTATAAATTGTTACGCACGGTTTTCAGGTGGTGCCCGTGTATGCACTGGGCGTTGTATAGCTCCGCCCCTGGCAGGGCCCACGTCGTGTGCTGACTGAGTGGGTTGTAGGGCATTGATCCCTCGGCACTTCGGGTCAGGAAGATCCTCCACTGTCAATGGACATGGGTCCAGGCTCTGTCCGTTGCTTGTGATCTCGTCGCCGCTGGCGAACCGGGTTGGGTGACAGGCAGGGGATGACACTAGGGACGTGGTCTCCACGTAGGCAGGGTCTCGGCGAGACACCGATGTGAATCCTGACAGACGAGACCCCTCGGCCTGAGTCCCTAACGTCAATGTGGGTCCACGTCCGGTCCGCAAGGTTAGTACAGACATAGGGACGGTAACACGTGTTCGCCAACCCAAATCTAGACTGACAGGATCGTACAGTCGTGTCAAAATCTTGTCCAAAGCTTTTGCCCTAGTCGTTTTCCTCTGTGATCCGGATCTCTAGATAATCTCTGGAGGTTTTAGACCTTTCGACCCGTATTGTGGGTCCCCATACGGGATCTTCAGTCTATCCGCGAAGTTAGTATATCTGCTAGAGATAATGGACTGGGGGATAACACGAACACCACGTAAAACAGAACCAGCGGGAATGTCATAAACCGTGCCAGAAGTTTCTCCAGAGTTTCCGCTCTAGCCGTTTTCCTCTCTCTTAGAATCTGAGCAAAAAAACACATGAGGTGAGGGAGAATCGGGGGGCCTAGGCCCTCATTCACCTCCGACGCTCAACATTAGGCAAGTACCAGAGGGGGGACGTGTTTATCGGGAGGAAAGATAGCTCCAGGAAATCTTTGGAGAGAGGAAGCCGAGTAAAGAGACGGTTTTTGAGTTGTTTCCGAGATGTTTGAAATGAGAAATCCAAGGCTTTATTTATAGGAAGAGTAAGGGATTCAAACACAATTATATATTACTCTGAGAAGCCCCCGGAGTAAATTTATATAGTTTTTTGACTCCCCGAGATATTTTGAAACCCAAGGCGCAAGTTCCGTGTCCATCCGAAGTCCCACGCGCCCGCACACGCGCTTTCTTGCGCCTTACTCCAGCCGAAACTTGACAACCAAGTTGATGACATCATGGAGATGATGTCAGCAGCCAAGTGGGCCCGTGGAGGATGTGTGGGGCCGTGGGTGCCACGTGGCAGCGTGTAGGGCCCTATAAGGCCCGCTCGGGGTGCTTCCGGGGCCTTTTTTGGTCCCGAAAGTGTCCAAAGGCCAAATTTTACAATCTCTGTGTCCTTTTTTAGTATCCTGATATATTTAGGAACATCTGGATACTTAATTTCACGAAAATGGATCTCTAGTGAATATTTTGTTTCAAACTGAATATAAATTAAATAAAAAAAAGCGTTAATTAAATAACTTTTCTTATATTAATTTACAATTCCGTAAAACACTCGTACCATCCTCACTAGTTATCAAATTATTTATTATTTTATTATATTTAATTTAATAACTTATTACTTTGTATCATTTTATCTTTGTTCTAAACTTTAAGTATGACTGGGGTATATCTCTTGTTAGATTATATTCGTTTAACTTATATAACTAGTGGAAAGGCACCGCGCTTCGCGAAGTTGCGATAAAATATCGTTTATAATTTTAATAGAAAAATTTAATAATTGTTTTTAATTGTGAATTAACTTTACAAATTATATTATTTTAGTAATAGTTTACTTGTTTTCTTATTAACGATGATCAAATCTATATTAAATACCGTCAAAATGATGGATCAATGAATTATTATTTGCAAAATATATATATTTTTTATTTTAACTTTAAAAAGTTTGTCTCAATATTAATAAGAAAATTGTTGAACACCCATCCATCCATCTGTACAATTACTTGCTTTTGGATAACTCTAGGCTTATACTCTTTAATTTGAACGAACAATCAATGATCTATATCCAACAATCAATGATCTATATCCAATATATAAGGAAGAATTAAATGTGAGATATGGTAAGATATAGAGAAAAGACTGAGATTTCTATTTTTTTATATAATAAGTGAGGTATGAGGCGCTTTCGCGGTGACGAAGGAGTATTATTACAGATTTTGATGAATATGCTAAAATCTTATTTAAATTGCGTGCTATAATTGAATTACTTGCATCAAATACAACACACATTTTTTAGATATGTATAACTTGTATATCATGTCTTGATTCTACATAAATATACATTCTTCTATTTCATGACATAATACAACAATTCAAAAAATAAATTTTAAAAGGAATCTCATTCTGTTTAAATAATCACATATAATGAAATATTAAGGAAATCAAATTTAATGTATACTAATGCATATAGATAATGAGACATTTAGTGATATAACTTTATTTTTCTTTCTATCAATGACGTGTAAACATGTAGAATCCTTAATCATACATTTTTGTTTTACTCTTTTGCCACCTCACACTTTCAAGACCTTCGTAAGCGCGAAGCTTTGTACGATGGTAAAAGTGTTTGTAAAATTTAGATAAAAATATTATTAAATCATTTTTCACAAACTCAATAATTTTTTTTTAGTTATTGACTATTCCTAAAAACCATCGTAAGTAAATTTGGATGAAATATTAATCAATTGCAAAGACCTTTATTAACTTGCTAAATTAACAACTTTACTTCAAAACCGCAAGCAGTAAAGAAATAACATATTGGAACGATATAAGTAGCACTCTTTAAGAGTTCTTCGTGTATTCCCCATTAAAAAAAAAATCGTGTATTAAACAAATATACAAAATTCATGACCAAAAGAATCTTAAATGTAACTACAACGATTTAATTTGATAACTTTATTCCCCATTAAAAAAAATCGTATATTAAACAAATATATAAAAATCATGACCAAAAGAATCTTAAATGTAACTATAACGATTTAATTTGGACACCTAAAGTGAAATTGTGAAGAAGTAAAGAAATAACATATTGGAACGATATAAGTAGCACTCTTTAAGAGTTCTTCGTGTATTCCCCATTCAAAAAAAAATCGTGTATTAAACAAATATACAAAAGTCATGACCAAAATAATCTTAAATGTAACTACAACGATTTAAACAAATCGTATATTAAACAAATATATAAAAATCATGACCAAAAGAATCTTAAATGTAACTATAACTATTTAATTTGGACACCTAAAGTGATCTGTACAATTTCGATTAGGTTGAAGGAATTGACATGATAAAAGTAATTGTTACCTACTAAATTAATCAATCTTTTACGTCTTCACTACTGGACTGCACCGCGCTTCGCGCGGTGGCAAAAGAATATCTCGCATATTACGAAAATAAGCATATACCTTAGAAATAAATAAAAGGGATAATAGCGACAAAAGCGACCAAAGTTAGACAAAGTGTGCAAATAAGTGGCTAAAGCTAATTTTCTAAAATATCCACAAAATGTAAAGAACATAGTATCCACAAAATGTAAATTCTCCTAATGAAAGGGGAAAAAATTTATACAATTTGACCGAAAATATCACATTCGAAATGTGAATATAGTACTGCAAGATCCTTAAAATTCGTGAACATTATCTATAATTCAATAAAACTTGCATTAATCAATTATGTAGCACTTGAGGGTAATTTCATAATTTATATGTTCTAATATACATATATATACAAATATATGACCATAATACACTAAAAGAGAAATAAAGCTATGATTTCTATGGCAGTGTTTGGAGCGTTTTTTATTTCTATTTTGTGTTTAAATTTCTCAAAGAACTTTGTAAAAATGTTTCAAAAATTTTGATTGGTTATAATTTTGTTGCACTATTTTTTGAAAGGAAAAAAATAATTGTGTTTGGTTTAATTTTTGTATTAAATTATTTTTTTCAATATTAAAATGTGTTTAGTCGATTAATTTTTATTTTAAAAAAATGTATTAATCAAAAATAATCTAATTTATGTTTGAAACGAAAATTTTTAATCACATAAAATGAAATCAATTAATTATATTAGTCATGCTTACATTAGATATTACAAAGTGTCATTCAAATAATTTGCTTCAATACATGCTTATACCAATTTTAACGTGTTAGATTTTAGTAATATTGAAATTAGCTGTAAACATGATATTTTTTTGATCAAATATACTAACTTAGGGACATAAGATATATTTTTTAATTGATATTTTAATCAAATTTGCAAATAAATAATAATAAAAAAAATGTTGCCCAGGATGTCAAGAAATTAGTGAGTAGAGAGGGTGCAGCTTCAATTTATAACAATGAATAAAATGAAAACACCTCTTGGTGTGTTTTTGTTATTGTGTTTAAAAATAAAAACGAAAAATACTTTTCAAAACCATTTATCAAAATGGCAACCATTGTTTTCCATCTAGTTTAAAAGATGTTACCTTTTTTTTATATATAAATATACTAATTTATATTACTTTTATCAGATTTTCATAAGTTAGAAATTTTCAAGAGTAAAAGTTTAGAATTTAGAAAAACTTAGTACTCTGCTAATATTAATAAAATAAAATACTTTGTCAAAAGTTTTTGGATGAATATATGTATAGATTTATGACCGTCAATAGAGTGACAAACCAAACAATACATTCACCTTCAGTGTCACTGAAAGATGAAATAGTCGTCTAAGTATGAGCTAAACAGAAAAAATTATTAGCAAAGGTAAATAATGAATATAAACATGTGTAATGTCTCACACAAAAGAATAAATGATAAATTATCTCGACAGCTCAAATCATATTGGCAAGAAAAATTAATTAGAAAAATAAAATAGTTGGATGCACAAAAGTCATAAATTTAATATTACAGTCTTTTGATTGGCTTGACCATCTAGAATTTCTTTCATCTTAGTATTTCTCCGTCCAAACATTACATGGTCACCATTGTTGTCTAACAAACCTGGAATTGGAAGAGTAACCCAGAAAAATCATAATTAAAGTATATTAACATTATGTAATACAGTGACTTCAATTATAGTAGGGGGTCGTATTCCAAAACACATAGCTCATAGAACTCCATTACAACAATAGTTATATTAATGTACCATGGTCCACGTTCTACATGGCGCGTAGAAGAAAAATATCACACATACACCGTGAGTATCGAAATGATGAAGCAATAGTCGAAGAGTAATCAACTTCACAGAAGAAAAATATAACTATTAGTGATGGAGAAAACGAAATTAAAGAAAAATAATACTCAGTATGAACAGAAAAAATTAAAATATATATAGGTAAATAAAGTACTATATATAAAATGAATCATTTATATTATTTTCTAATTTGTTGTGACTAAGAGCTATATATAAAACGAATCATATATTATTTTCTTATAGTTGTGGCTAAGAACAATACGAAGGGTCGTCTTGTGAAGGTGAGCGATGTTCACAAAACAATTGAAAAAATTTAGTTATAACGTAGACATCTAATTCTTATTTAAACTCACCAAAAACATGTTTAAATAATCAAGACACCACAAATACGAAAAAAAAGAAGAAGATGAGAAATCAAATCATACCGATCGTAACATGTGCATGCTCCATTAATTTTTCCAGCTTGAGACCTCGCAGCGAAAGAAAAAAAAAAGGACACATGAAGCAGATTGTAGCATATTAAAAGTTGCCAATAAATTTGATCATTAACATCGATAGGATGCATATGATTTCAACGTTATAAGCACATTGGAATATCCATATTGGCAAAATGATCTGCCTAGCATCATCCCGTTATTAAAAATGCGTGTTGGTCTCCCATGAAAACGCACTAATGCCTGGAACTGAGAGAAAACATCGGAAACAAATCATCAGAAATGGATTACCTCACTTTTGATACCCGTAATCTTTCTCGCCTTCGGATCCGCCGATTCATTTTGTCCATGGCCCGCTACCCAACCGGGTGTGAAATATGAAGAGTCGTAGACTTGATCAATACAGTGTGATAAGGATGAAAAACCGACCACGCGCGACTGATCTCTGAAAAATAATCTATGAGAAATGAAGAATAATTAGTGAGAGATAGTTTCGGTAAAGCAATAGACTAAAATATGTTGTAATGATCTCTATCTACATTTCCTCTATTTTTATATAGTATACTATGCATATATATAATCATATAACCATGGAGTGGAGATCGATTCATTTGCATATAAATACGTTATTTTTTTTTATTGATTGCTCAATAATTATGCTTTGTTGAGAAAGATTTATTCATGTGATCCATTCATATACAAAACCATCGACCTTATATAGTATACTACGCATATATATAATCATATAACCATGGAGTGGAGATCGATTCATTTGCATATAAATACGTTATTTTTTTTATTGATTGCTCAATAATTATGCTTTGTTGAGAAAGATTTATTCATGTGATCCATTCATATACAAAACCATCGACCTTTGTATACCTGATTCATTTTTAGGTAATATAAAAGCAAATGAATGGACATAATAATTGTAAACGTTTTAAAATTATATAAATGACTAATGAATGCATTAATATATATATGTTACTATCTATAATCGATGCAAACTCAGTTTCACTCTAATACAGATGTGGTATTAATTATTATTGTTAAAAGTAAATAAAAATTATGAGAAAATAGGAATGGAGGATTGCTTGATTTGTAGTATGCCATGTCATGTAGGTGAGATTTTCCTTTTATATATATATAGATTATATTAGTGAAAAGCCCTTTTCGAATAACGTCGTCGGAATTCATGTTTTTATTAAAATGTTATTTCATAATTTGCAATAACAGAAATGGTTATTTTTTAGGTTATGTGGATAACAAAGTATCAAAACCAAAATAGATAAACCGTGGGAGAACTTGAAGGGGGAAGACATTCGTAGACGGTGTAGGGAATGGCTGAATCGGGATTTAGGCCTAATCAGTGGCAGAACCAGAAAATACTTCCGATGGGGGCTAGATTAAAAAGTTTGCTAAAAAACATATTTGGAGGGGATTATATTAAAATTTTAGAGAAAATCGAGGGGGCTTAGTTAAAATTTTATATGAATTAGCACTAAAAAAATTAAAAATGGGGTATATTAGCACAAAATAAAAATAGAGGGGGAGACTCAATCCCCTGTTGCTAACAAGGTGGTTCCGCCTTTGGGCCCAGTTAGCCTTTCCGGCTCCGACCCGAATTAATGAGCTTAGCCCATCAATTAGGCCCAAACTCATTAAGTCATTAATGTCCATAGTCTATAAATTCCACGTTAAGCTCATAATTGACACGCACATTTAACCCTAGTCCTAGAGAGAAAATAGAAGCCTTCTTATCCTAGCCCTAGTCGAGAGTTTCTCCTCCCCGTGCCCCCGTCTGGTTCGTCGTCCAATCACCGAGAAGGCTAGCAGTCTGACGAGGTGATATCCAGTCTCACAGACATTCTCGCAGCAACGTGGTGCACAAGATAGAGGCTCTACACTTGTGGAGTTGTGATCCGAATCCCAACTGAGATGAATATCGGCCAAACTGCACCAGTTGGCAAAAGTACCAAAAGTCTGATAACGTATCAATACTGGTTCTCTTAATTGTCGAAGTTAATCTAGATCATATAGTTCGATGATATCTAGTTATTTCTGACTTGGGATTGAGAAAAATCATCCAAAAAAAACTCGACAGAGGGATTCTATAAGTTTTTATAAGATTTTGGGAGGATTAATTTATTTTGAGAGGTTGATTTTTCTAAATATATAAATTTACATTTGTTGCTTTTTTTTCCCTTCTTTCTCATTTTCGTGTAATTGTGAACTTTTTAAATCTCTTAAATTAAGCATTAAATGTTTTTTTATTAGTTTTTATTTAAAAAATGAAAAATGATAAATTAAAACACAAAGGAAGGTTAGGCGTCCGGGCCTCTTACATGCCAGACAGGCCGCCAATTGGCTTGGCTCCTTCGGTCGCAACTTAACAGCCACAAAATTTACCGCGGCCAAATTGTAAGGTCTAGTAAGTTTATTTGAAATTTAATATTTATGGACTTTGATAATACATAAGTTGCTAAGGTACTATATTTTTTTCTTATAGAGATTATTGTTATTAATATTATTCTAAAGAAGAAATACAAACTTGAAACCGAAAAGAAAGATACGACTCTGTGAAGCTCCGAACTGCTGTGACAAGAGCGTCAATCTCCGAGTCTCCGAGAGCCAGGAATCTGCAAGAGAAAAGATCAAATAAACCAAGCCTAGGCGCGTGCGACGCTTCCCTTGAAGTAGATTCGGTCCCTCCCGGTGTCAAAGAACAGTGGACCGTCTTCTTTCCAGGGTACAGAGGCTAATCGTTGACTCCAATACACCTTGAAGACAAGGACAAACTCGAATCTGTATGTATCTTTTGTTGACGTGGTTTCCCACCTCAATCGGTCAAGTGTGAATTGTGAGCGTATGATATTTTTGGATGAAATAACTTGGTGGAATTCGATCTCTCGCATTACAAGCTCACGGTTCTCTCACGATATATATATAAGTATATAAGCGATATAAATGAGACGAGGGATTTTTTATAGAGGTTCGTCCCAAAGCGGTAGTTGACTACTTCCTCTGTCAGTTTATTGCGACAATGAACATAGACGGATAGCTACAGACAGCTAGATCACGTCTGAGAATAGAAAAGACTAGATAAGGAGAGAAAGAATACAATAAGATCTCAGAAGGACAAGAATGCCGGGTAGAAACTCTTCAATGTATTCTCTCGAGGTTGTGAGTATGCGCGTGTCTTGATCTGAGCTTTAGCTTTGGCATTTATAGACTTCAATTCATCGTCGTTGAACTTCCAGGAATCGAGGGGTCTTCACTCCGTGCTGACCGGGTTGAATGGACGATCTGGCTACACGTGTCCCATGACTTCGTTCTCGTCGTCGTGTTTGAATTATGCCCGTTGGAGACTTGACTCTGTGCTCCTGGTCTTCCGTCTGAGTTTGAAATATGATGCCGGGTAGAGAATATGACGACTCTACCCTCGTCTTTCTGGGCTGATGTCGAATGGATTTGGGCTTTAGAACTTATTGGGCCGAGTAGCCTGTATCCGTAGGTTCTTGGTTTGATTAAGAATCTCTTTGGGCTTCTCAAGTGGGCTTTTACGAATACCAATTTATTTCTTTAAAGCCTTTTATCATGGTTTGTAAATTTAATTAATTCACAACCTTAGCACTTTATGTCATATTAAATAATGACGAATTTGTACATCAACAGTTAGCCCCCTACTATAAAAAATACGAAGTAAATTTTATAGTATTTACTCGATGAAATCATGTAAAATTCGTGCCGAATAAGATTAATTAAATTTGTGACTTTTGCCGCAAATCTGTATAATCCGGGCAGGATTTTGGATAATTTTTAGATCAGATGGACGGATAGGGTCTTGAAGCTGTAACCGTCGCTTCGAATTTTGGGCGGGAACAGTTACAACACGTGTCCCATTTTGCGGAGGTCGAAGGGAATAAACTCTTCACATTCTCCTGACACAGCTGTCGTGCTGACGTGTCGCCGGATAGCTCGCTGATCTCAACCGTAGGATGAGGTTTGTTGCGTTTTTCGAGGAAACCCTAACCGTAGGATCAGCGACAATTTTCGAGTATAAATACTCGAGTGATTCGCATTAAATGGGCACGTCTCTTCAGCTTCATCCCGTCGCACGTCTTTCGAAGGTAACTTCTTTCTCTTTCCTCTATTTATACTCTGTGTGGCATTCGAATACCATTTTCGAATTTTTAGAGAGAGAAAGACTTCGAGTTCTAGTGAGATAAACTCTGCGAATCGCCACCGGAGGTGCTCTGAGGTCTGTCTTCGTGTCTAGAGATCCAGGTTCTTCCTTTCTTCTTCATTTTTCTCTGTGAGTCTGTTTCAAGATTGTTCTAGGTTTCTAGATATCGCTTTTTCTGTTTTCTTGGATCTCTATATTTTCCAGTTTCTGGGTTTTTGTGCTCGTCTAGATTCCTTTCGGTTTTTTCTAAAATATTCTTATAAAATGGGTCCTAAAAAGACGGTTTCGAAATGGCAAACGGAGTTTCTGACTACAGATTCTCCTAAGTCAGTTCTGAAACCTAAGGATCTGGTTAGGATCCGGGTAGAATATAAGATTCCCTTATCGATAGAGCTTAGGTTACCGGGTCCGGATGAACATGCCGACGAGCAGAACTCGGACGGCTGGATCTGTGTATATCAGAGGTTTTTTGAGTCCGGGGGGCTTAGATTTCCTATTCCTGAGCTCATCCTAAGGTATCTTAGTTACCTAGGGGTTTCTATCGGGCAACTTAGCCCGAATTCTATCCGGATCTTAATGGCCTTGCTTGTCCGGTCCCACGAGTGTTTGTATTCACTTACAATCTGGGACTTGTTGACGGGCTTGGTCATCAAGGCCAACGGTCAGGCTAAGGGTAGGTTCTTCCTATCCGTCAAGGAAGGGGAGATCATAACCGGTCTTCCCAAGAAGGAGAGTGCTTGGACCCACAAGTATTTCTTCTTCATGGCCGGTCAGGAAACGCTCGGTTCTTGGCCGGGCTATAGGAATGAATGGGTTCACGAGATAGGTAAGATTCTGGGTTGGGTTTTCTAATTTTTCTTATTCGGCTGTTTTTGTGTGTTTGCTAATTCCCTCTCTCTTTTTTATGCAGTCGAGGACCCTGAGAAGCCTAAGTCTCGTCCGATCACAGAGGAGTGGAAGGCTTTGAAGAGGAGGCTTTTTTCTACTGGTCCGGAGCTGTGGTTGAACTTCACGAAGGAGAGGTTTGAAGCTGCCGGGCTTTGGATTGAGCCTGACGAGGAGGAATTTCCGGGTATAAATCCTAAATCTGTCTTTTTTGGCTTTGTTTCGTATTTGTCTACTTTATTTTTTCTAAGTGTGGATTTTTGACGTGTAGAGGATATGGACGCTCTTCGCCCGAAGGGTCAGAGTCTTTGCCAGAGGCGGAGGCAGGAGGGTCAGACCGGAGGTTCGGCCTCGACTGGAGCTGCTCGTCAAGAGACGAGCAGGCGTGTTGAGGAGAGGGGACCTGGCGCGTCGGCGCCGGCTAAGGCTGCTCGTCAGGAGACGAGTAGGAGGAACGATGAGACTCCTGCTCGGGAGTCTCTTGCTGAGGTCGCCTCTGGGGCGATCAAGAAGAAGGATGTCGTCGAACTTTCCGACGACGGGGAGAGCACCCCGGAGGTAACGCCTTTGGCGAAGCCTTCGGAGAGGGAAATTGTCCCTCCTTCCGCTCCCGCTCGTCCTTCCAAGGGCGTGATCCGTCCTTCTCAGGACGGAGTTATTCCGAGGACGGGCCCAGAGGTGGCCGCGAAGAGGCCGCATGAAGGAGGGGACTCTGGGGTCCGGAAGAAGGCGAAGGGGGATTCGGCCCCGAAGGAGGTGGCGAGGAGGGACTTAGTCCCGAAAGGAGGTGCGAGGGCCTTGGAGAAAGGCAAGGGGGTTGCTCGGGAGAGCGAGCGCCCAAAGGAGGCCTCCCGAGGTGAGGCGAGGGAGACGGGGTTGATTCCCCCGGTGGTTGAGGGGCAGACCAGGGAGAAGATGGTCTCCCGGAAGGCGGGGTGCACTTGGATGGGGGACAAGGGTCTCCACAAGGCGCCTATGGTGGCGGCCGGTCTTCTCCGGCAGATAACGAACGGTGGGGTCGGCAGGGTCCCCAGGAGTATTGCGGAGAAGAGGCCGTACAAGGATATGGCGGCAGCTACAACTCTGGTAAGCATTGCCGGCTTTAGGTTTGGGCTTCTACTTATTTCCTAATTTTTTCTAACTTTGGTTTTTGGACGTGTAGCTCGTCGCCTCTGTCAACGACATGGTCCTCGATTATGAGGACCAATTATATGAGCCTAGAGAGGGCGCGCAAGCTTCCGAGCAGCTTGCGTTGAAGGAGAGGGAGTTGGCTGATGCCGTGGAGGGCATCCGGGTGAAGGCGGAGCAGATCGTCGTTATGGGCAGGAAGGTCGCCGCCTGTGATGCTAGGATCAAGGGGCTCGGGAATACGGTCGTCAATCTCCGGGAGAAGCTGTCAAACGCTACCCGGACGATTGAGGAGGCTCAGGGCGCGAGCGAGGCGGCCGCCAGGCAGATGCTGGCCTCTGACGCGGCCAAAGGACGGGCCGAGGAGTTGGCCAAGAAGAAGGAGGAAGAGGCCTTGGCCTTGAAAGAGGACGTGCAGCGCCTCGCTGCCGAGCTGGCTGAAGCCCGGCAACGATCCGCCGATCGCGAGGCTGAGAAGAAAGCTGTCCGTGCCCGATAATCGCCGAAAGGTGGAGGAAAGGGACGCGCTAATCGCGTGGTACAAAGGTACGGCCGCTGACAACAGTTGCTTGGATCAGGCCGAAGGTTGCCTCGAGCTGATCCAAGACATCATTGACGGCAACGTCCAAGATTTTGAGGCTGAGAAGGAGGTCCTACAAGGCAACGCTGCTTGCTACCAAGCTCTCTTGGACGCGGTTCCGGCACCGCTGATAGGGTCTCCGGCTCTGTCTCCAGATGCCGAGCTGACCGGTGTTCCTCTTGTAGATCTGAGCCTTCGGTCCGAGCAATCATCCGCCAAGGAGTCCGCCTCCGAAGATCCCGCCATCGAGCCCGTCGTTGAAGATCCTGTGGCCGGAGAGACCGTCACCGATGAGACCACCTTGCCGGCCATCGCTGATTCCGAGGAGGTGATCCTCGAGGAGCCGACCCTGAACGAGCCCGTCGCTGCCGAGGAGGCCGTCGCTGAGGAGATCGCCCTTGAAGAGCCGATTCTGGACGAGCCCGCCGTCGCCGAGGAGACTGCCGAGCATGGAGGCCAAGCCGGCAAAGGAGAAGGAGAAGAGAAGGAGGAGGAGGACCGAGAGGTCGTGGGGGTACCCGGGGTCGACATATAGAGTGTCCCCCATTTTTTTTTGTTTTTCAATTAATAAGGCCTCAGGCCAAAACAATTTCTATGGGCAAGTCTACGGCGACTTGAACCCTTTTTTGTAAGGTTTGGATATGCCCGTGGTTAGGGCCTTTGCTTATTTCTATTCTATGCTATGCTCGTAATTTCTTGCCATACTCTACTCGTCTGTGTTTCTAAGTTATTTTTCTAATCGTACCTTTCTATATCTGCTTTTCTGTTTGAGGTTCCGAATGTCCTATCGTATACTCGGATGAATAAAAAAAAAAAAAAGATCGAAGGTTTGAAATTTGCTAAGTATAAAAAATGTACGGGTACCTTTTGTTGCTGTGTTCCTTTGACACTTCTCGTCTAGTCTGTTCTGTCCGTCCATCCTAATATCCCGCAGGTCGTGCTTTCTGAAAAACACATTTGTAAAAGCCAGACATATGTTGTTACATATTTTTTCAAGAGGGTTAGGCTTGTCGCCTTAAGGGACGGGTTGGATGCCCGGTTAGGTTTATTAACCCTTGTGGTGGGTTTGTTACCCGGATAGGCTTATTGCCTTATGCAACGGGTTGGTTACCCGGGTAGGCTTGTTGCCTTATGCAATGGGTTTGTTACCCGGGTAGGTTTGTTACCTTATATGGGGGGTCTGTTACCCGGATAGGTTTGTCACCTTATGTGATGGGTCTGTTACCCGGGTAGGTTTGTTACCTTAGGTGATGGGTCTGTTACCCGGGTAGGCCTGTCGCCTTGACGGGAGTTTCGAGACATATTTCCTTTCAGGCCGGCCCTATTGAGTCTTGCGATTCGTAGTTCTCGGGCCTGTTTGGGTTTGGGTTTGGATTGAGACTGCGCCCATTGTTTAGGATGGGCTGCCTACGTACCCCAAATTTGGGGATCAAGTCATTACGTAGTTCAGGGGAGACCGGGTAGGTCGGATTAGGCGTAGTATTTCCTTAAGTGCATGGCATTCCAGCTGCGGAGGACTCTTGTTCCATCCGGAGTGGCTAGCCGGTATACTCCAGGTTTTACTACTTCGGTGACGATGTAAGGTCCTTCCCAGTTAGCCCCGAGCTTGCCCGCATTCAGCTCGGCGGTGTTCTGGAAAACTTTTCTGAGGACCAACTCTCCCATTATGAATTTTCGACGTTTGACCTTTGAATTATAGTACCTAGCTATCGAGTTTTGATAGTTGGCAATTCTTATCAAAGCTTGTTCTCGTCTTTCGTCGATGTAGTCGAGCTGGTCTTCCCTCATTTCGTCATTGAGTTCTGCGTCCAAAGGGGCGAATTCCCTTCGAAGGCTGGGTGTCTCTATCTCTGCTGGTATCACGGCCTCAGTGCCGTGTACCATTGAGAAAGGGGTTTCCCCGGTGGCCCTACGCGGGGTAGTTCTGTAGGACCAAAGGACTCCTATGAGCTTGTCTGCCCATCGTCCCTTTTTGGTGTCTAGGCGTCTCTTGATTCCGTCCACTATTACCCGGTTAGCTACTTCGGCTTGACCATTGCCTTGAGGATATCTCAGAGTGGACGTGTTCAAGGATATTTTCCAGTTTATACAGAAGTTCTGGAATCTCGTCGAAATGAATTGTGGTCCATTGTCAGCTATTATCTCCTTTGGGAGGCCGAATCTACTGATGATGTTTTTCCATAGGAAATTTTCTACATCAACATCTTTAATGTTTGCGTATGATTCTGCCTCCACCCATTTTGAGAAGTAATCGGTTACGACGAGTAGAAACCTCTTCCCAGCCGGGGCCAGGGGGAACGGTCCTACTATGTCCATGGACCATTTCATGAACGGGTACGGGACTGAGATTGATGAGAGTTCTTCTGCTGGTCTATGTATGGACGGGGAGTGTCTCTGGCATTTGTCGCATCTTTTGGCATAGGTTTCGCTGTCCGCCAACATAGTGGCCCAGAAAAAGCCTTGCCTTTTTGCTTTGTTTGCTAAAGATCTTCCTCCCGAATGGTTGCCGCATTCTCCCGAATGGATTTCGTGAAGTACTATTTGAGCTTCGGTCTTTCCTAGGCACCTTAGGTAGGGTCCGGTATAGCTACGTTTGTACAATTTTTCCCCGATCATGCAAAATCTAGCGCTTTGGATCCTTAGTTTCCTAGCTTTTTGCTTGTCTCGAGGTTTGGTCCCGGTTAGGATGTAGTTAATGATTGGGGTCCTCCAATCATCCTCTTCCATTCGGATATTGCAAACTTCGCGGGTTACGCTGGGTTCGTCTATCGTTTCGACTGGGATTATCCTTTTGACTTCGGGGTCTGAAGTCGAAGCTAACCCGGCCAATGCGTCTGCTGACGCGTTTTCACTCCTTGGTATTTGGACTATTTCGACGTGTTCGAATTGTTGAATTAAGCCTTTTACTACCGAGAGGTATTTTTCCATCCTGTCATCTCGGGTAGCATACTCGCCACTGATCTGACTGGTAACTAGTTTTGAGTCGGAGTGGGCCCTTACTCTCCGGGCTCCTACGGCTTTTGCTAGTTTGAGGCCGGCGATGAGGGCCTCGTACTCGGTCTCATTGTTTGTCGCGTGGAATTTCAGTCGAAATGATTATTCCAACACTTCTCCCGTGGGGGATATCAAACGAATTCCGATCCCGGATCCGCCTTGGTTTGACGCGCTGTCGACCTCGAGTTTCCATTCTCCGTCCTCGTGGCCTTCTTTTGAACCGTCGGCTGGTAATTCGATGAGAAAGTCAGCCAATACTTGTGATTTCGCACAGGTTCGGATCTTGTATTCTATGTCGAATTCGCTTAACTCGACGGCCCATTTCGTGAGCCTTCCCGATTGATTCGGGCTGTGGAGGATGATTCTCAAAGGTTGGGTCGTCATTACCATGATGGTATGGGACTGGAAGTAAGGCCGAAGCTTCCTCGCTGCGGTTATCATTGCTAGTGCGAGTTTTTCTATTGCCGGGTATCTGGTTTCAGCGTCTTCCAAAGATTTGCTGATGTAGAAGATCGGATTTTGCTCTCCGCGGTCCTCCCTCACGATTACTCCACTCACCGCCGATGGCGAGACAGCCTGATATAAAAACAATGGCTCTCCCAAGATTGGTCTGGTGAGTATTAGTGGGGTGGAGAGGTACCTTTTCAGCTTTTGGAAGGCCTCTTCGCACTCTTCGGTCCATTCGAACTTTTTATTACCCTTCAATAGTTTGTAGAAGGGTAAACATTTGTCTGTGGCTCTTGATATGAACTGGTTAAGAGCGGCGATTCTCCCAGTCAGCCTTTGCGTCTCTCGAACAGTCCTTGGGGAGGGCATGTTCTGGAGGGCTTTTATCTGGTCGGGATTGGCTTCTATAGCTCGCTGTGTGACCAGATAACCTAGGAATTTTCCTGAGGTTACCCCGAAGGTGCATTTCGTCGGATTGAGCTTCATTTGATACTTTCGTAGTATGTTGAAGCAGTCTTCTAGGTGGGATACGTGATCCGTTGCTCGGGAGGACTTTACCAACATGTCATCGATGTAGACTTCCATAGTTTTACCGAGTTGTTCGGCGAACATTTGGTTGACTAATCTTTGATATGTGGCTCCAGCGTTTTTCAATCCGAAGGGCATAACTTTGTAACAGTATATTCCTCTATCGGTTATGAATGCCGTTTTTTCTTGGTCCTCGGGGTGCATTAGGAACTGGTTGTATCCCGAGAAAGTGTCCATGAACGACAGTAGTTGATGCCCACATGTTGCTTCGACCTGTTCTTCGGATTCCGCGGTTTCCGAATTTACGTTGAAAACGTACGGGCTTCGCGGGTTCGGTCCGTTATTAGCCCTCCGATTCTGGGTTTGGAATGGGTGCTTCTGGATTGGAGGGGAATTCCTCTGTCCCCTGAAAGGGATGTTGTGATTTCCGGACCTAGGCGGCGGCTGCTGCCCGGGTAGTCCGGTATTCCGCTGGTGGACGGGTAGAGATCCATGTCTCCTTCGCATGGCTTCGAGTTCTTCGTCACGCCTGATCCAGTTGGATGATCTGTGCATCACGTCTTCGATGGAGTCGTAACGATTCACGACGATGTCCGTTTTGAACTTCGAATCGTACCATAACCCGGCCGTGAGAGCGGCTATGGCGGTTTCGTCACTGATCCCGTTTATTTTGACCATGGTCTTTTTGAACCTGTTCATGAAAGCTCTGAGGGGCTCTCCTCTCTCTTGCTGCAAGGCATAGAGGTTCGCCGCCGTGATCTCAGTTTCCATAAACATGGAAAAATGTTTGAGAAAAAGGGTCGTTAGCTGTCCAAAGTTGTCTATGGAGCGCGGTTCAAGTTTCGAGAACCATTCCATCGCTGGGCCGACCAAATTTTCAGAGAAATATTGGCAGCGCCCAGCATCCAATTCGTGTGCTTCCAGATGGGCTCGCCCCATCGCAATCCTGAAGGACCTCAAGTGTACTTTGGGATCGGTCGTCCCGTCGTACTTTGGCACATATACTCGTCCGCCTTCCCTGAGTATAACGTTAGTTATGACGGGTTTAAAGGGTGTCCTTTCTGCCTCCTCCACTAGACGTTCTATCTCGGGGGCAGCGATAGTGGCGCTGTGCACGCGAGAGCGCACGTGAATGAGCTTCTCATTCATTTCGGCCATTGAGCGTTTGAGCTCCTCCAATTCTGTGCGTTGGGGAGCTTGTTCGGGACGCACAGCCTGGAGGGGTTCATGTCCGTACACCGGTCTGGGATACCTCGGATACGTGACCGGGTGGCCGTTGAGGGCTTGGCTGATGTTACGGCTTTGCTCGTACCCCGATTGTCAGTTTTGGGATCCCAGGCGTTGGTGACTGCTCGAAGCAACATTCCCCGCATTAGACGGGTAGAGACCCGTCAGGGGGGTAAAAAGGGGTGTTCCTGTTTCAGGAGGCGGGGGAGGTGTTGCGGGCCTAGGGTCGCGGGGTAGTCGGGGCTGGTTTCGCCTTGGCGCTTGCGGGTTGTCCACGTCGGCAAAGTCAAAGTGGACGGCGTCGAGCCCGGTCCGGCCTTGATACCCAGAGTTTTGTCCCGGATCAGTCCGGTTAGCGTTCTGACGATGCTCATTTCGGGCTTGGTTGGCTTCCAGAGAGTCGATTCGCTGGCGCAACTCTCGATTCTCAGCAACGCTAGCCTCTAGCTGAGACTGTAGGTTGCTTGATTCCGTGTTTGGATCTGGGTTGTTCACCTCAGACCCGTTCACGATTGCGACTTCGTTGTTGCTCATGTTCGCGGAGTGCTTTGAGCTTTTAGGAGTTAGCGAGATCAAATTCTCACAGACGGCGCCAAACTGTTGACGTGGTTTCCCACCTCAATCGGTCAAGTGTGACTTGTGAGCGTATGATATTTTTGGATGAAATAACTTGGTGGAATTCGATCTCTCGCGTTACAAGCTCACGGTTCTCTCACGATATATATATAAGTATATAAGCAATATAAATGAGACGAGGGATTTTTTATAGAGGTTCATCCCAAAGCGGTAGTTGACTACTTCATCTGTCAGTTTATTGCGACAATGAACATAGACGGATAGCTACAGACAGCTAGATCACGTCTGAGAATAGAAAAGACTAGAGAAGGAGAGAAAGAATACAATAAGATCTCAGAAGGACAAGAATGCCGGGTAGAAACTCTTCAATGTATTCTCTCGAGGTTGTGACTATGCGCGTGTCTTGATCTGAGCTTTAGCTTTGGCATTTATAGACTTCAATTCATCGTCGTTGAACTTCCAGGAATCGAGGGGTCTTCACTCCGTGCTGACCGGGTTGAATGGACGATCTGGCTACACGTGTCCCATGACTTCGTTCTCGTCGTCGTGTTTGAATTATGCCCGTTGGAGACTTGACTCTGTGCTCCTGGTCTTCCGTCTGAGTTTGAAATATGATGCCGGGTAGAGAATATGACGACTCTACCCTCGTCTTTCTGGGCTGATGTCGAATGGATTTGGGCTTTAGAACTTATTGGGCCGAGTAGCCTGTATCCGTAGGTTCTTGGTCTGATTAAGAATCTCTTTGGGCTTCTCAAGTGGGCTTTTACGAATACCAATTTATTTCTTTAAAGCCTTTTATCATGGTTTGTAAATTTAATTAATTCACAACCTTAGCACTTTATGTCATATTAAATAATGACGAATTTGTACATCAACATCTTTCACCCAACGAAAAATAGAATAAAACCAAAGAACGAACTCAAGATCTGTAAGAAAGCTTTTCGTTTTTTCTGATAATGTTTTCAGGTTTTGGAAACTCTTAATATAGCCAAATAACCTAGCATAACGAGTATATTTCCCATTAAGATCAAAACGTTTGAGATTTAATTTCAGATCAAAGTCTAAACGTTCGTCCGTTTGGTTTTTGCAGGTATTGGAGTTTAATGGTGTGAAACGTCTTTAACATCTCATTAACTTCCCTCAAATTTCATTTAAATGGGATATATTTTTCTACAGTCAAATTCTCTCTTGTGTATACAACCTCCGTAAATGGCGGCAAAAGTACCCAAACTTGACATTTGGGAGTTGACCGAGAAAATCCACCTATGTGGCAATCAGCTTTTGCCACATGGCATGCCACATGGCACTTGGCCGCCACGTGGCATGCCACGTAATTAATATTTTTAATATATTTTTTTTAAAAATATTTTTATTTTTTTAAACAAAATTATTTTTTATTTTTATTTTTAATAAAAAATAATTTTTCCCAATAATAACAAATAATGAATATCAAAATTTAAATATTCATTTATTGGTTATAATTATTTATTTTTTAAAAAGTGGGTAGAACGAAATAAAAATCACCACTCACGGTTCACTTGAACTCCGTTTCCGATCCGGTTCACGTGTCGAATAAAATTGTTTAATACGTTTAATAAAAATAACTAATAAACACATACAAATTGTTTAAAAAGTCAACACATAATTAAATACACATTCAAAAACAAAAAATAGTAGTCATATTTATATTTAACAAAAAAATATTTTTATTTGTTTGCATGATATTTTTTTTTGTGTTTGCATTTTACAATAATAATTATTATTTAATATGTTTTTTATTTATATATTATCTTCTTTTTTTTTTAAAATTGTCGTTAAATAATCATATGATTATTATTTGTTATTATTATTAAATATATTAAGCGATTTCGTTTCACCCGTGAACCGGATCGGAAGTGGAGCTTGAGTGAACCGTGAACGGTGATTTTTTTTCTTTATTTATTTCAATTGATCCACTTTTCTAAAATGAATAATTATATTTAATAATAAAAGTAATACTGAATATTTAAATTTAAATATTCATTATTGGTTATTATGAAAAAATAATTTTATTTTTTTAAAATAATTTATTTTTTTAAAATAATTTATTTTTTAAAAAAATTAATTTTTTAGAAATAATTTAATTTTTTAAAAATAATTTAATTTTTTAAAAAATAATTTAATTTTTTTAATCATATTTTTAAATCATTTATTACAATAATAATTACGTGGCATGCCACGTGGCGGCCAAGTGCCATGTCGCATGTCATGGGGCAAAGGCTGATTGCCACATATGTAGATTTTCTCGGTCAACTCCCAATTGCCAAGTTTGAGTACTTTTGCCGCCATTTGCGAAGGTTGTATACACAACAGAGAATTTGACCAAAGGTTAGGTATTTTTGCCGCAATTAACCCTTATATTTATGCTAACCTATGATTATTTTCAGCTTTTAGTCCATCGCAACCGTAGGTATCAATACGTTATTACATTGTGGTATTAGCAATAAATAAATAATGTGATATTGTATGCAGTATGGTAAATAAATAGACAATAGACATCCCAAAAATGAAAAAACACCATCTTGTGGCACTAATGCAAAATGGTAATCAATAAATATTTATTAAAAATGCACAGAATTTTATAAAACACCACCAAGAACAAATATAAAATCATTTTTTAATATTGATATTTAGTTAGACTAGACCGAGTCCAACCGAACTTCATTTATCGAAATGAAGTTGTAGGACTTGATCTGAACTGTGTATCCCACGATAAATTTTATTTTATCTAAAAGTAAAAAAAAAAAAAGTAGAGCTACAAATTCTAAATTTCTCAAAACAAATTTTTTTTTAGTCTTTTTAGAGCTTTTACTATGACAAAACAATTTGATATATATGAGAGATACCGCATACGTAAATAGTCAACTTGAGGATAGAAAAATATAATATAAAATGAAAGCACCTTTTTTCTACATAAAGTAGTAATAAGGAACAAAATACTTTCAGAAAACTTTTTATCAAAAATTAACCAATTACAGTTGTATCACTTTTCTGATAATACATTTTGGCAAAAACAGCCCCTTTTATTCTTAAATTTATCAACACAATTTTATAACATACTACGGTATTCTAAGATCACAATGATGACATGTGTACCTTGGAAAAATTAAATGAAATTAAAATAATAACTGTAATGCAGAAACTATATAAAAAAAAAAAGTAATAAGAAAGAAAAAAACTATACAACAAAAGAAAATAAAATATAAAATTGCAACAGATAAATCAATACTTGGAAAGATTGAATATAAGAATGGTACAGTTGAAATATATTAAAGGGATAGTCGCGGTAAAAGTTTTAATTGTCTTCCAATCGTCATCGATAAGTTCTCAATTTTTTTTATTGGGTGGTAAAGTTCATATTTTCTAAAATTGTAAGACAGTTAGTCTTCCATCAACTATTTTCAAGTCAAATGTCATGTGGCATTATGTTGACTGCCACGTAGCATGCCACACTGATCTATTATTTGATTAAATCTAATTCTGCTTAAAAAAGCCCCCCCCGAGATCATTTAAAAATCGAAATGCTCATAAAGATGGAATAAAATATTATTTAATAATATTCCAAACCGCACATCGTGGGCAAAAGCGCGCCCTTGATTGTTCAGTATTGTAATTACTAAAAAATTATAATGCCATGTGGCATTTGACTTGAAAATAGTGAATGAAAGTTTATTTACCTTATAATTTAATAGAATGAGAACTTTAACACGCACAAAAAAAGAATAAGAATTTATCGACGATAATGAAAAGACTATTGGTACTTTCATAGTAATTATCCTTATGTTAAATAAATATAAAAAAATGAAAATTAATAAGAGAAAATTAAATATAAATAATATTTTAATTTAACTGAAATATGGAGTTGAGTTGAAAATGAAATAATATTTGACATGAAAATGGAGAAATGCATTAAATGTAGGGTTAATTGCGGCAAAAATACTTAACCTTTGGTCAAATTCCCTGCTATGTATACAATGTCTGTAAATAGCGGCAAAAGTATCCAAACTTAACATTTGGGAGTTGACCGAGAATATATATCTATGTGGCAATCAGCCTTTGCAACGTGGCACGCCACATGGCATGCCATGTAATTATTATTTTATTAAATAATTTTTTTTAAAATAAATAATTTTTTAATTATTTTTTAAAAAAAAAAAACTTTTTAATTTTTTTTTTAAATAAAATTATTTTTCCATAAAAACCAATAATGAATATTTAAATATAATTATTCATTTTAGAAAAGTGGATCAAACAAAAAAAATAAAGAAAACAATCTCTGTTCACGGTTCACTCAAGCTCCGCCTCCGATCTGGTTTACGGGTGAAACGAAATCGCTTAATATGTTTAATAATAATAACCAGTAATAATCATATGATTATTTAACGATAATTTTTTTTAAAAGAGAATAATATATAAATAAAAAGACATATCAAACAATTATTATTATTCTAAAATGCAAACACAAAAAAATATCATGCAAACAAATAAAAATAATTTTTCATTAAATATAAATATGACTATTATTTTTTTATTTTGAATAAGTGGCGTGTATATAATTACGTCTTGACTTTTTAAACATTATGTATGTGTTTATTAGTTATTATTATTAAACATATTAAACAATTTGATTCGACGCGTGAACCAGTCTGGAAACGGAGTTCAAGTGAACCGTGACCGGTGAAAATTAATTCGTTCTACCCACTTTTTTAAAAATAAAATTCTAACCAATAATGAATATTTAAATTTAAATATTCTTTATATGTTATTATTAAAAATATTAAAATAAAAAAATAAAAAATAACTTTGTTTAAAAATTAAAAATAATTTCGTTTAAAAAAATATATAATTTTGTTTAAAAATAATAATTACGTGGCATGCCACGTGGCAGCCAAGTGCCATGTGGCATGCCACGTGGAAAAGACTGATTGCCGCATAGATAGATATTCTCGGTCAACTCCCAAATGTTAAATTTGGGTATTGTTACCGCCATTTACGGAGGTTGTATACACAACAGAGAATTTGACCAAAGGTTTGGTATTTTTGCTGCAATTAACCCTTAAATATAAGTTACACAAGCCCTAAGCTAAAGGGTAACAGTGATATTTTTGAAATATTTATTTTATTCTATTTACATTAGAAAAAGATGGATCTAATGATAATCTTTGTTACATAAAATAAAAATTTTCAATCATGACTTTTGGAAACGAATGAAAAGAATGTATACATTCACTCTCGAATTATTTCATTTGGGAGGATGTTAGGGAACATTAATGTCTTTTTAGAATAATAAACTCGATCCTTATGAAATAGGAAGGAATCGTGGATATATATATATATATATATATATATATATATATATATATATATGAAAATTTCAGTTTGTATTCCCGGTTTAGCATGTGTTTGCGGAAAAGTACCCGAGTTAATGATTTACCAAACTATGCCCGAAACCCCCCTTTTGAGTTAACTTAACCAAAGCTGAAAAAAAATTAAAAAACATTTGAAAAAACAACTTCCCGACCCTCTCACCTTCTCTCCGCCACGACCCTGTCTCAGCCCCGACCCTCATTTTAGGGTTTCCTCAATCTTCTTCTCTCCGGCATGGTGTCCGATTCTGCGGCGTCGATCACCGACTCCACGGCGACCCAAGCTACCGAGAGGCTGACGACCCATCGACGGAGAGCCTGAGCCTCTCTCTTTGGTTCTCTCTCTCCTGCGTGACCCACGAAGAAGCCCTCGTCTTGCCTTGCCTTCGACGTCCACCACTACGCCCTTGCCTTCGACGCCAGCCGACGAAACCCACCTCGCCGCCCTTTTCTCTGCACGACGAAACCCAGTCGACGAAAAAACCCTCTGCGAATCTCAGGTTTCGATTACAGGTTTTGGGATTTTGTTTTTGTTTATGCACATAATATGTTCGATGAAATGCACGGTTAAGGCAGGTTTTGGCTTGGGTTTGATTATAGCACGACTAGGGCCCGATTTAGGGTTTATTAGTGCTTGATTAGGTCTTTTTTAGGGCTATTTTGATTAGGGTTTATGGATTTTTTTATTAGGACTTGATTATTGATGTTAATTTTGTTTAGGAATGGCATACATTGCACCGGAAAAGGATTGGAGATCAGCCCAAGTGTGGTGCCCGTCTGCAAAACGAGTGGCAGAAATCGTGGACACCATGGTGGCACACGATGTTATGAACCATGACGTTCAGCGGCGATTCAGTTACCTATTTGAGACGTTTGACCCCCCTTTCTCGATGGGTTTGATCCATCAAATTCTGCTTCGTCGAGTTCCGAGCCATGGAGCCTCGGACGAGCTATGGTTTAAATTAAGAACTGGGAGTTTTGTTCCATTACCAGTCTTAGATTCGACCCGAAATTTAAAGACGGAACTACGAAACCAGGAAAAGGTGGCTCAAGGCTTGAAAGAAAGTCGTGGAACGAGCTTTTTGACGATTTCGTGACGGAAGATCTTCCCCCGCCTCTAAGATTCCAGTGCGGATTGTTTCTATTGATGGGGGGGGGGGGTAGGGGTTACTTGGCGTGGATGGCCAAACTGTCTACCCGCCCAGATTGGGCAACTCCAGTTATTCGCAGTACCATTTCCACGTATTTTACCGACCACTATTACATTGGGTGCTGAGTATCTTTCCGGATATAAACGATTTCAAGAACCCGAGAACCCCGAAGTTCCCGTTCCCAATTTGAAGGACCATCTCGATGAACAAGCAAAGAAGATCGATGAACAAGCAAAGAAAATTATAGAAATGGTATAGTTTCAACATTTTTTTTATCATTTTTTAACAGATGTTATATTGTTACGTACAAGAAAGCATTCTTCTAGAGGTTCGTGAGACTGTTTGATCGTTGATTTCTGGCCAAGTTAAGTCTGAAAAACCACAACAAACTTGCAGCAACTTGGGGAGCCTGATTGGTGTGACCCTGAAGAGGGATTCCGGTGAAAAGACAGTTCCCCAAGAAGATTTTCCATCCGTGAAAAAGGCCACCCCAGTTCCAAAGAGCCTGGAACCTTTGTTTGCGGCGCTTGATGACGAACTACCTACCCAAATACCGAGTTTTGACCTTGGTATCAGTTCCATTTTCCCAGGCAAGAGGGAAAGAAAGCCGAGTAAGATGTTGGAGGGTTACACAAACCCCGATACAGAGGAGCTCAAATGGCGCACAAAGGTGGGCATACCAAAACTCGCGAAGGGGAATGCAAAGGCGAAGAAGGATGACTCTGTTCAAATAGACAAAGCGGATTCCGCGTTGGATCAAATTTGACAAATGGATGAACACTAGGGTGAAGAATAATAAGGTGGACGTGATGTTGCTTACAAACTTCCGAGGTGACCGGAAATGGTTTCAAGAGTTGGTTTCACCTCTTTCGTGACTGGATACAATGGTAAGATTTTTGGTTAAATTTGTGACTATTTATGTTAGGGCAAAAAGTGTTTATGTTAGGGCTAAAACAATTTATTTTTGGGCTAAAACTGTTTAGGTTAGGGCAAAAACTATTTATAACACAAATTCGTGACTGTTTATGTTTGGGCAAAAAGTGTTTATGTTAGGGCTAAAATTGTTTATGTTTGGGCTAAAACTGTTTATGTTAGGGCAAAAACTATTTATGTTAGGGCAGAAACTATTTATGTTAGGGCAAAAAGTGTTTATGTTAGGGCTAAAATTGTTTATGTTTGGGCTAAAACTGTTTATGTTACGGCAAAAACTATTTATGTTAGGGCACAAACTATTTATGGTGTTTATGCTACGGCTAAAACTGTTTATGTTTGGGCTAAAATTGTTTATGTTAGGGCAAAAACTATTTATGTTAGGGCAGAAACTATTTATCGTGTTTATGTTACGGCTAAAACTGTTTATGTTAGGACAAAAAGTATTTATGTTATGGCAGAAACTATTTATGTTAGGGCAAAAACTGTTTATGTTAGGGATAAAACAGTTATATTTTTTCTTAATGTTTGTGTTAATTTTTCTGCAGCACATTGACGCAGCCCTTGCATATTTTCTTACGGAGCGGCGGTACACCGACAATGGGTATTTTCGGGAAAGCGTGAACAATGTTTCCGCCCATTGGAGTACAGAATTTATGCATACCCTTAAGAACCACCGAGAAAACAATGCAGAGCTTTATTTGGACAATATGGTTTACGGTGTGTTTAGGGAAGAAGATAAGCAAATGAATTGCTGGGATTTTATTAGCGAATTCGCAATGGTCATGAATTACAATAGTATACATTGGTACGCCGTGGTTGTTGACCTTGATGAGTGGAAGTTTAAAGTATACGATTGCGATCCTTGTGTGATTAGCCGTGACACACTGGCGACGGAAATGGAATAACTGAGTGAAGCAATTTGGATTATCATCAAAAAAGTTGGCCTGACTTTTTTGCATGAACGATTCACGAAGAACTTACCGTTTCTTTGGGACTACGTCGACGTTCCTCGGGCAAAAAATCCGTAAGATACCAATTAGTTCTGTGACTGTTTCGACATCCTGTTTTTATTATGCTTCATTAATCTTTTATTTTTTCGTAGCGGTGATTGCGGCGTTTTCGCCATAAGGTACGTAGAACAAGCCATGCGTGGATGCTTCATGGAAGAAATTACTTCCGACAATATGGTCAAGTATCAAGAAGAGCTTGTGTTACGGATCTTTGAAAGCGCGAGAAGTACTGAAGGCTGATATTTTTGTAGGACCATTTACCATTTTTGGGGGCTAGTTTCGGTAATGGTCGGGAAAATGTAAGTAAATTTATGTTAGGGAAAAAACTATTTATGTTAGGGCAAAAACCAATTCTGTTTCGGCTATGTTGATGTATTTTATTTCCGTTACAGGAAAAACTGTTTATGTTAGGAAAAAAGTGTTTATGTATTTTTTTTTACATTTAAAGAACAAAACTGTTTATGTTTAGGGAAACTGTTTATGGCTCTCCAAAAAGTGTTTATGTTTAGGTGAAAAGTGTTTATGTTTAGGCCAAAAGTATTTATGTTTATTTAATTTATCCTCCGTTAAAAAGAGTAAGTATTTATGTCCACGTCAAAACTGTTTTTGTTTAGGAAAAAAACTATTTATGTTGAGGCAAAAAGTGATTATAATGATTTATTTTATTTTCGAAGGAATGGAAGAAACTATTTATGTTGAGGGAAAAACTGTTTATGTTAAGGGAAAAACTGTTTAAGTTTAGGGAAAAACTGTTATATTGTTTTATTTTATTTCCGGTTGTGCGAAAACTATTTTTGTTTAGGAAAAAACTGTTAATGTTTAGGAAAAAATGTTTATGTTTATTTAATTTAGCCTCCGTTAAAAAGAGTAAGTATTTATGTCCACGAAAAAACTGTTTTTGTTTAGGCAAAAGTATTTATCTTTAGGAAAAAAGTATTTATGTTTAGGCAAAAAAGTGTATAATGATTTATTTTATTTTCGAAGGAAGGGAAAACTGTTATGTTTAGGGAAAAACTGTTTATGTTAAGGGAAAAACTGTATATTGTTAGGGAAAAACTGTTATGTTGATTTATTTTATTTCCGATTGTGCGAAAACTATTTATGTTAAAGCAAAAACTGTTAATGGTTGGGTAAAAAGTATTTATGTTTATGCAAAAAGTGTTTATGTTGATTTATTTTATTTTTGAAGGAAGGGAAAACTGTTTATGTTTAGGCAAAAACTGATAATGTTAAGGGAAAATCTGTTTATGTTTATTTATAAAAAAACGCTATTGGATCTAAAGCAAAAAGTGTTCAACATAATAATGAAAACGTCAACATCATGTTCCCTTCAATATTTTCCTATATAATAACGAAATTGTTTATTCCTACGTATGCGCCGTGCATGATGCACGGTTATGGCCCCGAGTACCGCATTTCGAGCATTGGCGGTGTACAATGAGAGTTTCTCCGAGTGAAGGGCGACGCTTCTTTTTCGGTCTTCCACCTTTCCCTTTCTTCGGATGTCCTGATCGTGTTTTTTCTTCTAGAAGTGTCACTTGAATGTCCACTAGTTCTTCCGGAAGATCCCAGTTTATCTCATCACCTGAAAGGAAAATCAAACATAAGATTTTATGGTGGGACAGATTTTGGTAAACTAATTGCATCTAACTTGGAGGGTAAATCAAGCCTTCGTATGTACTTTTGTACATGACCGTAAAGTAGTGCAGCTCCATGAACGCAAGGCATGACATTTTCTTGGAATTTTCCGCACTCGCATGAGCGAGAAGTAAGATTAACAATGAAACTTCCATCGCTATCTATAATTTCGAATTCCATAGTACTAATAGGATTAAACCTTAACCATGAGCCTGCTAGTTTGTTGTTTTCCAACACTTTTTCCCTTGTTTCCACCAAGGTCGTCCTTGTCATTTATGCTATATTCTGCTTTTCGGCACGATATCAATGCTTTTAATACCTTGTTTCACATACATTATATCGGTGCTTAGAAAGACCATCTTCATTATCGTGCACTTTGAAGTCAATGTGACCGGTGGACCCCTGACAATTTTGGATGCTACCTCAAACTTCAAATCGTACACCTTTGGATCAATTCCAAGTTCCTTGTACAACAACTCGCAAAACTCTTCGTAAGTTATGTTCTTGTTTGCGCAAAAACAATGCCCTTTACCCCGACGGTACCCCCAAGAGGACCCATCTAGAACCCACTCACCGCCGTATTGCAAATAAACATCCATTCCTACCATAAACAAATACAAGCATAATCAGATTCTGTGGGATTTGTGTGAATTAACCAAGAGTTTCTAATTTAGGCATATTCACAAACAGTTTATGTGCTCCAAACAACCCAAAAATCTAGCCCTAAACAACCTGAAATCAATGAAATCAACTCATAGATCTAGCCCTAAACAACCAAAAATCAACGGACTAAACAGAAAAACCGATGCCTAACCTGAGCGAGCGACGGAAGGGCAAGGTAGGCGAGGTGAGTTTCGTCATGCAGAGGTCGGCTTCGTCATGCAGAGCTTGGGTCGCCTTGGTTGGGAGGTGGGCTTCGTCGTGCATAGGTGACCGTCGAGAAGAGCTTGGGTCGCCTTGGTCGCGAGGTGGGCTTCGTCGTACGTCTGTGGCTTTCGTCGTGCAGAGCTTGGGTCACCTTGGTCGCGAGGTGGGCTTCGTCGTATGTGCGTGGCTTGCGTCGTGCAGATGTGGGCACACCTTCGTCGCGGGAATGGGGAAGGGCGGAGCTTGGCTTCGTCGTGAAACCCCAAACCAAGGGGCTGAGAGAGAGAGAGAGAGGGTCGGGGCTGAGAGAAAGTGAGAGGGTCGGAAAGTTGTTTTTTCAAATGTTTTTTAATGTTTTTTTTTCAGCTTTGGTTAAGTTAACTCAAGAGGGGAGTTTCGGGCATAGTTTTGTAATATCATTAACTCGGGTACTTTTCTGCAAACACATGCTAAACCGGGAATACAAACTGAAGTTTACCTATATATATATTGCTTACCGTTTTCTTTCTAGAAGAAATTTATCACGAGCCGTATCATGTCATTTTCACTCGGTTTAACCTTGAAATGTGGAAGACAAAAAATAAAAATAAAAATAAAAATTGAAGAGCGTAATGAGAACACTCTTGAGTCTTGACTGGCTAATGAGACCGTTATCAACCATCAACTATATTTTCTTCTAAATTTTGAGTAAATGTTTACATCAAACATTCTCATCTCTCGATTTCTATTTTTATCATTAAATTAAAATATATTTTTATGTTTAATTTAATTTATGGGAGCTTAAGCTAATTAGCCATCTCAATATTTTAAAATTATTAAAATAGCCATTGTTTGGTTAATTTTGTGACCTAGCCAATAAACCACATTAACCGACATACAACGACTTATTTACCCTTATCAATAATAATAATTAATATTAAAATTTGAATTAACAAATTTATTTAATATTTATCATAACAATTAATAATTAATATGAAATTATTTTAATTTTTTTTAAATAATAAAATAATAAATTAGGAAACAAATATTTGAATTCTAAATTTAAATAAATTTTAAATTTAAATATAAGAAACGTTTTTCACTTTTTAAAATAAAAATTGCAAATTTCTTAAGAAACATTAATTCGAATTAACCATATTAATAATTTAAAATAATTTGGTTTAACAAACATTAATTAAATTAACAATTCAAATTAGCACACATTTGCAAAAATAAATACGAATAAACCAATTACAATTTGAATATATACAAATAAACAAATCAACATGCATTTACAATTCGAATTAACATACATTTACACGAATAAACCAATGAACTTATGTTTACAATTCGAAATAATAAACATTTACAATTCAAATAAACACAAATAAACATAAATTACACGAAGAAATTAGAAAAGAAAAAAAATCGAATAGCGATGGGGCTTCTTCACTCCTCCGGTAGTCGGAGCGGACTTCCTAGCCGCCTGCAAACATTTAATCTTCACTGTATGATCATCAAACGACAACACAGTCTTCACAAATGCAGTGTAGAACTCCCCGGCCTTGAGATGCCATGAACTCCCCGGCCTGTATGATCATCAAACGACAACACACTCTTCAAACCTCGCTCGGTGCATGTGAACAAGTCAGAGCTTATGAATCACAAAGCATGTCGTAGGGAATGAGGTGGTGGTGGTCGTCGACGGACTCCACGACTCTTCCGCCGGCGATGAAGCGGCCTTCCATTTTCATCGAACCATAAATCCATATCATCCTCGTCGAACTCGTCTAAGATCTGGTTCTCGGCCATGGCCTTTTTCTCCTCGCCACGGCAGCGACGACGGCGAAGGAAGACGTCGCTTAGAGAACCACAGTGGAAAACGCTGGTGCAGCCGCGAAGCGCGACGACGATGGAGTTGAAATTGAGGAGGTCAATCTGCATGAGGCAGAGGCGCGCCACTGCACCGTCGAGAGCCTGGAGGTGCTTCGTCGAATCAGAGAGAGACAGATAAAAGAGAGAAGATGAAAATTGTTTGAATTTTTTGAAAAAGACTCAGTAAATGTTTTCTTTGCACAGATGCGTTGAAGTTTTAAAATCTTCCTCAAATATCTCACTTAACATAATACGTGGATATATTATAGTAAATTAATAGCTTAAATCAAGGAACTTACCAACAATAAGCCATTCATACGTGTAGATTTTTTAGGAAAATAAATATTAATTAATATTTAAATATTTAATAGGTTGAGGGGCAATATAGGTATAGAAAAATTGGCATTTAACGCCACATCATCTAAATTGGCTATTTTTTAAATTAGAATCATATGTTTGTTAAAACGCAATCTAAACATAGTAAAGAGGCTATTAGCTATGATTTCTCTTAATTTATTTATCTTCATACCCTTAAATTTATTTAGTACATTTCAATTACACCACTTATTCATTATTTTAGCAATAAATATATTACTCCATAAATTAATTATAATATAGAATATAGATACACATGAACTAAAATTAATATTTATTTACGAGTTAACGATATAAATACTCAATTTATAGTCAAAGTTGGTGGCATATAGCCAACTTCCAAAACTGGCACCAACAGTACGAAAGGAACGTTTTCGAAAGCTACCATTATCTGCATTCGTATTTCCTTTAGTGTCTGCCACATGGCTAATAACTGTGGGCCATCTATACTCCACATGGATGCCTCATTTTTCATCTGGTAATTGTGGTTCTAAAATTGATAAATCATTTACACTATTTTGGTTTAATTGATCATTTTTTTGTTTAATTTATTTAATTTATTTTAATATTTTATTTTAATATGGTAACGATGGCTGACGTGACTGCTCACATGGCATCTCACATAGGACAAGTGGTGAGATGTTAATGAAAACGTGGCCCAAAATGACGGAAAAAGAAACGGCAATACTGGTCAACCCATCAAATTGTTCCATGGGTACTATTGCCGCCACTTTTAGAGGTTAAATATATATATATATAGGGAAACTTTAAAAAATGACCCCCAAAAATACACTTATTTCGGTATTGTTCCCTGATTTTTTGTTTCTGAAAAAATATTCCCCATTTTATATTTAGCCATGTTTTGGACAATATTACCCTTTTTTACCCTCAATTTTCACCCTCACCCCTCTCTCTCTCGCTCTCTCGCTCTCTCCCTCCTGTTCTTCATTTCCAGTTTCTTGATTCTCTCTCTCTCTCTCTCTCTCTCTCCTGTTCTACGAGCCGTTCCGACAGGTACGCGCGGCGTGATGAGGCTGCAACGACGGTGGTCTGGGAAGCGGGTAAAGGGCACATTCCTGGCTACCTCGCTCCACGAGACGAGGAAGCCCCCGAACGCAGCAGCGTCGCCGAGCGCGTGGTCAAACGTGAAGGCGAGTGAAAAACCGCCACAGGTAAAGCGCGTGACTTGGACTTGCAACGGGAAGTCCGGCGTCACGGCGACAAGCTTCATGAGAGACTCGTCGAGGTTGTGGAAGTCGAGCTTCTTCAGCGGGACGTTGGCTTCTGCATAGGCGACGAGCGCGCCGGAGTTGTCGCAGAGATGTGCGGCTCGTTCGTCGCGGGGTCGTCGATGATTCGGCCGGCGAAGGGATAGTAGCGCTCGAGAGCGGCGGAGAGAGAGCTCGTAAGGCCGTCGATGATCACGAAAGACGACGAGGGCCTCGTGCCGGTCTCGGGGAGCGGGTTGGGGTAGAAGTAGAAGTAGGTGACCGGGAAACGACCGGAGAGGAGGTCGAGGTTGGAGAGGTGAAGAACACGGTCGTGAGGTTTGGTGGAGGCTTTAACGACATGTTTTCCGATGAAACGCACTTCGAATTTGGCGTCGTTTGTGCCTGCCATTTGGAAATGAATGACACTCTTTTCGGAGAAATCACAGGACAGAAGAAAATGTCTCTGAATTATATTTGTTTGAATATGAATACAATATATACAGCTTTATATATAAACTCTCATATGGTAAAACAGTAATTAACAAACTAATTACCCAAATTTTACAAAACGCAATGTCAGAATCTGGATAGTTTTTCCCGTTAAGTCGGACTGTTTGACGCTTCAAGTTAGACAGTTTTATGTTTCACTAAATATTGCATGTTTTTCTGGACAGTTTTCTTCACCGAGTTTGATAGTTTTTGTGGTGAAGTTAGACACTTTGATAAGTTAGGGTCAAGAAGGATAGTTTTATCCCCCGTCAATAAAACATAATTTATTAAGTTAGACAGTTTAACCCATGGAGTTCGACTGTTTTATCTTCCGGGTTATACAGTTTGTTTAGTTGGATAGTTTTTCCCGTTAAGTCGGACAGTTTGACGCTTCAAGTTAGACAGTTTTATGTTTCACTAAATATTGCAAGTTTTTTTGGACAGTTTTCTTCACCGAATTTGATTGTTTTTGTGGTGAAATTAGACACTTTGATAAGTTAGAGTCAATAAGGATAGTTTTATCCCCCGTCAATAAAACATAATTTATTAAGTTAGACAGTTTAACCCTTGGAATTCGACGGTTTTATCTTCCGGGTTAGACAGTTTGTTTAGTTGGATAGTCTTTCCCGTTAAGTCAGACGGTTAGACGCTTCAAGTTAGACAGTTTAATGTTTCACTAAATATTGCAAGTTTTTTTGGACAGTTTTCTTCACCGAGTTTGATAGTTTTTGTGGTGAAGTTAGACACTTTGATAAGTTAGGGTCAAGAAGGATAGTTTTATCCCCCGTCAATAAAACATAATTTATCAAGTTAGACAGTTTAACCCATGGAGTTCGACTGTTTTATCTTCCGGGTTAGACAATTTGTTTAGTTGGATAGTTTTTCCTGTTAAGTCGGACAGTTTGACGCTTCAAGTTAGACAGTTTTATGTTTCACTAAATATTGCAAGTTTTTTTTGGACAGTTTTCTTCACCGAATTTGATTGTTTTTGTGGTGAAATTAGACACTTTGATAAGTTAGAGTCAAGAAGGATAGTTTTATCCCCCGTCAATAAAACATAATTTATTAAGTTAGACAGTTTAACCCATGGAATTCGATGGTTTTATCTTCCGGGTTAGACAGTTTGTTTAGTTGGATAGTCTTTCCCGTTAAGTCGGACGGTTAGACGCTTCAAGTTAGACAGTTTTTTGTTTCACTAAATATTGCTAGTTTTTTTGGACAGTTTTCTTCACCGAGTTTGATAGTTTTTGTGGTGAAGTTAGACACTTTGATAAGTTAGGGTCAAGAAGGATAGTTTTATCCCCCGTCAATAAAACATAATTTATCAACTTAGACAGTTTAACCCATGGAGTTCGACTGTTTTATCTTCCGGGTTAGACAATTTGTTTAGTTGGATAGTTTTTCCCGTTAAGTCGGACAGTTTGACGTTCAAGTTAGACAGTTTTATGTTTCACTAAATATTGCAAGTTTTTTTTGGACAGTTTTCTTCACCGAATTTGATTGTTTTTGTGGTGAAATTAGACACTTTGATAAGTTAGAGTCAAGAAGGATAGTTTTATCCCCCGTCAATAAAACATAATTTATTAAGTTAGACAGTTTAACCCATGGAATTCGACGGTTTTATCTTCCGGGTTAGACAGTTTGTTTAGTTGGATAGTTTTTCCCGTTAAGTCGGACAGTTTGACGCTTCAAGTTAGACAGTTTTATGTTTCACTAAATATTGCAAGTTTTTTTGGACAGTTTTCTTCACCGAGTTTGATAGTTTTTGTGGTGAAGTTAGACACTTTGATAAGTTAGGGTCAAGAAGGATAGTTTTATCCCCCGTCAATAAAACATAATTTATTAAGTTAGACAGTTTAACTCATGGAGTTCGACGGTTTTATCTTCCGGGTTACACAGTTTGTTTAGTTGGACAGTTTTTCCCGTTAAGTCGGACTGTTTGACGCTTCAAGTTAGACAGTTTTATGTTTCACTAAATATTGCATGTTTTTCTGGACAGTTTTTTTCACCGAGTTTGATAGTTTTTGTGGTGAAGTTAGACACTTTGATAAGATAGGGTCAAGAAGGATAGTTTTATCCCCCGTCAATAAAACATAATTTATCAAGTTAGACAATTTAACCCATGGAGTTCGACTGTTTTATCGTCCGGGTTAGACAGTTTGTTTAGTTGGATTGTTTTTCCCGTTAAGTCGGACTGTTTGACGCTTTAAGTTAGACAGTTTTATGTTTCACAAAATATTGCATGTTTTTCTGGACAGTTTTCTTCACCGAGTTTGATAATTTTTTGTGGTGAAGTTAGACACTTTGATAAGTTAGGGTCAAGAAGGATAGTTTTATCTCCCGTCAATAAAACATAATTTTTAAAATTAGTATTGGATAGTTTTATACATAAAGTTGTATGGTTTTCCTTTTCGGGGTAGACAGATTGTTTTATCCCTTGTATTTAAATATGATGTCTGCCACTTTTATTTTATGCCACTTTTATTTTAAAAAGTATTTAAATATGATGTATGCCACTTTTATTTTATTCTAATCTCTTGTAAAACCTAATGTACTCTCTCTTATTAGTTATTATAATTAACAAATTGTTTCCACTACCAGAAAATTTTCTTGCGAGAATAAACAACTGACCTCAAACTAAAAAGAGTTGCAAAAGAATTATACAAGTAATTCAATCAGCATATACAAACTATTCACTCAAGTATTTTGCAACCATAATAAAACCGTAGATTTGAAGATAAACATGTATAATACCCAATTTAAAAAAAAATAAAAAGGGAAAGAAAAAAAAAACTGCTACAAATACTGAATACAATGCCCACCAAAATATGCTTCTTTGTTGCGCTTTAATTTACAGCGGAACTCGCCTCAAGATCTACCGTGAGATCTGACGGACGAGATTGACTCTGCCGAAACAGAAGCAGTCGGGCTGTTTAGGTCGCGATCGCCGTTGATGGCTTTCGGCTTTCCGCTGAGCCTTTCGATAGCGTCTTGACATACATCGTTGAACCAGTCATCAATAGGAAGGACGCTGGGACAAAAATAATTAAAAATCGAATGAACTAGATGATTTTTTAGAGCATAATAAATTCAGATATCGAGCCGTTCGGGACATGTGATGGTTCACAGTTCTATCCATTGGAAGTCGCAGTCATTCAGAGGGAAACAACTACGGAATACGAAACGAGTGTGATAGAGCACGGTGAAATGTGACTTACTAGTTGGGATCCATCCCTGTGGAGGAGAATGCTGCCATGGCCTTCGATATAATCTCGTTAATGACTCGATGTAGGATTCGAGACAGATACCGACCTTGTGAAGCAAAGCAGATGACAAACTTCATATCCAAATAGAACTGCACGGGGATACAAAAATTTGGACAGGTCAAAGAAAAGATATAAGCACGGGGATACAAAAATTCCGACGAGGATCGTCGTTGCTGGAGCCCTGAGCCAGCGGAGCAAGTTTCATGGCTGCACGTGGAAGAAGCTCGTCAGCCAGCAACGACGCATTCGCCAGCAAGGCTATCTTCTTATTTATTGGCTACCCTAAGTTCTACGTAGAAACTAAGGTAGTTTAATCTGTTTATCAATTATTTATTGGATGTATCATTTAATGTAAGGTCTCTTAAGTAGACAACCAAACATTACTGCTCAGAAGGTCGGGCCGAACGGTAAAACATTAGTACCCAGTCCTCAATGAATTTAGAGAATTGATAATAATTCACTTTTTGCAGTCATCCAATCGCCTGAGATCGGAGCTGTCAACTACCCAGACCAACCCGTCGGTCTGCTCGAAGTAGTTTCTCCAGTAGGATCGTATCGTCTTTTGGCCACCGACGTCCCATATGTTAAGAGTGTACCTGCCAAATCAAATCGAAATTCAATCAAATCATCACTAATAATCTGTTTGAACTGATTTCAGCAAACAAAGTAATCACTCTGATATGTCATTGTCTTGATGTGAAACCCGAGCGTGGGGCTGATGACGCTCGTGTCTTTGTTGTTGATCTTCAACACAATCGTCGTCTTCCCCGAGTTATCGAGCCCTCTGCAAATCATTACAGAATTTACATTCAAAACTCTTTAACAATTTGAGCCAAAAATCATCAGAGATAACGAGTTTTTCGCATACACCATCAATATGCGCATCTCTTTCTCCTTCTTCTTGATCTTTCTGATTATGCTGAGAAGCCCCATTTCCTATACAACAAAAACCTGAAAATCAATGGCTTTTTCTCATCACAAAGCCTCTAAGAAGAAACTAGATCGATTTCAGAAGTCAGGCAAGAACAGAGCAAGTGCGAAACCCTAATCGGGCGAATCAAAAACGAACTCGAAACCTCGGTGACGATCGTCAACGGCGGATAGCGACACTCTAGGTTTCGAAGAAGAGAGAAACAAAAGGAGAGGCGTGGGTTGGATGCTTTTGGGTTTCGATCCTCCACGGCGTGGGTTTCGAATAGAGCTTTGGGGGCGAAGCTCTGGGCGACGATGCTCCACGGCGAAGGGTTTCAGGGTGTCGTGAGCTCTGGGGGCGAAGCGCTCTCGTCATGGCGTGGGGTTCGAAGCTCTGGGTTTTTTCCCCAGCTCTGGAAGCCGAAGGTCGAGTGTCAGAGAGAAAAGATGGGGAAATGAACGAGAGAACGAGAGAGACGAGTAAAAAATTCTGGTAAAATGGGGTACTTTGGGAATAAAAAGTTTCAGAGACAAAATGGGGAATATTTTTTCAAAAACAAAAAATCAGGAAACAATACCGAAATAAGTGTATTTTTGGGGGTCATTTTTTTAAGTTTCCCTATATATATATATATATATATATCACCAACTATGATCATTAGTTAGGTATTTATATTGCATTTAACTCTTCATTTAATAAAAGAAATTACAATAGAACACAAACCTAAGTTAATAATAAAAAATGTTATAGTGTTTTTTTAGCCTATTGTGGTCTTTCAAAATATTAAAAAAATATAAATTAGAGACTAAAAATAAAATTAGAAATAATTTTAGAAATAAATATGAAATAATTTAAAAAATGCCAATTAAGTAAATGATAAACTTTTACACAACTGAAAAATAAACAAAAAAGTAAAATGGAGTTTGTAAAGTGTCGTGTCAAATATAGTGCGCCACTGTTCATCAAACCCGATTCACGCCATTTTGGCATGGAAAATAGGTCTTGGTCGGAGTTGCTCTGAGTAAAAAAATTGACAGAGTGGACTAAAAATCACTTTCAATGCCAAAACAAGTGTGACATAAATTTAAAACGTACGGACATGACTTGATAAATGACCTTCGATGGGCAGTAAGAAAATGAGAATCTACAGAGAGAAAAAATTGTTTATTTAAGTACTTTTGCCGCAAAAATAGGAACATAAGTCATATTTTTACCCGCTTGTAGAATTTTTACTGCAAATAATCCAAAATAAAAAGATTACAATGCATCTAGTGTATAATTGAAAATTGTAAAGCAGTTAAGACGCGATCCCAGAATATAAATAAGCAGTATTACTATTATGTCAACGAGAATAGCTGTAGTTACTATCTTTCATTTCACTAAAAAGTTAAGAAATAAACTATAAATTGCAATTTTTTAAAATTGGCTAGCTAAAATCTTGGTAGAAATACCAATCAATCATCGGATTGTAATTACGAGTATCATAATCACGATTTACCCTATCGTAATCACTAATCCATTGAACCCCAACATCTTAAGCCTATAAAATGACGTCAAAATATCAACATTTATCACATTGCTCTCTTCAAATTTAATTTAATTCAATTCAATTCAATTTCGTTTTATTTTTTTTCTTTCGAGAGATAGTTGAGATGGCTAAAGTATCTGGAGTTCTTGCCTTGTTATTCGTCGCTCTCGTCATCTTTTCATGTAAGATTTCGTCTCCGTCTATGTGTGTTTAAAAATTGCAAAGCGCCTGTAAGTCTAATTTACGAATATAATGAGCGCGAAACAGATATATTGATGGATTTTTTTGTAATTTTTTTTTTATAAATTACTATCGATGGGTAAATTGCAAAATCAATAGGTAGATCAATGAAGTTTTTGTAAATTAATTGTCTTAGAACTATCAGTTAGAAATATGAATTAATTGTCTTTGAACTATTAGTTAGAAATATAAATTAAGTGTAGAGTCTTAAAAGTTTTATGAGTACTAATGCAGTTTTTATGGGATTTATGCGGTTTTAGAGTTTGTACCTAGTATTGGTAAAATGGAAATTAAGTGTGCCAATTTTAACTTGCATACCCGCGGCGCTCCTAGTTTTTAAAACATTGGTCTTTGTTGTTTAAATTTAGTTTTGTTATAATATATACAATTTTTTTCCGTATAAATGTATATAATTTGTTTCTTGTTATTATTGGCGTGGTTCAGATTGCAAAGAGAGCGATGCGAAAATGTGCTGCCATGACAATCCTCGTTTTGACGGAGGCCATGATTTGTGTCCTAACGGACCGACAAAGCCGGAGGACAACTTTGGTCCTTGCTTTGACTACTGTGACGGACCTCCGTCACGGTGCACTAACGGTAAAGGAGGCTTTTGCAAGAAGACCGGTGACGGACTTCACTGCCATTGCGAATGCTAAGCCACTTTGTTTTACGTTACTGATTGTGTCCCGTGTAGAATTATCATTGTTTTCACAATGGTGATCTCAAATTCCTTACGAATAAAAAGGCTCATGTTTTTAATCTTGTCATATGTATCTTTTTGGTGCTTTATCATATATATATATATATATATATATAATAGCGATACCGGGGTTAAGACTCAAGGACATTAACTCGAATTGTTTTTGAAAACGAGAGAAATTAAACTTGCAATTTCTGTTTTTAAAATTCACTATAAAACAGTCAATTTACTAGGAGGGTTATACAGTATAACTTATATTTCTGACTTCTAAGTTATAACTCCTCCAACCTAAACAGTCAATATATATTAATTAACGTAGAAATCATGTTTTTTAGAGGTGAAAGCGGACCGGGTACCCGATTTTTTTGCCAGACCTGGTACCCGGGTCCGGAATCCGGGTTTCTTGATAATGAAACCCTGATCCGGGTATTTTTTTTAAAAAAAATCATGAAATCCGGATCCGGGTACAAAAACCGGTTTTTAACCTGGATCCGGATTTCATGCAATTTCAATTTTAAAATAAAATTTTGCATAATAACCCGGATTTGAACATGGATTTATATTCAAATAAAAAAAAAACTTAAAATGATTATAATCAAAGTTCATATATTATACCTTAAACATCAACATTGCTACATATTAATAAACCTAATATCATCCGATTTGCTAATTATAGTTAATCATCTAGTTAGGATTACTACACATAGCATAAAAAAATCAGGATTGCTATATATAGGACAAAAACATTTAATGACATCATTTTGTGCTAAGTAAAACGACATCAGTTTGTACAAAAACATGACTAATCAAATTAGAGAAAAAATGATGTAATTTTGGGTATTTTTTTTAAATATTTATATATATTTAATAAGCGGGTTTTAGTAACCTACTTTCAGGGTTCCAGGGTTTTTATCCTCTAAATCCGGGACCCGGATGCGGTTTTTTTTAATAAACCGGTTCCGGTTTAGCCCGGATTAATACGGTTCCGGTCTTTTTAAAATGCGGTTTCGGTCCGGATGCGGTTTAAAACCCACATTTCCGGGTTTTATTTACACCCCGTGTTTTAATCTTGTCATATATAGCTTCTTAGTCCTTTTTCATATATAGATTTTGGCCCAAAGCCCAAATATCTTCTAATTTCCTTTCCTTTTCTATTTGGGCTTCAACAGTTAATATAGTTTATTATTGTTCACGCTCGTCTTCTTTCCTTTCCTCTTTCTGTTGGACATATGTGTCCTTAAACAAGATATTTATCCATTTGTAAAAGATTATGACAAGTCGTTGAATAAAGATGGTACTTATTATGTTAATCTTATTATAGTTTATGTAGAGTAAAATAGAATGTTTGATTCCTTAGTTCATAAAGGATGCAATTATGTTATTATTATCACAACAGAGTCATGTGAGGAAGAATTAATAAGCATAATAAATGAACTTAAAATGTCCGTGACCTGATTAACTGGGTGGGAGCCCATTAATCGGTAAGGTCATTAATGTGAGTAAAGTGACAATCCTATTCTAAATTATGTGTGTGTCACACTCACTAGAAGTGCATTAAGTATGAAGCGTCTTCATACTGGACTGGACCTGACTTAAACTCGAGAAGTTGTCATATAAGACCGTCACTGATAACTTGTAGTTGTGTCGCAAAATGATGATCAAATGGATATTAGTTCTAAGTCCTGAGTGATCATGAGTCCGAGCTACTGGCTTGATTGTTCTTTGATTTAACCGTTAAAGAACACAAAATATTACGGCTGTTCCCAACACTATTATTTTGGGAACATGATAGTCAGTAGTAAGGATAGCTTGATCATTGACATGGGCATCACACAGCTCTCTTCAGAGTCATGATGATTCCCTTGGTTGTCAGTGGTGAGAAGTGAGAGGTACCCGTGCGCAACTTATGAATAAAAACCATAAGTGGGTTGCTCATAATATTACTGGCTGAGTCAAGGATGAAAATGCATTGAGGGGCATTACGGTAAAAACCGCCTGCTCATGTATGGGTCATCAAGTGAAAGAACAATAATCGGTATTTGATTGAATCTAATGGACACCCTTCTGTTATAAGGGAATAATATTTACCGTATCACTAAAGAGTGCAGCCTCGGGTCTATACTGGAATCACTTCGAGGTTTGACGAACACCTAGCAGTTCGTTGGAGCTTAAGTGATACGGGTCCATGGTCCCCAAGATAGCTCCGTAACGGATGATACGTACGTGATTAAAATACATTCTGGACAATGTTTAATCATTTGGCTCGACTTATAAAATTGACAAGTCTGTGTCAGACGTCAGATAGTTTTATCGACAGCGTGGAAAAAGTATCATATTTTGGTACACGGAATTAACTGATAAAAAGAAAGTTAGAATTTAGATTTTCGAACAGCACGATAATGTTATAAATTAAATTCTAAGCAACTTTGCATTTTGAACCAAGTCATTCTGACTTACGGTTTGTGATTTATGGATTTTCTAAGTTTATGACTCGGTTCGATAAGCTATGAAATTAAATAACATCTCACGAATTTAAATGATGGTGTTGCACCATGAAATTTAATGTGTGATATTGAGATTAGGTTTTATTAATATAATTTGATTATTTGTATTTAATTATTAATATCTTATTAATAATTAATTAATAATTAAAAGATTTATATTAATAAATAAATAATATATTTATATATATTGTTATATGTGTAAATTCGAATTAGGGTTTGTAACCCCAGCTGATTTCGAATCTATGAATTGAAGATTTTATTTTTGCGGCATAAGTACCTGAAGTTTGGTATTTTGGCAAAAACCCTAAAATCAATTTAATCCATTGGATCGGTTATGATTTAGTATCAACCGTTGGATTGAGATAATTGATTTGAACCCTTATGTAATTCGAAATTGAAACTTGGTGTCCAAGTTTAGGTATTTCGAATTTGCTTAATTAATTATGTCCGTTGGATCGGTTTTGAGATTATATCTTTAAACCGTCGGATTAGAAATTAATTAACATTATATATATGATATTAAATTCGAATAAATTTGTGATAAGAGTTCGAATTATGGTTTTGTAAAACCCTAGGGTATTTGACTTTATCCCTAATTGATTTGATTCATTGGATTTGTTTAAGATTTATTTTTAACCATTGGATCTAGATAATCATTATCAAATTCGAATTTAAAAAATATATATATATATAATATAATTCAAAAATATATAATATGATGATAAGATTAAATATTTTAATCTTATCTTGTATTATTATTTAATTAAATCCCTGATTAATTATATCCATTGGATTTAGATGAAATTGGATTAAAATAATTATTTATATTTGAATTCGAAAATTGGGAGGGAAAATCTCCAAATCGGTTACAGCTTTAGCCTATAAATAGGAGGCTCTTTCTACACATTTCATACACCTCTCCCCAGAGCAAAAACTCGAGCTCTCCCTCTCTCTTTACGGTCTGCGAGTTTTCTGCTTCTGATCTCTCTTCTGGTTCGGCTTAGGAGATATTTTTCTCCGGTAGCTTTAAAAGAACCATCAATTAAATTTTGCGACGAAGTCCTGCCAGCGAAGCCCACGTCAGAACGCGCAGCCGGAATCATCAGTTGAGGTACGGCCTTATGCATTGGGTAAATAAATGCAACCATTTACTGCTTTCCATTTATTTCCTGTTCGACTAGATTATTAATATGAAAATAAATGCAACCATTTACTGCTTTCCATTATGAATATGAAAATATTAGATTCGAAATATTTATCAGATCTTGGTTAAATAATTGTTACCCGATATCCGTGTCGTCGGTCCGATAACAAGATTTCCGCTTTGAAATGAATTTTTAAATGTTACCGGGACGGCGCGGAGGCTATTATCGTGGTAAGGAAGTCGACTTGATACCTCCGATTTCCAACACTTTCATGCTACGTAATTTATAAATAATTCTAATTATAATGTTTAATTATACTTCTTGTCCGTGTGATGAAAATAGAATTTGCGGATGAGTTTGATAAAGATAGATGCATTATAAGGTGTCTTGAGAAATTTATTTTGAAGAAAAGAATAACCGTATAACTTTCCATGCAAAAAAAGTAAAAATGTAAATAAAATTAATCCTGCAACAAGAATGACAATGTGAAAACACAAAGTCTAATGTAGATATGCGACGAGAGATGAGAAAACAAGCGAAGAGAAGGCGAGCGATGAAGCGACGAGACGAATCGGCAAGGAAAGGCAAGCGACGGAGGGTGATAAATGCGACGAAACCCTTGCTTAAGGAGTTACCATTTCTATGTAGCAAAACTAATAACTTGTAGCCATTTCTATGTAGTAAAACTAATAGCTTATGACAGTTACGAGGCAATTAAACTCAAATATTACCACCCATTTATGAGGATGGAAAAAAATCCGAGATAGAAGAGCTCTAAATAACGAGATTGGAGAAGGAAAAAGTGACCGAAAATTCTTGCAATTTACATAATATGCACACTTCATAAACAGAAGCATGTTTCTCTCTTTTTTATCCATTTTCAATTGTGTGGTTAAGTTTTAACGGAAAAACCTGAGCTCCTAAGTTTTCTTTAAAACCGAAATTACACCATTTGTAAATCTATGATTATAGTTGTGATTTTTCATCTCAACACCAACAATCTACTCCCCGTCCTTGTCTACTCTCTCGGTAGAGAAAGCTCAAAGATCTTACGCTTACTCTTTACCTCTTTGATTGGCCGGCCTTCTTCTATCGAGCGGTACAAGGCATAATGACAGTTCTCACCTTTGTTGAAGACCTCTATCTCCTAAACTTACACAATCTAACCTGAACTACATAATGACTCGATCCTAAAAAATTCCGGTGCGCAAGAAGGCTTCACATTGCAAGATCCAACATGAAATTATCAAATCTCCATCTTGGGGAAATCTCGCCGCCAAGATGCCAGGGCAGCTCGTAAATATTTAAAAAGCTAAAGAACTATATAATATATACAGCAACAACAACAAAATATTGTATAAATTTAATTGTTATACAATTTAAAAATTATCTTTATATTATATAATTTATTACTTTATTTGATGTATGTATACTATGTAGTTCTTTTATTCTACAATCAAATCATTTTAAAATCATTAATCAATTTTAAAATTCGCTAATTGATTTTCTCTAATTTTAATTTTATTTATATAATGAAGTAATCAATTATAACATTTAGCACTTTCAAGTAGAATTATATAATTTACTGATCAATTTATTTGTTTAGTCCAGCTTTACAAATTACAATTAATGGTCACTTTTATATATCATTTTCTAAGTTTATTAATTAATTTCAAGATCACTTATTCTCATTTTGTTATTCACTTATTACTTTCATATTCACTATTCAACATATAAATTTTGAAATTCACGAATCAATTTTTAACATTCATCAATTTTAAATTTTTATGTTATAATTCTCTAATCGAACCTCAAAACTTACTAATTATTTTCATTATTCATTAGTTTTAGTTAGATTATTTATTAATCTATTTAATAATTAATTAATATTGTAAAATCCAACCCGTTTTTGTTTGTTGCAATCCTCATTAAATAATTGTTTGGTACAAATTTTCATATTTTCACTTAAAAAATTAAATAAATAATAGATAATTTGCAATCCTCATTAAATAATTGTTTGGTAAAAATTAAATAAATAAATAATTTTCATATTGTTGCACATGTGTTTCCTTCACCATGTCCGAGGTCGCTTATTCTTGCCATTCCACACTCGATCAGTCCGAGCTCGCCAAATTTCCCAACAACGAGCAATTGAGCATGCGATCTCTTCCTCCTAGTGCTTGAATGAAATATTTAACCATTATCCAAAAGAAGCTCCCACTGATCCAATTCTTTTTCCTCTATCAACATCGACAAATTGTTGAACGAAAGAGCACTCAACAAAGGAATGAAGCGTCATCTCCAGCAACACAGAGCATAAAGGGAAAATTAAGCTCGTATTGATGCCTCTCCTTCGTAGTACCATTCTTGTAGGAGGACAATTTGTAGCAGCCCTCCAAACAAATTCTTTCATTTTTGGTGGTATCTTTAGCTTACTTAGATGTTTCCACAATGGTCTTGTCGTCGGGGACCCAACGACCTTGAACCTCTTCCAAGAGTTTATACGTCATTTTAACCGAATAAATACTCGATAGTTCTCTTTTCCAGTACCATGAGCCTCTCTTAGCGCTTGAATTTATTGGAGTGCCCATAATGAGCTCGATGTCACGATCCTGAAATAAGTCTTATAAAATTTTGAGATCCCATTTCCGAGTTTCTGTCGTCATTAAGCTCGATACAGTGCTTCCAACAATACCTGGTTGGCGAGTGATAACATAAGGGTTTCAATTGTCGAGTAACCAAGGATCTGTTTAGATAGACATCTCAGTCCTAGGTCTAATGCTTTGGAGGGTTCCCTCGCGTAACAACCCACACGCTTCCCAAATATTTCTCCAAATATAGCTCGGGTTATTTCCCAACTCCACGTAAATATATACCTTCTTTTGAAAACTTTTCCAACAACCGTATTTTCATTGGTAAGAAGCCTACACCCTTGTTTTCCGCAAAGCTAAATTGAAACCAAATACACGAGGAGTTTTATGAAATCACGGGCACGACTCTACACTAAATTATTCTTCAATACAAGTTTTTTGCTCAAACGCCAACTAGGAGCAAGAAGCACCGATCAAGCCTCCACCGCTCCACGCGTGACCTCGGGAAGCGATCATCACTCAACAAATAATACGATCTCCTAAATCAAGGGACGACCATAGTATAATATATTTTCTTATTAATAGAATTTCCAACAAGGAAGAAGATATGCAATTATCAATGAGTTGAGAGTTACATACTGCCTTTATTTCGAGTTATTATTTTGTTTCTTTTCTCTAGTTGTATTCACAATATCAATAAAATATCGGAGATGAAGTAATCAACAACGGGTTAGGATGAACCTCTCTAAAAATTCTCATTTGAAGTCTTAACACACACACACAAACATATATATATATATACACTTTGAGAATTTGAGCGTACAATTATGACGGGAGATAAAGTTTCATACGGCACAACATTACAAAATCAAATCATGCTTCAACAAAGTTGGCGACGGTTGATGTGAGAAAAAGTCATCCAATAAATACACGAAGGAAAAATTGAGATTAACCTTTGATCGAAATTCATCGATACGGTCGATACAAAGTCACTCTCCGACAAGAGGGCTCAGTCAAACATCCAGTTCAAAGCAAGTCTCCACGCATCATCTCGAGAAGATGATTCCATAGTTAGCCAGATAGCACGAACTCTTAAACCAAGGGACTACCAAAAGTGGAAGATCCGCCTATAAGTAGAAATTCCAACGGAGAATAAGATATACAAAATTTTCATTGTTCAACTGAGAGATTACATATTGTCTTTACTTCGAGTGATCATTGTATTCATTTATGTCCCCTGATTTTATTCACTATATCAATAAAAGATCAAAGAAGAGTTGGTCGCCTACTACTTAAAAAGAACGTCTATAAAAGTTCTCGTGTAAAGTTTATATACATGTACATATTAGTGGACGAACGTCTACAACCATGTCAAGGTATTACTTTTATAGCAATGAGTTCACATAAAATTTTATTACTTTTGTCGAAATTTTTAAATCTTTGAGAAGTTGTATCACAAAAATAAAATTTGAATTTATATAATAAAAATATACATTACACTTTTATAATATATTAATATTCTTCTCAAAAAAAAAAAATTCTTCAAATAACCTATTTCAGGTTTTCGCTGTGATGTCCGCAATTGTTGGGCGGACGAGTTTGATAAAGACGAAAAAAGCAATGCTGGAGAAGGTCGGAGGCTGCCCCAACAGTGTTGGGTGATTCATATCCGACATCACGAAGAAAAAGGGCGGGAGAATCTTTTTCTTAAAGTATCAATATTTATAGGGCAATCATTTTATCTTTATTTAGCCTCGTAATTTTTAAACATTATTTAGCCTCGTACTTTTTAAAATGACCATATACAAATGAGAGTAAGAATTAAAAACGATATACCAATGTTACCACCAAAATAGAACATATTGTGAGATACATGAAATTTCAAACAATGGGAGTCTGATAACACAATAGATTTCTTGTAGCACTCATATTATACCAATTTAAACTCACTCTTTACTCCTTACGTTTCTGATGTGGGACTTTTGGCTCTTACCAAAATTTTCACTTCACCACTTCTCTCTCTATGCTTCCTTATATTGTTTGTGGACGAAAGTCTACAACCTGGTGTAGCTTTAATTACTACCAAGTTTGTTTGGCCTAGTGGTAACTCCACTACTCCTCTATTCAAGAGATTAGGGTTCGAACATTCATGAGACTCATATGAGTACCCCTTTACATATTGTAAACTTGGTCATTAGTGTCACATGTTCTTACACTGAATATATCTAAGTCATGCGAGAGTGCATTGTAACATTGGCCGATAGTGGCACCCCATTAAAAAAAAAAAGTTCACGTAAAATTCTATTCACTTTTATATAAAAAAATAAAAATCTTTAAGAAGTTGAGTAAAAAAATGAAATAATACAATATAATATAATATAATATACACTTTTTTAATTATTTATATTCTTATCACAATTATTTTTTTCTTCAAATAAACTGCTTCTCTAAATATGCCTTCCTGACCTATTGAAAAAATTTGGACCTTTGTCGGGTCAGCATTGACTTTAAAGCTTAGATTGGGGAGCTTGACGTGCACTCTCATCTGGGCAGTCTGAAAACTATAAAATATGATTAACCCTTCCTTGCTAATTTCTATACTTGCAAAAATAGCTAAAAATAAATAAAAGTAAAAAATTACTTAAGTAAAGACAAGATCAGATCACCAAAACCAATAAATTAATTAACCAGATTTAAATCATTCACATGAGTTTGACCGTTCACCATTTAATGTATGCAAGCAGTTGTTTGAGTTTCAGCTCGAGATCTACCCTTCAGCCATTTATTTATTTATTATTGAATCAATAAATAAGGCAAAAATAATTACACCCAAAAATGTACGTGTCGGTGTATCGTTATGGATAGCAAAATGTAGCATAAGAACCATGCATGTGTCTTCATTTCAAGGTATTTTTAATACCTTATAAGTGCACATGATTATGGTAAATACTAATTTGAGAAAGTTTTTGACAAAAAAATAAATAAATAAAAAATTAAATGATTCGATAGTAAATCGTTATGCACTTATGTTAATCGAGTCATTTTGATGGCATATTATTTAATTAGCAATGAATTTATGGATCAACGGTTTAAAATTCGGCTAAAATGGAAAGCGCCGAATAAGACAGTATTTAAATACTCTCAAACTCAAGTTATAGGTATACCACGAGCAAGAGGGTATATATTGATAGAGCTTTCGTTATATTTACCAAATTCATAATTTATGAGTATATTATAAACTGATAAGTATACTGTAAAATCGATATGTTAACCGTAAATGTGTTTTTAAATTAATCATATATAAAAAAATGTTAAAAAATTAAGTGGACAACACGTTGATAAATATACAAAATATGGGTTGCGATACAGTGATCATTTTATAAATGAGTGACTAATGAAGATAAAATTACAAATTAAGAAGCATCTTAGACAATTTTTCTTAAAAATAAAATAACATTTTATCTTTTTAGGATGTTTTGTTATTTCTTTTGTTGATTATTTTGGTGACGGTTTTGAAACCCGAGTTTTAAGAGTATAATAGTTATTTTAAATTTTTATTTATATTTTAGTTTTTCCTTTCTACATAAATTTTAAAACATTCAATTTTTTATTTGTTTCTCATAATTCCTTTTCCTGGAAGTTAGAGTTGATTTCTTTTTAAATTCTGTAATATTTAAATGTAGATGCTCAAATTATAGCAAACTGGATCAAAATAGATAACTAGGTAAAATCAGAATCCCGTTAAAAAAAAAAATCCGAAAAAGTTTTGAAATCAAAATTCGACCAATAAAACCGAGTTTGAAAAATCTTGCAAAACTTTGATTTCAGTTTTGTGTTCGGGATATCACGAAAATCCGAGTATCTGGACGATTTTACCCCTACCCCTAACCTACTTATAATAGTTTAATATTTCGCTCGTAGTTAAATAGGGTTCAAGACTCGATTACAAATAAGAGCCATGGCTGCATTAAGTAGCAATGAGTTTCTTCAAAATCATTAATGCAAAATATTATTATAAATTACAAAAAAGAGATTTTGTTTTCTTTCTAGCTTGGATCTTATATTTCTTAATATTAGTTTAATCCTCATCGATATCAACGATATATATATATATATATGTAAAATGTAAATCACCACCGACCATTTAATAAGAGAGCGAGCGAGAGAGAGAAGAACGTGTAGAGGATCATAGGGAAGTGGGACCCAGAAAAGAGTATTGGTCAGCCAACAGACATAAAGCATTGTGATGTATCAATGATTAAACGACGACGTACTTGTTCCCACCAAACCTCCAACGTGTCCTTATACTACTAGAGAGACTATAATCGCAATAATAAATCTACCAGTTATCACCCCTGCACTTTGTAAACAGCTGCACTTTACTCCATAACTTTTTTTTTTTTATCAGAAATGGCCTTCATATTTTTTTGTTTAAACAACACTTTCGCTTAACCAATATTAAAGAAGCAACACTGCATGAAATGTTTGAGGATACTTTTGCAAATTTTATTATTTTTCTTCAAAAAAAATTATGTAACTTTCATCCTAATAGCTATTGGCAGCTAGAATAATATGTAAAATCTAATATAATATCATAACCTAATATACTGAATCAGCTCATAATTAGTTAATAAAAATATATTTGATCTACAGCTTAACACTTCACAAAATACTAAAATTAAGGGAATCAACTTCACCAAAATTGAGAGTCTGAGGGTATCAATCTCAATTACTCTAAAAATACAGTCCAATATATACATATATATATATATATTATTATATTTTTAAAAGAAAAAGAAAAATGAATATTCGTAGAGAAATAGAAAAACCAACCTCCTTCGGCGACACAGAACATGGCCGAAGAGACGATCGCTCAATCCCATTTCTCTCTCTCTCTCTCTCTCGCTCATCTCTAAAACCCTAGCTTTCTCTCTCCTTCCTCCATTGTTGCCCGTCCGTCTGCTTCTACCTGAAGCATCGAATTCGCGGTGATCTGAGATGTGTTTCTCGAGAACGGCGTGGAAGCTTCGACCGGCTGCGATTGTCGTCCACGCTTGATATCGGAATTCCATTGATGAAGCAGTTTCGGCGATGTCAGAGGATCCTGATCCTCTCTCTCCTCTCCATCTCTGTTCTAGCTCCGTTGGTTTTGGTCTCTCTCAGGCTCAAGAATCTCGGCTCCATTGGTAAGCGCTTACGTTCATATCACCTGATTCCGTATATGTCTGTATGCGAAATGTGCTCTCTAATGGATTTCTGCGTTTTCTGCTGTAGCAGGACAGAAAGAGTTCGTGGAGGATATATCGACAATTGTACGACCTTAATCCCATCTAAATTTGTTCTGTTGATTGCAATCGAATTGGAATATTAGAAGGAAATCTAGGTTTCCATTTGATCACTAGGAAAGAAATTTCTGTTGTATCTAGAGATTGAGGTCTGTCGTTGCGTTTGGTGCAGAAATATAGGAGAGAAGATTTCAAGCTTGAAGCTATACATCAGGTAGTTGGCGAATTCTCTGTGGTTCAACCGTTAGTTTTGGTCTGGGTTTTTTCGTCGGAGTTTGAAACCGATTGGCTTCTGGGATCAGGAAACAGGTGAAGGCTTGAAAGAGCCACAGCTAATTGTTTATAAAGACGAGGATTCGATTTCTAGGGTCGATTACGGTTCGTCCGAGTCCGATGATGTTCGTGATTTGGGCAGTTCAGGAAATGTGGGAGACGAGACGAGTGTTTCGGAAATTAGCACAAATGGTTGGTCCTTGGTAGAGTTAGTTACTTATGGACTTCTTTCTTTTTCCTTCTTTGTTTATCATGTTTTTTCTGTTTTTCTCGCTTACAAGGAACCAGTCGTGCGAGTGAAGGGGAAAACGAGCAACCCCAGCAGAGAAGAACACCATACATACAGGAGAAAAAGGTTTGCATAATAAGATAGGCTCATCGTGGCATCACAGATTTATGGGCTGATAGGGGGGAGTTTCTACTCCTGCTTTCTGCCGTATTAATTTGTTTTTTCAGGATATCGCACTTTATCTGCTTTTCGTGACTTGCTTTAAACCTTAAACTATTAGGGAATGCCTGTTTAATCATATTGGGTATTAGAAGAAACAAATCAAAATCATAAAATTGGTAATGAGAAATGTGTAGTAAACGTATTCATAGAATCGAAATCTCTAGCTTTTATTCTGTTAACTTCCGATAATTTGGTCCATGCAGTCTTAACTTGATATGTACCAAACTAATACATAAATTCCGCGTCTGTCGGCGGAGAAAACTAAAAAAATAACATTTATTATGATGATGAAGCTTAATCTGCAGTTTCTACCTTTTATCCATGTTCTTTCTTATATAGAATTATAGTTCTGTTGTTTTATTATGAAGAATTTACCTTGAAGATTGTTTTTGGTTTTTGTAGGGTATCGAATATATTCCCGCAGACATAGATAAACATGAAGTAACAACAGAGACTAATGAAAATGCAAGTATAACTGAACATAACAAGGCAGTCCAACAAGATCGGAATGTACATTCTCAATCTCCAAGACCTAGAGACGAGAAGATAAAAGAGATGAAAGATCAGCTTATAAGAGCCAAAGCATACCTAAATTTTGCACCACCAGGTAGTAACTCACACCTAGTCAAGGAACTGAGACTGCGCATCAAAGAAGTGGAACGAGCAATCGGTGACCGCACAAAAGACTCGGATCTATCAAGAAGGTATAAATATTTTAACCCTATCAAGAAGGTATAAATATTTTAACCCATTTGAAAAAAAAAAAAATGTAGACATGTGCAAACTACATTCCGCTGATAAATAAATGAAATCCTATCTAGCTAGAAAGGTGTGTGTGTGTCTGTGTTTTTCTATATATTGAGAATCACTTATGAAGTTTTTGGATAGAAAATGTGTTACATACCGTGACATTGAGTCAGAACTGGTCGGATTTAGAGCCAAAGCATTGAACCGCTTCGAGATTAGAGGCTCGCATATAAAAGATTCTGCTTTTATTTGTGATTGGTTTGTTTCAGATTCGGTGTCCGGGTTGTACTGTCTTTTGCTTTTCTAGTCTGTTGGCTTAGTCTAGTTTTCTATCTAGATTTATGGTTTTTCAACACAGGGTAACGATCTCCGTTCAGTTCAAGTTCCATGGCAAGTTCAATAACCCGGGGTCATAACAAAATGCTCTGATTAGTATTCAATTATAGCCTAATTGGGATATATATACATTAATTGATTAGGTGAGTATCTAAATACAATATAAATTAGCTATATAATTTGATTGAAATAGTTAATTCTACAACTTATATTTTTTCCTCTTAATCTAAAACCCGTGAAACGCAGTGCTTTACAGAAAATGAGACACATGGAGTCCTCGTTGACTAAAGCTAGTCAGGTGTACCCGGACTGTTCTTCCATGGTTGCAAAACTTCGGGCGATGACTCACACGGCTGAAGAGCAAGTACGATCACAGAAGAAGCAAGCAAGTTATCTTGTTCATCTGGCATCGAGGACTACTCCGAAAGGGCTTCACTGTCTTTCCATGCGCCTAACCGCAGACTACTTTTCCCTCAAGCCTAATGAGAGGCGGCTTCCCAGTGAGCAAAAGCTACGAAACTTGTATGATCCGAAACTTCACCATTATGCTGTCTTCTCTGACAATATTCTGGCGTCTTCCGTGGTTGTCACTTCCACCATTTCCACGGCATTGGTAAATTTACATAACTTGATTATTATTTTTATTAAACCATGGTTGTTGATGCCGATCATGAACAAATTTTTCCTCTCCTAAGGAAAGTCGCAATAAGAGCTAAGTGTTAATGACATTGGCTTTTATGGTCAAATAGGGGTGAAATTTTACACAGAAACTAAAATTTGGTTTTTGAGGATAATCAGTTTTTTTACCGGACTGGGTTTGAAAGCAGTTCTACTTCCCGTTTTCGGTCAACAGTAGAAAGAAGGAAAATCCAACGGTTTTGTGGCTTTTCCGAAAAGTTTTTAGGGTTTTTCAGTCTTTCCTTATTTAGTATTTTCTTAATTAAAACTGGTTAATATTCCAGTTTTACTCAAGAGCAGTTTTATATTTGGTTTTTAGGGGAAAAAAAAACTATTTTCAGTTTTTAAAGAAACACGGTTCTAAATTTTAATTTTACAAAACAAGAAATCCAGCTTGGTTTAAAAAATGTTGAAAAACCGGATATGATTACCGGTCTCTCCTTAGTCAAACTATACTACAACCGGGTTTTGTAGTATAGAAAACGTTGTATGATTGTAACCTTTAATTTATATCGCCTCATGCAGGAGCCGGAGAAGATTGTTCTCCACGTGGTGACTGATTCACTCAACTTCCCAGCAATCTCAATGTGGTTCTTACTGAATCCACCTGGGAAAGCCACAATCCGAGTCGAGAGCATAGACGACTTCAAGTTCCTGCACACAAAATATAGGGAAACACTGAAGCAGGATTCCGACGACTCCAGATCGGATTTCAAACTCAACCACCTCCGTTTCTATCTCCCAGAGCTCTTCCCAAAGCTGAACAAGATCATCCTCTTCGACCACGATGTGGTAGTTCAAAGCGACCTAACCGGACTGTGGAAAGTCGATCTGAAAAGGAAAGTGATCGGAGCAGTCGACACGTGTAAGAAAGGCGACGCTTCGTGCACATGGGCGTTTGGGCTTAACGTGTTTGACCTCAAGCAGTGGAGACGGAAAAAACTGACCGCTCTTTACCACCATTACGTGCGACTGGTACGAACCATTGTTGAATATATCGTCAAATATGAAATCATATAACTACATGAAATTATAAATCTCATAAAAGTCAAACATCACATAAATCATATAAGAAAAAATTCGAATGTCTCAAACTATGGCACCAATTAACAAACTACAAACATATTAAAATTTGTCGTAAACTCAAATTTCGAAGTTCCCGAACATAGCACATGAAAGTTCGAGCGGTTTAAAGATCATCATATAAAAGAGTTTGACTTAGCAAATATCGTAACTGTGAATTATTGTTCTTACCTGGTGAGTGATCTGCAGGGTCCCGAGAGTATGCCCTTCGGGTGGGCCACGTTCTACAACCAAACCGCGCCTTTGGATACGAAATGGCTCGTGCGAGGCCTTGGTTACAACCCCGAGTTGGCGCGCGGCGACGTGGAGAGAGCGGCGGTGATACACTACAACGGGATCATGAAGCCGTGGCTGGAAATAGCGATCGGGAGGTACAAAAACTACTGGGCGAAACACGTAAAGTACGATCACCCGTATTTTCAACAGTGCAACATTCACGAGTAGTTGGGTTAGGAAGAGCACGCAAGAAACATTCTTTTGTAACGAAATTTATGTGTAAAGTCCTCATATTGTTTCCCCCAAAAAGAAATTAATTGAGACTAAGAATAAAGTGACCTTGGGGACATTTTTGTAACAAGTTTTAGGGTTTTCTTTTTGGCCTTGTAAATAACTCTTTCACACATTATTAAGCTATACTCTCAAGCCATTAAGGAATTAGAGTTTTACTTGCTTTCTTCTAATTATTTCATATGCTGCTATTGTCTGTCAAAAAAAAAAAAAGAGGGTATTTTTCGTCCGATAGTGGTTTTGAATTTTGATACTAATAACAGTAATTTAGGGTTAAAACCCGGATTGGGTACAAAAATTCTGGCCTTTTCCGCTCGGTCGCGGTCCTTCTAATATTTGGCTTGGTTCTGGTCTTCGTTTCTGGAAAATCCAATTTTTGTAACTCTGGTTAGATATCAGACCGGATCAAAACTAGTCATCAATTCATGCTGGTCCAGTTTTTGAAAATATTATTCTTAATTAGTATTTTATGAGCAAAAAAGATCTTTAGTTCAAACTTCAATAATACATTATTTTTGCTAAAAGTAGTACTCTTAAGTGTTAGGACTATAACCGATTTATTAATAATACTAAAGTGTGGGCTGGACCGGTTTTCTGAAACCTCGACCCGGTCCTAGACAGCTCTTGGGTCGATTAACGGTTTTTGACAACAAAAAAATGCTCTGTTTTTTAACCGAAACCGAATCTCGTGACCCAACTTTTAACTCTAAATAATATCTAGCCCTAAAAGTGATGTTAAATTGAGAAGAAAAGAAAAATAGTTTGGGTATCTGAGAGCAACACAGTGGATTATAGACACGTGGCGAAGCCCAATTGGGGAGGAGGAGATAGGGAGATCAAATTGGGGGGATGAGAAGTCAGTCCCCTATCCAGGTTGTGTGGTGCAGCCTCCAACCAATCACATCGCGTTGTGATACACTCGCTCATAATAACAAATATATCTATCTATCTCCACGAGCTTACTTACAACTTGACTCCACACAAAAGAAGAGGCATTGCTTGATTCTGCATAGACAATGGCAAGCTTCACCGCCACCGCCCCGGCCGCCGTCCCCGCCGCCCTTCTCCGCAAGGCGTCCTCGGGAGTTTCCTCCTCTCCCGTTCTTGGTAAGCTAAGCGCAATAATTGTCTCTCTTCATATCCATAATATATAACTGTACAGCAACTGAATTCATCAATTGTGAAATTATGAACGTTTGTTAGGTTAATATGATACATGGTCCGTGATTATTATTTACATTTAAGAAAAATAGGTTAAGCGTTTTTCACTTTTTTAATGTCGCGGGTTAATCGATGTACGATAAACATACAAGATCAAGTAATCAATCACTTCAACACCCCTCATCGATAAAGTTGTTAAAAAATTTTCTCTTAAATAATTATCTCTAATATATATATATAAAAAAAAAATCATGAAGAAAAATATTTGATCTAATTTTCGGATAAGTAAGATGGTCTCTTAAATTTTGGTCTTTATTTAAGATAATTGTAAAATACTGTACCAGACTATATACCGTTTTCGGTCATGAATAATACATGATTGAATGTTAACATTATAAGAAAATAACTAGAACTTATGATTTTTTTAATATATTAAAAACATACGGCGTTATTTGGGTTTTTGTACGGTATTTGTGATTGCAATTGTGTGTGTTTTTTTTTTTTAAATATAATTAATATATTGTATGATTTGAACTTTGTATGTTTGGAAACTCATTCAAAGTACTCAATGGATTGAGCAAGTCCTAACGTTTGGTGGTATCTTTTTTGTGCGATCGTTGAACCATTACAGCTTTGCCGGCAATGGCGAAGAGGTCGGGGAAAGTGAGGTGCTCGGTAGAGGGAAAGTCCTCAGCCGATGAGAGCAGCGCGAAGCTGGGAATGAGCGCGTCGTTGATGGCTGCGGCCATGGCTGCGAGCGTGTCGAGCCCCGCGATGGCCTTGGTGGACGAGAGAATGAGCACCGAGGGCACCGGCCTCCCCTTCGGCCTCAGCAACAACCTCCTCGGGTGGATCCTCTTCGGGGTCTTTGGCCTCATCTGGGCGCTCTACTTCGTCTACACTGGATCCCTCGACGAGGACGAGGAATCTGGCTTGTCCCTCTAAATTTTCGAATCCGGTCTTCTCTGTCGGACTTCTAAGCAGTGTAAAAATTCAATCTTTGTGATGGGGTTGTAGTAATGGAAGCTACTTTCTTTGGATATTTATGATGCGCGCTTCTTTATATATTTGGTGCTATGTATGTATATCCGGTATTTGAATTTGTATCATTGAGGTACATGCTTATACCCGAGTGACGTATAAAAATTTCAAAACACTCGTACTAAAAAAGATAAGTTACATTATTTCAATTGCAATTCAAAGCACGGCATGGTCGATCTCTCTAAGTAACAGAACCAGGAATTATGTGCCGAGGGTTACATTTAATATTTTTTGCTGACGTAATGGGTTAATATTTAAATTTCAGTGAAAATTAAGAGCTAAACTAAAATTTACATGAATTTACACTAAAAATTGAAACAGAAATATTTATGTACAATTGTATTTTGGAAGCAGGTTGTTTGAACCTTGAATCACCCCAAATCCTCTTTGAATTCGTCACTTATCTATGATCTATTTCGAAAAATGCTCTTCCAAGATAATTGGAAGCCGAAAATGAAAACGGAAGTAAGAAAGATCAGCTCTGCTAAGTCTCTTAAAACTTGAAACTAAAATCTATGAGTAAACTAATTCGTTCCGAGCCTTTTAAGTTTAGCTCGTGTGGTATTTGAAGTTTGGACCATATTTATAATCATTGTAAAAACAATTTATTTTTAATACCTATAATCGACTTATTAATAAATCTATCTGAAGTTCGATTTTGGCCCGTTGGCGGGGTTTAATTTTTTTATTTTTTATACTAAGACAGAGCCATGTTTTTTTTTTGTAAGTATGGAATCTTAAGATTAGGTCGAAAAGACACAGAAAGTCCAGTGTCTTGCCTTAATTACTTCTGCATTTCCGCCTTACAGCATGATAACTTATTGTCGCACTTGTTACTTTAGTTCAAAATCTCGTAAAATATAGTAGAAACTCTAAAATTAATATTGTTATATATATATATATATATATCCGGTTTATAAAACTTGAGTATATAATATGAAGCATAACAATAATAGATAATGAACAAGAACAAGGTTTAGGCGAGAAAAAAAATGAGAAAGTCGAGGACGAGGAAAGAAGAAAGAGTAGGCGAGAAAAAGAGGAAGAAAGAAGTCAAATAGGTTTTGACGAAAAGAAAATCTTACTTAATTTATTTTTTAAAATATTTAAATAAAAAACTAATTAAAACCGGTTACTAAAATAACCTGTAACCTTATCATGTTTGAAAACGGTTAACGTTAATCTGTTTTAAAAAAAAATCAGTTACGGTTACTTTAAACCGAATAACTTTCGGTTGCGGTTTTAAAATTCGGTTACTGGTTATTTTGCACACCGCTATATATATATATATATATATATATATATATATATATAATATTAGGGTAAATTGCAGTTAATGTACCAAATGTTTGATCTTCAGCGGATTATTTACCCAAATGGTTTACCACCCGGTCATAATTAAGTTTATCGGAATCATCTAATGTAGAGATTATTCCGATTGGTTTACCATAGCGAAAGCTTGGGAAGTGGAAGTGAATTTCCACGGTAAACTGATCCCAACGAATGTCGCATTTGATATTTCCGACAATCTTGAATATGATCAAGTGGTAGAAGTTATTCATTAACATTAATACGTGTTCTTCCATTAGTCTTTTTACTTGAGCACCAAGAATTTTTAATTTTATACTATTGGCATATCGTGAATTAACATTCATTTGTTATAAGCTTAATCTTGATAATGAATCTACTTATTTTATAATTAGCGACTAATTTGTAGTGATTTATTCTTTCTTCTATTTGAGGATGTAATATACTCAAATCCTTGTATTGAAGGTTCTCAAGTGTTATGGTATTGTAGTTTCTTATTACCTTAACCTTGTAATTGAACAAAGCCCTATTGGATTGTAATTTTTATCTTAATAATGTATCTCTCTAATATCAATTTGTATAATAGGGATAATTGGGGAAAACATTCAAATATTTTCAAAAATTACGAGGAATATTCTTAATTCTATATTTGCGTTGGTTATATATTCTATGTCGTGAATTCTGTGTTTGCAATTGATGTTTATACATATTTCATTGTTGAGTTAAGTCATTACATGTGTATATATCAATTTGAAAAATTTGACATGAGAAATCAAAAACTGTTAAAAAAAGAGAGTGTTAATTTGAGTTTTACAAGCGTAAGAAACTCAATAATATTAATGAAGACGCATGAGACTGGATAGCACGGAATAAATAAATTTTATGATTGGGTATTCAATAAGTGCATTAGAAAATTCGAGAAAAATGTAAACAAGTGTAAATTTTATGATTAGGTATACAATAAGTGCATTTCCAAAAAAAAAAAAACCAAAAGTTTGTAATACCATAATATAATCTAGTTTTTCCATGACGGATGCCGATAATACAAATTGGTTCTTACTTATTGACAAAATAATTTAAAATTTATTGATAAGTTTATAACTCCCAAACTTTACGAGTTATACACAAATGCTCTCAGCATTATAGTTTCCGTGTGAATCCTCTTGAACTCATTGTTAAGGTGCACTATGCTCCTTTTCTGCTAAACCTTTACATGACTCATTTTAAACTTGTTATCTATCAATAAACTCGTAAAATTGAATAACTGGTAAATAATAATGGAACACTGGTGCAAAATAACCTTGTTATAATTTAATAAGAACTATCAATCAGTTATGTTTGGGGTCTCCTCTGTCAATTCAGAAAAACATTGTAGTTTAAAATTCTCATTTGAAAGAATTTATTTTTGATTTCTTAATTAAAAGAAATAAAAGAAAAATTTATTCTTAGCATCTTGTAGTTTTATATATATATATATATATATATAAATTAAATTCTTATAGTTTGTGACTTTGTGTGCTAGTGTCATTTGGGTATATTTTTGCAAAAAAATGTCCTAATTTATTATCATATTTGTTCTGTACCGAGAGTTTCTATATATTTTAGCTGAATTAAAATAGAAAGGAAGATTTTTTTTTTGTCTACACTTATATAATTTATTTTTTGTAAGAAAAAAAAACGATGAGATAGTAAAAACTAAAAAAAGCTAAACAATGACATATTAAAAAAATGACGATATTCTTCAATTTAATATAATAAGAATGATTGTTCGTGATTGTAAAAATATTCATTTCATTCCGTAAATAATCTTCATAAAGTTTAATATGTAAATAAAATATTTCCAAAAAATCTCAACTAACCCATTTTATTTCCTATTTATAAAGATCTCCAAACCGATTCCCCAAATATTATTTCGTTATTTTCTTTGTGTAGTGGAATCTCTGTAGTATAATCCCATATTTGTAGTAGTGTTAATACATATTGAACACTGGTGCAAAATAATCTTGTTAAAATTTAATAAGAAATATTAATAAGTTAGTTTTGTTTAGGGTCAGCTCTGTCAATTGAGAGAAAAAATTACATTTTAAGATTCTCATTCGAAATAATTTATCTTTGATTTCTTAATTAAGAAAAATAAAAGAATATTTTTATTCTTAGCATCTTGTAGTTTATATATATATATATATATATATATATATATATATATATAAATTAAATTCTTATAGTTTGTGACTTTGTGTGCTAGTGTCATGTGGGTATATTTTTGCAACAAATGTCATTATTATTATAATATTTTTTCTGTACCGAGAGTTTATATATATTTTAGCTGAATTAAAATAGAAAGGAAGAGTCTATACTTATATATTTTATTTTTTGTAAGAAAGGAAAAAACTATGAGATCGTAGAAACTCAAAAAGCTAAACAATGACATTTTAAAAAACGACATTATTATCAGAAACAACATAGTAAAATTTAATGGATTTGTTAACGACGATATAGTTGAGAATTGTTCCAATTTGTTTGACCTTTTTACATCTCAGTCATATATTTTAATAAGTAAATCACGTTAATTTTTAATTATTAAAATAATTTTATTTGTATGAACTAACTACCGTATATCCCCGTGAACAGAAAAAAAAATAAAGAAGGCAAATAGACAAAACTACAACATAATGTGTGACCGCGGATAAACGACATTGTTTTTCTTTTTCTATTAATTTATCGGTAACTATAAACAAATAAAATTAAAAAACTTGAGAAAAAAATATGTTGTGAAACAATAAAAAAGAAAGAGCATAATGGAAACCTAATAATCCATAATATTCATGGCACTTTGTTCAAGCATAATAAAATGGATTAGTTTCGATATTATTTTGATCACTGCTTATGTTTCGGAGGAACATTTCCTTTTTTAATTAATAGAACATCAGCAAAATACCTATTTTCTTGTCCGACTAAGAAAATAACGAAAAATAATTTAGGGAATCAGTTTGGAGATTTTTACCAATACGAAATAAAATTGGTTAGTTGTGATTTTTTTTGGAGATATTTTATTTATATATTTATCTTTTTGGATATTATTTACGAAATAAAATGAATAACTACGTTATTTTATCATAAGCTTGAACTAGATAATTAGTTTCCTTATTTTATTATTAGCGGCTTCTATGGAATTTATTCTTCTTCTAAATATTATTGAGGAAAAAGTTTGTTTGCTAAATACGTGAACAATCCCTAAGAATATGATTGTAACACTTAAATAACACTCCGAAAAATTAACTTTGAGGTGGTTTTTCACTGCTCTTGCTCGACTTCAATCTTCGCCCAATGCAACATCCATTTACCACCGGGCCATAATCAAGCTTTTTGGAGTCATTCAATGCAGCGATTGTCCGAGCGGTTTTTTACCTTTGGGAAGCGCTCTTCGGTGAGTACCAACGAATGCCGCGTTGGATAATTCCAACAAGCTTGATTATGATCAAGTGGTAAATGTTCTTTATCCTTTGCGACTCTGCGTCTATTGGAGAACGGTTTCACAAGTTTCCAACGCCGCTTTTTATCCGTTGACGGATATTAGGATTGTGAGAATGACAATCTCTCTATTAAAGTCATATTATTTGTCATATTTGTTAGAGCAGGTTGTAGCTATTTTTTTTATTTGATATAAACTTCTAAATTAATGAATAGTTATGAGTATATTAAGGGAATTAATATTAGCACAACGATATGAGCGCAAGATTTTGTTCTTGCAATTACAAAATAAATGGTTTCGTCCGGATTTCTTTCAAATACATTTTTTTAAATATTCGATTACTGGTTATTTCGCACATATATGTATATATATATTAGGGTAAATTGCGGCTAATGTACCCAATGTTTGATCTTCAACGGATTATGTACCCAAATGGTTTACCACCCGGCCATAATTAAGTTTATCGGAATCATCTAATGTAGCGATTATTCCGACGGGTTTACCGTAGTGAAAGCTTGCGAAGTGAATTTCCACGGTAAACGGATCCCAACGAATGTCGCATTGGATGTCTCCGAAAATCTTGATTATGATCAAGTGGTAGACGTTGTTCATATACATTAATATGTGTTCTTCCATTAGTATTTTTACTTGAGCACCAAGAATTTTTAATTTTGTACTATTGGCATATCTCGAATTAACATTAATTTGTTATAAGCTTGATCTTGATAATGAATCTGCTTATTTCATAATTAGCGACTAAAATCGTTGTATTGAAGGTTCTCAAGTGTTATGGTATTGCAGTTTCTTATTACCTTAACTATATAATTGAACAAAGCCCTACTGGATTGTAATTTTTATCTTAATAATGTATCTCTCTAATATCAATTTGTATAATAGGGATAATTGGGGAAAATATTCAAATATTTTTAAAAATTACGAGGAATATTCTTAAGTCTAAATTTGCGTTGGTTATATATTCTATGTCGTGAATTCTGTGTTTGCAATTGATGTTTTTCCATATTTCATTGTTGAGCTAAGTCATTACATGTGTATATATCGAATTGAAAATTATGACATGAGAAATCTAAAACTGTTAAAAAAAGAGAGTGTTAATTTGAGTTTTACAAGTGTAAGAAACTCAATAATATTAATGAAGACGCATGAGACTGGATAGCTCGGAATAAATAAATTTTATGATTGGGTATTCAATAAGTGCATTTGAAAGTTCGAAAAAATTTTAAAAAAGTGTAAATTTTAAGATTGGGTATTCAATAAGTGCATTTGCAAAAAAAAGAAAAAAAAACTAAAAGTTTGTAATACCATAATATAATCTAGTTTTTCTATGACGGATGCCGATAATACAAATTGGTTCTTACTTATTGACAAAATAATTTAAAAATTATTGATAAGTTCACGAATAAAATGATAATTTATAACTCCCAAATTTTACGAGTTATACACAAATGCTCTCAGCATTATGCTTTCGGTGTGAATCCTCTTCAACTCATAGTTAAGGTGCACTATGCTCCTTTTCTGCTAAACCTTTACATGACTCATTTTAAACTTGTTATCTATCAATAAACTCGTAAAATCGAATAACTGGTAAATAATAATGGAACACTAGTGCAAAATAACCTTGTTATAATTTAATAGGAACTATCAATCATTTATGTTTGGGGTCTCCTCTGTCAATTCAGGAAAAAAATTGTAGTTTAAAATTCTCATTTGAAATAATTTATTTTTAATTTCTTAATTAAAAAAAATAAAAGAAAATTTTATTCTTAGCATCTTGTAGTTTATATATATATATATATATATAAATTAAATTCTTATAGTTTGTGACTTTGTGTGCTAGTGTCATTTGGGTATATTTTTGCAAAAAAATGTCCTAATTTATTATCTATTTGCTCTGTACCGAGAGTTTCTATATATTTTAGCTGAATTAAAATAGAAAGGAAGATTTTTTTTTTGTCTACACTTATATAATTTATTTTTTGTAAGAAAAAAAAAACGATGAGATAGTAAAAACTAAAAAAAGCCAAACAATGATATATTAAAAAAACGACATTATCATGAGAAACGACATAGTATAATTTAATTGTTTTTTTAACGACGATATTCTTCAATCTAATATAATAAGAATGATTGTTCGTGATTGTAAAAATATTCATTTCATTCCGTAAATAATCTCCATAAAGTTTAATATGTAAATAAAATATTTCCCAAAAATCTCAACTAACCCATTTTATTTCCTATTTATAAAGATCTCCAAACGGATTCCCTAAATATTATTTCGCTATTTTCTTAGTTTGTACAAATAATAAAAGTATTTTCATAATAAAAAAATTAACGTTATTTTCTTATATAAAAAAAGGGGAAACAGAATACTAGCCTTGTTTGTATAAACTAACATAATTGTAACAAATTAGCACTAATTGAGCGCTTCATTCTTATTTTCATCCTGTTTAGGAGGAACATATTCTTTTGTTAATTAATATCATATACTCATTAACGATATTGCGATTTTCTCACCCAAATAACAAAAAAAATACAAAATAAGCTTTCTAAATATTATTAATGAAACTAAAATCAAACTCCAAGTTTTTACTTGAGCACTAAGAATTTTTATATTTAAAATTTTAGTATTCGCGAATTTAACAATATTTTATCATAAGCTTGAGCTAGATAATTAGTTTCCTTATTTTATTATTAGCGACTTCTATGGAATTTATTCTTCTTCTAAATATTATTGAGGAAAAAGTTTGTTTGCTAAATACGTGAACAGTCCCTAAGAATATGATTGTAACACTTAAATAACACTCCGAAAAATTAACTTTGAGGTGATTTTTCACTGCTCTTGCTCGACTTCGATCTTCGCCCAATGCAACATCCATTTACCACCGGGCCATAATCAAGCTTTTTGGAGTCATTCAATGCAGCGATTGTCCCAACGGTTTTACCTTTGGGAGGCGCTCTTCGGTGAGTACCAACGAATGCGGCGTTGTATAATTCCAACAAGCTTGATTATGATCAAGTGGTAAATGTTCTTTATCCTTTGCGACTCTGCGTCTATTGGAGGACGGTTTCACAAGTTTCCAACGCCGCTTTTTATCCTTTGACGGATGTAACGATTGTGATAGAACAAGTTGGGAAGTGATTTTCCACGGTAAACTGATCCCAACGAATGTCGCATTCGATGTTTCCGACAATCTTGATTATGACCAAGTGGTAGACGTTGTTCATTACATTAATACGCGGTCTTCAAGTATTCTTAGTTGAGCATCAAGAATTTTCAAATTTATACTATTGGCATATCGCGAATTAACATTAATTTGTTACAAGCTTGATCTTGATAATGAATCTGCTTATTTTTTAATTAGCGACTAATTCGTAGTTATTTATTGTTTCTTCTATTCGAGGATGTAATATACTCAAATCCTTGTATTGAAGGTTCTAAGTGTTATGGTATTGCAGTTTCTTATTACCTTAACCTTGTAATTGAACAAAGCCCTATTGGATTATAATTTTTATCTTAATAATGTATCTCTCTAATATCCATTTGTATAATTGGGATAATTGGGGAAAACATTCAAATATTTTCAAAAATTACGAGGAATATTCTTAAGTTTATATTTGTGTTGATTATATATTCAATGTCGTGAATTTCTTGTTTGCAATTGATATTTTCCATATTTCATTGTTGAGTTAAGTCAATACATGTGTATATATCAAATTGAAAAATTTGGCATGAGAAATCTAAAACTGTTAAATTTTTTAACAAAGAGAGTGTTAATTTGAGTTTTACAAGCATAAGAAACTCAAAATATTAATTAAGACCATGAGACTGGATCACTCGAAAAAAAATAAAAAAAAATTGTGATTGGGTATTCAATAACTGCACTTGAAAGTTTGAGATTTTTTTTTTTAAAAAAAAGTGTAAATACTTTGCCGCAACTAACTCGAGAATAAATAATGAGCAGAATTTAAGGAAAAAAAAAAACTAAAAGTAGTAATACCATGATATGTAATCTAGTTCCATGACGGATGCCGATAATACAAATTGGTTCTTATTTATTGGCAAAATAATTTATAAATTATTGATAAGTTCACGAATAAAATGATAATTTCAATGTTTGTCTCCCAAACTTTACGAGTTATGCACAAATGCTATCCGCATTATGGTTTTGGTGTGAATCCTCTTGAATTCATAGTTTAGGTGCACTATGCCCCTCTGCTAAATCTTTAGATAACTCATTTTAAACTTGTTATTTATTATAAACTTGTAAAATCAAATAACTGGTTACACTACTACAAAAAAAGGATTTGACTACACTTAAAAAGTGTAGCTGAAGTGTTCCAACTACACTTTTAATGTGTCGTCGGATCCTCCGTCGTATGATATCCGACTACACTTATTTAAGTGTCGTCGAAAGTGTCCATGAACTACACTTAAAAAGTGTCGTCGGAAACAATATTGGCCGCGGCAAATTATATTTGCCGCGGCCAATATTGTTTCCGACGACACTTTTAAGTGTAGATCGAAGTAATGTTCGCCGCGGCAGTTATAATGTTGGTCGCGGCGAACATTACTTCCAACTACACTTAAAAGTGTCGTCGAATATGCCGATATAAAGTTAAAAAAAATGGGCGATTAAAATCGCCCGGATGCTTTGGTATCACCTGTAAATAATAAATAATATATATTTATATAATAAATTCCGAAATTAATCTATTTATACAAATAATATTCCGTACCTACAAAAAGTATCATTCTTACTTACAAATAGTACCAACGTTCCTATATCTAAGAATGTAAAACCCTCTCTATATATAATATTCTATTCTTCATCATGAACATGAACTTTGCAAATTCAAGTCGGTTGTATTGTGGAAAATGAACTTTGTCCCGAGCCTACAAAAAAACATCAAAGAAAGTTCATTTAACCCACAAAATTTATCAACATATTTCAAAAAATATAAACCCACCAACATACCAAAACACAAATCGACACAAACTAAGAAACATCAACAAATTCATTAACACGCTAAGAGATATTCACTAAATCATCAAAATAACATCGCATAAACTATAAACAATATTATTTTAACACAAAAATGCATTAAAAATGTAGTATTTACTTAGGGCTCCGACTCTAACCTTGCTCAAGGTAGAAACTCGATTAGGGAGTAGACTTGTTGGTGGCCGACGTTATCCTCCATGGCAACTGCTACGATGAAGGAAACGGCGACGGCGACGTCTAGGGCAAGGTTGAAGATGAAAAGAGAGAGTGAGAGAGGGGAGAGTGAGAGAAAAAGAGAAGAGACCGAAGTGAAAAGTGAAGAAAAAGGAGAGAGGGAAAGCCTGAAATAAGAGAGAAAAAGGGAGGGAAACGAAAAAAAAAAAGAAAAAAAATTGAAAAATTTGGGGTTTTGACGACATAAGATGATATGTGTCGTGTAAATGCCCGATACTTGCCGCGGCGAACCATATATCGCCGCGGCTAAACCTGATACAAATAAGACTCATAGCCTCTGTAAAAATTGGATAAAAAGTTACCCGCGGCTAAAATAATCATGCCGCGGCTAACATAACCGACGACACTTATTTGTGTCATCGTATAGTATACTCGCCGCGGCGGACAATATTTCGCCGCGGCTAATCCTGATACATATCAAACCCGTAGCGTCTGTAAAAATTGGATAAAAAGTTAGCCGCGGTTAAAATAATCATGCCGTGGCTAACATAACCAACGACACTTATTTGTGTCATCGTATAGTATACTCGTCGCGGCGGACAATATTTCGCCGCGGCTAATCCTGATACAAATGCATTGATTTCCCAAGTAAAATTTTACAGCAGAGGGTTTAGGATAAAAGGTTTAGGATAAGGGTTAGGGTTAGCTAGGGTTTAGATTATTCTACTTAAATTATATTATCTAATTTATACTAAAATAGTAAAAAATTGTTTAAATTAAAAAAACTCATGAAGTCATTGAAAACCATGAATGGATCAATATAAATTTTTATCACAAAAATTATTACTTCATTTAATTACATATTCTAAAGTTTTCGATGAACAACATCTTTATATTTGTGCGTTTTTGGGGTGCGCGTACAATGAACACCACTAATGAATTGATTTCCCAAGTAAAATTTTGCCAACAAAGGGTTTAGGGTTTAGGGTTTAGGGTTTGTGGTTAGGGTTAGGGTTAGGGTTAGCTAGGATTTAACCAATTTATTAAATTCCTAAAAAACCACTTTTATTTAAACAAAAATAAATTCAAGAGTAAATAATTTATCTCTTCCAATCAAAATCTAGTAATCGATCGTTGATAACATATTTTACTAAATGTTATTTGGTCGCAATAATTGGAAAAACATAAATTACAAAACATGATAATGTTAAAATCACAGTTCTAAAATTTTTCATTAAGTTACAAAGTGAAAATACATAATAAAAAAAAATCGAACAAAAAACCTAATTTAATCAATTTTAGAAAATATGTACTTTTGCCGCAATAAAGTCACAATCCGGGAAAACGTCAAATTACCAAACTAATTTTGTAAACTAAGTGTTTACTATTTATATATAATGTTACAAAATAAACTACATAAAAAATATAAAAATATATCTTAAATTCACCACTTTCTGGAATATAGGTACTTTTGTCGCTATTCTATAAACAATTCTGATTAACCATAAAACATAACCCCAATATGGAATTTTTTTTTACAAAAATCACACAACCCATCTTAATTCATCTATATTCCATCATAAAAAATAAAATAAAAAACTCAACAACGACATTTGTTTCAAAACAATTAATTTACAATTAAAGTAATTATAAGAAACTCAAAGTTTAACTTTCATTCAACGTAATATAGCTTTCTAAATAACGACTTCAAAAGAATTGTAATTATATATATACAAGATATAAATTTCAAAGCACTTAAGATCTACTTAAAACATATAGATATGTGACTTGGTTTATAAATGAAAAAATCGAACAATAATAAGTGTTTACGACTCGTGTTTGGGTTAAACACGACTCTCGCTGCGGCTAGTTTATGTTTACCGCGGCGTATCATTCCAACGACACTAATAAGTGTCGTTGGAACACAACTCGCCGCGGCATATATTAGTTAACCGCGGCTAATTTTTTCTTCCTAAAACTCATTCCAACGACACAAATAAGTGTCGTCGGAACACTACTCGTCGCGGCACATATTAGTTAGCCGCGGTGAATTTTTGCTTCCTAAAGCCCATCCGGCGACACTCATATATGCGTAGTTGGAACACTGTCGCCACGGAAAATAGTAGTTCACCGCGGCGAATATATTCTTCCGACGACACGTAAAAATTTGCGTAGTCGGAAGTCTTTTTTTTTTTTAAATACGACGACGCATAATAATTTCTATCGTTGAAACTTGAATTCCAACGACACTTTTTGTCTTGTGTAGTGGAATCTCTGTAGTATAATCCCATATTTGTAGTAGTGTTAATACATATTGAACACTGGTGCAAAATAATCTTGTTAAAATTTAATAAGAAATATTAATAAGTTAGTTTTGTTTAGGGTCAGCTCTGTCAATTGAGAGAAAAAATTACATTTTAAGATTCTCATTCGAAATAATTTATCTTTGATTTCTTAATTAAGAAAAATAAAAGAATATTTTTATTCTTAGCATCTTGTAGTTTATATATATATATATATATATATAAATTAAATTCTTATAGTTTGTGACTTTGTGTGCTAGTGTCATGTGGGTATATTTTTGCAATAAATGTCATTATTATTATAATATTTTTTCTGTACCGAGAGTTTATATATATTTTAGCTGAATTAAAATAGAAAGGAAGAGTCTATACTTATATATTTTATTTTTTGTAAGAAAGGAAAAAACTATGAGATCGTAGAAACTCAAAAAGCTAAACAATGACATTTTAAAAAACGACATTATTATCAGAAACAACATAGTAAAATTTAATGGATTTGTTAACGACGATATAGTTGAGAATTGTTCCAATTTGTTTGACCTTTTTACATCTCAGTCATATATTTTAATAAGTAAATCACGTTAATTTTTAATTATTAAAATAATTTTATTTGTATGAACTAACTACCGTATATCCCCGTGAACAGAAAAAAAAAATAAAGAAGGCAAATAGACAAAACTACAACATAATGTGTGACCGCGGATAAACGACATTGTTTTTCTTTTTCTATTAATTTATCGGTAACTATAAACAAATAAAATTAAAAAACTTGAGAAAAAAATATGTTGTGAAACAATAAAAAAGAAAGAGCATAATGGAAACCTAATAATCCATAATATTCATGGCACTTTGTTCAAGCATAATAAAATGGATTAGTTTCGATATTATTTTGATCACTGCTTATGTTTCGGAGGAACATTTCCTTTTTTAATTAATAGAACATCAGCAAAATACCTATTTTCTTGTCCGACTAAGAAAATAACGAAAAATAATTTAGGGAATCAGTTTGGAGATTTTTACCAATACGAAATAAAATTGGTTAGTTGTGATTTTTTTTGGAGATATTTTATTTATATATTTATCTTTTTGGATATTATTTACGAAATAAAATGAATAACTACGTTATTTTATCATAAGCTTGAACTAGATAATTAGTTTCCTTATTTTATTATTAGCGGCTTCTATGGAATTTATTCTTCTTCTAAATATTATTGAGGAAAAAGTTTGTTTGCTAAATACGTGAACAATCCCTAAGAATATGATTGTAACACTTAAATAACACTCCGAAAAATTAACTTTGAGGTGGTTTTTCACTGCTCTTGCTCGACTTCAATCTTCGCCCAATGCAACATCCATTTACCACCGGGCCATAATCAAGCTTTTTGGAGTCATTCAATGCAGCGATTGTCCGAGCGGTTTTTTACCTTTGGGAAGCGCTCTTCGGTGAGTACCAACGAATGCCGCGTTGGATAATTCCAACAAGCTTGATTATGATCAAGTGGTAAATGTTCTTTATCCTTTGCGACTCTGCGTCTATTGGAGAACGGTTTCACAAGTTTCCAACGCCGCTTTTTATCCGTTGACGGATATTAGGATTGTGAGAATGACAATCTCTCTATTAAAGTCATATTATTTGTCATATTTGTTAGAGCAGGTTGTAGCTATTTTTTTTATTTGATATAAACTTCTAAATTAATGAATAGTTATGAGTATATTAAGGGAATTAATATTAGCACAACGATATGAGCGCAAGATTTTGTTCTTGCAATTACAAAATAAATGGTTTCGTCCGGATTTCTTTCAAATACATTTTTTTAAATATTCGATTACTGGTTATTTCGCACATATATGTATATATATATTAGGGTAAATTGCGGCTAATGTACCCAATGTTTGATCTTCAACGGATTATGTACCCAAATGGTTTACCACCCGGCCATAATTAAGTTTATCGGAATCATCTAATGTAGCGATTATTCCGACGGGTTTACCGTAGTGAAAGCTTGCGAAGTGAATTTCCACGGTAAACGGATCCCAACGAATGTCGCATTGGATGTCTCCGAAAATCTTGATTATGATCAAGTGGTAGACGTTGTTCATATACATTAATATGTGTTCTTCCATTAGTATTTTTACTTGAGCACCAAGAATTTTTAATTTTGTACTATTGGCATATCTCGAATTAACATTAATTTGTTATAAGCTTGATCTTGATAATGAATCTGCTTATTTCATAATTAGCGACTAAAATCGTTGTATTGAAGGTTCTCAAGTGTTATGGTATTGCAGTTTCTTATTACCTTAACTATATAATTGAACAAAGCCCTACTGGATTGTAATTTTTATCTTAATAATGTATCTCTCTAATATCAATTTGTATAATAGGGATAATTGGGGAAAATATTCAAATATTTTTAAAAATTACGAGGAATATTCTTAAGTCTAAATTTGCGTTGGTTATATATTCTATGTCGTGAATTCTGTGTTTGCAATTGATGTTTTTCCATATTTCATTGTTGAGCTAAGTCATTACATGTGTATATATCGAATTGAAAATTATGACATGAGAAATCTAAAACTGTTAAAAAAAGAGAGTGTTAATTTGAGTTTTACAAGTGTAAGAAACTCAATAATATTAATGAAGACGCATGAGACTGGATAGCTCGGAATAAATAAATTTTATGATTGGGTATTCAATAAGTGCATTTGAAAGTTCGAAAAAATTTTAAAAAAGTGTAAATTTTAAGATTGGGTATTCAATAAGTGCATTTGCAAAAAAAAGAAAAAAAAACTAAAAGTTTGTAATACCATAATATAATCTAGTTTTTCTATGACGGATGCCGATAATACAAATTGGTTCTTACTTATTGACAAAATAATTTAAAAATTATTGATAAGTTCACGAATAAAATGATAATTTATAACTCCCAAATTTTACGAGTTATACACAAATGCTCTCAGCATTATGCTTTCGGTGTGAATCCTCTTCAACTCATAGTTAAGGTGCACTATGCTCCTTTTCTGCTAAACCTTTACATGACTCATTTTAAACTTGTTATCTATCAATAAACTCGTAAAATCGAATAACTGGTAAATAATAATGGAACACTAGTGCAAAATAACCTTGTTATAATTTAATAGGAACTATCAATCATTTATGTTTGGGGTCTCCTCTGTCAATTCAGGAAAAAAATTGTAGTTTAAAATTCTCATTTGAAATAATTTATTTTTAATTTCTTAATTAAAAAAAATAAAAGAAAATTTTATTCTTAGCATCTTGTAGTTTATATATATATATATATAAATTAAATTCTTATAGTTTGTGACTTTGTGTGCTAGTGTCATTTGGGTATATTTTTGCAAAAAAATGTCCTAATTTATTATCTATTTGCTCTGTACCGAGAGTTTCTATATATTTTAGCTGAATTAAAATAGCAAGGAAGATTTTTTTTTTTTTTTTGTCTACACTTATATAATTTATTTTTTGTAAGAAAAAAAAAAACGATGAGATAGTAAAAACTAAAAAAAGCCAAACAATGATATATTAAAAAAACGACATTATCATGAGAAACGACATAGTATAATTTAATTGTTTTTTTAACGACGATATTCTTCAATCTAATATAATAAGAATGATTGTTCGTGATTGTAAAAATATTCATTTCATTCCGTAAATAATCTCCATAAAGTTTAATATGTAAATAAAATATTTCCCAAAAATCTCAACTAACCCATTTTATTTCCTATTTATAAAGATCTCCAAACGGATTCCCTAAATATTATTTCGCTATTTTCTTAGTTTGTACAAATAATAAAAGTATTTTCATAATAAAAAAATTAACGTTATTTTCTTATATAAAAAAAGGGGAAACAGAATACTAGCCTTGTTTGTATAAACTAACATAATTGTAACAAATTAGCACTAATTGAGCGCTTCATTCTTATTTTCATCCTGTTTAGGAGGAACATATTCTTTTGTTAATTAATATCATATACTCATTAACGATATTGCGATTTTCTCACCCAAATAACAAAAAAAATACAAAATAAGCTTTCTAAATATTATTAATGAAACTAAAATCAAACTCCAAGTTTTTACTTGAGCACTAAGAATTTTTATATTTAAAATTTTAGTATTCGCGAATTTAACAATATTTTATCATAAGCTTGAGCTAGATAATTAGTTTCCTTATTTTATTATTAGCGACTTCTATGGAATTTATTCTTCTTCTAAATATTATTGAGGAAAAAGTTTGTTTGCTAAATACGTGAACAGTCCCTAAGAATATGATTGTAACACTTAAATAACACTCCGAAAAATTAACTTTGAGGTGATTTTTCACTGCTCTTGCTCGACTTCGATCTTCGCCCAATGCAACATCCATTTACCACCGGGCCATAATCAAGCTTTTTGGAGTCATTCAATGCAGCGATTGTCCCAACGGTTTTACCTTTGGGAGGCGCTCTTCGGTGAGTACCAACGAATGCGGCGTTGTATAATTCCAACAAGCTTGATTATGATCAAGTGGTAAATGTTCTTTATCCTTTGCGACTCTGCGTCTATTGGAGGACGGTTTCACAAGTTTCCAACGCCGCTTTTTATCCTTTGACGGATGTAACGATTGTGATAGAACAAGTTGGGAAGTGATTTTCCACGGTAAACTGATCCCAACGAATGTCGCATTCGATGTTTCCGACAATCTTGATTATGACCAAGTGGTAGACGTTGTTCATTACATTAATACGCGGTCTTCAAGTATTCTTAGTTGAGCATCAAGAATTTTCAAATTTATACTATTGGCATATCGCGAATTAACATTAATTTGTTACAAGCTTGATCTTGATAATGAATCTGCTTATTTTTTAATTAGCGACTAATTCGTAGTTATTTATTGTTTCTTCTATTCGAGGATGTAATATACTCAAATCCTTGTATTGAAGGTTCTAAGTGTTATGGTATTGCAGTTTCTTATTACCTTAACCTTGTAATTGAACAAAGCCCTATTGGATTATAATTTTTATCTTAATAATGTATCTCTCTAATATCCATTTGTATAATTGGGATAATTGGGGAAAACATTCAAATATTTTCAAAAATTACGAGGAATATTCTTAAGTTTATATTTGTGTTGATTATATATTCAATGTCGTGAATTTCTTGTTTGCAATTGATATTTTCCATATTTCATTGTTGAGTTAAGTCAATACATGTGTATATATCAAATTGAAAAATTTGGCATGAGAAATCTAAAACTGTTAAATTTTTTAACAAAGAGAGTGTTAATTTGAGTTTTACAAGCATAAGAAACTCAAAATATTAATTAAGACCATGAGACTGGATCACTCGAAAAAAAATAAAAAATAATTGTGATTGGGTATTCAATAACTGCACTTGAAAGTTTGAGATTTTTTTTTTTTTTAAAAAGTGTAAATATTTTGCCGCAACTAACTCGAGAATAAATAATGAGCAGAATTTAAGGAAAAAAAAAACTAAAAGTAGTAATACCATGATATGTAATCTAGTTCCATGACGGATGCCGATAATACAAATTGGTTCTTATTTATTGGCAAAATAATTTATAAATTATTGATAAGTTCACGAATAAAATGATAATTTCAATGTTTGTCTCGCAAACTTTACGAGTTATGCACAAATGCTCTCCGCATTATGGTTTTGGTGTGAATCCTCTTGAATTCATAGTTTAGGTGCACTATGCCCCTTTTATGCTAAATCGATAACTCATTTTAAACTTGTTATTTATCAGTAAACTTGTAAAATCAAATAACTGCTGGTTAATACATATTGAACACTTGTGCAAAATAACCTTGTTAAAATTTAATAAGAAATATTAATAAGTTAGTTTTGTTTGGGGTCAGCTCTGTCAATTGAGAGAAAAAAATTATAGTTTAAGATTCTCATTCGAAAGAATTTATCTTTGATTTCTTAATTAAGAAAAATAAAAATAAAAATTATTATTAGCATCTTGTAGTTTATATATATATATATATATATATATATAAATTAAATTCTTATAGTTTGTGACTTTGTGTGCTAGTGTCATGTGGGTATATTTTTGCAACAAATGTCCTTATTTATTATAATATTTTTTCTGTACCGAGAGTTTATATATATTTTAGCTAAATTAAAATAAAAAGGAAGAGTCTATACTTATATATTATATTTTTTGTAAGAAAGGAAAAAACTATGAGATCGTAGAAACTCAAAAAGCTAAACAATGACATATTAAAAAACGACATTATCATCAGAAACGACACAGTAAAATTTAATGGATTTGTTAATGACGATATAGTTGAAAATTGTTCCAATTTGTTTGACCTTTTTGTATCTCGGTCATGTTTTTTTATAATTAAATCACGTTACTTTTTAATTATTAAAATAATTTTATTTGTACAAACTAACTACCGTATATCCCTGTGAACAGAAAAAAAAAAAAGAAAAAAAAAAAGAAGAAAGAAGGCAAATAGACAAAACTACAACATAATGTTTGACCGCGGAACATTTCCTTTTTTAATTAATAGAACATCAGCAAAATACCTATTTTCTTGTCCGACTAAGAAAATAACGAATTATTTAGGGGATCAGTTTGGAGATTTTTACCAATACGAAATAAAATTGGTTAGTTGTGATTTTTTTGGAGATATTTTATTTATAAATTTATCTTTTTGGATATTATTTACGGAATAAAATGAATACTTTCACAATCACTACGTTATTTTATGATAAGCTTCAACTTGATAATGATTTGGCGTATTTCTTTATTAGCGACTTCTACGGTAATTATTCTTTCTTCTTAATATTATTGAAGAAAAAGTTTCTTTATTAGCGACTTCTACGGTAATTATTGAAGAAAAAGTTTGTTTGCTAAAAATATGATTGTAACGCTTAAATAACTCTCGGAAGAATAACTTTGAGGTGGTTTTTCACCGCTCTTGCTCATCTTCGATCTTCGCCCAATGCAACATCCATTTACCACCGGGCCATAATCAAGTTTTTTGGAGTCATTCAATGCAGCGATCGTCCCAACGGTTTTACCTTTGGGAGGCGCTCTTCGGTGAGTACCAACGAATGCCGCATTGGATAATTCCAACAAGCTTGATTATGATCAAGTGGTAAATGTTCTTTATCCTTTGCGACTCTGCGTCTATTGGTGGACAGTTTCACAAGTTTCCAATGCTGCTTTTTATCCATCACGGATATTAGGATTGTGAGAATGGCAATCTCTCTATTAAAGTTATATTATTTGTCATATTTGTTAGAGTAGGTTGTAGCTAGTTTTTTTTATTTGATATAAACTTCTAAATTAAGGGATAGTTACGAGTATATTAAGAGAATTAATATTAGCACAACGATATGAGCGCAAGATTTTGTTCTTGCAATTCCAAAATAAATGGTTTCGTCGGGATTTTTTCCGAATACATTTATTTAAATATTTTGTTCACACACTTCAACTCGAAGACATTTGTTTTATTATAGAAAATGAAGGGTAAATCGGTTAAAATGTTTTGTATTTGTACTTCTTGAAATCATTTATGTCATATTCAAATATTTCTTTAAATGTAAACAAGTTTAGATGCCTTATTTTTATTTATTGTCTTTCAAATAATCAACAGTTCCATATATATATTTGTTAACTATTTTCCTAATTTTATGCGCAATGAGTCGAATAGGAAGTAAAATGGGTTAGTTGAGATTTTATGGAAATATTTTATTTATATATTTAGCTTTACGGAGATTATTTACGGAATATAATGAATATTCTTACAATCACGAACAATTATACTTATTATAGATTAAATTGAAGAATTATATGGAAGAAGGGAAACAGAATACTAGCCTTGTTTTTATAATTATAATTAATTGTAACAAATTCGCACTAATTGAGTAGTTCATTAATTCTTATTTTGATTACTGTTTAGTAGGAACATATTCTTTTGTTAATTAATATCACATATACTCATTAACGATATAGTGATTTTCTCACCCAAATAATAAAAATACTAAACAAGCGTTCTAAATATTATTTATGAAAACTAAATTAATAATAAAAAGTTTGTACGTTAAATACGTAATGAAATCAAGAATTGCGTAATGCTTATATATTACTAAATTTGGAATCACTCTCAGAAGAGAAACGCCTTTTCAACGCTCGTCTTCGATCGCTACTATTTGTCCAACTGATTTATCACCCGTCATAATTAAGTTTGTCGGAATTATCTAATGAAGAGATTGTTTCAATGAGTCCAGGTTGCTACGCTGTTGCACAATCCGGTGGCTCGACAACACAAGAGAGGCGGATCCGACACCAAAGACGACTGTTACACTCCGTTTGGTAGGAATTTCGGCAGCTATGGTCACGTGAAAAATCCACGTGAAACAGCCTCGGAAAACCAGTGGGAGTTGGCGTTTAAGGTGGATACCACGAAGTACGACGAGTTCGCTGACGAGGAGGCGGAGTACGCCGACACCGTCTACGGTGAGCCCGTTTACGATGAGTTCGGTGAGTACCCCAACGAGGATCCCGTGTATGACGAGGCGAAGTACGCCGAAGTTGTCTACGATGAGGCCGTCCACGGCGAGGTCAAGTATGATGAAGTTGATGATGAAATAAAAATTAAGCTTTTGCTTGAGAAAGTCGAGTGTTATCTCGCAAAGACGTGTTTTTTGTGTTCCTCATAATCCGCTCTACACCAGTTGGTATCAGAGCCAACCGCTTCTGCGCAGATGGCGCCGAAGAAACAGGTCGTTCGATATCCTTCTGTAGAAGACGTGTATAGACGTGTCGACAACGCAGGATTACACGCTCAGGTGGAATTGCTCACGCGCCAGGTTGCTGCGCTGCTGCAGAATCCGGTGGTTCAACAACACCACAGAGTCGGATCCAACACCGAGGATGACCGTGAAACTCCGTTTGGTAGGAATTTCGATAGCTATGGACACGTGCATAATCCACGTGAAACTGTCTCGGGAAACTGGTGGGAGTCAGCATTTAAGGTGGATACCCGAAAGTACTACGAGTACGCTGACGAGGAGGCGGAGTACGCCAAAACCGCCTTTGGTGAGCCCGTGTACGATGAGTACGAAGATACGGAGTACGATGAGGCCGTGTACGACGAAGCGGAGCGCGCCAAAGTCATCTACGACAAGTCCGTGTACGACGAGGCGGAGTACGCCAAAGTCGTCTATGATGCTCCCGTGTATGATGACGCCATGTATGGAGAAGCCCTTTACGATGGGTCCATATAAGACGATGCAGAGTACAAAAAATCGTGTATGACGAGACTATCTTGGAGGCTAGTAAGACCACCGAATCGAGGATGTTCATTGACGTGAAGGTCTTAACGATCAATACCAAGGTTACCATGCGCAAGAAAGTCATTCTAAAAGTAAACCTCGGTGAAATCGAGAAACGGCCACAGAATTGCAAACGCAATGAGGTATTTTTACGGCGGCTGCTTTGGCACCGGTATGAGCATGGTGATGGCAGGGGTGGCATCATGGACCGGCGGCTCAAATTCTGGACGAATTTTTCGACACCCGGGAGAATGATGCAAGAGTATGGAAGCTGTATAACGTAATAGCTCCCTATAATGCCTCACGTTGACTTATCTTGCATCATTTTGTCATTTATGTTTGTTATTCCCTTCATTTATCTTTATTATTTAGTTGCATGATTTTAGGTATCATATTAAATTAGCTACTTATTCTTAGCAAGTAATTAAGATGATTTAAATTTATTAGTGCGTGCACTATAAACTGTACGCATGAAGGAAGATTGGAGAGATATATTTTGAATGAGAAAAGAAGTCGAGCTTGCAAATGCGTGTTCATCGTTCTTTCCTATAGAGCGGATCTACATCAGTTTAACATAGAGAAAGCTTGGGAGTGAATTCCCACGGTAAACTGATCCCAACGAATGTCGCATTGGATGTTTCCGACAATCTTGATTATGATCAAGTGGTAGACGTTGTTCGTCTTTTGGAGAAAAGTTTGTCCGTTAAACTCAAAAGGTAAACCGGTTTGTTCCTACTGGTTTGGAGCTCAAGATAAATGGTGAACCTATAATAATCAAGAATTTCTCAAAGTGCTTTACTTATATTTCTCTTCGACATTTTTTGTATTATTTGTATATTTAATAATGCAAATATTCATAAGATACCCGATTTCATAAACAAATATTTAAGTTCTTTTTTTAGTTTGATTGTTGGATCATGTTATGGCAAGTGTGAGAAAGTATGAGTCTTCAGGGTAGAAATTTCGTTATACATTAAAAAAATTCAACATATGGGTGTTCATTATTCACGTTTAAGTACTACAAGATGCAAAGAAAATGTACTGCCTATTTTTTCCAACTCAACCATAAAACTGCAGATCGATTTCTAACACCGATTTGAAAACCTAAAACTCTAGACTTTGGACTTGTTCAGTAGCTAACTCAAACTATGTTTTGTTTCTTAAGATTGATTATTTTGCAGTGATTTTAAGAACCCACGTCGAACAAAACAATGACCGATATCAAGATATTAGCGTTTCTTTGACCCAATATAAGTTACCTCAGGTCTTAAAAACTAGTGTTCTCAATCCCAGTTTATTCGGTTGATGACTACTTTCAGATTCGGTTCTTGGATATTTCTTAACAATGCAAATTATATTTTGAAACTCTATATTTACGGGTTGTTTTCGTTTCTTCTTAGATCAAATGGTAATTTCAATTGTGTATTTATATTTTATACTCCGAACAACATTACATGTATATTTTATTGGAGAAACATTTTAATAAATTATGTATTGTGCGTTTCTCTCCTTTATCTAAACTAGCGGAATAACCCGCGCGATTGAAAAAAAAAATACTACTTATAACTTTGAACAAAATCGTGTAGTGATCTTAAAACCTATGTTTCTACGAATTCAACAATAGCTGAAACTTTGCGTCTGTTGGAGAATGATTTCACAAGTTTCCAACGCCGCTTTTATCCGTTGGCAGATGATATGGTTTAGAGAATGGTAATCTCTCTGTTAAAGTCGTATTATTTTTCATATCTATTAGAGCATATTATAGTTTTTTATATAAATTATTAAATTAATGACTATTTACGAGTATATTAAGCCGAGTTAGTTAATATTAGCCAGAAGGATATGAGCGTAATATGTTGTATTTATAATTACAGAATAAAATGGGTTCGTGGAGATTTTTACGCATACTTTTTTTATAATATTGTGTTCACCTCATATACTTAATTTCTTTTCTTAATAGAAAATGACGTAAAAATCGGTTAAAATATTTTATACTTGTACTTCTTGAAATCATTTAAGTCATTATTCAAATATGTCTCTAAATATTATCAATTTTAGATGACTTATTTTTATTTGTCGTTTCCCAAATGATCAGTAGCTTCCATATATATATATATATATATATATATATATATATATATATTTATATATTTGTTAATTCTTTGCTTAATTTTATTCGTAATGAGCCAAATAAACAGGAGCAAGAAAAATAAAAAAATTATACAGCTATGAAAATATAGATATAAAATAATAATTAATTGTAATACGTTATTATTTTATTCGTCGCTATAAAACGTTTTAACCGCACTAAATCGTAATGTTTGTTACTGTTTTCAGGATAAATTCTAGTTTTGTAAATCGACAGCATATAAGTAGCGAACGAAATAGATATTTTCTAGTCCAAATAAAATAATTAAATCAAATATTCTAATTATTATCTGCGTAAAAGTTCTTGCGGAAATATTTGGCATGCTTATACTATATATAATATATAAATTCGTAAGACGTGGTCTCCAAGTTTCTTACTTGAGCACCCATATTTTTATATGTCAGTATTCGCTACTTTAACATTAATCTATTATAAGTTTTAACATGATAATGAATCTGCTTATTTAATTGTTAGCGATTTCCTAGGGATTTATTCTTTCTTGTAAATATTATTGATGAAAAAGTGTGCTTGCTATATACATGAACTATCCCTAAAAATATGCGTCTAGTGTTAAAATCACTCTCATAAGAATAACTTTGAGGTGGTTTTTCATTGCTCGTTTTCGATCTTCGCCCGATGCAACATCCATTTACCACCGGGCCATAATCAAGTTTTTTGGAGTTATTCAATGCAGCGATTGCCCCAACGGTTTTACCTTTGGGAGGCGCTCTTCGGTGAGTACCAACGAATGCCGCATTGGATAATTCCAATAAGCTTGATTATGATCAAGTGATAAATGTTCTTTATCCTTTGCGACTCTGCGTCTATTGGTGGACAGTTTCACAAGTTTCCAATGCCGCTTTTTATCCATTGACAGATATTAGGATTATGAGAATGACAATCTCTCTATTAAAGTCATATTATTTGTCATATTTGTTAGAGTAGGTTGTAGCTAGTTTTTTTATTTGATATAAATTTCTAAATTAATGGATAGTTACGAGTATATTAAGAGAATTAATATTAGCACAACAATATGAGCGCAAGATTTTGTTCTTGCAATTCCAAAATAAATGGTTTCGTCGGGATTTTTTCCGAATACATTTATTTAAATATTTTGTTCACCCACTTCAACTCGAAGACATTTGTTCTATTATAGAAAATGAAGGGTAAATCGGTTAAAATGTTTTGTATTTGTACTTCTTGAAATCATTTATGCCATATTCAAATATTTCTTTAAATGTAAACAAGTTTAGATGCCTTATTTTTATTTATTGTCTTTCAAATAATCAGCAGTTCCATATATATATTTGTCAACTATTTTCCTAATTTTATGCGCAATGAGTCAAATAGGAAATAAAATGGGTTAGTTGAGATTTTATGAAAATATTTTTTTTATATATTTAACTTTATGGAGATTATTTACGGAATAAAATGAATATTCTTACAATCACGAACAATTATACGTATTAGATTAAATTGAAGAATTAATACGGAAGGAGGGAAACAGAATACTAGCCTTGTTTGTATAAATTATAATTAATTGTAACAAATTCGCACTAATTGAGTAGTTCTTTCTTATTTTGATTACGGTTTAGTAGGAACATATTCTTTTGTTAATTAATATCACATATACTCATTAACGATATAGTGATTTTCTCACCCAAATAATAAAAATACTAAACAAGCGTTCTAAATATTATTTATGAAAACTAAAATTAATAATAAAAAGTTTGTACGTTAAATACGTAATGCAATCAAGATTTGCGTAATGCTTATATATTACTAAATTTGGAATCACTCTCAGAAGAGAAACGCCTTTTCAACGCTCGTCTTCGATCGCTACTATTTGTTCTACTGATTTATCACCAGATCATAATTAAGTTTGTCAGAATTATCCAATGCAGAGATTGGTTCAATGAGTCCAGGTTGCTACGCTGTTGCACAATCTGGTGGCTCGACAACACAAGAGAGGCGGATCCGACACCAAAGACGACGGTTACACTCCGTTTGGTAGGAATTCCGGCAGCTATGGTCACGTGAAAAAACCACGCGAAACAGCCTCGGAAAACCGGTGGTAGTTGGCGTTTAAGGTGGATACCACGAAGTACGACGAGTTCGCTGACGAGGAGGCGGAGTACGCCGACACTGTCTACGGTGAGCCTGTTTACGATGAGTACGGTGAGTACCCCGACGAGGATGCGGAGTACGCCAAGACCGTTTATGGTGAGCCCGTGTACGATGAGTACGAAGAGTTTACCGACGAGGAGGCGGAGTACGCCGACACCGTCTATGGTGAGCCCGTGTACGATGAGTATGACGACGCCGTTTATGACGATCCCGTGTATGACGAGGCGGAGTACGCCGAAGTTGTCTACGATGAGGCCGTCCACGGCGAGGTCAAGTATGATGAACTTGATGATGAAATAAAAATTAAGCTTTTGCTTGAGAAAGTCGAGTGTTATCTCGCAAAGACGTGTTTTTCGTGTTATTCATAATCCGCTGTACACCAGTTGGTATCAGAGCCAACCGTTTCTGCGCAGATGGCGCCGAAGAAACGGGTCGTTCGACATGCTTCCGTAGAAGACGTGCATAGACGTGACGACAACGCATGATTACACGCTCAGGTGGAATTGCTCACGCGCCAGGTTACTGCGCTGCTGCAGAATCCGGTGGTTCAACAACACCATAGAGTCGTATCCAACACCGAGGATGACCGTGACACTCCGTTTGGTAGGAATTTCGATAGCTATGGACACGTGCATAATCCACGTTAAACTGTCTCGGGAAACTGGTGGTAGTCAGCATTTAAGGTGGATACCCGAAAGTACGACGAGTACGCTGACGAGGAGGCGGAGTACGCCGAAACCGTCTATGGTGAGCCCGTCTACGATGAGTATGACGATACGGAGTACGGTGAGGCCGTGTACGACGAAGCGGAGCGCGCCAAAGTCATCTACGACAAGTCCGTACGACGAGGCGGAGTACGCCAAAGTCGTGTATGACGCTCCCGTGTATGATGACGCCATGTATGGAGAAGCCCTTTACGATGGGTCCATATAAGACGATGCAGAGTACAAAAAATCGTGTATGACGAGACTATCTTGGAGGCTAGTAAGACCACCGAATCGAGGATGTTCATTGACGTGAAGGTCTTAACGATCAATACCAAGGTTACCATGCGCAAGAAAGTCATTCTAAAAGTAAACCTCGGTGAAATCGAGAAACGGCCACAGAATTGCAAACGCAATGAGGTATTTTTACGGCGGCTGCTTTGGCACCGGTATGAGCATGGTGATGGCAGGGGTGGCATCATGGACCGGCGGCTCAAATTCTGGACGAATTTTTCGACACCCGGGAGAATGATGCAAGAGTATGGAAGCTGTATAACGTAATAGCTCCCTATAATGCCTCACGTTGACTTATCTTGCATCATTTTGTCATTTATGTTTGTTATTCCCTTCATTTATCTTTATTATTTAGTTGCATGATTTTAGGTATCATATTAAATTAGCTACTTATTCTTAGCAAGTAATTAAGATGATTTAAATTTATTAGTGCGTGCACTATAAACTGTACGCATGAAGGAAGATTGGAGAGATATATTTTGAATGAGAAAAGAAGTCGAGCTTGCAAATGCGTGTTCATCGTTCTTTCCTATAGAGCGGATCTACATCAGTTTAACATAGAGAAAGCTTGGGAGTGAATTCCCACGGTAAACTGATCCCAACGAATGTCGCATTGGATGTTTCCGACAATCTTGATTATGATCAAGTGGTAGACGTTGTTCGTCTTTTGGAGAAAAGTTTGTCCGTTAAACTCAAAAGGTAAACCGGTTTGTTCCTACTGGTTTGGAGCTCAAGATAAATGGTGAACCTATAATAATCAAGAATTTCTCAAAGTGCTTTACTTATATTTCTCTTCGACATTTTTTGTATTATTTGTATATTTAATAATGCAAATATTCATAAGATACCCGATTTCATAAACAAATATTTAAGTTCTTTTTTTAGTTTGATTGTTGGATCATGTTATGGCAAGTGTGAGAAAGTATGAGTCTTCAGGGTAGAAATTTCGTTATACATTAAAAAAATTCAACATATGGGTGTTCATTATTCACGTTTAAGTACTACAAGATGCAAAGAAAATGTACTGCCTATTTTTTCCAACTCAACCATAAAACTGCAGATCGATTTCTAACACCGATTTGAAAACCTAAAACTCTAGACTTTGGACTTGTTCAGTAGCTAACTCAAACTATGTTTTGTTTCTTAAAATTAATTATTTTGCAGTGATTTTAAGAACCCACGTCGAACAAAACCATGACCGATATCAAGATATTAGCGTTTGTTTGACCTAATATAAGTTACCTCAGGCCTTAAAAACTAGTGTTCTCAATCCCAGTTTATTCGGTTGATGACTACTTTCAGATTCGGTTCTTGGATATTTCTTAACAATGCAAATTATATTTTGAAACTCTATATTTACGGGTTGTTTTCGTTTCTTCTTAGATCAAATGGTAATTTCAATTGTGTATTTATATTTTATACTCCGAACAACATTACATGTATATTTTATTGGAGAAACATTTTAATAAATTATGTATTGTGCGTTTCTCTCCTTTATCTAAACTAGCGGAATAACCCGCGCGATAGCAAAATAAAAAAATACTACTTATAACTTTGAACAAAATCGTGTAGTGATCTTAAAACCTATGTTTCTACGAATTCAACAATAGCTGAAACTTTGCATCTGTTGGAGAATGATTTCACAAGTTTCCAACGCCGCTTTTATCCGTTGACAGATGTTAGGGTTTAGAGAATGGTAATCTCTCTATTAAAGTCGTATTATTTTTCATATCTATTAGAGCATATTATAGTTTTTTATATAAAATTTTAAATTAATGACTATTTACGAGTATATTAAGCTGAGTTAGTTAATATTAGCCAGAAGGATATGAGCGTAATATGTTGTATTTATAATTACAGAATAAAATGGGTTCGTGGAGATTTTTACGCATACATTTTTTTTTTAATATTGTGTTCACCTCATATACTTAATTTCTTTTCTTAATAGAAAATGACGTAAAAATCGGTTAAAATATTTTATACTTGTACTTCTTGAAATCATTTAAGTCATTATTCAAATATGTCTCTAAATGTTATCAATTTTAGATGACTTATTTTTATTTGTCGTTTCCCAAATGATCACTAGCTTCCATATATATATATATATATAGATATATCTGTTAATTCTTTGCGTAATTTTATTCGTAATGAGCCAAATAAACAGGAGCAAGAAAAAGAAAAAAATTATACAGCTATGAAAATATAGATATAAAATAATAATTAAATGTAATACGTTATTATTTTATATACGTCACTATAGAACATTTTAAGCGCACTAAATCGTAATGTTTGTTAGTATTTTCAGCATAAATTCTATTTTTGTAAATCGACAGCATATAAGTAGCGAACCAAATAGATATTTTCTAGTCCAAATAAAATAATTAAATCAAATATTCTAATTATTATCTGCGTAAAAGTTCTTACGGAAATATTTGGCATGCTTATACTATATATAATATATAAATTCGTAAGACGTGGTCTCCAAATTTCTTACTTGAGCACCCATATTTTTTTTTTATAATTTCAGTATTCGCGACTTTAACATTAATCTATTATAAGTTTTAACATGATAATGAATCTGCTTATTTAATTGTTAGCGATTTCCTAGGGATTTATTCTTTCTTGTAAATATTATTGATGAAAAAGTGTGCTTGCTATATACATGAACAATCCCTAAAAATATGCGTGTAGTGTTTAAATCACTCTCATAAGAATAACTTTGAGGTGGTTTTTCATTGCTCGTTTTCGATCTTCGCCCAATGCAACATCCATTTACCACCGGGCCATAATCAAGTTTTTTGGAGTCATTCAATGCAGCGATTGCCCCAACGGTTTTACCTTTGGGAGGCGCTCTTCGGTGAGTACCAACGAATGCCGCATTGGATAATTCCAACAAGCTTGATTATGATCAAGTGATAAATGTTCTTTATCCTTTGCGACTCTGAGTCTATTGGTGGACAGTTTAACAAGTTTCCAATGCCGCTTTTTATCCATTGACGGGTTTTAGGATTGTGAAAATGACAATCTCTCTATTAAAGTCATATTATTTGTCATATTTGTTAGAGCAGGTTGTAGCTAATTTTTTTTTTATCCGATATAAACTTCTAAATTAATCGATATTTACGAGCATATTAAGGGAATTAATATTAGCACAACGATATGAGTGCAATATTTTGTTTTCGCAATTACAAAATAAATGGTTTCGTCGGGATTTTTATCGAATACATTCCTTAATAAATTCTTTATCCTTTGCGACTCTGCGTTTATTGGCGAACGATTACACAAGTTTCCAACGTCGCTTTTATCCGTTGAAGGATGTTACGATTCAGGGAATGGTAATCACTCTGTTAAAGTCATATTATTTGTCATATATTTTCAAGAAGGTTGTAGTTTTTTTTTTTTTTTTTTATATATATAAACTTCTAAATTAGTCGTACGAGTATAATAAAGGAATTAGTATTAGCCAGAAGGATATGAGGGTAATATTTTGTTTTTACAATTAGAAAATAGATTGTTTCGTCCAGATTTTTTCGAAGATTTTTTTTTATAATATTATGTTAACCTCAAAGACATTTTTTAATAGAAAATGAAGTAAAAATATGTTGAAATGTTTTGTATTTGTACTTTTTGAGTTATTCAAATATATCTTTAAACGTTAACAAGTTTGGATGCCTTATTTTTATTTATCGTTTTTAAAATGATCAGTATTTCCATAAATATATTTGTTAATTCGTTGCCTAGTTTTTGCGTACTGAGCCAAATAAACAGAAGACTTATCCGGAAAGCGCGCTCCGAAGGCATGTTTTTTCCTTCGGGCTCGCGGCGCCCCCCGAAGGCATGTTTTTCCCTTCGGGGCGGGGCCCGCGGCGCGCCTTGAAAGCATGTTTTTTAAGTTGGACCGAGTTTCCCGAGCGATTCGGATTGACTTTTCAGGTTGACTTTTCCGGTCGGCCATTGACTTTTTCTGTTGACGTTTTGGGCTCGGGCCCATTGACTTTTCCGGTTGACTTCTCTGGGTATGTCTGTTGACTTTTTTTGGTTTACTTTCCGGGTTGGTCCTTTGACTTTTTGGTTATCTTTTTGGGTCTAGTTCGGTGCCTTTTTCGGTTGAATTTTCCGGGTCAATTTGTTGACTTTTCCGACTGACTTTTTGAGTCGGCCCTTTGACTTTTTGGTTGACTTTTTTGGGTCTAGTCCGGTGCCTTTCTGTTGACTTTTCCCGGTCGACTCTGTTGACTTTTCCGGTTGAGTTTCCGGTCGGCCTTTTAACTTTTTCGGGTCTAGTCCGGTGACTTTTTGAATTGGGCCTAATTTTAGACAAGCTCGGGTTGACTTTTCTTGAGTGGGTCAAAGTCGATTTATTGGGCCTTTTTCTAGGGCCTCTTGAGCGCTTTTTTGGTTTCGGCCTTAATTTTTCTAGGCTCTGAAAAATACATATAACAGTTGTCATAGATTGTTGTCCTGAATGTGGGAGCTGCCAATTTTAATCTATTTCTGCAGATGTAGTTAAACTAATCTGAGTTTTCCAACTATGAACCATCATATTCCTCTGTTTTTCTTTTATTTGATTTTTTAATTTTATTTTTCATGGTGAATGTAGAACTTCTGAAATCTATCTGATTTGACACGTCTTCAACAAACCCTCTTCGCAATATAAGACCATGGTTCACGGCTCGAAATATTGTGAAAGGCATTTGATTGAATGTTAGAGCATAAACTTTGACAACTGTTCTTTATTTCTTTCTTTCTTTCTTTTCACTTTCCTTCGGATTTTAGTTTGATTTTTCAATAGAGCTATTAATTTCCGCAAAGTTTGGTTGATTCGAGATTTGTTACTTGGTTTTTGGATAGATGTTAGCAGGCTCGACTTCTTTGATTACTTACTTACTCAACCGAAACCGAAACCCACCTTCTTCAGCGAGAATCCAAAGCAAGTTTTTAGTTGAGATTTTTTTGGGCCAAATTCTCTCATAAAAAGTCCGGCGAGTCTGCTTCTTTTCTTACTCTGATCGTTTTTTAATGCATCCTCTTAGAAACTCCTTACAATCTGGGAGTATGCTTTCTCAGGTTTTAGATTTTTAGTATTTGGGTTATTTTTCATCATTAATCTCTGAGTGTTATTTTGGTTATTTTTCACAAGTATAGGGCTCTTGGTAGTTTCATCTCAAACTCTTAGTGGTTTCGTCTTCATCTTTATTAATTTGGATACACACGATAATATTTTGAAAAAATATATTATTTTTAATATTTTGATCCAAGTTCTATATTAATTTAAGAAATTGAGTACAATGTGTTGGATTAATATTTTAACATAACTCAACGATTTCAAATATTGATTAGATTTCAAATTGGATTAGATTGATAGTTGTTAGCTTTTATTTTGTCTTGATTTTTTTTTAATCTACTATAAGAGTATCAATCCCTAACTTATATTTAAACGTAACAATATACTAAAAGATAATTATTATGTTTAGATTTATTAAGGAATATAAGCTTGAAAGGATTTTAAATGACATGCATGGAGTATATATATGCTCATTTAACAAGATAGTCGGCAGCTAATAAACCATAGTTAGAAATTTTGTTTAAATTACAAAACAAACACTTCCCAACTATCACAGGGACCGAAGAGAATTATTTAGGATCGAATGTCATTTTTATTCAGTTTTAATTAATTTTTACTGGGAGTCTTTTTTTATTTTATTTTTTGGATTTGATCTCTCATATACTAGCAGTTAGGAGTGAGCATGGGTTGGGTTGGGCCGCCTCGATGCTTTTTATGGACTCGACCCGATCACTTCGGGTTCCTAAAAAAAAGCCCGATCCGACCCGAAATTTTTTAATGCCCGAACCAATCCGACCCGATAAAAATCGGGTTGGGTTGGGTTGGGTCGCCATGACCCGATTAATTAAAATTTACTCTTATATAACAAAAAATAATATGAAAAAAATGCATTAATGTAATTCAAAATTCAAGTTAAAATACCCCAAACAAATTTAATCAAACAAATATACTCTAAACAATGTTTAACATGAAAATGAGAGATTGAACAGTCTTTGAATGTAAATAAAACTGAGAATGAGAAATTTTTAAAGACTAAAGATTGCACAACTTGAATAAAAATTAATATGAAATATATATTAATTATATTGATCGGGTCGGAGACCCCGACCCGACCCAAGGTTTTGGACCCGACCCCGACCCGAATAATATGTTGGTTATGCCCGAACCCGATATTGTATCTCTCGGGTTATCGGATATAGACCCGATAACCATAACCGACATTATGGGCCCACACGGGCCCAAGTATTAATTATGATTCATAATTAATTAATAAGAGATTAGTTAATTCATGATAGGGCTTTTAGAAAGCCCAATGGGTGGGCTTTTAGAAAGCCCACTAGGTCATGACCGTAGGGTATTATAAATACCCTAATATGACTCATAATTAAAGAGAACACACAAACCCTAGCCTCCTAGAATTCGAGCTCCCTCCCTAGTGAGTCGAATTTCGTGGCTTCCTCCCCGGTTCAATCAACGGTTGATCATCTAAACACCGACAAGGATCTAACCTATCCTCCGAGGTGTTTTCCGGTCATCTAAGACGTTCCCGAGTGACGTGGTGGACGAAATAGAGGCGCAACACTTGAGGCGCAAAATCCTAAATTCGGCAAGCTCCAAAATCAAAGGAATCGGCAGTTATTCGGTACAGTTGGCAAAAGTACCGAAGTTTGGTAACGATCTCTAAACGATATCTTAATTCTCGTAATTATTCTAGATCTTTATTGTTCGATGATATCCCGTGATTTCCGCCTCGGGATTGAGAAAAGTCATCGAAAAACCCAACATAATAGTCGGGTCCGGCCCGATCCGACCCAATTTTGAGCGGGTTAGATTGGGGTCGAGTCTCCAACGGATTGGGTTGGGCCATCGGGTTGGGTCTATCGCAATAAATATTTCTCTTTTTATTCTTTCTCTAGAGAAAATTTCTTGCGAACTTTTGTATTGAAATAATGATAACACATGTAGTAGATTATTATAATCATATATTTGCAAAAATTGAAAACACAATATAGATCAGAGATATCATCAATGTTAAGGATACTTATTGGAGTTAAATAATCTATATATCTATATATAAAAGCATGATCACTTTATTTTTCTAAGTAATTCCTTTATTGGAGTTAAATAATCTATATATCTATATATAAAAGCATGATCACTTTATTTTTCTAAGTAATTCCTCTGTACAGAGACTTTCAAATGCAATTTTTTTAGAATTTAAAATTAAAAAAATAAAGTAATGACATGGCATGGTACATTTAATAGATTTTAAGAATTTATAATTTTTTATTATAATAATATGTATTATTACACTTAAAGAAATACAACGAATAGAATTATATCCTTCATTCATTGTGTAATAAAAGAAGAAAGTCAAGAGGGTATTAAACATCAAAAGGCTAATAAAAGAGTGCATTAGAAATTTTTATACGTTCAAAAACTCTCCATTGCCACCATTTATACTATAATAGCATCATTGGTTGATTTTTGACCTTTGCAATTCTATTGACCAGTGAATAGTTAGAACGTTACATTAATTATTGATTAATATTTTTAAGCCACCACATAACACTTAGATTCATGAGATAGTGAGCTTTGCATCAATCCGCATTCAGAAGAGAGATAAAATAAAATAAAAAAACCTATAAATAAGTGTTTTTATCAAATGCAAAACAATTTTGTTTTGTCGCTCCAGCTCGAACAGATCAATATTGTTTTTCGGATTTGATGTGGAGGGCATGCCGCAAGCAAAACCAATCACAGATGAGGCACCACGCTCTACCGGTGAACCAATTTTGTTTCTCAATTGTGCAAGCAATTGACGCACTAGGTTACTATTTCTCCGTCTGTTTGATTACTTATTCCAGATATTAATTAGATGACACCAATTTTTTTTTATAATATTTTTTGCAATTTTAATTTCAATTTTTTAAGTTGGTTATATAATCAAATATGGCCTTGGAATTGAGCCACTTTCCTACGCAAACTTTAAGTCTCAAGGTGTCGGTTTCGTTGCATACAACCATTTTTCAGATTTTATTGAGGTTTGTGTTTTAAGATATGTTACAATTCTTTTGAGGTCGTCGAAGAACATATATATTATAGCGAGTTTACTGTTAATATGTGATTGGTTTCTTATGTATTATTATTAATGGTACAAAACAGACTAATTTTCTTTCAATTTTTTGTTATATAGCTTTGTCTATATATATATATTATACAATATATCCAAATCTATTGTTCATCTTTTTCCGATTATGAGATAAAACATTTTTTTTTTTTGTAAGTAAGCTTATACAAATACTCTGATATGATTTCTTGATTTAACATTACAAAAATATTATTTTTTTCTTAATGTTTTTTTAGAATCTTATGCACAAAAAGATATAAAACGATATATTTTCATAATAAATGTTTTGAAATTGTATTTCCATGATATTTGAGAAAGAAAAGAAACATTGGTACTTTATCAATTAAACATCACCTAAATGTTGGTTTTCTTCATGTAGCAAGAATCAATACAAGACTTCAAAAAGTTCTGCTGATTCAAACATAAGTGCAATATATTTCTCTTTATATTATATATCATTTTCATCAACTTATCAACTTCGTGATCCTGAAGTTACCCATAAAATGTACCGAGAATGACACTATTACCTTGCAAATAATGTAGCAAAACTAATTGTCGAGAAGGTATTGATTGGTAATATTCTGTTTCTCATCAATTAATGAAAACTTGAACCCGTTAAGCAGAAACTAAAATCTACCAACGACAACGATTGCAATTCTCATTTGAGTTATAGATGTGTTTTATTTTCAAAGTAAAACAATCTTCAATCAAGTTTATTATCTGCGGTTGAGAATTCATTAAAATTTTATACATTGTTCTCACATTGAACTAATTTTTTTTTCTCTCTTTTTTTTATTAAAGTTATGTTAACTAATTATGTCAAGCTGTTATTAAACTTAACAAAATCAGAAAGCGTTATTGATCTTTTTGAGTTTTTTTTTTTTTTTTTTTTCAGCTTCCATGATTTACAAGTATTTTTAACCAGTAATTTTTATAGCTACCGATTTCCAAGTTCCTTTGCATCCTCAACAAGCTGAGGTCATTAGTTATATATTGCTTTGTGTATTGATAATTAAACGATGATGAAATAAAAAGATAACGACGAATTTGATTTTTCTTATTATTCGTGACTTTTTTTTCCCTGTGTTTCTTTATGTTAGTTCATATTTTTATGTCAATTCTTTTGCACATAATTTCTCCATTAATTATTCAAATGATGTAATATAATGGTATTTAATTAATAGAAAGAGTACTCCCACGACTGTATATTCTAAAAGAAAAATACGTATGTTTTATTATATTATTCACCTATAGTAATGTTTTAGAATTAATATAAAACCGGTTCACTAATTTACTTTATTAAATTCGGAATGAGTCTTCTATTCTTACATTGTTAGTTATATGTGAATAATATTTTGTCTGTGCATTTAAGTTTTTAATATTGCAATATATATATATCTCTTCATAGATAATAAATATTTAAGGGTTCTTTAGAGTAATAGCCAATCTTGAAAGTGGATTTAGCAAAATAGCCAAACTTTGGTTAATTTTGTAAACTAGACAGTTAACTATTTAAGTGAATTTATAATTACATTCTTACCCTTAATAATTAAAAACGAAATTAAAAATAAATACAAATTAACCACGTAATTTATGGGTTATTAATCTGAAAAAATCAATGACATTAATTATGAATAATTACATTGATTATGAATTCGTTTATTTTAATTAATTAAAAATATTGTTATTAATTGAAATAGCTATTAATATGGTAACAACCAAAACTAAATCTTTTTTTTTATATAGTTCAAATTTTAAATTAAAAACATTGATATAATTTTCGGATTTATTTTTTTAAAAAAATATCAACGATTTTTTTCTTCATATTAATGTAAATCAACAATGAATTAACGAAAATCAATAACGAACTAATGTAAATCAACAATGAATCAATGTAAATTAACAACGAATTAACGTAAATCAACAGTGAATCAACGTAAATTAACAACGAATCAACTTAAATTAACAATAAAAAATATTATTTATTAACAATTTAAACACAACAATCAAATAATGAAAATATCTTCTTATTCATATTAAAATTTAAGTACAATAATCAACGTAAATTAACAATAAAAATATCCTATTTTTGTCATCGTCTCCGTCGTGGTTTGATTCGACTGAGGAACTATCTTCTTATCCGAATTGCTCAAGCTCTTAGCCGTGGTGGTGGTGGTCTGATTCGTCGGAGAAACCTGATCGGCACTTTTCGGACTCGAAAGACTCGGATTAGCACCCGGAACCAAACTCGTGTTGTTCTTCGCCTCAACCAGAGGCCGATTCTCCGCCTTGAATTTGGACCGCTACGAGTTCGACTGCGAAACCTCCGTCGCCGGCGTAGGCGAAGGATACGATTCGTTAAAGGAGGAGCCAATGTTGAACCCTTTGGTGAGATCTGTAAGAGGAAAAAATAGGAGAATATGGAGGATAATGGAGATCTGTAAGAGGAAGAGGAAGAACCAGAGGAATCGCCGGAAGAGGAGCCAATGCTGATGACATTGATGAGCCACGACGAGGCCGAGTTGGGGGAGGGACTGAAGGCGAAGAAGACGGTGACGACTATGGAGGCCAGCATGAAACCGTAGAGGAATGCCACACTACGGCGCTTCTTGTGGACAGATATCAGGCTCCGCAGCTCAGAGATGACTGGGACGCCGTGCTTCGTCGCCGCGCCGTTCGCCATGGCCGACAAAGCTCGTAGGAGAGAGAGAAGCTCTGGTTAGGGTTCAGAGAGAGAGAGAGAGAGAGAGAGAGAGAGAGAGAGAGAGAGAGAGATTATTCAAAATTTGTAATTAAATTCTAAAATTTGTGTCTAATTAATCATACCTTGATTTGTGCTCATAAATTTAATTACCATTTTAATTAATTACGAAATTATTAATCTAAAATGATTAATTAAAGGGTATTTCAGGAATAAAAATTGTTATTAATATGACACCTCATGTTAATTGGCTAGTTTACAAAATTAATCAAACTTTGGCTATTTTGCTAAACCCATGTTTCAATTTGGCTATTTGGAGCAATTTCTCAATATTTAACGATAGTTGAATAAGATAATGACGGTTGAGTTTGTTTTGGATGTAGTTTTTTCGATCACACAATACACAACTTAGAGAGCAAATTAATCTAATATTTTTATCTAATTTAAAACGAGATATTTCCTTGCCACCGCGCGAAGCGCGGTGCCGTCCACTAGTGTTAATAAGAATATGAAAATCAAAACTTTGTTGGCATTGTAACGTTAATAATATGAGAGATCAGTCTTTGGATTGGAAGGGTTTATAAGTGTGGAGGTTCTCGTGAAGCCCTTGGATGGCGCCGCAGGCTGCGGCCACGGAGATGACCAAGCAGATGAGGCTCAGCAACTGTAGCATCACCCACTTCAGCGACCGCTTCGGAGTCTCGGTTCGGGCCAAATGCATTTGCACTTGGAATTGAGTCTGAGCACGGCGGCGATGTATAGGAAGGCGTGGGCGGCAGTGTTGGCGATTTTTTTCTCTTGTTTTGTCGTATAATTTTTATCTATTCGTATTTATTCGAATTGTAAAAGTATGTTACTAATCATAATATTATTACATCATCACTACATACCCTTGATGGCTCGAACAGCTTCCATGTACGAGTAGTTTCTCTGCCCGGTCACCGGGTCAGGGCTTCGGTAACAACCTGCCAGCAAAAAGGCCGTGTAGAGTGAGACGCCCGAGAAGAGAAACAGAACCAACACTCCCGGGATCCACCCCAGCTGCGACATTGCCCACGCCAACGACAGAACTCCCGCATCGATGGACGCCGTTATTATGTGTGAACATGCCGTCCACACCGTTCCTAAATTTATTTTCAATAATCAATATACATATTTCACGTTTGAAAATCAATAACATTGTGTTATTTATATTCACTGGTAAATAGAATATCATCGCCTTTGCTAATCTCGAATCTTTGGCATCTTATAATAATAATATGCTTATTATTATATTAGAAAGCAAACCAATAGCTAACTTATATCTTACTATAACAATCTATCCTTAATTAATTTCTCTAATCCATTACAATAGATTAATTGGCCTCAACTATATATATATATATATATATCAGTAAAATTCAAAACTAAAATTTTCAAGGATTTAAGAATATAAGAATATGATGACGAATGAACAAAATAGTACTTAATATATATATATATAAAAATATAAAAAAGTACCAGTCCTTGGTCTGCCATCATCGTAGACTTCGACTTCACTCATCATTGCCGTTCAAGACTAAGTTCAAGCCTCCTATTTATAATATGATTGGAGACGATCGAACGCACGCACGCACATTCAAGCCTCCTTTTGGCATGAATTGCCGTTGATTTAATTGGCATGATTTAATCTTATGATGAAAAAGCATATATGTTGTGAATTTGGCTAACCACAACGACCGGTTCTGTTGACTTAACCCTTCTAATAACCAAATATATATATATATATATATATATATATCCAAATGCAATACATCAACTTTCATATAATTTGTAGAATATTTTCAATTTTATTATTTCACTGATAAATCTATTCCACTTTAATAAAGTGAGGAATTTAATTAGAAAGCGAGTTAATTACTCTAACTCTCTAATGCCTCATTATCCCAATATATACGATACAATTAGTCTAATAGTAACGTATTAAGAATATGATTACTGTTGATGTACAAATTCGTTCCATAAATTGAAATTGTGAGGTCATTAATCAAATTTAAAGATTGAATTGTTTGACTTAAGTTTTGAGTTTTGAGTATATTAAAAATATTCATACGAAATTGGACTTGTGAAATACAAAGCCCAAAAGCACACTAGTCACTTGATCGTGTTTGGGCCCGAGCAAAACTAAAAGCCCAGAAGACAAGATGTTCGCCCCAGCAGAATAAGCTCAAAAGAAGTCCGAACAGAGTTCCAAAGGAAGAATCCGAACAAAACTCAAAATCTCACTTCAAACACTTGGTTAAAACCAACACCCAAAGCTCCTCCCGGACTGATTGTCTCAAAAGGGATCCGAGCAGAAGTCGAATAAAACCCCTTGAGCAGAAAAGAGCCCTACGTTCAAGTACGAGCAGACCTGGTCAGCCACTTCAATTCAAACCTCCAAAAACCGACCAGAAAAACCGCCACGACCTGAATTCAAACCCCGCGACGACCATTCAAGGTCCACTACTACGAAAATCTTGTAAGACGTGGCCCACGTGTCAGCTCGGCAGCAAGTCAAGCCCCAAACTCGAAGCCACTACCAACGTCCACCTCCAACGGCAGAAGCCAGACGTCTATAAAAGCAAGAAGGCAACCCTTCTACACACACGCAAGCATCCATATTCGAGAGAAAAGAGTCTTGAGAGTTCATTATCTTCAGAGTATTTTTCTTTCATTTTCGATCGATTAGGAATTGGCTTGTGGTCCCGATTGATCAATCTTTCTAAAGCAATAAACGTACAGAGGACGTAGTCAACTACCGCATTGGGACGAACCTCTCTAAAAAACTCTGGTGTTTTATTTGTTTTCTTCGTTCTCCAATTTCGTGCGTCATCGTTGATAGTATTGACGACGTGGAGGTCAGGATCCACAAAATCTTAGCATATTCGAATCAAAATCTCATTAGATATACATTCGACAGTTGGTGTGCGAAACCACGTCAACAATTACTCTTATAAAAAGCGCATACGTACTACAACATGCAAAGTACCTACGTCAATACCAACAGCAGGTACGAACCGATCCCCCCCGCGGAGTAGTCGACGGACGGAATGAGGCTGCTTCCAGTTCCGGCGTCGGCCTAAAGTCCCCGAAATCTTCGACCGCAGAGTCCGTCTCCGCCTCCACGAAGAGCACACCCTCCCTCCCTGCAGCAGTCGATCTCGATGTGGCCGTCGGCGTCGTAGCGCAGCCGTCCCGCCATGGGGTAGAACGGCACGAGCGCCTTGCTCAGCGCCGCCTTCATCACGGCCGTGTCGAAGAAGTCGGTCCCGCTGTTGGGGTGGTAGAAGCAGACGGAGGGCGTGTGGTCCCTCGGCACGACCAGGTCCAAGTTCGAGTTCCAGACGGCCTCCCGCGGCGTCTCCGTACTGCATATCCACCAAATGCAGTGAGGAGTTGCTCCACTCGTACTGCAATTTCAACATTATAATGGTGTGAGTATTAGATATGCAGTGAGTTTTAACTGTTCACCACTGCATTTCTCTATTTTATTTATTCTTTAGTCCTTTAAAAGTTTATAAATTATACATATGACACGGTTTTATAAAATTATATCATATTTATCCTCAAATTATTCACAATTTTTAATGCAAATTTAAATTTATTACATTAAATAGTTTAAAATACAACATTGATATTTCGAGTTTAAAAGAAAAAATAAAACTAAACAGACATTAATAATAATACCGAAACGAAATAGCATTACAACGACACGGAAATGAAGAAAAAAAAGACATTACAATAACATTAAAAAAAAAAACACAATACAACAAAATAAAATTACAATACCCATGGTATAATTGAAAGATATTAAATAATGAATATGTGGTATAATTGAAAGATATTATATAGATATAAGTGTATAGAGATAAATAAGAGAATATGAATTGAGATTAGGTGCCGATATTTGAGATTGTTGTATTATAAAATAATAAATTAGTGGTATACATGAGAAATAGTAAATTAATATAAAGTTTGAAGATAAATAAGAGAAATATGAATATAAAAAGAATAACTTTTTTGGTGTTAAAAATGAAGTTCGGATAGAGATAAAATAGTAATTGATGTGATGTTTAGTGCAAAATAGAGTATGAAATTGAGAGTTCAGATGGAGTTGGTCTAAAGCCTCCTATTTATAGGACACATGGTGGCCACATGGCATATAATGATTGGAGACAATGCACGCACATTAGTTGAATGGCCCTTGCTTTTTGGCATGAATTTTGCCGTCGAATCTTATTTATTCCGTGTACCACCTTCTTAATAATAACTAGTGGACGGCACCGCGCTTCGCGCGGTGGCGATACAATATTTTAAAAAAATTAAATAAAAAAAACTATCAATTATTTTAAATTGTATTCTAATCAGAAGACCAGCATACTCGCCGAATGTAAAATAATTTGAAAATTCTGTTAATATTATTCTCGTTTGTATTAGAACATAAACATGGTAAAAAGCTACATTAATAATAACAACAATTAAACATATAGAGAATCCTAATAAAAAAAACTCGATTTTATGCGCGCTGTCAAGAAAATATGTTTGTGAATTTGAATGTTTTTTATTATTATCAATTGTACTATTTAGATTGTAATTTAATAAAAAAAGCCTAATACCTTATCAAACCTCAAAAAAATAGTGATTTTTTTGTTAATTAAACTGTTGATTTTTCTCGCCTCTCTTAAATCATAACACCACCATCAAATGAAAAAAAAAAAAAAACCTTAGTTTTTTGCCGCTTTTATTATTAAATATAAATATGTAGCCCTATATTAATAAAATAATTATATACAGAGAGGGAGTCCTAATAAAAACTTTATTGTTTATGCGAGGTTAATTAAGAAGGTAATTAAGATTAAAAAAGTGTAATTAGAAGAAGATACAAATTCATAAAAATTGAAAATCTCAATACTTTGTCTATAATGTACCATTATGGTTTCCATTCAACATACACAAATAATATACTCAACAAATGGCACAATTGAATAAAATATACGTTAATGTGTAAGTACAAACACATTTTCTCGAAATGGCTCGACCGAAGTCCTCTGAGATGTTGATGGAGTGGAGTTTGGCTTACCGTGTAGAGCCTCGATAAATTGCTTTAGTGATCTGATGTTCCGGTGTAACTTGTCTATATATATGGACTTATGGTTATACAATATGTATTGTCAATGAAGCAATTGAAAGATACATTAAATGTAAAAACAATAAAACAAATGATATATAAATTTGATTAAAGACTTATAATAATAAAATATGATTCTAGGATAGAAATTTTAAAAAATAGTGTAAAATATAGCTTCACGATAAATGTATTAAGATAATAAACATTAAAGAAAGAAGGAAAAATGTAAGACCTTAACACACTAAAATGAATGTGCAAAAAATATAAATTAAAAAAAACATTAAAAAAATTACAAAAAATTATAAGCATATAAAGGAAAAAAGTAAAATACATGTGTAAATAGTATATACTATATTCAATTACCAATAAAAAAACTCACTCCGATGTCGACGAAGAAGTCGATCGAGTAGTTCTTGAGAAAGTCATTTGTTCTAGTGTTCGCCGATAAAGTATTGTTTGCCGTGCTTCTTTATGTTCGTCGAGGTAGCTTTTGATACATCACGGTTAACAAAATATTAATGCATAAAGAACAATAACGAGAGAAGAGAGAAGAGAGGTGTTACTTCATACTCACATTAAGAATTTTTATGAATCCTATATATATAAGCACTAGGCTATATAATATACAATTAAAAAGGAAGAAAACCAAAAGCCTATACATTTCATCCATGCGATTGAAAAATTCAAAAAAAAAAATGTTACTTTTAACTAATAAATAGATTAATTGTCTAATAAAGACATATGTTATATTTGGTTGAGAAAAAAAAATGTCACATGTGAATCATTATGTTCTTCTATTGGCATTATAACCTCTAATACCGATTGAGACGTTACAAACATATTTCTTTTCATAAAAGTGGTGGAATATGCAATTGATAGTTATTGTATTGTTCATGCATAGTTTTACCTCAAAGATTTAGATAAGAGTTCTAAAAAAAATATCATCGCCTGCAGCATGATGAAAAAGAATTATAGTTTCTCTCAAAATAAGAAATCTCAATGCCTTATATAATTTATGCATAAAAAATTGTACAAATTAAAGTCATGCAAATTTCATGAAATCATAAAAAGATTCAAATTCCGTGATCATAAAAACAAAATGTCCAATATAGTTACTAATGTTTTAAAAAAAATTAGAAAAACTAAAGATAGAACTTGGGTATAATTCAATCAAGGAGCAATAGTATTATTATTGCAAAAGATCAAAGGGCACAACAAAGTAAACACACAAATTAGAAGAGGAGTTATGTCGTTCATGTGTGAAAATAAAATCTAAAATCTGTAAAAAAAAAATAAAAAAAAATCAATGATTGAATTCTATAAGTTGAAAGAGATTCTAAATTATTAAAAAAATTGAGCTTTTAATATTTTAATCACAATTTATCATGTTAGTCATGAGTTCCTCCTTTTATACTATATAGATTATAAATAGCCCACCAAATTGCAACATTTCAATGTAGTGCATAACAAATATGAAAACATTGACAAACTCACACAAAAAAAGTAATAAATGTACTAAAACAAAAACACTGGTAAATACATATAATAGTTCTAATCACTTTAAATTGAATACTCAAATTTAGAGAGAGGGATTATGTAATTCCAATTGCCCACCACCATTATGCTAGATCAAATCAGACATTTGAGAGAATTAGATAAATATTATCCTAGCTTAGTATTTTATCTTATAACTCGTTGCGAATATTTTTACAGAAGATAAATTAGTAATGTTAGAATTATGAAAATAAAGAGATTAAAAAAAATATAGAGATTAAAAAGATTGGTCTTGCAAATGACGATGTTGTAGATGTTTGGTGAGAGAGGAGAATTTGCAAGACTCGATGGAGCATGAAGAGTTTCTCGCCGGCATCGTCCGGGGTGACAAAAAGCCCAAGCTCCTGGAGTTGTTGAAACTTTGTGTGCTATCATATTACCAAAATCTATATATACTAAAATGCTTGTCCTATATACTGCCTCAAAAATGTGAAATTCAAGTCTTCAACCATCGTCATGTTATATAAAAATATACTTGAGATTTTATTACAGCTGTTAATTATAGATGTTAACGTATACCTGAATGACTGTTTGTTTTCTATTACTTTATTAAGTTAGAAGGGATGTATTTAAAAGGAAAATGAATGGACAAACTGAACGTATAAACTTGGTTAAGTTTCTTATTATTATAATCAAGAGATGTTTTCATCATTAAAAAATAATTCAATATAAAGCTAAGAAATGAGCTCCAAAACTTTAATGATATTAATAACCACTAAAAATTAAATACGCATGTTGCCTTCTCTTGCGTGCATGAGAGGATTTAAATTGAAAAATAGATTTAAATCTGAAAAATTAGTATCTCAATATCTTGTTATATTATGGTGCCATGTCATCTTGTCAAAACTGTCCTTATATATATAGATTTTGATGTAGAATACATACCCATTCCTTAAATAAGATAATAATTATATTCGGATTTCCCTATATATCTTCTAAGATATTTTATTTTTTCTCAATCTCAGACCAATACTCAAGAAGGGACTTGTGATTTTCTTTTAATACAAAGTCTCCATTATTGGTTGGAATGGATAAAACAAATATAAATGAAGAATTATAACCTTGATGGAATATAAACAAATTTGATTAAAAGAGAAAAGTTGGAACGTTTTTTTTTTCTTTCTTTTTCATCCCATTTATTAGAGTTATGTACGACCAACATGAGTATTTTATTGCTGCTTTAGCCTTTATGATACATATCATTTGAACATAAAAAGACATTACTATTATCTTTACTAGTTGACCGGCAGTGAAAATATTATATATATATATAGAAATATTGAAATTATGCCAAATTTGATATAGAAATATTGTGTCGATATCAAATTTAACAATTAGTTGTTTTCTGAAGTATTGTGTAAAATTAAAGTGTCTTTCAAATTTTTAGAGTGTAGTTGAATGCGTAAGTCGACACTTCTTGTGTAATAGTTCTCGATTTTAGACGTTGATAAGTCATGTTATATAATAGTTTTTAACTTTTTGTTATATATATAGAAAAAAGCCTACTAAAAAAAATCTATTATCCGTAAGACTCCATATATTCATGTGAAAACCTTAATATCATTTTAATTGTATCCGTTTTTCTGTTTATGTAAGAAGAAAACATTTATATATATATATATATATAAATGTGTGCATTATGAATATTATATCAATAATGTTGTTGATGTAGGTACTATTGTATATCTTTCCAAAGTTGTAGATCTATCTCTTATCTTTCTAATCATATGTCGTGCATAAAATTTAGACAAAAAATGAGTGAGTTATGTCAAAAAATACAAAAAGTGTACATATAGCGGAGGAATATAACACGAAAAAATCTAACGGATCTAACATTAGGTACATTAGCAGCCTAAAATAAAGATTGAGTACAAATCCGCAGAAGATCAAACATTAGGTACATTAGCCGCATATATTATATATAAGTACACTGTCTAAACTCCAGAGGAAAATTCTATAGTTCAGAACTTTATGTCGATAGACGAATTAGCCAATATTCACTAATAAAGTTATATTTCTCTTAAAAGATGGAGATTTAACGACCATATTAGGTCGCGACAAACAGATCAGTTTTTCGGGTAGTATTTGAAAAAAAATCTTTCAATAATAAATAAATGTTTTCCTTATGAAAGAATGGAACTTTTGAGGCAACTTTGAAGCCATTATTACAAGCAAGAAGACAGAATGAAAAGTTTCAAAAGCTCTTTTAAAATGGACGAAATACCATACTCAATCAGTGGAACCGGCTTCTCGCACTTTATTCGCTTCTATCAGTGTGTGTAACACTAAACTGTTAGTATCGTCGGAAAGCTTCTCCCTTCAGAAGTCGACCGATCGAATTATTAAGTCAGCATTCTCTGATGATTTCATGATAAGCTCTGCATTTGGCCGGTCGTTGTACTCGATCTGTCGAAAATTAGAATTGCGTCAAACAATTGGGTATAGAAGTTAGAAAATAACGCAACGAGATAACATTACAAAGCGTATGAAACAGGAAACTTACCCGCCATTTAGCAACATCCGGAGATTTTCCTGTAACACAAACGAAGCAAACAAACAAAAAAACATTGTATTGCCTTTAATCGTCTTCCTAAAAGAAGGTAAAAATTAAAAACATCATTTCTGTCGAATTGAAAGGCTTTGAAATACCTGTTGCGACATGCCTCCTTAGTACTCTTTGCATGGATTTGTCGATTTCGATCTCGATGATACTTTTGGGTGTTTTGATACTTTTGGGATATCTGGACACTTTGTTTCGCGAAAATGGGACTCCGAAGAGAAATTTGATTTTGGGGTTGATTTACTTTAATTAAAAATAAATCATTTTAATTAGAGATAAATCATTTCAATTAAAGGTAAATCATTTTAATTAAAGCAAATGATTTTCTCTCAATTAAACCGTAAAATCATTAATCCCGTAAAGATTCGTAGCAGGGCTGATTTACTTTAATTAAAGATAAATTATTTTAATCAAATCAAATGATTTTCTTCCAATTAAACCGTAAAATCATTTATCCCGTAAAGATTCGTAACACCTCCTATAAAATAATGGAATAAAAAAACCTAATCAAATAATTTATGAATCCTTTGAATTGAAAATTCTTAATTCGACTACTAATCAGAAACGTATATAAGTTCATCCCAATAATTTCTAGGGTTCAGATTATTCAAGCTTGTACACCTCAAAATTTGAGACTCAAATAATGAAGTACCCCTCATCAACTGTAATTTAATTAAGAACTTTTGTTTGGATTTATGATTTGAACATGTCATTCAAATAATATTTAATTACATTCTCCAAATTATATACCACCATTCAACTTGACAAATTATGGGTGATATGACATGTCGTTCTCCATAAAAACGACATGAATTGTGGTAATGAGGTGCAACATAGAAAACGACTATAAAAGGGGGCTAAATTCAATTCTTCAACCTCAAGCTTCTCGTCTCTTCCCTCTCTCTCTCTTCTCGCCGCCGAGCGATCACTCTCACAGTCGCCGGCGATCAGCGATCCTCCGGCGAGGCCAAATGTTCTATCTGAGCAGGATCGAGCACACGCTGAGAGTGCCACCTCACGCGCTCAGCCGCCCCATCGCCGTCGCCATTCAAGGGGAGCTCCAAACACTCTTCTTGGATAAGGTAATTCCACGCTCGATTTCCAAAATCTCATCTTCCCTGAAGCCTGCGTGACATGATTCAATGAATGAAGGTGATTCCGAAGCTGGGGCTTTGCATTTCCGTCTACGAAATCGACTCCATCGAAGGGGGCTTCATCGCTGCCTCTGAAGGCGCACCAACTTATTCGGTACTTGATTCCTTATCCCTCCAATTATTAGCCTATAGAGATAATAGCGGCAAAACGTACCAAGTTTAGGCTAAAATAGCAATGATGGTTTGCGTTATCCGTCTCTATTTTGTGCTTATAGGCCCTGTGAATTAAGTCCGTCACGGTCACGATCACGTCCCTTTTGGACGAGCATGTTGCAGCCGAGGCACGGCCGCAAAGAATTATGGTTTACTGATATGATCTATAAGTGCATACTTTCGAGACGGAAAACATAGACCCGACGCTTTTATGCAACTTGGGTGATTCAGCCGCTACAAATAGAACTTGCGTGCTTTTGTCGCTACCATCGCTCTAATATATGAAACTTGACATTGCATAAATAAGAATAATTGGGGGCTATTATTGAAAGAATTTGCTAAAAAAACCTTATTTGGCCCTCCAATGCCTCCCATGCCAAGACACAAAACACTATTCGAAAAGGGTATGAATCTTAATGAAAACCCAAATAAGGCTATTCTCCAATTTTACCCGCTATTATTTTACTCAACTTTGCTAGTGTAGTTTGCCCCTCAAAATTTGTTTTGCTGCAGTCTGCCCTGCAAAATATTAGTTTGGTGCATTTTACTCCCTCAATTTTCACTTTAGGGCATTTTCCCCTTATACTTAAATAGTGAACTTTCATTAGTAATAAAATTTCAGGCAGGCAGAAAGATGTACTAACATAAGTGCACAAAAAAAAAAACATTTGAGGTTAAATTAGGCGGCAATCAGTGAGTAAATTGTAGAAATATAGAAATTAGGTATTGGTTTGCATGTAAATTATCTAGTCAGTTTAATTATAACTATTAGGACTTGTTAGAGTAATTGTAGATTATTATGTTAAGAGTGTTAAGGTATTTTATATTAATTTGTTAAATAGTAATTTCATTATTATTAATGAAACTTATATCATCATTACTATCACAAACTAGTACTACGTATGTGTACACTGTGATGAGACAATTTTATCATAGTTTTTTTTTTTTCTTCTTCTAAATCTGACAGGTTAAATTTACGCTGATTATGTTTCGTCCGTTTGTCGGAGAAATCATTGCCGCGAAAATTTTGGATTCTAACGCAAATGGTTTACGCCGTAAGACACCTTCCTTTATCAAGTTTTACCATTTAACTTCTGCTATTTAATCTGACGAATAACGTAAAATTCTGTGATTTTAGTCTCTCTCGGATTCTTCGATGATATTTATGTACCCGCCAATCTCCTTCCCGACCCATCTCACTCCGAGCCTGATCCAAGAAAGAAGTAAGATTTTACATGTTTCGTGTTATTGTGCTGTGTCGTTGGATTCGTTGATAATACGTTTTGCATGTGCGATGTATTGCAGGGATAGAGTGACGTGGATATGGGATTTCAGCGGCGAAAATTACATTATCGATATGCAGGACGAGGTTTGTATCTTTTTCTCCGGTTTTGAAAAGGGGAGGGAATCCGAAAGAAAGAAAAATTAAAAATAATTGAAGAAAAAAATAGTAGAGGATAACTTGAATGAAGCAAAAGTATAAAAGGAATCAAGATTTTATTTTTCTAACAAAAATAGAGGAAAGTAATTACATTTATTGATAGTTTTATAAGTGATAACTACATACCCTAAAAGTAGGTTGACTTCTGTGTGGCCTGGCAGGTAAGGTTCCAAGTTCACAGTGTGAGTTATCCTCCAATTCCAGTTGAACAGCCAAAGGATTCCAAGCCATTTGCTCCCATGGTTATCACGGTAAATAAATCTTAAAATGATTACATTTCTATTCATTATATCGAATATGAATCTGCGTTATTTGTGTCTTTCATTTTCTGGATTTTATGAAACCTGTTTGAGCGTGGGGAGAACGGACCATGTCATACATCAAGAATTTGATAGAATCCAAACAAATGTATACAGAAAATAATAAGCCAACGGGATTTAACCTTAATGGTAAACTCCGGAACACTCTTTTCAATCAACAAAAATACATAACGCCTTTCGGTTGAGAGTGAGGCGAAAACTCTCCACAAGATGCACTCGTAGAATGTCCAAAACATCCCTAATCTAAAGACCAATAAGGACACAAATAAGTGGGCTAAATTACTATTTTGCCCTTTCTTCTCCCGGATGTAATAGCGGGTCTAACAGAATTCTCTTTGATGCCATATCACTTTATACCACTCTTATTCTTAAGCAGTCTGAATTTTTCTTTAACCAAATTGCTAAGATTAGAAGAGAAAATGCATGGTTTCTTAAAGTTTTTGGCTTTTGCGTTTGCAGGGATCGTTGGATTCCGATGGGTTAGGCCCGGTTTCATGGTGGGTTGGCGCCGAACAGGCCGATGAAGAGGAGCAAGCTTAAGTTAAGAGTTAAAATTAAAAACACCGAGATTAAATTGCTTGCATTTTGTAGCTTAGAGATTCTCCTTTATTTATTAATTATATACATGCTAATTTTTTTAGCTCATCTTGTTTCCAAGTATAAGTATATTTATTTGAGTAATTGACTGGTAAGTTTAGTTTCTTGTGGAATAATTTAACTTTTTTTTTCTTCTTGAATTATACTTTATTTTCCTTGATCGTTAAAAAAAAATTCAGTTTTCAGCAAATTTTAAGCTGGGTTCAGAGCATATACTGTTAATTGGACAAATAAACTATTATAGATTCACTAAAATGGAGAAATGTCGAGTTAGCATATTAATCGAGACACACGAACTTCTCTAGTCTGACATAATAAATATTTTCCGAATTTGATTGTAGATATAATCTTTGTAACAAACGTCAAATTAATATGTATAAGAAAAAAGATAAAGAATTTTGTGTGTATATGATCATTGGTTTGCGTGTAATTATAAATATAATGTTGACTGTAAGTAATATTATGTACATATATGTTTCCTACTTATATATAATCATTTGTATTAGTTTATAAATGTGATTATAAAATTTGACAAATGTAGAGGGCGATTCGCACCGCCTTACAGTCACAAAAAATACACAATGCAAACACACAAATAATACGAATGAAGGGGTATCTTTGATTGATTATGATTACAAAGGGGATCGGTCTCTTCCGTTTATAGCTTGGAACCTCGAAGGAGAATACGACTAAGATGAACAATATCTAACACGTTACAAAGAGGCTCTCTACCCCCTATGCGATGACGCTGTCCTCTCCCTTTTCTCTCGATCTTTGCCAACCCCCCCCCCCCCCCCCCCTTCAAACGGGAGTTCCCTCTCTATTTATAGCGACGCTCGGACCTCTTCGGCTCGAATCCCAGGGATGATCCTCTGGTGGTCCCCCCTTCAAATATTCTGTGGTCCTCCTCTCTGACATTCTCGACGGCTGCCGAAAGAGCCTGCATCCACTAACGTTGTCCCCCCTGCCACATCCTGAGCGCACTACCCTGCAGTGGTCCCCTCAGGCCGTACCTCCTTGTCGCATCCTATGTAGAAACCCTAGACCTTAGTGGGCTTGGAGCCCCTCCTCGGTCATTGCTCCTACCGATGGGCCGGGGGCCCGTTGCAATCTGACCAGCCTCGAGGAACACGGGCTCCCCTCTCGGTCACTAATCGCTATCGATGGGCCGAGGGCCCATCGCCATTTTGCCCAACCCGACCTTCGTCGTTTTATGGGAAAACGACAAGTGTAAAGCGGAGAGGGGATTTGACCAAATCCGACCTTAACAGTCAGTCCCCCATTTTGCCAAGTGTGAGCACTTGGGAAAATGTAAGAAGAAGAAACCCCGCGCGACGATCCCCATCGGACGACAAGATCGCTCTCTCGAGGGTCATCGATCGCCGACAAACTCCTCGCGATGAGAAAATGCCCAGGAGACTCGTCGCGCGACGGCTATCATCGGGCGACAAGGCTAGGCCTCTGGGGACCTCCGCTCGACGACAGTACCCTCGCGATGAGGAACCAACTTCTCACGCTGACGTGTCGACGTCCTGTCACCTCGCATGCAGCGACGCCTCGAATCCCACCCGCATTTAATGCGGGGTTTCCCAGGCACTCGAGTACCTGCTTTATGGGATTCCCAACGGCTCCTTCATCTCGACCGTCGACAGCCTGCGCACGCTTCCATCCTGAGCCGTCCGATCAAATCGCGCCCCTTCGGCTTCTCCCGTCCCCCTTTCTTATACTCGAAATTCTCTCTCCTTCTTCCATTTACTCTCAAACTTCTCATTCACACTTCTTCACTCTCTCGACGCTCCTGTCTTCTCCCTGTCTGTCTGTCTCTCTCTCTCAGCCTTCATCCAAACATGGCAATGGCCGGCAAAATCTTTCAGACCAGGTCCCCTCTGTCCATCTTGACAGAGGCGCACCGGGACCACTTCATCAAGAATTACATCGACGGTGAGAAATACCTCCTCCGGCTACCGTATCCAGGCGAGCGCGCCGACGAGCCTCAGGATGACTGCATAGCCATCTACGAGCACTTCTTCACCGACGTCGGCCTTCACCTCCCTATGCCTAACCTGATCGTGGCCTTCCTAGTGGCCTTCAAAGTGCCGATAAATCAGGTGAGCCCCAACTCTCTCCGGCTCCTCTTGTGCACCCTCGTGCTGGGCCTGGAACAGGGGGTCGAGGTCACTCTGGAGGACCTCATGACCCTGTATTACTTCTCGAGGAACCCCAAGAACATAGGGCGCCTTTCGCTGTCGCACCGCCACAACCCTCACATCCTTCTGAACCCCCCCCCCCCCCCCCCCCAACAAGGAGGCGATGTGGGAGAATCGCTACTTCTTCACGCGCGTGAGCGCGTCGACGTTCGGACCCAACCACGCGGAGCTGCCCCGCGCCTGGATCGGCGACAAGGATCTCCCCAAGTTCTCGCCATCGACCGACAAGGGCGTCGTGGCTCGCTTCACGAGTGTGCGCAACGCGCTTCCCGCTAGCGATCGCCGCGACTGGATCCTCGATTTCAACGCGGCCCGAATCGTGAATTCGGGCATTTACCGACTCTGCAACATCATGGGGCCGCCTCCTCGCTCGCTGTTCCCGCCCGGATTTCGGGCCGAGGAGGGCGAGAAAGGCTCGTCGGCTCCACAGCGGAAGAAGATGCCCAAGGCTCCTGCGAAGAGCCGCAAAAGGAAGTCTCGTTTCGACGAGACCGGCGAGGAGTCTTCTCGCCAGAAGAGCAAGACTGTCCCGACGCCGGTGTCGCCCCCGCGAGATCGGTCCAAGGATGGCTACCTGGGGTTAGTCCCCCGAGAGGGGAGGGACCGCGTGATCTCCCATGATGACCCTCCGCTCCATGACGCCTCCTCCGAGCGTCGCTCCAAGCACGCGGGCGACGCCGACGCACCCAGTCGGGCTGTCGACACGACGCCACCTGCCGCGAGCCGTCGTACGTCGGAGGCTCCTCCCCCCCGAGGGTCCCCTCGGCGCGACGACTCCCAAGCCGACCTCTCGCCCCGTCAACCTCCGCTCGAGACCCGCACCGACGAGAAGGTCGCTCCCACTCCCAGCTCCGAAGCCGTGCGCGAGGACCTCTCGCTGGATGAGTCCGAGGCTGCGACGGAGGTCACCCCGGGCAAGGGGACCGCCTCCGAGCCGATCGTCGTCACCCCTTCCGTCAGCCCAGCGACCGGATACTCCCGACGCCCCCGTCGGGAGGTGAATTTCGACGACGACTTCAGCAACGTGGACTTCTCTGATGTCGTCCTGCCCGTCGCCGACACTCAGTCGACGACGCCTCTCGTCGATCCTCCTCCTTCTACCGCGGAGGTCGCCGCGCAGACCCTTCCGGATCCGGCCCCAGGGGTCGTGAGCGGCGAGGATACCGGAGATGCCTCTGCCCTCGGGGCCGACAAGATCTCCACCCCGTCGCCCTCTCCCCGCGAGGCGGCCGTCGCAACGGCTGAGGGTACCCCAGCGGCCACTCTCCTGCCGACTCCTCAGCCTGATCAGGCTGAGGGTACCCAGCCGGGCGCCTCGCAGCCCGTTGCTGGGCCCCAAGACGAGGTGCCTCGGGAGGCCGTCGGCGTTCCTCCCGCAAGCACCTCGCCGCTCGGGCCGAACGTCTCCTGCGAATCGTCTTCGATTGAGGTCTCGCCCAGTGAGGAGGCCTCGGCAGCGCATGAGGCGACAAGCAGCGAGCGTTCGCTCCTTGCAATACCTCCTCACCCTTGGAAGAAAGCTCCTGGAGAGCCTTCCAAAGTGGTCGCCTCCGCGCCGGACGACCTTCTGCCGATGTTCCCGCAGGGCATGGCGAAGGCTTCGGCCGTCATTTGCTTCCCGAGTTTCCCTGATCCGCCTTCTCTGGCCTCTTCCTCGAAGGAATGGGAGACGTACGCGGCCGATGCACTCCATGGACTGTCGATGTCTCCTCAACAGTTTCGTCCTTCCGCTAGCTCGTTGGCCGACTCTTCTCGCTATCGCAAGGCGGCAGCTCTCACGCTCCAAGGTATCGCACTCTTGAACGACTTGATCCACGACGAGCGCGATGCGGCCCATGCCCATGCGGCCGAAAAGAGCGAGATGAACGCCAAGGCCGGAGAGCTCGAGAATCACCTTCAAATCTCCATCGCTGGGGAGCGAAGGTACCGGGAAGAAGCCACCCGAGGCCGCCAGGCCCTCGAAGAAGCCAAGGCCGCCCTGGAGAAGAAGGCCTCCCTTCGTCGGCAGGCCGAGCAGCAGGTCGAGGAGCAGAAACGTGCCCTCGCCGATGAGGCGGAGCGCCATCGACGCGCGACTCACGACCTCACCGCGGCGCTCGAGAAGAAGACGAGGAGGCTGGCTCGCCTGAGCGAGGCCATCGGCGCGTCCCCCGAGGAAGAGAGTTGCTTGGTTTCGCGGGTGACCAACGCTCTGAAGAAGCTTGCCGACGAGCTGGAGGGCGCGCAAGCGGAGGTCGTCGAGGAACGCAGTGCACGGCTGCGTCTCTTCGAGAAGGCTAAGGCCAAAATCCAGCGTCGCGATGAGAGGTTCGCAACTCTCGACGAGTCTGTCGATCATCACCGCATGGTCGCCGGCTATAAGGCCAACCTCGACATGGTCGAGAAGCTTCCCCCTGTCGCGACGGTGGGGAAGCTTCTGCCCCTCTTGCCGAAGTGGCGCGGGATCATCGAGGAGCATTCCACGAAGGTGGAGGAGCTAGAGGTGAGGTCTGCTCTTCCTCTGGATTCGCCGCCTCTCTCGCCTTGCGATCCTCCCTCCATCGAGTCCGAGAGGCTGGCCGCCTTCGCCGCGGGGACGACTGCCTCGGCTTCGGACTCCGTCGACGAGTACGGGACCAACGACGAGACCCTCTCGATCCAAGAGCCGACGGTACAGGACGATCTTCCATAGTGAAATGGCCTATATATATTTTGATTTTTCCTTTGCGGCCTTTGCCGTTATTATTTTTTTTGCTTTGGCCTTGGGCCCTTTCTTTGTACTCCCCGAATGCTTAATGAATGAAAAAGATTTTTATTTCCTCTACTGAGCTTTAGTTATTGAATCGCGACTGTCGTTTTCCTCACGTTTCTCGTTTTATTGGGGTCAACTACTCTCACCCTTCTTCTCGCAGGTCGACGAGCTACCTCTCGTGTCTTGGCCTCTGAGGCCTGACGAGGGCGTGATTGCATCGTTTCTCGCCGAGGATCCGGAGCATTACGCCCTGGTGCGCGACCTGATCAACATCCTAGCTCTTTGGATCGCGGTGCCTCCTTCGACGGACATCGAAGAAAGCACCTCTGCGGCTCACCGCTTGGACCTGTTGCCGCCGACTGCTTTGACGAAGTTCCTTACTCAAGACCCGCGTCATTTGGCCGCCTTCTCGGACTTCGCCGAGGACATTCTCGACCGAGCGGCATCAGACTACATCGAGGACCTCGCCGACTCCGTTCTTGAATCCGACGAGGGCTGAGGCCGAGCTGTTATAAGCTTAGGCTGTTTTTTTGTTTTTCCAACCTACGAAATTGTTGGACATGTGTGTCCTTAAACAAGATATTTTATCCCTTTGTAAAAGATTATGACAAGTCGTTGAATAAAGATGATGCTTATTATGATAATCTTATTATAGTTTCCGGTAGAGTAAAATAGAATGTTTGATTCCTTAGTTCATGAAGGATGCAATTATATTATTATTATCACAACAGAGTCAATGTGAGGAAGAATTAATAATCATAATAAATGAACTTAAAATGTCCGTGACCTGATCAACTGGGTGGGAGCCCATTAATCGTATAAGGTCATTAATGTGACTAAGTGATAATCCTATTCTGGATTTTGTGTGTGTCACACTCACTAGAAGTGCATTAAGTATGAAGTGTCTTCATACTGGACTGGACCTGACTTAAACTCCGGAAGTCATCATATAAGACCGTCACTGATAACTTGGAGTTGAGTCACTAGTAGATGATCAAATGGATATTCGATCTAAGTCCTGAGTGATCTTGAGTCCAAGCTGCTGACTTGATTGTTCTTTGATTTAACCGTTAAAGAACACGAAATATTACAGCTGTTCCCAACACTATTATTTTGGGAACATGAGAGTCAGCAGTAAGGGTAGCTTGGTCATAGACATGGGCATCACACAGCTCTCCTTAGAGTGATGATGATTCCCTTGATTGTCGGTGGTGAGAAGTGAGAGATACCCATGCGCAACTTATGAATCGAAACCATAAGTGGGTTACTCATGATATTGCTGACTGAGTCAAGGAAGTAAATACAATGAGGGGCATAACGGTAAAAACCGCCTGCTCATTTATGAATCATCAAGTGAAAGATCAATAACCCGAATTTGATTGTATCAATGGACACCCTGCTATTAGAAAGGGAATAATATATACCGTATCACTAAAGAGTGCAGCCTCGGGTCTATAGTGGAATCACTTCGAGGTTTGACGAACAACTAGCAGTTCGTTGGAGCTTAAGTGATACGGGTCCATGGTCCCCAGGATAGCTCCGTAACGGATGATACGTACGTGATTAAAATACATTCTGGATAATGTTTAATCATTTGTCTTGACTTATAAAACTGAAAGGTCTGTGTCAGACATCAGATAGTTTTATCGTTGGCGTGGCAAAAGTATCATATTTTGGTACACGAAATTAACTGACAAAAAGAAAGTTAGAATTTAGATTTTCTATCAGCACCATGTTGTTGGAAATTAAATTCTAAGCAACTTTGCTTTTTGAACCAAGTCATTTCGACTTACGGTTAGTGATTTATGGATTTTCTAAGTTTGTGATCGGTTCGATAAACTTTGAAATTAAATCACATGTCACGAATTTAAATGATGGTGTGTCACCATGACATTTTTATGTGTGATATTGAGATCAGGATTTATTAATATAATTTAATTATTTGGATTTAATTATTAATATCTTATTAATAATTAATTAATAATTAATAGATTTATATTAATAAATGAATATATATAATTATATATATTAATATGTGTAAATTCGAATTAGGGTTTGTCATATGAAACCCTAGTTAAATTCGAATAGCTTGATTTGGTATTTCTATATTTGCGGCATAAGTACCAAATGTTTTGGTAATTTGACAAATCCCTAAAATCAATATTATCCATTGGATCGGTTATGATTTAGTATCAACCGTTGGATTAGGATATTGATGAATTCGAAATTAATAACTTGGTGACCAAGTTTTATTTTTCGAATTTGATTAATCAATTATATCCGTTGGATCGGTCTAAGATTTAATCTATACCGTCGGATTAAGAATTGATTAATTATATATATCTATATATATTCGAATTAGGTTTATGGATAAATTCGAAAAAATTGTTTTAATAAATTAATTTATCCTAAACTTATTTGATCCATTAGATCGGTTTTAAGAATCATCTCAACAGTTGGATCTAGATAATAATGATTCGAATTTTATATATATATATATATATATATATATATATATATATATCATAATTCGAATTTTATGATGATAAGAAGATAAGATTGGATTTTTGATTTATCTAAATCTTTCTTATTTAATTAAATCCCTAATTAATTATATCCATTGGATTTAGATGAGATTAAATCTGGACCATTGGATTGAGATAATTAATTATATTTAATTAATGAAATTCGAATTTAGGGAGGGAATATCTCCAAATCGGTTACAGTCTTGAGCCTATAAATAGGGAGCTCATTCTACACATTTTTCACACCTTTCCCCAGAGAAAAATTTGAACTCTCCCTCTCCTTCAGGGTCTGCGAATTTTCTCTCTGATCTCTTCTTCTGGTTCGGCTTAGGAGACTATTTCTCCGGAAGCTTAAAAAGAACCATCAGTTAAAATTTTGCGACGGAGTCCTGCCGGCGAAGCCCACGCTTCGGTACGAGGATTCCAGGAGAATATCCCGGAAGATCACGGGAGATTCCCTCAGCAACGGCGGAGCCCTGCCCGACTCAGAGTGCGCAGCCGAAATCGCCAAACGAGGTACGGCCTTATGCATTGGGTTAATAAATGCAAACATTTACTGCTTTCTATTTATTTCCTATTATGACTAGTTTATTAATAATGAGTTATGAATATTAAATTGCATAATATTTATCAGATCTTGGAATATGGTTATTATCCGATATTCGGACCGTTGTTTGGATAACAAGTTTTCCGCTTTAAAATAATTTTTTTTTAAATGTTACCCTGACGGTTCGGACGTATGAATCGTGATAATTATACGGAATCCGAGACGTGATTTCCAATAGAAATTTGTAATGTTTTTGCCTACAAGGCTCGGATGTAAAGTGTGAATGTTATGAGCTTTTTGGTGTATGAGTAAACAAAGGGCTTCTGTAATTATGTCATTGTTGTATATATATGTGGTTTTCTTTATGCGGGATCTTAGTGTGGAGGATGTTGGGATGTACATCCTCTCCTTCCCCCCCCCCCCCCCCCCCCTTTTTTTTTTTTGAAAATGAAACGATCATAGTAAATGAAGGTGAAGGGGGAAAACTGTCGCGATACTGCTTCTTGTCGCTAGCTCTTTGCAGTGCTCTCGATACCTACGTCGACGTTCTTTTTCTTTTTCCTGGTGCCATCGAGACTTTTGTCGAGGCCCTTTTTTCAATTTTGTGGTGCCATCGAGACTTTTGTCGAGGCCCTTTTTTCTTTTCCATGGTGCCATCGAGACTTTTGTCGATGCCCTTTTTCTTTTTCGTGGTGCCCTCGAGACTTTTGTCGAGGCCCTTTTTTTTCTTTTTCGTGGTGCCATCGAGACTTTTGTCGAGGCCCCTTTTTTTTTCTTTCTCTTTCATGGTGCCATCGAGACTTTTGACAAGGCCCTTTTTCTTTTTCATGGTGCCATCGAGACTTTTGTCGAGGCCCTTTTTTCTTTTTCATGGTGCCATCGAGACTTTTGTCGAGGCCCTTTTTTCTTTTTCATGGTGCCATCGAGACTTTTGTCGAGGCCCTTTTTTGTTCTTCTTCTAAGTCGCAGGCGGTTACGAGTCCGATGATAATGTCGTCCTCTCCACGGCGGCGCACTTAGAGGGTCGATGACGATGGCATTTTTTTTGCCTTTCGATTTTGCTCGCATGCCGTATTTAGGCTTTATTATGTTCACTTTGTTCCGCGCTTTATATTAATGTTCTTAATTCCGTCGTCTATGCTCGTGTTGCCGTTGATCTTACTTTGAGGTTATTCGTAAATTTGAGCCTGCAATATTGTTAGAGAGATAGTTTGCCATAAAGGCGAGCCTCATTAAACCCTTCGAGTCCCCCATACGGGTGCGGCTCGCGAGGGAAGAGTACTCCCTGTCTTTATTAGAAACCAGCCAGGGCCGTGAGCGGTCCCGAACAAGTGGGTCGGGACTTCCCATTAAGACAACTAATATAGCATGTAAATATAAGGAATTGGGACGACAAGACCTACTGATAGAACTTCTTGAGGTGCTTGACATTCCAACTCCGAACCACCTCGAGGCCGGCCAAGTTCTCGAGCCTGTAGACTCCTGGTTTGACTACCTCCACGACCTTGTATGGGCCTTCCCAATTTTGTCCGAGCTTCCCCGCGTTCAGCTCCGCCGTGTTCTGGAAAACCTTGCGGAGCACCAGCTCTCCGACCCTAAACTGTCGAGGGCGCACGCTCTTATTGTAGAACCGAGCGATGGTGTTTTGGTAGTTTGCGATGTGCGCTTTAGCCCGCTCTCGCTTTTCGTCGATGTGGTCCAGCTGGTGGAGCAGTCCTTGGCTGTTGTCGTCCGAATGGCTCGGAGCCCACGTTCGTCAGGGACTGGGTATTCCCACCTCATCCGGTATCACCGCTTCGACCCCGAAGGCGAGTGCGAAAGGGGTCTCGCCGGTGGCCGAGTGGGGTGTCGTGCGGTAGGCCCAAAGAACTCCGGGAAGCTCATCGGCCCACAAGCCCTTCTTCTCGTCGAGCCTCTTCTTGATGCTGTAGACGATGGTGCGATTGACCGCTTCCACGTTTCCGTTTCCTTGAGGGTATCTCGGTGTCGACGTGTTCAGCCTTATTCTCCATCGCGCGCAGAAGTCCTGGAATCTCTTCGAGATGAACTGGGAACCGTTATCGGCAATGATCTCACGGGGCAGTCCAAAACGTGTAATCACGCTCTTCCATACATAGCTTTCGACGTCCGAATCCTTGATGTTGGCGTACGCCTCTGCTTCGGACCACTTAGTGAAGAAGTCCGTCACTACTAGCATAAACCTCCGCTGTCGGGAGCCGGTAGGCATAGGACCGACGATATCCATCGACCACTTCATGAAGGGGTACGGGACGGACACTGCCGACAGCTTCTCGGCTGGGCAGTTTATCGCTGGAGCATGGCGCTGGCACTTCTCGCACTTCTTGGTATGGTCGGCGCAATCTGTGACCATGGTTTCCCAAAAGAAACCTTGCCGCTTGGCCTTTCGCAGGAGGGATCGGCCGCCGGAGTGATTGCCGCACTCTCAGCCGTGGATTTCTCCCATAACGTACTCTGCTTCCTTCTTGCCCAAGCATCGCAGTAGTACTCCCTCGAAGCTCGCCCTGTAAAGCCTGCCATTCAAAACAGAATACTTTGCGCTCTTGGTTCGCAACTTCCTGGCCTCCTGCCTGTCATCGGGTAACGTTCCGTCGAGGATGTATCTTCGAAGAGGGGTGCGCCAATCCTCTTCTTCGTCATCGTCTACGATTCCCTGCTCGTCGGGACTCAGGTTCTCGCACTCGATGTCGAGGATCTCTTGAGTGTCAACCTCATCGTCCCGCTTCCCGGAGGTGTTGTCGCTGGCCCTACGCTTCTTCTTTGGGGGACCCTCCTCTTGCGTGATACTGGGCTTCTCGACCGTCTCGACGGTGATCGACTGGAGCTCGTCGATTTCGGTCGTGGAGCCCAAGCCAGCCAGCGCATCGGCGTGGTTGTTGTCGCCCCTCGAAACCTGCGTCAAAGTCCAAAAATCGAATTTCTTCGACAGGGATTCGACAACCCCGTCGTATGCCTCCATCCTTTCGTCGTTTTTCTCGTACTCCCCGTTAACCTGCTTGACAACTAACTGAGAGTCCGAGAAAGCGTTTACCTTCCTCACGCCCAAAGCTAAAGCCGATTGCATCCCGACGATGAGAGCCTCGTACTCGGCCTCGTTATTCGTGGCCCGGAAGGCAAGGCGACAAGCCTTCTCCACGACCTCTCCGATCGGGGAGACGAGCCTGATCCCGATACCCGATCCGAGCGATGTTGACGACCCATCGACGAGGAGCCTCCACATCCCCGTCTCGTCGCGCGAATCCACGAGCTCCTTCGGCAACTCGATGAGGAAGTCAGCAAGGACCTGTGATTTCAAGCTGGTTCGGAGTCGATACTCGATGTCGTACGCCCCTAACTTGATCGACCACTTCGTGATCCTCCCTGACTGGTTCGGGCTGTGCAGAGTGGATCTGACGGGCCTGTCTGTCATGACGACGATGGTGTGCATCTGGAAATGGAATCTCAACTTCTCCGATGCGTCAAATAGCGCGAGAGCCAATTTTTCAACCTGGGGGTACCGCGTTTCGGTGTCAAGGAGCTTCCGGCTAATATACGAAACAGGCTTCTGCTCCCCCTTCTCTTATCGCACTAACACCTGGCTGATCGCGTGATCGGACACCGCGAGGTACAGGTACAGAGGCTCTCCTGGCTCCGGCTTCGTCATGACTGGCGGCGATGAGAGATAAGCCTTCAATGCTTGGAACGCCTCCTCGCATTCCTGCGTCCACTCGAACTTCTTGTTCTTCTTCAGCAGCTCATAGAAGAGAAGGGTTCGGTCTGTCTGCCGCGAGATAAAACGTCCGAGCGCGTTGATCCGCCTCGTCAGCTTCTGGACCTCCCTTCGATTGCGAGGCGATGGCATGCTCCGAAAGGCTTCGACCTGGTCGGGGCTAGCCTCGATTCCGCGACGGGTCATCATGAAGCCCAAGAACTTCCCGGACGAGATGCCGAAGGTGCACTTTGTCGGGTTCAACTTCATCTTATGCTCGCTGAGGACCCGAAAACATTTCTCCAGATGCTCGATGTGCATGGAAACCCTTAAAGACTTGACGACCAGGTCGTCGATGTACACCTCTAGCGATTCCCCTATCTGATCGTGGAACATCTTCGTCATGAGCCGCTGATAAGTGGCGCCGGCGTTCTTCAGCCCGAACGGCATGGCTTTGTAGCAGTACGTCCCCCGCTCGCTGATGAAGGCGGTTTTCTCCTCGTCATCGGGGTGCATCCTGATCTGGTGATACCCGGAATAGGCGTCCATGAAGCTCATCAGCTCGTACCCGATGGTCGCCTCGACTAGGCGGTCGATGTGGGGCATCGGAAAGCTATCCTTCGGACATGCCTTGTTGAGATCGACGTAGTCCACGCAGACCCTCCACTTGCCGTTCTTCTTCTGTATGACGACGGTGTTGGCCAGCCATTCGGGGTACTTGACCTCCCGGATAGTTCCCATCGCTAGCAACCTGTCCACCTCGTCGTTGATGATCTTGTTCCTGTCGGCCGCCATTTTCCTCCTCTTCTGTATGACCGGTCGGTGATTAGGGTCGGTGTTGAGCCGGTGAGTGATCACCGCAGGGTCGATCCCTGGCATGTCGTCGTTGGTCCACGCGAAGCTTCCCTTGCTCCTCTTCAGGAACTCCACCAGCTGGGCTTTCATCTCTGGGTCAAGTCTCGCACCTACTCCGACGGTTCTTGTCGGATCAGTCTCGTCGATGCAGACCTGCTCGACCTCCTCGACCTGTGGCCCACCGCTCCGCTCTTCTGTCGCCGGGTCCTCCACGTCCTCGGCGCTAAGGATCCCTGGAATTCCGGGATCTCCTCCTTTCCCCTTCTTCTTGCGCCGCTTCCTTCGCTTCGTCGTCGGGGGAGGCGGGGCAGCGATGGCTAATTGCTATAAGCCGTCCTTGCGGCTTTCGAGAGCCTTCTCGGGTCTCTTCCCGCTGCTTGTCGCTCGATGATGCATCATATAACAGATGCGGTAGGCCTCGCGGCAGCCTTGGAGCTCCTCGATAGTCCCCTCGTCCTTTCCAGGGAACTTGATGCACTGATGGTAGGTGGAGGGCACGGCTCTCATCGCATGAATCCACGGCCTTCCGAGGATCACGTTGAAGTGCGATTCCACGTTGAGGACCATGAACTCGGTCATCCTCCTCACGCTCTCGGCGTACACGGCTAGCTGAACCGTCCCCAGCGAGGTGGTGACGTCACCGTTGAACCCTGACACCTTTCGGGGGCGGCCTCCGATGGTGAGGTCGTCGATCTTCATGCGAAGAAGGCACTCGTGGGTGATCATGTCCACAGAGCTGCCGTTGTCGACAAGAATGCGCGCTATGTCGTACCCCCCGATGTTGAGCTCGAGCACCAGGGCGTCGTCGTGCGAATCCGCGCAGTTATCGTCTTCGAAAAACTCGATCGTCGCTCCCGATGTCTCGTGCGCCGAGTCTCCTCGATTATGCTCTCGCCCCCGCCTCTGGTAGGCTTTGATGCTGTTGACCGTGTCGTCGTAGAATCGTGATCCTCCCATGATCACGTCGATTCTCGGTCTGCTTGCTGGACGGGCGGCCTCGACGCGGGTCGATGGCTCCGCTTCGATCGCGAAACTTTGCTTCAGGGCGCCCTGTCCTCCTCCGAAGCTCTGAGGCGGAGCCGCATGCTGGTTGGGGAACGCCCAGTTCTCGTTGTTCCAGGGTTGCGCACGCTCTCGCGTGGCTTCCCCGTAGTCCCCGCGCTCAATCCCCTTCTGGATGAACCTCTTGTACGCGGCGCAATCCTCGGACGAATGGCCTCAATAACCGTGGAACGAACAAAACTTGTTCATGTCCCTCGGCCACGGAGTCCTCTCGTAACCTCCTCGGCCGCCTGAGCGTCCTCCCCGGCCGCCGCCGGAACCTCCTCTCCCTCCGGAGAACCCACCGCGTCCTCCGGAGTATCCCTGCTGGCCCCCGTCGGGGTCTCCTCGGGAGTATCCTCCCTGATGGCCCTGGGGCCTGCTGTCGTGAAAATCCGCCCGCGGTTGGCTCTCGCGGGCGGTGTTGTCGCCTCTCTTCTCGTCTACCTGGTAGACTTTGTGCCTTGGCGCCTCCGGGGCGCGTCGCTCATTCTGGGCTCCCCGGTCTTCTCTCCTCGCTCTTGACGACGAGCCGTCTCGTCCATCCCTGCTCTTCTCGGGTTTGGCCTTGGCCTCGCCCCTGTCGTCGCCCCTCTTCTTGCCGAGGATACTTTCCTCGATGTTCATGTCGATCGTCGCCCGATGGAGTGCGTCCTCGATCGTGAGCGGCACCGTCCTCGTGATCTCCTTGCAGAAATCGGAGGTGCAATGCAGGCCGTGCCTCAGGGCTTGGACGGCGACGGCGTCCTCGAGGTTCGGCACCCGAATCATCACTCCCTTGAAATGCTCCACGTACTGGCGCAACGTCTCGTCCTTCCCCTGCTTGAGATCAAACAGAGACGCCAGTGTGGCTTCGCTCTAGGCGTGGATGGAATAGTGCTTCAGGAACATGGCGACGAGCTGGTCGGAATTGTCGATAATTCCTGGCGCGAGCCGTGCGAACCAGTCGCTGGCGGGGCCCTGCAAATGATAAATAAAAAGACGGCATAGGATAGCCTCCCTCCTGGCCTCCTCGCCGCCGATGTGGTCCGTCGCTATCCTGTAGGATTTCACATGAGTCGTAGGATCGGTACCTCCTTTGTACGGCGCGAGTTTGATCTTTGGCAGCTCGTCCACTTCGACTCCTCGGATCCTGGGGGTGAAGGGGGTCACTCTGGCGTCTCTCACCAGTTTGTCGATCTCCGGACCGGCACTCGTCGCCTGGTGCACTCGCGACGCAACCTGTCCTATCTTTGCCTCCAGGGCCGCTGCCATGGCCGCCATGGCCTTCATGATCTCTCCGGTCGCCGTCGGGTCGCCCGCCGGGGCCGCTGCTGATACGCTCAAGGGCGTGCTCGCCGTCGTCGCAGGCTGCGAGGTTGTTGCCGGCGTCTGGAACAGGTTTCAGACCAAGAGGTCCCGCGAGGCGTCGAACGCCTCGTTGTTCGTCGCGTCTCGTGTTAGGATTCCTCCACTCGCAGCGATGGGGGAGTCAGCAGCCCTGTTCGCCGCGTTTCTGCCTTCCGCCTGAGCTAGCAAGTCGGCGAGCTTCCGACTCTCCGCGGCTTGCTCCTCGGCCCTCCTCGTGGCCTCCTCCGCTCTCCGGTCGGCCGCCTCCAACCTCTGCATGACCTGGGTCATCTGTCGCCGCATCTCGTCCAGCACCTCGCTCTGGTCGTTACGCTCCTCGTCTTGAGGCATCTTTCGCTTTCTCTCTTCTCGTTCCTGGCTGAGCGATAGGAAGAAACTATGGCCCCACGGTGGGCGCCAAAATGTAGAGGGCGATTCGCACCGCCTTACAGTCACAAAAAATACACAATGCAAACACACAAATAATACGAATGAAGGGGTATCTTTGATTGATTATGATTACAAAGGGGATCGGTCTCTTCCGTTTATAGCTTGGAACCTCGAAGGAGAATACGACTAAGATGAACAATATCTAACACGTTACAAAGAGGCTCTCTACCCCCTATGCGATTACGCTGTCCTCTCCCTTTTCTCTCGATCTTTGCCAACCCCCCCTTCAAACGGGAGTTCCCTCTCTATTTATAGCGACGCTTGGACCTCTTCTGCTCGAATCCCAGGGATGATCCTCTGGTGGTCCCCCCTTCAAATATTCTGTGGTCCTCCTCTCTGACATTCTCGACGGCTGCCGAAAGAGCCTGCATCCACTAACGTTGTCCCCCCTGCCACATCCTGAGCGCACTACCCTGCAGTGGTCCCCTCAGGCCGTACCTCCTTGTCGCATCCTATGTAGAAACCCTAGACCTTAGTGGGCTTGGAGCCCCTCCTCGGTCATTGCTCCTACCGATGGGCCAGGGGCCCGTTGCAATCTGACCAGCCTCGAGGAACACGGGCTCCCCTCTCGGTCACTAATCGCTATCGATGGGCCGAGGGCCCATCGCCATTTTGCCCAACCCGACCTTCGTCGTTTTATGGGAAAACGACAAGTGTAAAGTGGAGAGGGGATTTGACCAAATCCGACCTTAACAACAAACATGCTATGTTTTTATTCTCTTCTAAATCTGAACTAACAACAAAATAGAGTAATAGACTAAAAAAGAAACAATTTTTAGCCAAACATATAACAGAGATTAATTTTAAAAAAACATACGTTGATGTAAATTATACTCACTGTTTCAACAAACGAACTTACCATATAACATACAATTGTTATAGGATATCATTATAGTATAAAAGATAAATAATTGATGGGTTTACCAATATATTGTATTTTTTAAATAGTTTGTCCTCTCTTATTATGATGACGAGGAAATATTATAAAGACAATATCGTACCTATGTTTCTAGGCGGTCGGCGCATTAATATTATGGAACATTTCATGGTAGACAATAGTTTTAATGAGCGTCGGGTCATCCATGTCTTCGTCCGCATTTATCATGGTAATTCCGGATTTTGATACTCTTCAAACGGCCACATAAAGTTGTCCACGAGTGAAAACATGTTACATTGTTGATTCTTTATTTGTCGCTTTGAAATGTAATCAATATGATATTTTAAAACATAAATTTGTACCTATTTTAGTAAGTAGAAGTCCACATGTTTAAAAGATTGTCCTTAACTTTTATTTATTGTCATGGCAAAGCAAGGTGTCTATGATATTTGACGATATTTAGTTTAAAATGTCACTTTGTTTCAATAGATGCCATAATATCCTCGGTCGGTATCGTAACATTTTTCACCTTGAATCTTCGCAGAATTTATATCGCATCTCATGTTAAGGTCGGATTTTGTCAAATCCCTCCTTAACACTACTTATGTCGTTTTGTCCCTAAAACGACATAGAATGGAGGCAAGGAAACTAGTTGACCATCGGTCAATGAAGAAGCGCGCCCGAGCAAGTATCAACCAGCGACGAGGTTCAGCCCGAGAAAGTACTTCCTCGCAGGAATACTTATTCGCATAAGTCCATCGCAGAAGAACTTCCTCGCATAAAAGCCCATCGGATAAAGCTTATTGCAAGATCTCGGCGAATTAATGAAGGGATAAGTCAGAATCGCAACAATAAAGGAGAATCAGTTAATCAGTGAGGAAATCATGGAGTTGACTGTGTATTCAAGGAAGGTCAGCAACAAATCAAGCGAGAAGAGTGGAAACGCTAGAGAGATTCAAGGAACCAAAAGGGAAACGAACGCTTCAAACCCTAAGCCTATAAAGACCAACGTAAACCTCATTAGAAAAGGAGGGAGGAACGAAGAGAGATGAACCAAGCGACATTCGGCAGAAGAGACATTCAAGCATGAGAGAGAAAGAAATATTCGATCAAGAAAGAAAACCAAGGAGACGACCAAGAGGAACCAGAAAGAAAGAAAGAAAGAAAGAAAGAAAGAAAGAAAGAAAGAAAGAAGAGAGAAAGAAGAAGAGAACGCCAAAATCCACATTGAACTACGTGAGAACCTGATCCCGGTACGCCGGGTACGTAGGCAACCCTGCCGAATACGGCGAGGCGCGGCATCAAATCCGACCAAACTATATCCTTATCATTGTAATTGTATCCTTCACTTGTCCAAGCTATCAAACGGGAAAACCCGAGCCCTATCAAAATACAATAAATCAGAGATATTCAGTGTTCATATTTATTTTTGTTCTTTTGTTTATCTTTGTGACTGGAAAAAGGACGGTGAAAATCGCCTTTAACAGTTTGGCGCCCACCGAGGGGCTATGTTTTTCTCTATCTAACAGCCAGGAATTTGAGGGAAAAAATAGGTGTCAGCAAACGACAAAACCATCTCCAGCGATGCGAAAGAAGCTATAGTGACAAGTCTTCAACGACTGCTGGTTGGGGCGAAAGCGAAAGGCACAGAAGCAACGGCGAAAGCTGAGAACGCAGCAAAGAAGACGGAAGAAGAAGCGAAGGGGAATCAGCAACTCACCCTCCTCTAGGATCACGCATCTGGTGATCGAATAAGAGGCACCCCGGAATGCACGATCTCTGGAAATTCTAACCGTGGAAGAAGAAGAGCTATGGCTGGGGAAGGAAGTAGCAATCTTGGCGAGGAATCATAGGTCGAGAAGTAAAAGGAAATAGCCTGAGAAGAAGGAAATCAAATAAGAAAGAGACCGAGGAGACTTCCCCGACGGCCGAGGAGATCGAGACCAAGGAGACTTCCTCGACAGTCGATGAGGTCGAGACCGAGAAGACTTCCTTGACAGCCGATGAGGTTGGTACCAAGGAGACTTCCTCGATAACCGAAGAAATCATGACCGAGGAGGCATTATCAAAGGAAATTGTCACCAAGAGAGCTCGAGGAACTCGTCACCAAAGAAAACCCGCCATCACCAAAAGACGCCCAGAAGCTCGAAGAGGGCGGAAGACGCCCAGAAACTCGAAGAAGGCCGACAAGGCCAGGAACACGAAGATGGCCGACAAGGCCAGAAGTATGAAGATGGCCGACAAGGCCAAGAGCTCGAAGAAGGCCGACGAGGCCAGGAGCATGAAGACGGTCGACAAGGCCAATAACAAGAAGAAGGCCGACAAGGCCAGGAGCATGAAGACAGTCGACAAGGCCAAAAGCGAGGAGATGGCCGACAAGGCCAAGAGCTCAAAGAAGGCCGACGAGGCCAAGAGCATGAAGACGACCGAAGAGACCAAAAGCATGGAGATGGCTGACAAGGTCAAGAGCTCGAACAAGGCTGACAAGGCCAGGAGCATGAAGACGGCCGACAGGGCCAAAAGCGAGGAAATGACTGACGAGGCAGAGAGCATTAAGATGGAAGAAAACAGCCGACAAGGCCAGGAGCATGAAGACGACCGACGAGGCCAAAATCATGGAGATGGCCGACGAGGTCAGGAGCTCGAAGATGGCCGACGATATCAAGAAGCAAGAAAATGGCCAACGAGGCCAAGAGCAAGAAGACGGTGGACGATACCGGAGGAAAGAAGACGGTCGAAAAGACCAGAAGAAAGAAGACGGTTGACGACACCGGAAAAAAGAAGACGGTCGGCGAGGCTAAACCAGAAGCAAGAGGACGAGGCAAATGTGCCCATGAAGCCAAAAAAAAATATACATATACATATATAAACACGGCTAGGGCCCCGAGCAAGCCCAAACCGGCGAGCGAGTAAGCCCAAACCAGCGATAGTGCCGAGTAGAGAGGTACGGCGAGAGTGCCGAGCAAGAATAGCGAGAGTGCCAAGCTAAAAGGCAAGAGTTCCTATGGGATCCTAGAAAATAATCGGCTCGTACCCGATAAAGCCCCTCGACACCCACAAATATTAACTACGGCGAGAGTGCCGAGCAAACATAAAAGAGGCGAGAGTGCCTAAGAAAAGTTGCTCGGCGAGAGTGCCGACCAAAGTTTAAAAGAGGCGAGAGTGCCGAGCAAAGATTAAAAGAGGCGAGAGTGCCGAAAGAAAGAAATATAGGCGAGAGTGCCTAAGGTCGGATTTTGTCAAATCCCTCCTTAACAATACTTATGTCGTTGTGTCTCTAAAAAGACATAGAATGGAGGCAAGGAAACTAGTTGACCATCGGTCAACGAAGAAGCGCGCCCGAGCAAGTATTAACCAGCGACGAGGTTCAGTCCGAGCAAGTACTTCCTCGCAAGAATACTTACTCGCAAAAGTCCATCTCAGAATAACTTCCTCGCATAAAAGCCCATCGGATAAAGCTTATCGCAATATTTCGGCGAATTAATGAAGGGATAAGTCAGAATCGCAACAATAAAGGAGAATCAGTTAATCGGTGAGGAAATCATGGAGTTGACTACGTATTCAAGGAAGGTCAGCGACTAATCAAGAGAGAAGAGTGGAAACCCTAGCGAGATTCAAGGAACCAAAAGGGAAACGAACTCTTCAAACCCTAAGCCTATAAAGACCAGTGTAAACCTCATTAGAAAAGGAGGGAGGAACGAAGAGAGATGAACCAAGAGACATTCGGTATAAGAGACATTTAAGCATGAGAGAGAAAGAAATATTCGATCAAGAAATAAAACCAAGAAGACGACCAAGAGGAACCAGGAAGAGAAACAAGAAAGAAAGAAAGAAAGAAAGAAAGAAAGAAAGAAAGAAAGAAAGAAAGAAAGAAAGAAAGAAGAGAACGCCAAAAACCACATTGAACTACGTGATGACCTGATCCCGGTACGCCGGGTACGTAGGCAGCCCCGCCGAATACGGCGAGGCACGGCATCAAATCCGACCAAACTATATCCTTATCATTGTAATTGTATCATTCACTTGTCCAAGCTATCAAACGGGAAAAGCCGAGCCCTATCGAAATACAATAAATCAGAAAATATTCAGTGTTCTTATTTATTTGTGTTCTTTTGTTTATCTTTGCGACTGGAAAAAGGGCGGTGAAAATCACCCTCAACATCTCACAAATCATTTTCCAAAAACTGTAATAATGAGTCTCTTTCCATTACAAGGACCTTATGTTTGATTGCGATTTCTTAATAGCATCACCGTTGTTCCCACTTTTAGATTGATCATATGATTTGGAATACCATTGAATCGTAAACTGTTTAAAAACTCAGTTGAATAAAGCAAGTTCTCCTCATTAGTATGCATACTCCCTTTGCATACATTGTCCAAGCTTAGGTATGTTCACCCATTGCCAGGTATTGTTTCCATGACTGCCTCGTTCAATTCATGAACTGTATCGTTTTTTTTTTTTTTTGGTTAAAATTGCTCGTTTAGTTGAATACGTTGGTTTTTTGTATTGTTGTAACAATGAAGGATAAACTGAGTCGATGATACTTTTTCATGGGTCAATAGTGTGGCATATTGTAATGTTTGGTGGAAGCTTCACTAGTTAATTCCCCAAGTCTTCATACGACTCATTGCCTATTTCAAACATTCATTTGTCAAAAGCATGTATTTCATATGTAGCTTTTTCTGAAAAGCGGCCATTTTCTAGACGTGTCTCCTCATATAACTCGTAATATTTGAAAGAAGGCCAAATATATGATGAGTTCAATGAATATTCTACAATATCAGATCGGCTACCTTTTTGAATGACTGGTAATATTTGGCGAAAATCTCCCCCACAAACTAATGTTACGCCACCAAAAGGTTTTGATTCATTTTTTTCTTATATTTTTCTCATTATATCACACAAGCTTATGTCCAAATCCTCACAGAAAAACTTAAAGGCCATAGGAGCCTCATCCCAAATAATCATTTTTTTAGAACTTCAGTTATTTATGTCCCATGTCGTATTTTAGAAATCGATTCAGCATTAATATCAATAGGAATCCTAAATCTTGAATGTGCTATTCGGTCGTTTAATAATAAAAGTGATGCTATATTGGAAACAACGACATGTAGAACAATTTTTCTTTTAGATCTAAGTCGTGCAACGGCGAAATTCCAAAGGTATTTTTCCATATGCCTCCTCGCCCATGAGTGAAAATCAGGTCCCCTCGATCATTTTGGAATGAACTGAGTATAGCGTCATATGCTTATTTTTACTTCCATTTAACGAAGAAAACCCTTTTTATGCTGGATGAAAAGATCTTCTTTATAATAATCCATTTCTTCATTAAATCAATCCATTACGTAGTTGACGGACCGAATTTGGATTGGGTAATGGCATTCCATCAATATCTTTCAATCTTTTCACCATTTTTCATGATGGATTCTATCTCGATCAAATTAAATATTTTAATGTTTTCATCAATCAACTCCATTTCCCTCGAATTATAAATTTTATGTTGTGTTCCAGTTACATCTTCAGATAGTATTTCGCAATGCATGTTCCACAACGTGGGTGGATCAGACACTTGACAATTTTTTAAAATCATCATGACCAAATTTTGCAGCTCGTTACCTGATGCCCAATTTGCAGCTTCTGCCAAGCAGTCCGTCCATAATCTAACAAACCAAGTGCATAGCAAGCTCCTTTGTAAATGGCGTGTGTAGTACCGTTGATTGTCCGCATACTCTCAAATGATGTACACCCTTTTAACTATATTTAATAGCAAGCATGTAAAAACGTTCACCTGAAGAAGAAAAAAAGAAGGATATTTATAAGTCATTTTGTTTTTAGTATTTATAAGTCAAATTTTGTTTCATTAATTCTATTTATAAAGTGTTGCGTTTTATTTTATTAGTTAATGCACGGTAACAAAAATAAATAAGAAATTTAAGCATAACATTTTATAGTCAAATACATGTATTACATTGCTTTGCTATAGAGGAGAACACGACATAAAAGTAATGCTAATACTATATAGTTAATAACTTAAAAAACTAAGAGTGAGTAAATAATAAGCTTTTTCTTTTTCTAGCGTACAAAAAAATATATAAGAAATTGAAAGGGGTTGAATTCAAATCACTGCATTATTTTATTAATTAAGTTATGATTAACCAAGTTTTTTTGCTAGTTCAATGATACATTGGATGATTATAGGGTTCTTGGGTTTTAGGCTTGGGCTGATATGGAAGGCTAATATTTAATTTTTGGGGGGATTAAAATATAAATAAGTTATTTTCTAATGGATTTTCTAAATGGGTTGGCCCCTGTTGAACTCCACTTGTCTCCGCCCATGTCTACAATAAGACTTGATTTCATCTCTCTTAGCTTTCATGTTTGTGCTCCCCAAAGTTGTTGTTCTGTTGGAACCATTTGTGTATGTGTTTGAATACATATTTTACACAACGAGAATGATTGCACACTTCAACATTGATATGAGCATCAAACTTGACAGTCAATTTTTTTTTTTGTGCGGTACCACGAATCGGTGGTCCAATGACACATTTTTTTAAAACCATTTCAGCTCTGGTATCCCTTCTCCTATACAAAGGAAACCCTTCTGGATCAATTGCGTTTCACGATTAAACATCTTGGTAAATTTCTTTGAACATCGTCCCCTGATCTTGCAGGGGGAGTTTGAGTTAAGATCTCCGTAGTGGCCATGTATCATGAACTTTGTAATTGCATCCGTTGAAAACATTTGGATCTGCACTTTCATTTGGAAATACAACCGATATTATTTTATCCATTGTTGTGAAAAACGACAATGAGGCGCGATGTATGCAGCGAGGCATATGGTATTTTCGCAACGAGGCTTACACCTTGAAAGGAAAGAGTGAGGCGTGCACCTTGAGTAGCGCCTTAGGCGCCTTGCGGCTACTCCTCATTGCGGGCACTCTCAGATCGAGAAGAAAAAATATCTCTAGTGATTTTTACAGCGCCATTGTTGGGACAGTAAAGCTTTGGATTCCTAACTTATATCTCTGAAGAGATGGGCCCACTTGCACTTTCTCTCTCCTTTTATAGTATTTTTATATTGTATATTTTAATATTTTATCTTTCGTATACATCTTTGTTCAACTTACATAGAGATAAAATTTTGTGGTGGGTCCATTTTTTTCGTCTTTTTCTTTTCTACATATTTTACGTATTTTTGAATTTTTAAGACGTGTTTGAATCTATAAGTGTTTTATTGGGGTTGAGTCTTTTAAGTTTTGCATTTTTAATTCTTTTGAGGTGTTTAAGAATTATGTTATACCTATCTTATTTTTAATTTATTATATTGTTTTTGAATAATTATATTATATTTATCAAGGCTTGCGCCTTGAGGCACGGCGAGAAAACGCCTTGAGGCTTAAATACGTTATTCACAACATTGATTTAATGAATTTGCTTCTTTTTTATGGATTTTGGATTGTGAATCCAAAAATAAAAGCAAATGGGCATGTGGCAATCCTCTCTTTTGAAACTTGATGGTATACAAACTTGAAAGTTTGAGGAAAAGCCAAAGTACCTTAGTAGTTTAATTGAACATAATAAAAAAATGAATTTATTTAATGAATGAAAAACTTATACGTAACCACATGACCGAACAGTTTTTCATTTTTGAGATTTGCCATTAATTGTTTGAGCTTCATATGTAAAACTTTGCATACAACGTCAACCCTATATAGATCGTCCTCATTCTGAATCAACCCAATCATTTCATTTATCTCTGGCCATTTTGGATTGCACGTAAATGTTATGAAAAATATGGATATCCTCCCCATTTGCAAACTGCCATATAACATCTTGATAATTATGGACTCGATAACGCGGTCTTTCGGTATTAGAAGAAGGTAAGATAATTGACTTTCCAATTGTTCCAACATTTTTTTCGCCTTGTTGTACGACATCCATTAAGCCTGAGAATAAGTAAGACACAATTGATATTGATTATTTCGAATCCATCTGAAACGTCCTTTTTCGATCGCCATATACATTTCCACTATATATTACTGCAACAATCTACCAGCTCTAAGAAATGTTTGGCCTTTCCTTAATCGTTGTTGAAGTCTGAAACAATAAAACTGTCTCAATGTCAATAGTTATTTCTTGGTAGATCGTGTATATGTGTTTTGAAGTTTTATATTCGTCCAAAAACCATCTTCCCCAGATGAGTGTATTAGATGGTACTTGATGGTCATGAAGCTTGGATGTAGTTCAGTGATTCGTTTAAGCCTTGTGGCATGGTGTTCAACAATCACATCGTGCTTGAAATTATGCTCTTTCAAATCACTAACTATTGAACTTGCTAATTCGTTGGCATCTGGCATATTATATTGACGACCATTTTTATTTCTGGTATTCATTAATCAGAGACTCAAAGAAGCTTCCGACGCATCTCGGTACTTATCCTTGGCCATACAAAAACATTGTACCAACACATTGTTTTCCTCTAACTTCTTTGAAAGTTCCTCGATGACTTCAGAACAATTCTGTTGTCCCCGAATTGTCAACGCCTATCATTCATTTGGTTGGCAGCTTCATTTCCCGTATCATATATGTGGAGTTGTGCAAATTGTGGTTGTCGTCCATCCCTAGGTAGTAATAAGCCGATTTGATTGTAATTTTTCCAGTAATTATATAGACATATGGTCCTTTCCCACGATTTATGGATGAGTTTATACATCACCCATTGACGTGAATGCGAACATTGCATTATAAGTCTTTATCTCGTTCCGGAAAGAGATGCCTTTTCTCCCTGATTCTTTGCCTAATATGTAAGCCAATGTTTGAGGTGATTGTTTGAGTAGTGGTAATTTGACACACCCTTCAGAACAATAAAACATGAATTTTGGATTTGTTGATCTAAAATCTATAACACCATAAAACAAAAAGAAATTAGTATAGTTAATCAAAGTTCATGTATATAATAAAGTCAAAACACAATTATTGGGTAGAATAAAAAGTTAGCAAAACAAAATTATGATTAGTACAATTTTTTTAAAAACACATATTCTAATCTAAGAAATATTAGAAACAGTAAATAATATGTAATTTCATCAAAAATGACATAGAGACGAAATCACGGTACTAAAAAAAATAACTAAGATAATGAAAAATATTATTACTTGTGTTCGATTATATAAGAAAATCTAAATATAGATTAAAACTAAAATTTACCTTGGAATAACGAAACTTTAGTGGAAATTATTATGATAATTAGCAGGTCAGTAGAGTCTTTGGCTAATTTTTCAACATCCAATATCAAAAGTATTTCATTAACCATAGGAAATTAGCACAAAAATAACTTAGTCTTACGTATCATAAGTGATTTATATATCCCTCTTACTAACACACACCTTGAACATATGCATAAAAAAGTAATTGCCAGTATGTAAAAAAATATACCCAAACAATATGTGAACGGACGTACTTGTTAGAACGGTGTTGTCATTCACACTTTTTGTTTATGACAGTTGTCGTAAAAAACTGAAAACCATGCATATTAGTTGAATGAATATTCTCAATTTTTGTTATACTGTCATTAAAGAGAAAATGATTTTGAATTTGCACTCCACCATTTTGTATGATCATGTATTTGCGACTAAATTAAAATTTTCTATAAGGTAAACATTTCTCTCTACTATTTATGGCTGGAACCTGCTCGCCATTTTTTTTTTAATTCTCGCGCTCATTAATGTTTGCTGAAATAAATTTAAAAAAAAAAATGAAAGAATTGGGTCAATCACATAAAAAAAAACATTTAAGAAATTGTCAGTTTAAACCAAATAGATGAAAGAAATTCATTTATAAAATAATCATAATACACAAGAAAATTTTATTATTAACTCTCAAGTTTTCATAATTCTCAAAACAACTTTTCTAAATTTTATGTTACTAAAATACTCATAATACTATTAATTTTTCAGGACGATATATGTCCATTTTTTTCAGTTGAAACATATTATTACTGCTACAGAACACCGTATATAGCTAATACCTACTACCTTTTACCACAATTATTTTTACGGTGTTGTGTAGCAGGTACTAGGTACTAGCTATATACGGTGTTGTGTAGCAGTAATAATATACGGTAGTAATAAAGGTAGTAGGTACTAGCTATATACGGTGTTGTGTAGGAGTAATAATATGTTACAACCGAAAAAAAAAATACAAAAGAAAGGAAAAAGTCAACTGCATCCGGCCCCAAAAAAGTCAACACGAGCACGACTTTAAGAAAAAGTCAACCAAACCCGACCTAAAAAAGTCGAACCAAACCTGGTGCAAGAAAGTCAACCTAAGCCGCGGTTGAGAAATCCATGCATATAAATCGAATAAATAGGTTACTTATTAATTAATATTTCTTCTATATTAATTAATACATTTTGTTTATATATATACATATTTTTACCCTAGGAAACCAGTAAAAGGCTTTGGTCTGGTGGTGAGGCTCGAAAATCCCCGCATGCGAGGGCAATGGTTCGAATCCTTCCATCGCCATTAATTTTGCATTAAATTTAATGACGCGAGGATGACATGTATGGTGACATGTCGGATTACGTGGCGTCCACGTTGACGAGAAGCTGATCACGCAAACGTTGACTACTTTCGTTAGTCAAATATGGACGGAAATCATCTTTTGATACTTATACCGCTATTAAATGAGGTTGAGGCTATGCTGCCCCAGTTGAGTAAAGGTTGAGGACTTATGCCGTTATTATCCCAAATAAATAAAATGAAGAGAAAAAATAGTCTAAGTTAATGTCCTTTTAAGTTTTAGATGAAAATCTTTAAAAATTAAAAAATTATAACTTGGGAATACATAACATTGAAAAATAAAACTTAAGTCTATATGACACCCTATTTTTCAATAATTCGAATATTTTATAACTTTTCCATCGATAAATTATCGATAAGCGATTAAGCCATCAACAAGTTTGATAAGTTTCGATAACGGCAAACAATAAATTTTATAGGTTTTCCATTGATAAATCCATCGGCAAACGATTAATCCGTCGATAACGGCAAACGATTTATCGACAGAAAACGGCATTCAAATCCTTGCTATTAACCCTTATTATATGGTTATTATCAAGTGAATAAATCTCAACCGTCGATCTAGCGTGGGCCCGCAGAAAGAATAAACGGTCATAATCGCGTCTCTTGGCAGCAGCACAAGGTATATCTTCCATTTCTCACTCGAGCTCCAAACAGAGCAACAATGGCGATCGCCAGCTCTCTCGCCGCGCCCAAGACCCTCCTCTTCTCCAAGAACCTCTCGCTCTCCTTCTCTCTCTCCTCTCCCTTCCTCTCTCTCCCGCGCCACGCCTCCCGCGGCGGCGCCACGGTCTCCCTCCGACGCCGCCGTTACGCTTCCGCCTGCGCTGCCGTCACGGATGACGGCGCCGATTCCGGCCGTAAGTTCGACTTCGACCTCTTCACTATCGGCGCCGGCAGCGGAGGCGTCAGAGCCTCGCGCTTCGCCGCCAATTTTGGCGCCACAGTCGCCGTCTGCGAGCTTCCCTTCGCGACTATCTCCTCCGAGACAACCGGAGGCGTCGGTGGAACGTAAGTTCTCGCTTGAGAAAGAATATAAATATATATATATATAGTTATATACTGTATCTTCTGTCTTACTTTGCGAGCTTCGTTGCGATTATGGAAAGAAAAAAAAAATACTTCTTCACTGAATACATAATCTAGATTTCAGATTTAGCATCCGATACAGATTCTGATTTCAGTATTCCAAAATGAATTTGGTTATTCATTTTGGAACCTTGTTGAACTCTTGCATTGGCCTCGTAGTAGTAAGTGTTCTGTATCAGTGACGGAGTTCCAGTCCTTAAGCTTTCTGAATTGGGCTTTGTACTATATAAGTAAGGAATCAGTGATGGAGTTATCAAAGAATGAGATGTGACATCGGGCCCGGGAGTTATCAACGAATGAGATGTGACATCGGGCCCTAGAAACTAGAGAATTCGAGGCCGATTTTAATCCTTGTGTTTAGGCTTCAATTTTGGTCGTTTAATCTATTAATTTAGCTTTTTTTTTACTTAGAAATTTCAGTTATGCAATTAAGCTTATATTTTTAGCAATTAGTTCTTAGAAGATGATTGTAATTGAAAGGCTATATAATGGCTACTGCTCATTAATGAAAATTATCTTTCAAGTTCAACTGATCTCTCTCAAAGTGAGGGAGGTTTTAGGGAAAGACTGGTATTCTTCTTAGTGCTTTTTGTTTTCCGTGAAGACGGCTCCTGTTATGAGACTGCAATATCGGGCTGTCATAGGGAATCAGTGATGGAGCTATAGTCTATAAGCTTTTTACATTAGGTTTTATGCAATAAAATTAAGGAATGAGTGATGGAGTTAATAGTCTTACTTATTTTAGAGCAATTTGGTGTTATTGACCTCCTTTTAACAATTTAGGTGCGTGCTTCGTGGATGTGTGCCCAAGAAACTACTCGTGTACGCTTCAAAGTATGCTCATGAATTTGACGAGAGTCACGGTTTCGGATGGTCGTATGATAGTGAACCGAAGCACGACTGGGCTACATTGATGGCTAACAAGAACGCTGAGTTGCAGCGCCTCACGGGTATTTACAAGAACATCTTGAACAACGCAGGCGTTACTCTAATTGAAGGTCGTGGAAAGGTATGATCCCAAAACACAGGTTTAAAGTTCAAAAAAGGATTCACTTTCACTCTCTTGTTAATCGTCCCACACAGATAGTGGATCCGCACACCGTTGATGTGGATGGGAAGCTGTATTCCGCTAGAAATATACTAATTTCAGTTGGTGGCCGACCTTTCATGCCTGACATTCCTGGCATTGAATACGCAATAGATTCCGATGCTGCCCTCGATCTTCCCTCGAAGCCTGAGAAGATAGCAATTGTTGGTGGCGGTTACATTGCCTTAGAATTTGCTGGCATCTTTAATGGGTTGTCTAGTGAGGTTCATGTATTTATACGACAGAAGAAAGTTTTGAGGGGTTTTGATGAAGAGGTTGGGCTCACTATACTTCATTGTTGGTATTGCATTATCTGCAATGTTTGCCCTGCTCTTTCAATAATTCAATAGTTACTCCGGTGTTGCAGATTAGAGATTTTCTTGCTGAACAGATGTCTGTTAGAGGAATAGAGTTCCACACAGAAGAGACTCCCCAAGCCATCACTAAATCCGCTGATGGCTCATTTACCCTAAAAACTAACAAGGGAACGATTGAAGGTTTGTCGCACGTTATGTTTGCAACGGGTCGCAGGCCCAATACAAAGGTTTGTAGTTATAGATTTTCATATTATTTATTAAAGCGTTTTCAGTCTCATGAGAACGTATTAGCTCTTCTATAGCGTCTCAAACACTCCATATCCTTTTTGTTTGTATACATTTTGATGTAATTCGAATTTTCAAAGAATTGCAGAATCTGGGTTTGGAGGCAGTGGGTGTAAAGATCAACAAGATTGGTGCAATAGAGGTACTTAGTTTTTAGGTCATTTGCGTATAATTCAGGCTCTTTAGCGATTACTAAGGAATCGTGAGGCAAGTCCTCAAGGATTGTCGTCTAAGTACTAATCCTCGGACATGATTTTTTTTTTTTATATCTTGTTTAATTTTCTTATTAATGGACCGCCTCGTGTTCGTGTGTAGGTTGATGAGTACTCTCGTACCTCCATTCCTTCAATTTGGGCAGTGGGAGATGTTACAGACAGAGTGAATCTCACTCCAGTTGCTTTGATGGAGGGAGGTGCACTAGCAAAAACAATATTTCAGAATGAGCCAACCAAACCCGATTACAAGTATATATTTATCGAGATACACATATATATATATAATATATATAGAGAGAGAGAGAGAGAATTAATTGGCGTTATCGGCCCCTCCTTTACAAAGAATGTGCGGATTTGGACCCTCCGTTCTTGAAATAGTGGAAATGGCCTCCACTTTTCTTTTCTTTTTTGGTGCCGTGTTGGCCCATTCGTTGTAGAAATAGCAGATACGGTCCTTTATGATTTTAGTGTGGATTTAGCCCTTTGACCGTCAATTAACAGATGAACCTGGCAGATGATTGGCTTCACGTGGTCCACAGGAACCTGGAGGGAAATAAATATATTTATAATAATAAAAAAAGCTAACAGCAGAAACTGAGACAAGATGAAAAATGTAGAAGGGACGGATAATAATTAGTCTTACTGCAATTCTGAAGTCCCGACATGGAATATGCATCATCAGTTTTACTTTTCTATCTAGAAAGAGTCTGATCTGCTTATTTGTTGCTTTTCTGTAGTGCTATTCCCTCTGCTGTGTTCTCACAGCCGCCAATTGGGCAAGTCGGCCTTACAGAAGAACAGGTAATCATGACTTAGCATGGTTTGCTGTAATCTGGCTGGTCTTTATTTCATGAAACATGGCGCTGTGTTTTCAGGCTGTAGAGAAATACGGCGACGTGGACATTTTCTCATCAAATTTCCGTCCCTTGAAAGCCACTTTATCGGGGCTTCCTGATCGGGTCTACATGAAACTTATCGTCTGTGCACAGACGAACAAAGTTCTGGGTTTGCATATGTGTGGAGATGACTCACCTGAAATTGTGCAGGTTATAATTCTTTTCTTCATCGCTTACTTTTTTCCAGATTCTTCCTTTTGGGAGTAAATGGCAGAAAGTGCCCTCTCAGATTTTCTGATGAGGTGCAGTTTGCCTCCCATTTTTTATTTTGGTCCATTTTCCTTCATTTTGTTCACTTTGCCCCTCTGAAATTATAGTTTTGTGCATTCTTGCCTTCTGACATTTCAGGTTAATTTGCCCTCTGACCTTTCATTTAGTGCAGAATCTCACAATTGCTATAAGAATATTAAAAACTGTTGCTTATTATTTTTATTAAACGTAAAATCGCTATTACAATACAATTTACGTAAAGTGAGCATAAAAAATATGTTATCTAATTATCACGTCACCTGAATAATGATCTTGTATAAATTTTGTAATAGAAGGTATTTTGTTCTAGAGTGAAAGTTTAGGGGACGTAGTACACTTAAATAGAAAGGGGCAAAGTACATCGAAATAAAATTTTGAAGGGCTGACATGGCACGAAGTAAGGAGTAAAACTCGGGGAGTTTTCAGCCAATTAAGTTATTTTAACTATTAACTATTTTGACTTTGATCCATGCACATATATATAATCGTATCAAATTCTTGAAATCTCAGGGATTTGCAGTTGCTTTGAAAGCCGGGTTGACCAAGGCTGACTTTGATGCCACCGTAGGAGTACACCCATCAGCCGCCGAAGAGTTCGTCACAATGAGGACTCCCACAAAGAAGATTCGCCAAAATCCATCCGAGGTTTGTTAACTGAAAAAGTAGGGGTGAAACCGGGAATTTGGCCTTTTTCTGGCCCAGTCCCAATATAAGGAAAGAAGAGCCTAAAGTAGAAGAAGAAAACCTAAAACCATAATAAATTAATAAAAAAAAAATCTAAAACCAGGCTGCCCTGATTTTTAAAGCTTAGGTATGGTCTCGGTTCCTTTTTTTATTTTCTACAAAAAAGCTCGGTCTCGGACCAAAGCCAAACCGGGACCAGGCCAAATCTCCGCCTTTGGGCCAAAATTTCACCTGAGGAAAACGTCAATCTATACTTTCTGAAAAAGTTATTGTTTAAATCAATCAAGTTTCTTCTACATTTTTCTTAATGAAGTTCTTCTTTTCTTTTCATTAAATATCAATTCTTCGAATCACTAATTCTTTTGCCTCGCATTTGAGACTCGGTCAACAAATATTAATTACACTCAGATGCTTATGGGAATTGTTTAGAAACTTTACTCTTGTAAGTTTAGCCTTCCTTGATTAGTAAAATTATTATTTTTTCCTCTTTTTTCGTGGACATTTACCAGGGAAGAACAGATTCTGAGGTTAAAGTGGCTGGGGTTTAGTGTTCTTTGCAAGACACCGCTTTATTAACAGCCTATGAAGGTTTGCCATATTCTCTCTCTGACTTGAAATTTTTGGCCTGAGGTGTTTCACTTGGTAATATCCAGTCTTTCGAGCAATAAATTACTTTAGATACGGAAATTCGGAACTGAAAAAAGAAAGAAAAAATCGGTTACTGGTTTAGTGGTTTTAGGTTTTGAAATACCCATATTGGGTTTAGGGTGTTTCAATTTTTATTTTTGCCACATCTTGAACTTTGGGGTTTTATTTGTATTTATCATGTTTAGTTATGTTTTATTAGTTTCTTTAGAAAATGTGGAACCGGGTCGGATTGAACACCCTATCTGGTTGGCTCCAAAGAACTAATAGCTCGATTTCCAAACACCCGAATGTGAAAACCAGTTTCGGGTGTTATTAACTAGGTAGTTTATCTGGTTTCATGCCTACTTTAGACGCGTAAAATTATCATGGTTCTGTCGAGTATTAAGATTTTGCAGGCGTCATTAATGCTTCTTTTTTGTCACTACTGATCAAATTAAACTAAAACTAAACAGGCTTCGATTCTTGAAAATGGACAACAAAGATACATCGAAAAAAAATCCAAAATCGTAGATGGCGTGTTTCGGGGCTGTAAGGTCGGGAAGCTGAAGAAGATATATCTGGTTTTGACTTCCAGGCAACAGAACTTGAGGACTCGTACAATAGCATTTTTTGTTTTACTTTTCTACTGAGATAAATTCCGATAGCTGGCGAAGAGAGTGTGATTTTGTTTCCCGTATTCTTTTCTTTTTGAGATGCTCCTTTGTAAGTTTGTAAAATGAGCAGAGTTGTTGGTAAGATAAGTAATAAAATACTCAATGAATTATGCATATTTGGATTAGTACTAATATATTTATGCTTATGCCATACTTATATCGACAAAATACGACTTATGTTAAGCAGTTTAGGGTTGGAATATTACTTGTGTTTATAAATTTGAGAGTAATTTGCATTAATAATTTTGGTCTTTCAATAGCGCGATATCAAACAAGCAACACACTTGCTTTCTCAATTTGTTTATTTCTTCTTTGGAATATTTGTGGTAACAAAAATAAAAAATAACTTGAAAGTTTATAAAATTTTTAGGGAAAAAGACATTCTTTTTGCTGTCTAAAAACTCAAAGATTATAAATTTGGAAGAAAAAAAATCTAATGTCTTAAGAAAATCTCGTTTGTTAGTCTACCACATTTTGTTCTTTTTTATTATGAATATTTGTGTTTAACGTTGATTAAAATTTGGGAAAAAAGTAAATCAGTTTTTTGCGGCATAAACACCTAATATTTCATATAATTGCTGCTAAGCAGAGCATCATGTATATTCAAATTCGAATATATCACCATATTTCAAATTCTTGAATTAACCTTCGTTTAGAGGGTAAACGTGCAAATTACCCAAAATTTTAAAATGAAGATCAAGGGCGAAAAACGACAATAAACGACAGCATCACGGCGACCAAGAAACGACGTCATACAGATAACTAAACTCAAATTATGCAGAAATGAGGCATTGAAACAAACAGAAAACACTATATTGCATGCTTGATACTGGATTTCACATGAATCCTTGCTACAGAAATCGAGTCCAGACGCCCATAAGTTTGAAAAATTCGTGACAGAAGTCACACTCAAAAATAAAACCACAGCTCAACTAACAAAATTTTGATGCAACTGCAACATACCCCTCTAAGCATGATTGTAATGATGCAGCTTGTACAGCAACACGTTTCCAGCAGCGTTTCCGACCGCCATGAAGCCTCCACCGGGGCTGAAATCAATACACCGAGGATATTGCATCGCTTTATTCGCCGGAGGCCAATTCGAAAACACCCTGAAAGACGGGACATGAACTAGCTTCAAACTGTTCTTCTGCATGTTCGAACAGATCGCCAAAATCTGTGCATCGTGGTTGAACTTCATGAACCCTACTTTTGTGGTCAAATTCTCAATAGTCTTCACGGGTTTTCTGTTTCCGCCTAAAAACTCGTCATTATCGTAAACATTCACAATCCCGCTATCTGATCCGGCCGCAAAATACGACCTGTTAGGAGACACGGATAACGCCGTACCGTTCAAGCAACCTTCATCAGTACCTTTGTGTAAACACGTCCTAGTTCGTAAATCCCAGTGGTAGATTTGCCCGTCACCACCGGAGCTGAGAAGCATCTTTCCGTCAGCGGAAAATGCCATTGACCGGACCGTTCCGTTCATCTTTAGGGTTCCGATGAGCTCCTTTGTCTTCGTTGAGACCAACAAAACGTAACCCTCATTTCCCACAAAGGCGATCGTGGTGGAATCAGGGGAGACCTCGAAACTCTCCAAGCTTTTCTCTTCCCGGCCGACGAGTGGCCCGATCTTATCCACTCGTGCTTTGACCATGTCAAACGTGTAGAAGAACTTCCTCCTTCCGGAAATAATCACTTGAGACCCGTCCGGTACAAACGATGCCTTATGGATTGGACAGTCATCGAGGAAGATGCTTTGGATTTTGGTGTTTCTCTTCCCGTCTATCTGAAAGAATCTCAGCCGTCGATCTAATCCGGCGGTGAGTAAGAGCTGAGCGTTCCTATGGAACTCAACAGAATTAATAACAGCTTTTGATGGATCTTGGGCGTTTGCATCAACAAGCCTCGAGTATTCAAGTAACCCGGGCAATAATTCCCCACTGCTTCTCACGACTCGGTCCTCGTTCGTTCTGTCGATTTCATCGAGAGTTGCAACATACTCATAATCACGGGCTAGTTTTGCACCGTTTCCCTCGTCCGATGACTCATCGCCGTCCGAATCTCTAGCTGCCGAGCCGGGCCGAGCCCATTCCGTTCCACGGTTGAGCTTAGTGTGCTGAGCCCTCAGTCTCGAAATGTAGTCCGAACCAGAAATTACCATCTCCTCGTCTTCCTTTCTCAACTTTCTAAGTTTCTTGACCTTGGCGATGTTGATCTTCAAATCCTCCTCTTCTTCATCGACCCACACGGGTTTTCTCATGTCATTAGCTTCTTCACCGCCTACGTGTGCAGCGAGAGCGTGGTTTGCAATTTGGTCCTCAAACAACAGAGACGCGTCTTCTTCGTCTTCCTCTTCATAGTCAACCGGCACCAGACCCTTCCCAAACAAAAGGGCCTCGAGTCTCTTGCTCTCCCTCTCCTGATCTTCGACCCCTACCTCGACCTCCTCTTTCCTCCTCTTGTTTCTCAACTTGACAAGCTCAGATTCTTTTCCATCATCGGACTCGGAATCCGCTCCGAGAAACGAGGGCTCGAGGTTCTCCTCCCTCCTGAACTTGCTCTTGCGCATCGAATTTTGCAACACTAAAGCCATCTTTAAAATTTCTCTGCAAAGCAGGATATAAGGATGCCCATCAGCCACAATTAGGTATGAAACCAAGTAAAAAAAAAACCGGTTATTTTTCAATACCCGAAACCTGAACCCGGAGTTCCGGGTTCTGATTTTTCAAACCTGAACCCTGTTTTAAACCAGCTAAACCAGAAATTCGTGTTCGGGCATTTACCCTGTTTTTATTTGAAAACCAGATTTTAAAACCTGAACCCGAATTTGAAACAAGTTCGGGTTTTAAATTCGGATCCAGGTTTTTTTCTGATTTTAATTAAAAAAAAAAAAAAAAAAACTAAATTCAGATTAAATTATTACATAACCTGTTACCATAATAAACACTATAATCATCAAAATAAATACTGTAATTAACAAAATCAACACTCTAATCATCAAAATCACGATTGCAATAATCAAAATCAGCTCTTTAATTAACAAGATTAGCACTCTAATAATCAAAATCAGGATTGCAATCATCTAATCAGGCCCGGCCAAGCACTGGGCAGCTTGGGGCAACGCCCTAGTGAGAAATAAAACAAGTCAGTTCCATTCGTAACGACATACATCATAGAAGCAGAGCACACAATGCATCACTAAGATATCCTAAGTTCCTAACACGCATCACCAGGCTTTCTTCTTCGCAAAAACTTAAACTGGAACAGTTCCAATCCAAAGAGAGCAAAATCTCAGACCTTTGGACTTGTCCACGAACAAGACTTCTTCGGTCGGGACGGCAGAGAGAGAGCCGCCGGAGAGAGCGTCTTTGGTCGACTTCTAATAGAAGTCGTCGATGTCTTCGGTGCTGATATTGGCCCGCCACGCCTTCTTTCCCACCTCCTCGCTGCTCAAACCCTAATTCGAGCTTGCAGATGTTAATCTGTTTCAATGGGCAACAATGGAGTGTTAAGATACGATAAGCCAGGCCCGGCCCAAGCACTGGGTTGGCCCAGTGAGAAATAATTGAACAATTAGGCCTTGCGACATCGTATTTTAGGCCAATATAAAAAAAAAAACTCACTAAAGAATATCTACAAGTTCTGATACAAGTTCTGGAAAGTGGGCCCTCTCTCATATTTTATTGGTTAACTTCTCTTGTTCTGCTATATTATACAATTTTTTGATTTAATATTCCTTATTCAGTTCCATACCTTAATTCTCTTATTCCCTAAATTATTATTGAAGAGTTTAAAAAAAAACTTAAAACATTAACACTATCTTTTTGGTTTTACATTAGATAATTTACTTATTCATAGAAAATTTATTTTCATTTTTCTATAGTAAATATTCTCTTTGTTATGTATATATATGTATATAAACAATTAAAATTATTCTCTTATAGTGTACACGAGGTATATAACCCGCGCGTTGCGGGTTTTTTTTTCTTAGAAAAAAGAAAATTTGATAGTTTAATGTTTTTTTATGCGTATGGTATTAAAGCTATTTGATTTTTATTTTATGTTGTTATTCAATCTTTTTAAGTTTAACTACATGGTATTTATATGTAATTAGACACAAAGAGTAGTATACGTAATAAAAGTATCATTTCTTAAAGAAATGCATTATTTACATCTGGTAAAAGATTATTACAATATTCCTTTCGAAAAAGAAGTCTGTATGATTTAGATCAAATAAAAGATTTTTACATTATCGATTTAAAAAAAATATTTCTCATAAATATATATACAAATATATACATACACATGCATTATTCTATTAATAAGAGTTGGCCATATATTTAAAAAGTGTTATACTTTGTTTGGTTGACTTCTGTTGCTGCAAAATCAAATTCATATAGCTCTTATAAGTATCACAGATTGATCAAATTATATATGTTTGTAAACAATTTAATGAAGTATTGTAGGTAATAGTAAACTTAAAAAGAAAGATTGTCAAATGAGATTGTCTAACAGTATACTAGCAAATGTGCTATGCACATCCGTTCTTTTGCGCTTATTTAATAAGTAACAGCAATGAATAATAATCATTGTTTATGTTGTTTTATTTATTTTCTACTACTTTATACATTCAAGTGAGATTGTCAAACAATATATGAAACAAATATATTTCATATCGTTGTTTATATCGCTGGGATTATCAGCTAATAGAATAGTAAGAGGAAATTGATAACTAAAATGTTTATATTTCATTGAGTGATTTTATCAAACAGTATAGTTTCATCAATTCCAAAATTAAAAAATAATACACTTTGTCATATTTCCATCTCATAAACCACAATAAAACAGTGTAAAAGTCAATTAATCTCAAACACTAACAATTCAAGCAAAGAATACGAAATGAATATCTCACATAACCATCAACACAGGGTAACATAATAAAAAGTTACTCGGGTCTGAAAGACTTACTTCGAGTAAAACCGCAGATCTAGTCTCGCCTCGGAAATGAGAAAATCAAAGGGCCCACCTCGAATTTATAGAAGTTTCACGGAAATCACGAACTTCCGTAAAACTGGGGGGTTAATTTTATGGGTAATTCTCGGAATTGATTTACGAAATAAATTAATTAAACGGAAATTATTAAAATGATTTCCGTTAATTAATTATATAATTTGATTAATCTTTTAATTAAGGTTATTAATCAAATTAATCAATTTCAAACCCAAATTTCCCTCCGGAGGCCCGTTTTTGAAAAACAAAGTGTCCCGGTGTTTGCAAAAATATGAAGAACCCCGAAAACGACATAAAATTTACGAGAAACGGACCCGGGAGCATAAATTGGCCGAGGAGACACCCGTGGGGCCCACAGGGGCAGCGGCTGTCAGGGCCACGCCACGTGGCGGCTTCCTGCGCCGCCACTCCCCCGCGGGCCCCACCCGGGGTCGCCTCTGCCCCCACTTGGGGGCTGCCTTCACCTGATCGCGCTAGCTGGCGCGATCCCAGCCGCCCGCGTCCCATCACGGGACGCGGCCACTTCCTCGCGATAAGCCCCGCGCAGGGACACGCGGGCGGCCCTGATGGGCCTGCTCCCGCGCGGGGATCCGTGCCCTCGCCACTTGCGAGGGGGCCTGCTTCGAGAAGGCCACGTGTAAGGCAGGGATCATCCCTGCCCTTCGATCCGCGCCATGCGGGCCCCCCTCGGGGGCTTGGTGGCCGTCTGATCCCGCACGGACGGCCGGGATTGGACCATCTTTTCCCAGGGACTAAAATACAATTAAATTATTGTCCAGCACCCCCCCCCCCCCCGAAACAATATTTTATTGCATTTAGGCCCTTGGGCCCTACTATAACTAGAAGCTCAGTTCAGTTGAAACGGTAACTCATTCAAACTCACTCGACTCGAGTTCTCTCTCTCTCTACCCCCGATATACTCGACTCCCCTCAAATATTATACTAATGTTGAGCGTCGGAGGTGAATCAGCCCCCCCCCCCCCCTGTTTCCCTTGACCTCGGGTGTTAGATTTTTTCAGGCTCGGAAAGTGAGATAATTCATAAAAGCGGAAGCCCTGGAGGAATTTTCATAAGGCCACGACCCGCCTAATAGGCTCTGTTTCACGTTGTGTCCAGCCTATCTCCAGTCCATTACGCGATTGTTGGGATAGTCTGGGGACAAGTGATAGGGCCCACTATTTGGGTCGCAGGGTCAGGCCTGAAGAAATTCCTCTAAGATCCGGACGACCGAGGGATCACCCTGAGGAAGGCCTCTGGGTTAAGTTATCGGACGAATGCACTCCCCCGCTCATTGGTACCCCCGATCCGCGTGGACTTCGAACCTGTACAAAACCCAGCCTGGTCATCTCTAGGCTCTGCGGTAACAGGTAGTGAGCCATCCCGATCGCCCGGACCCTGAGCGGCCACGAGACCTTCGATCCAAGAAATCCCAGAGACACCAACTCAGAGTCCCCGAATTGGTCAACCAAAACCTCACCTCGAAGTCAACGCTGACCACCCCGAAGTCAACATAATCAGGGAGAACGATCATTGACCATAAAATCCATCCAAAGCCCATACAAGCATCAATAGAAGCCCGCCACGTCATCAACGACTGTTGGGCCAGGCCCAAAATCTACCACTTGGGCCTCGACAGTGTTTGATCCAAAAAAACGGAATCAACAGTTATCTACGGATTATATCGATAAGAATTGAATGTTTGATCCTTAGTTCTTTAATTTTTCTTTTGTGTTTTAGTCATCATATCATATTGAGTCTTTGTGAAGAGGTTTGACTATCACAAATAAAAAACTTAAATAGGTCCATAGTGTAGTTTGGAGATAGGAATTTTAAATTAAGAACGACTATTGATGAACTTAATCACATAATAATGTGATTATCTATAACCGGATCATAGTGTTGTCCATGCACTATTAAGTTTATTATGTATAAAGTGACTACGTACTGGAAAGACTAGACTTATATCAGAAATCATCTCATAAATATATCAGTGATGAAAGTATGATAAGGTCACTAAGGTGATCAGATAGGAATCAGTTCATGTCATGAGCATCATAAACTTATACGGTTTGGCTTACATGATATTTGATTTAACCTCTACAGAACACGTTGGTATTCCTAATACTTTTATTTTGCGATCAGACGGTTGATCGGGATAGGTTGCTTGAGTGCAGATATGAATAGTAGTTTATGATATTCTTATTATGGTTTGTGGGAAACAAACAAGTAATCATGATCAGTTCAACGGAATCATAACCCGTTGAGTGGGTAGTTTGTAAAAATCATATAATAAAGAAGTGTCATCGAAAAAGGGTAGAACGGTAATTTCACCTTTTTATGAGAATCATAATAACACGAAAATATATATAAAAATTATATCAATGGAAACTTGTGGTCGGGAAGATATAAATTAATACACACTTGAGATTTCAACCAAGATCTATAGTGGAATCTAATCGAAGTTCGTAAAACCTCTACCATTTTTCTGATGCTCTGGTGTGTATGTCCATTTATCCCCTTTGTAGCTTCACAAGGACGACACCATAAATATTATGTTTAATTTAATTATTGAACATAGAATATTCCAATCAGAAATGATTCGTGATTTTGATCAAGAATCATTTATTACTTTAATAGTGGCAAAAGTACCAATGTTTTGGTAAATCACAAAAAATGTTAAAAATACAATTGAATTTATTCTTTGAACATACTGAGGGTAGTAGGAAATTAAATTCTGATCAATTTATCTTTTTGAATCATGTCAATCTGACGAACGATTTGAGATTTATGATTATAACAATTTTTGGCCAAGGGCCGGACATGACACTATAATTAAAATCGAAAAAAAGATAAGATTAAATATTGGAATTATTCTCGAAATATTTAATTGAGAAAAAAAATATTATTCGAATTATATATATGCGAATTTTTAATATTAAATCTTAAAAATAATATAAGATTTGATTTATTAAATCTTATATGATATTTTCTGAAAAGATTTGTTTTATCTTTGTTCTTTATTTGATTTAATCATTAAATAAAATCTTAGAATGGATATGTCCAAGTGGTTGAGATAGTCTCTCAAATCAGTTGAGGGAATTTCTCAACAGGCCAGTTTCCTATGAATAGGGAAACCCGGTAAGCCTGAAAACACAACACACTCTTCACAAATTTTGAATTATATATATATATATCCTCAGGTTTTGCTAATTTCTCTGGTATTATTTTCAAGAATTCTATGCTTTAGGACGTAAGGTTTATTAAGTGGGAGCCCACACCTCCAGATGTCAAGTTCCGGAGAATACATAGAAAGACTTTTGAGAGCTTTCGCACAGATTTTGCAGAAAACCTGAAGAACAGAGCTCGACGAATTCGTGAAGATTAGTGTTTGAAATCAGAGAACGCAGATACAAACTACGGAGTTTTAAGGTATGCGCTCTTGTGTGTTTATCCATATGCAAATTATTTATTAATACTCGAGGCTCAATTATTATTAAATAAAATCAAATATGTGTTAAAAAATCAAGAAATTTATTTTATCATGATGGGGAAAATTAATCATTGTTTTGTGTATAACCGGATGGGCTAATAAAGTTTTTGGTATGTGTCTCTAACCCAGTATAATTTTTTAAAGGTTAACTCACGCGTTAAATGCAATGAACATTATTTCTTAACAGTGATTCTTTGAGAATCGGAGATCGTACTAATAGGATTATCCAGTGATAATCGTGAAAACTCAATCATTGGTTTTAGTAACCTACTAACCAGGTTTTGAGTTTTTTAACTCAAAACCCGGGTTTTATAAAAATTAGGCCGGTTTGTCCTAGTTTTTTTTTTCTTTATACATACTATACCAAATCAATGTTGGACATATGTCCTTAAACAAGTTGTTTTATCTTATATGTAAAATATTTTGACAAGTCGATGAATAAAAGGTGGTTCTTATTATGTTAATCTTACTATAGTTTCTGCTAGAGTAAAATAGAATGTTTTTTCTTCGTTCATAAAGGATATAATTATTTTTTGATATGTGTCTTTAATTAAGCTATATTTTCCCTATTGTAAAAGATTTTGACTAATTTTTTGAATAAAAGATAATGCTTATTATGTTATTCTTATTATAGTTTCTAGTAGAATAAAATAGAATGTTTGTTCCTTAGTTCATAAAGGATGCAATTATGTTATTATTATCATAACCGAGTCAATGTGAGGAAGAACTAATGATCATAATAAACGAACTTAAAATGTTTGTGAATTGATTAACTATCTGGGAGCCCATTAATCGACTAAGTGATATAATCATATTCTGGATTAAGTGTGTGTCACACTCACTAGAAATGCATTACGTATGAAGCGGCTTCATACTGGACTGGACCAGACTTAAACTCCGGAATTTATCATATAAGACTGTCACTGATAACTTGGAGTTGAGTCATTCGTAGATGATCAAATGGATACTCGATCCAAGTCCTGAGTGACCTCGAGCATAAATTGTTGACTTGATTGTTCTTTTATTTAACTGTTAAAGAAAACATTTATCGTCGTTCCCAATGCTGCTATTTGGGAGCATGATAGTCAATAGGTAAGGGTAGCTTGGTAATAGACATGGACATCACATAGCTCTCTTTAGAGTCAATATTATTCCCTTGATTGTTAGTGGTGAGAAGTGAGATGTACCGGTGTGCAACTTATGAATTGAAACCAAAAGTGGGTCACTCGCAAGATTAGTAACAGAGTTGAGGATGAAAATGTAGTAAGAGACAAAACAGTGAAAACCGCCTGCTCGTGTGTGGATCACCAAGTGAAAGATCAATAACCCGAATTTGATTGTATCAATGGAAACCTTGCTATAAAGGGAATAATATATATTGTATCACTAGAGGGAAACATCAGGTTTATAGTGGAATTACACCGAGGTTTAACGAACATCCTAGTAGTTCGTTTGAGCTTCAGTGGTACGGGTCCATGGTCCTCATGATAGCTCCAGAACAAGTGATACGTATTTGATATTAAACATTCAATATATTTTATCATTTTTCATGATTCATAAAAACTAAAGTCTGTGTCAGATTTTGAAAGTTTTATTTTTGACGTGGCAAAAGTACCAAAGTTTGGTAATGAAAATTTAACGGATAAACAAAAGTATATTTTTTATTTTTTATCCACTAGAAAGTTGTTGAAATTTTCATTATACGAAACTTTGCTTTTGGAACCGAGTCGTTTCGACACACGGTTTGTGATTTTAGATAATTTCCAAGTTTTTGATCGTATATGTAAATTATTAAATTAAATCACATGTCACGAATTTAAATGATGATGTTGCACGATGACATTTAGTGTGTGATATTGAGATCACTGAATTATATATAATTTAATTATTTAGATTTAATTATTAATATTTCTTATTAATAATTAATAGATTTATAATATGATTAAATAAATATATTTGGTATTTATCTTGTGGTAATCGCCATTGTGGAAATTACATGTGAAAGTAATCACATGAATTCGACTTAGTTGACTTTGTCAAAATTGCGGTATAAATATCTAAGTTTAGGTATTAAGGAAAAATCCAAAAATCACTTTAATCCATTAGATCGGATGTGATTTAATATCAACCGTTGGATTAAGATAATTGTAATTTCTCCTTACCATAATTCGAAATTGATAGCTTGGTGACCAAGCTTTGGTTTTTCAAATTAGGCTAATTAATAGTATCATTGGATCGGCTTAAGATTTAAATCTTTACCGTCATATTGAAAATTAATTAACATACGTATATGGGATGTAATTTTTGAATAAATGGAAGGTTTAAATCAAGTTTGGTTGCTTATTGATTAAGTTTGGAGAGTTTACTTTGTCCTAAATCAATATGGTCCATTAAATTGGTTATTTAATTAATTCTAAACATTGGATCTAGGCATTGATTTCGAAATTAATTGATTGATTAATTCTAACCATGTATACATGATTTTTGAATTTTTTTATATATAAGGGTATGATTGGTTAATTGATTGATTGATGTACCAAGTCATCCTTATTTAGTTAAGTCCTTAATTAATGTAAACCATTGGATATTTATAGATTCAATCTGGACCATTGATTTTTGAAATTTCTTGGAAGATTACGGGAGTTTCCATTATCATCGGTGGAACCCTGCCCAATTCAGAACGCACAGCCGGAAGTCATCAAATCTAAGGTACGGCCTAATGTATTAGGTCAACAAATGCAAACTTTTATCAACTGCTTTATTTGTTTCCTAAAATACTAGATTATTAATAATGAATTACAAAAATTAAGTTGCTAATAATATATCAGATCTTGTAATCCTAATTATCCGATTGTCGATCCGTTATACAGGATAACATGTTTTTCGCTTTGAATATTTTTTAAATGTTACCCAAACGGATTGACAACTTATTTTGTGATAAATACGACGAATCGTAATTAAATTCCCAAAAACTATATGTTATTATTATCACAAACTGAGTCAATGTGAGAAAGATTTAATAATCATCATAAATGAACTTAAAATGTATGTGACTTGATTCACTAGGTTGGAGCCTGTTAATCAGTTAAAGTCATTAATGTGACTAAGTGTTAAAATACTATTATGGAATAAGTGTGTTATTCACTAGAACTACATTAAGTATGAAGTGGTTTCATACTATACTGGACCTCACTTAAACTTTGGAAGTTATCGTATAAGATCGTCACTAATAACTTGGAGTTGAGTCATTAGTACATGATCAAATGGATATTGAATCTAAGTCCTGAGTGATCTCGAGCGTGGACGATTCACTTCATTGTTATTTTATTTAACTTTTAAAGAAGACATTTTACTGTCATTCCTTTTTTTAAGACAGTTTGCTGCATGTGGGGATTGAACCCACAACCTCCACTTAGAAGGTGATGTGGAATTACCACTACGCTATCCTAGCAACCACATTGTCATTCCTAATTTTGTCATTCTTAGGACATCACATAGCTCTATATGTGATGTCATTCCTATGAATTACCAAGGTAATAACCACATTCATTCCTAATGATGCTATTTTGGGAACATGATAATCAACATGTAAGGGTAGTTTGATTATATATATATGGGCATCACATAGCTCTCTTAAGAGTCAAGATGATTCCCTTGATTGTCAGTAGTGAGAAATGAGAGGTACTCGTAGGCAACTTATAAATCATAACCATAAGTGGGTCACTCATAATATTGTTGACTGATTTGAGGATAAAAAATGGAATGAGGAGAAAAACGGTAAAATCGCATGCTCGTGTGTGGGTCATCAAGTGAAAGATCAATAACTTGATTTTGATTGTATCAATGGATGCCTTGCTATAAAAGAGAAAATATATGTTGTATCACTAAAGAGTGTAGCCTCGGGTTTATAGTGTAATAACACTGATGTTTGACGAACTTTCAAGCAGTTCGTTGGAGCTTAAGTGATACGGGTCCATGGTCCCCAGGATAGCTCCGTAACGGATGACACATATGTGATTAAACATACTTTATGTTTATTTATTTGTTAGGATTCATAAAACTGAAGTTTGTGTCAGATTTCATAATGTTTTATTTTTGACATGACAAAAGTACCAAAGTTTGGTACCAGAAATTTAACTGTAAAAATAAAGTAGAATTTGGAATTTTTATCCGAACGAAATTTAATGGAAATTTAATTCTAGGAAAGTTTGCTTCTGGAACCGAGTCATTTTGACGTATGGTTTGTTATTTGGAAATTTGTGATTTCTAGCTGTTTTCGGTAAAATGTGAAGTTCAATCACATGTCACGATTTAAATAGTAGTGTTGCACCTGAAATTTAATGTGTGACATTGAGATCCCTACTTAATGATATAATTTAATTATTTGGTTTTAATTATTAATACTTTTATTAATAATTAATAGATTTATGTTATAATTAAATATATACATATATATATATATATGCGTGTTTGTAAATTGATGAAGCTCCAGCCTCCAAGTATTGTGGACAAGATTTCATAATGCAGCTCCAGCCTCCAAGTATTGTGGAAAAGATTCCACGCGTTATGACTTGGTTTGGTTTTTCCAAAATTGCAGCAAAAGTACTTAAGTTTAGGTATTTCAGAAAAATCCTGAAATTAATTTAATTCATTGGATCGTTGAAAATTTAATATCAACCATTGGATTGAGAAATTTGATTTTAACCCTAACCCTAATTCGAAATTGAAACTTGGTGGCCACGTTTAGGGTTTTCAAATTTAACCTAATTAATTAAATATGTTGGATCATTTTATGATTTAATTTTAACTGTCGGATTGAAAATTAATTAAATTTATAATTTCAAAGTTAAGGATAATAGAAATCGAAAATGAAACTTGGTAAAAGTTTAGGGTTTGATTTTATCGTGAATCAATTTGGTCCATTAGATTGGGTTAGGATTTAATCTCAACCGTTGGATCTAGATAATTGAAATCGAAATATATATATATATTTATTGAAATTAATATAAGAGGATAAGATTGGTTTTTATGTTTAACCAAGTATTTTTTATATAATTAAATACCTGATTAATTATACCCATTAGATTATACAAAATTTAATCTGGCCCATTAGATTGAAATAATTTATCATATTTAATTATATATAATTCAAAAAATAGGGATGGAATTTCTCTAATTCGGTTATGGTCGGAGTCTATAAATAGGGAGCTCATTTTACACATCTCTCTCTCTCTCTCTCTCTCTCTCTCTCTCTCTCTCTCTCTCTCTCTCTCTCTCTCTCCGGCTTAGTGAGACGTTATTTTTCCGAAAGCTTAAAAAGAAACACAATCGAAAGTTTTGCGACGGATTCCTACCGCCGAAGCCCACCCTTCGGTACGAGAAATCCAAAAGAATATCCCGGAATATCACGGGAGTTTCCCTAGCTCCGGCAGAGCCCTACCCAGTTGAGAACGCGCAACCAAAAGTCGTCATACTCGAAGTACGGCCTTATGCATTGGGTCAATAAATGCAAACTATTTATTTATTGATTTGTTTATTTCCTATAGACCAGATTAGTAATAATGAATTATGAAAATTAAATTGCTAACTAATTTATCAAATCTTTATTTTGCAATCATACGATAGTCGATCTGTGGTACGGATGACAAATTTTCCGCTTTAAATATTTTTTAAATGTTACCCGGAAGGAGTAACGACACAATCTCATGATAAATACATGAGGAATCGAAATATCGACTCCAACAATATATAATAATAAAACACGCCATATTGTTCAAAATGTATATTCTATAACCATCGTATGATCAGTTATGATAAATATTAAAAAGAAATATAAGGAAAATTATTAAAATTGTGAAACCGGACATTTTAAGCGCCAACCTAATCCTAAATATTAAGAAGTTCCGGCTTTGGGGCCAGGACTGTGCCAAAAAAGTACCGGCTCATACTAATAGAAATTTATAAAGTCAACTTACATTTAAGAAAAAAAAAATATTACACAATCCGTAGTTCCTCATAAACTATTTACTTGGATAAAGCAATAATTACAACTTGCATTCGTAGTTTACATATATACGGAAGAGACTTTGTTAAGTCTTTGAATTAGTTAAAGAATAGAACCAATCAACTAATTGAATGAATTAGGGTTTGTGTTCAAGGCGAGTGATTTGGCTGAGATGGTGATAGATGTGATCATGATCAGGATGGTGATCATCATGCTTGGGGCGCTCGGGCTGGATCCAACGGCCGTCGGTGTTCCTGACCATACCCTTGTTCTCGTCTTGCCGCCAGAAAGGTGGCACCAAGTAGTGGTCTTTCAAGAAATCCGACGCTTTGTTCACAAGTGCCGGGTCTCGCCCGCTTGAGAGCACAAATCTCCGCCCTCTCCCATGGTAACTGTACGTTGTATAAAGAAACCTAAAAATTAATAAGCATGCACCGGGCCAAAACAATATATGTCGGAAATCGGATATAAAAAAAAAAAAAAAAAAAAAACTCGTTTCAGTTCCCGATTTATATTTTAATTTTTAAAGTTATAATGGTTATGTCAAAGTCCGAGTCTGACCGAGATCTCGGTATTGGAAAACTAATGAGTGATGATATTTGTGGAATAAGATTTTACAGGGCTTACGTTAACGGTAGGCAAAATACTCGAGTTGCTACATTTTCGTTTAAGTTAACAGATTATTACTATACAAATTTGGACTCGTCTTATTAAATTGCAACTAACGTTGTCAGTCGAGTATTTTCGCGGCAAAAATCTAGACTTAGGTTTTTAAGTGTTGTGCAACAACAGTACGAGTATAATATTTTTGACATGGTTGTCTGTATTAATAATGTTGACCTAATTATAAATAAATCAATAACCACCATTCCTAAAATAGGAATTGAAATGAAATTTTAGGGATCAAAATTTTTATTATACTGTCGAGACTCGAGATTATCAATTTATCGTGTATAAATTTAATAATGTTCTTCAAAATTGAGACCTGGCAAAATTATAACTTAATCAAATATACTAATTTATTAATGATATACTATAGCAAATAAAGCAATATTAATATAAGTAAGTTAGAGACTTTAAAAAAAAAACAAAAAAACTAAGACATTAAAAACAAAATCTTGTGGTACCCTCTTAGATTAGATGTTTAGCTCCGTCACTTCATCTATATATAATATAATTGGGATAAAGTGCGGCTAAATACTAAGTGCTATAGAAATTTTAAATTATGTACTTAAAATTATTTGTTTGTGAATATAGTACTTAAAATTACTTATGTTTAAGAATTTGATTTCTTTCATCAAACTCTATTAGTGGTGTCCTACGTGACACCTAGATGCGCCATGTAGATTTGACAATGGCATTTTGTACGGAATGTCACGCCGCTATGTTGCCAAATCTACATGACGCATCTGAGGTGTTACGTAAGACACCACTAACAAAATTAAACTGAAGAAATTAACCGAATTTATTAACAAAAACAACTTTAAGTACTATAACCACACAAAAAAAAATTGAATACATAATTCAAAATTTTTGAAATATGAAGTACATTAACCATAGTATACCCAATATATATTAATCATGCATAAGAATTTGCTAACAAACTTTATTGGGCTCACTACAAAACATATCCTCCAATACTTCTCATGCCAAGACACAAAACAATTCAAAAATAGTATGAATCCTAATAAAAATATTCTCCAATTTTACCCTCAATCATGCAGAACGAGTATGCCCTTTTCTCTAAATATATATGTCAAATAGGAACAAATGATATTTGTGGTATAAGTATTGATTTTTTTAAATTAACCTACAACATATCTATTTTTTGTTTTAGTCGGATAAAAAATTACTACGTTGATATTATATATAAGACAAGTAACAAAAAACTTGGACTAGAATTAATCTTGTATGTTTTATAAAATTAATATTTTGTGTGGTTAAAATAAAAATAAGTATTTAACATTAATTTTTTAAAATATTATATATATATATATATGCCGTTAATACCTAGGGGCCACAAAAACATTTGCATCAAATTATGATTTTTAATCCTAATAATAATCCTCTCTATATATACACACGCGCAAAAAAACGACAAAGTATACGTTGTCCTCGAGATCACTAGATATTACTATTATTATTTTTCAAATGTGAAATAATTGTTTATGACATTGGGACTAGAATAGATAATTTAAAAATGCAACATGATAATCTCGTGTGACTGACATTATAATCATATTTTTTGATCGTCTTCCAACGCATATCTTAAACATATCTGCTATATCATATATGATATATATATATATATATATGAATTCAGTTAAAAAATATTTATTTATTTATGAGCTATAGTATTCATTGCTTCAAATCTAAGAGCATTTTTTTTATTTATTAAATTACACAAACTCCAATTAGACACTTGACATGTAATACATACCAATTAAAAGAAACGTACAATCTCTAATAACTTTGATTAAATAATAGATTTTTCGGTCTCAATTCAGATCGAATAACTTAAATAATTCCCTAAATTTAATAAGATAATATATTTTTAGAAGTATATAGGTCCCAATTATTAATATATAAATAAATAATTTAATATACAAATAATAATATTATATATAATTATGTGTTTACTATATAAAAAAATATAACATTGCGTAATTGTTATGAAATCATCTTTAAAAAAAATTACACTAATTAAATAATCATGTAGCGTTTTTAAAATACGATTATGAAGTTATTTGCCAACTTTAAATCTATGTCTCTTTCAACTTCAACTCTAAGTTTTTGCAAAACATTAATAGTGGCTGATGTTGTATTTTTGTGAAGTAAAAAAAATTGTTCAAAGTTATTGTCCCTACAATTTCATAACTGCACGAAACAAGCTCCATTTTAGTATTATTATTTTTAAACTATATATATTATGATTACCATATTTTTAACATGTTACATAGGAATTTTTTTCTTCTAACTATATAAATTCAAAATTCGATAATATAATAAATTTTGGTGGTTTCAATATTATTAATTTATTAAGCTTTTACTCTATAATTAATTTATATATTTTTCAAGAACATCTAAGTTCTAAGGACACAACTCACAAGTTTGTATTTTTTTGTTGGGAAGCTTGACTTTAATTGACACCTTAACATCCTATAATATAGACGAAATATTCAATGTATACATATATAATATAATCCGATTTCATCGACCAGAAAATGATTGTTTGTCTTAAGTCGGCGAGATTTTTGATATATGACAGTGTGAAGATTATTATCTTTTTATTATCTATTATTCGTTGATAAAAGCTTTTATAAAAATATATTAAAAAAATCCATAGTTGATGAGCAAATGTAATTAATTTCATAATTATATATGTATTATCTTATAGATACGTATTAGGATTGATGAAAAAAATGTCGACATTCTCAATTTTTATATACCCATGCCAAGCATGCTCGTGACGTGAACTCTTTTCTGCTATATATGATTCTGGGGATTAAAAATAAATTCATATGATTAGGTTAAAAGTGAGCCATAACATATATTGTATGACTCTTTTGCTTGTTTTCATGTTTTTATTTTAATTATATGAATACTTTATGATGTATTTATATTAATATCCTTGATCCATCGTCAATATTTATAAATATGAACGGAGAGATGAAAAAAAAAGTCACATTATTCTTTAAAAAAATAATAAAAAAATAGCATGCTGCATTTTCCAACCCTTTAATTTGTTTTGTGCTATATAACATGCCAAGAGAAAGTAAAAATAATATCATGATAATAACCTATTAACTAATGAAAGACATGTCACTTTCTCGATTTTTTTAAGCCGAGAAGAAATCACAAGTAAATTAATAACGTGAAATTATGTGTTTTGACATGTTTTGTGTTTGTGATTTGTTTTCTCTCGATATAGCTAGCTAGCCCCGTTAAGATTAAGATTTTGACATGTGTACGTTTTTTTTTTATTTGTGTTAGTTGAGAGTTGGATTTAAATATCGTGAGTTGGATTTAATTTCTTGTCAAAGATTATATTTGGAGTTGGTTATATTTAAAATTTAGTAAAAATTAAAGAGAATTGAGTTAAATTTTTCGAAGAGGGGATTGGAACTTCACCTTTTATAAGTTCCTTACACCCGCCCGTGTGTAAAAAAGATAAATTTGAAAAATAAATGGGGAAAACGTATACGAGCACGCACTCAAAGTTTAATGTTAACAACTTAGTTCACAAATCGAAAATTTAATCACGCAACTTCAGTGTAATAATTCCGTGTAATTGAAAGCTTGGAATATGATGTCTCATTTTAAAACATTTTAGATACTTATGCCGTTAGATAATGAACGTTAGGTACGTACCCGTCAAGCAAGTGCAATAGAGCCTCCAAGTTGTGCGTGCAAACGGGGTCACTGGTGGGCTTGAGGAACGGTGAGTGCGTGTGGTCCAGCGCCAGCTCCACTCCCACGTGCGAGTAGCTCCACGGCAGCCCCTCCGCCAGCCGCATCACCGGCGCCGGCACTCCCTCGTTGAAGAAGAGCCCCGGCGACTTGGGCACCACGTCGTGCACGTTCAACACCCGCAACACTTTCACGCCCAGCCCCTCGAGCCGCTCCTTGAACCGCGCGTTCCCCACGCGCGGCCCAGAGAAAGAGAACACCGTCACTGGCGCCGATCCACTCACCCCTGTTTCTGCTATGTCGTGCGCGCTCAGTATCGCAAGCGCTGCGCCCAGGCTGTGCCCGGTTATCGTAATGCTCAGCTCTTCGCCCGAGTGAGCCTCCATCAGGCGTTTCACCTCCGCGAGAACCTGTAGTATTTCGACAATGATGTAAGTTCATTGCGTGCCCGGCTATTTGCTCGGCCATGACAGCCCGAGCAAAGACAGGCCAGGTGCGCAATGGACGCGGGCAACCCGAGCACATTAATCTGGCCAAAGCTTAATAGTTAACAAGTTATTGAGTACCGACTGGCGACTGGTCTACACAAAACTCGGTAGTACCTGCTCTCGTGCGGAGTACTTGCAGAAGCGGCAGGCCTCGTCCTTGTCGGTATAGAGATCCACGAAACCCGACTCGACCTTGACGTTTGGATCGGGGCACGGAATCCGCGTCGCTTGCCACCGCCACGTAGCCAATCCAGTTGGCGCTCCGGCTCCACACCTTCGGCCACCGGGACTGCTTGAAGAAGTTCGGCAGGCTGATGTTCGACGTCGCGTACAGGTAGCGGGACACGTCGTACTCGATCCGCTGGCTCAACCTGAGCGACTCGAGGAGCGCACGGCGCGGGAAGCGGCACGTGCCACAGTACTTGGAGAAAGGGTCGAAGTCGAAGGCATCGTAGCAGGCCTGGGCCATCTCGCCGTAGCGGATCAGCTCAGACCGGAGGAGGGGGGACATCGGGTCGGTCATCCCGGCCCAGTTGTCCCGCCCGTGGATTTCCTGCCACGTGTCCGCCAAGCGAAGCCGCTCCTCCTGCTCGGCTTTCGACTGGTCGGTGATCAGGGAGGTCAGGGAGTCTTTCCTCGCCGGCGAAGCCACCCTGCACGGGGAACATCGAAGGACCGGCGACTTGTGGTGGGGTTTGGTAGGAGAGAGAAGAGTGTTTGAGTTGAAGAGAGAGAAGGAAGTAGCCATTGGAGTAGAGGTGTTTCAAAGCTGACGAAATGTGAAAACTAGAGATGACGACGGTATATGAACAGCGAAGCCATTGTTTATATATATATTATATATATATATATGTATGTATGTATAGAATTATAAATATTAGGTTTAAATAGCTGCATATTTGTTTTCCGGTCAAGTCTAAATATTCACTATTTTACGTATCATCGTTGCTTTTTTAAATGAATCTAAAGAAAAATTTAAATGTGTAAAATTCTCTCTCTTTCGAAGACAAAAAATGAACAAAAATTTGGAAAACAAAATGTCGAGCATTACGGCCGTGAAAAGTGATGGATATTAATTAAAATCTTCAATCTTGAAAAAACATTACATTTATGTCATAACAAAAATAAAAAGATTAGGTCCATAAACTGTTATTATAATCCTTAGTAATAAAATAAGTCCGGTATGAATCGCGTGGTTCGGTCAATAATACATGGGACAAGACAAACCACGACAGTATTTTTATATTCGATTTGTTCTTAAGTCATTATTCTCTTCTTTTTTTTTTCATTTTTTTGAGAGTGATAGTTGGAATTGGATGCTTATAAGTTATACTATTTTTTTCTAGAGGCAAATTATGGTCGAACGTGTAAAAGTTTATCGGAAAGTTTAAAGAAAAAATAAAGACATAATCATAATAAATGGTCAAACTTGCCTGAAAATTATTAATATATATTATAATTTATAGGAATGTCAAACTTACCTTGAAGTTACTGATATATAAATGTATCATATATATAACGATGTATGTTTAAAAATTAAAACTTTCAAAATAATTAATAAATTAATAAGTTTTTTAAATGAATATTTTTCTTCGATTGGATTTTAATCAGTGTAAAAAAAGATCACCACTTTCAACAAAATAGTAAGATAATATATTTTTAGAAGACCCTATATCATTATATGGTCTCTTTTATAATAAATTAAAAATTATTGTCATGGGTACTTTTTCGAGTGAAAATATAATGGCTTACCCCAAAAATAGGGCCTAAATTGATTAAAAAGCTGACCACCTTTAAAATGGAAGCGCTTAAATGAGCGCGCTTACTTTTTCAAAACAATTACTTAATTGTCCAAGGGCCCAATAAAGTTATTATTAATTACACAAAGGTCTATTGACCCTCCTACAAATAGGAGCTTTAAACTCATTAAAACTCATCTAATCCCATTCGCGCTCAGAACTCAAACATTTTTTATCGATTTCGGAAAACACTTCTAGCCCACTAGAGACAAACAATCAGACGTCGCCCCGTTTAAACACCCACTAGCCTTGAACTAAGCGATGCCGTGATCCTGTTTTGGTACATAGACAATCTTTGTCTTGTGAGGTCCGGCATCGTTTGTTCATTTTGCAAGAACCCACTAGCATACAACGCCGAGTCACCTGTCAGGAGTATATCGCCGACTCAGGTCGAATCGTCTGGGGCAACGACTCAGCCCTAATCACGGAGAATCACGCTTCGAGCCTGATCCAACCATCAAACGGACATTGGACCTGACCCAAAATCAAAACTTTAGCCAGTTTACTATTGATCCATTTTTGAGCATTAACAATTATATATATATATATATAACAAACATAAATCTAATTGAGAGTTCTTCTCTATATACTATATATCTAGTGTATGCCTATTGCCTATTGTCTGTCACTGTAGAATTGTATCCATATGCATATTATATGGGTTGTTAGGTTCAACTTACCGAATTTGCCGATAAATCGCTTGCCGTTTTCGATGGATTTTTTGATAGCTTACCGATTAACCGATGGAAAACTTATAATACTGTACCTTGCCGATTACCGACACTTTTCGATGATTAGCGACGGATTATCGACACTTTTTGATACTTTTTGACAAAAAACTTATAAAATATATTTTTAGCTTATATTTACTAAGTTTATAATATTGATAAAATATTAAACTGTCAAAAATAAAATAATTTCATACTCAAACACAGATAAATAAAATATAGTCTCACTCTCACATATGTATATACTCAAAATAAAATCATCGAAAAATCCAAAATTTATTGAAAAGTACCATATTTTTGTTATTTTTCGAGATGTTTGCCGATTTTCGACAAAAATCATGGAAAAGTTCTGGCATAGTCTTCTTACCGATAGCTACCGGTAAGACGGATAATCGAGGATTATCGAAGATAATTCTGGAAAAGTTGAACCTAGCATAAGTACAAGTGCAATCAGTTGTATTTAAATTTAGAAAACAATAAATAATGAGAAAACATATTATGCCAACTCAAAATCCAAGGCCCAAAAGACCAAGCCAATAGAAAATCAGCCTAATGAAATGTGGGCCCAGTCAAGAAGCCTGACTTTGACCCCGTCTAGGAGAATTCAGTCCGGACCAGGTCCAAAAAGTCATACACCGAATTCTTCGAGACAAAATTCAAACTAGGATCATATTAAAAAAATGAACGGTTAGAGTTTAGACCCAAGCCAAAGGAGTCAACCGAAGTCAAACACCACGTCCTGGCAAGGTTAAGCTTACACGAATTCGGTCCAAAGGTTAAAAGGGAAGTCCAAAAGTAAACAAAAGCACGGGAGGAAAATCTATGCTTAGAAAGTCGACAAAGGACAAACCACGAGACAACCTAAGAAGAGGTACGACCCAAAATCCTTCAATCACAATTTGAAAATCCTATGGACGCACTACCTCCCGCGCAAAGGTCCGCTCCAAAGGCACGTAAAAAGGAGCCCCAAAACGTGTTCAAACGCTTCTGGGAGTGCAGATCTATCTCTTAGCTTTCCAAACGTAGTTCATTTGTAAAATTTGGATAAAAGATGAGTGATTTATGCCAAAAATACGAAAACTGTGCTATTTATCTCTGAGTTTGATATTGCTAACTCCGACCAAGATCTTCACAATATCATATTTTCCCACAACTTACTCATGTATTGTCCTAATTCTACAATCTAAATATTATTTTGAAGCCAAAAGATGTATATACAACTTTGTAGTTTAAGTTTTAGCAAAGAACCTTTCGAAAGACAGATCGAAATAACCCAAAGTTTCGAAAGGGGAAACGAAATGAAATGAGGGGGAGAAGTTGAAATCAAAGTGGTATATGCAAAAATAGAGGGCAATGGTATTTTTGTATGCAAACAGTTAAACATAACTGGTTTTAGAATTTTGGAACATTCATCACTAGATTTTGAATTTTGAGCAAATGTATGACTAAGTAATGAATTTTCATACATATATATATATATATATATATATATATATATATATATATATATATATATATATATATATATATATATATATGAAGGAATTTTCCCAATTTCTCGGATCAATTAAATAGCAAAAATCTTAAGTGAATTCCAATTCTAAAATTGATGAATCACGTAGGCTGGATTATTATCAGATCGATGCTAGTCGAACACCGTAGATATGACAAAGAACGAAGTCTCCATGAGTTGAGCTAAGGCGACAGCGCGAATCTCGAGGAGCAGGGAGATGCGTCGGCTAGAAAGAGGGGAGGTGGAGGCTAGGGTTTCTCCGTTTGTGATTACGTTAATGAGGTTTAGGCATAAACCTCATATTTATGGACTTATAGTTTAATGTTAATTGACTTTACTAATTAAAGCCCGTTAACTCCTTAATTAATCATACTAATTCTTATGGGGCCATAAAGGCCCGAACCCGGTATTAGGGCATTATCCCTTTCAATATATGCCATTTTAAACTTATATGTCAAGTTTTATAGACATACAAATTAATATTTTACTCGCAGTGCAGCCTGCTTTTGTCCAGTATTTTGCACAGTTTATAATAATATCTTGTAAATTATTTTGGATGGGTCTATTTATAGATTATGCAACTTTATTAATCATATTGTCGTATAACTGGTTATTCATCGTTTAAGGTCCTTTTCAAGCATCGATATCATTGGCACATATGATGTCGTTCAAGTATCTATTTCAATCTCATAATACTCGATTAATTTAAATCCACATGCTAATTGGTTTTGTCGTTATTTATCAACTATATATTTGCAATCATATTATTGAACATGATATTGTTGTTTTACTTCAAAAAATGTCGATTCAAGTTCGGATGTTGTTTTCTTAATATTGTAGCTCCACAAGTGTCAAGTCTCTAGATTGTCCATCATCGTAGTGGGAACGTAACTGTGATCGAAAATCGCAAATTCAGAGTGTTTTTCCTTCACGGCGATTAGATGACGAACAAAACAGAAGCACCAGTAGGAAGAAAATAGCAACTGGGGTTGCTAGAGGGAGAATGTGATTTTCTCTCTGGCTCTGGTGAATGGGGGTGTCGAATTATGAGCTTAGTGGAGGCTCAAATAACCCACAGAGGTTAATGACCTAATTGAGCTTGTAGGATCGATAAGTGGGCCTAGGTCCATTAGGTCATTATTAATTAGTTTTGATGATTAATTAACAACTCATAATTATTTCACTGGCCCGAATGAACCCGTCATCATTTATCGTAGTTGGGTCGGACCCAAAAATCCCAATAGACTCGAAATCCCGATTAGGACATTTGCTAAAAAAAAAGTAAATATGTTATGTGAATACTGAATTACATAAACAATTTTTTTATAAGTTCAGTCATAAATCACTATCATCTACATCTTTTCGGTTGCATGATTCTTAGGTACAATCGAGGAGTAGTATAATAAGTTATTGCAAAATGCAAGTGTCTAATCAAGATAAATATATATATGTGTGTGTGTATGATTTTCCGATGCTCTTTGCACACATCTTATAATTTTTTTAGAGCGTTGTGACTTGGATTATGGCATTGAATATTGTTGAGTTAATATGTTTCTTCATTAAGTCGAGCAATTATCCTCTTAAAAAGTTACAAATAAATGTTGTTAAACATTGTGTTTCAACTATTAAATAAGAAATTATGGATGTTATTCTGATTAATCAATTTCAAAAGAGGTTTAGATAATAACTTAGGTGATCTAAATAATTTACGATTATGAAAATGATCACATCCGAGGTCGTTTCAGATTTTCAAGATAAATGCTATGTTCACAAAATATTATAATATAAATCTCAAAGGGTTATTAATGAAGGGAACATTTTCCATTTAAAAAGATATACATCTTAAATGATGGTTTTACGGCAAGAAAAGACTCGTACACTTACTTGAAGTTAAGTCGTACAATGTTATGTAGACCTTTAAACAAAGGAACATGTGTTGGGTATCCCTCCTATTTGGAGGCCCAACAATGTGGGTTATTTTTGACCCATTGATTCATGTACCCGGCCCATGAAGCCTAGGTCATAAATGACTTAGATGGGATGAAGAAATAGAAGAGTGAAGGAGTGAGAGTAAACAAGAGAAAGAGAGCAAATTCGCGGTTTCCGCCCAGTTTCGTCGACCCTGAGGAAAATCGTCATTGCGCACTCGTTCACCGTTGGATCGTCGTGATTTTTGGACAGAACGTTCCTAAGACATAGAGGTATGTTCTGAACGGTGGAGATGTAGTTTGGAAGTTTCTAGGTCGGTCTGAAGAGTGGAAACCAGAGGCTGTTTTGTGAGAACGTTTTTCACAAATTCTTCTCTTGCTTGTTTGTTGTAATCCGAGATTGGTGTTCGATCTTGATGATGATGATGTATGCCTCTAGTTTTATCTAGGGAAGAATTCATTTGTACCTCACTCTTGATTATAGTGGATTTTAAGCGGCCTACGGGTCCCGTGGTTTTTTACTCCGTTTTGGGGGTTTTTCCACGCCAAAAATTGTCTCGTGTTCGTGGTTGTGTTTCGATTATTATCGCCTTCATATTTCAGCGGCTATTGGGAGATATTGAGATTCCGTTGCGTTGCGCTTTCTCCCAACAAAGTGGTATCAGAGCCGTGGTTTGATTTTGTGCGACTATGGAGGCGAACACGTCACGAATGGAGAGTTTGAACGGTTCCAATTACAATGTTTGGAAAGGGAAAATGGAAGACTTGCTCTTTGTCAAGAATTTCCACTTGCCGGTTTTCTCTACCGAGAAACCCGAAGGAAAAAGTGATGAAGAATGGAATTTGTTGCATCGACAAGTTTGTGGGTACATTCGACAATGGGTGGAGGACAATGTTCGGAACCATGTGGTTAGTGAAACTCGTGCTAACATCCTTTGGAGGAAGCTTGAGGAGCTTTATGCACGGAAGACCGGGAATAACAAGATGTTCTTGCTCAAGCAAATGATAGCCTTGAAGTATCATGACGGTACGCCAATAACCGATCACTTGAATAACTTCCAAGGAATTATGAACCAAATGGCGACGATGAATCTTAGATTGGATGATGAGATTCAAGGGTTGTGGCTTCTTGGTACTTTGCCGAACTCGTGGGAGACGTTTAGGATGTCGTTGTCTAATTCCGCTCCGGATGGTATTATGTCGATGGATTTGGCAAAGAGTAGCATTTTGAATGAAGATATGAGAAGAAAGTCTCAAGGCTCCTCTTCACATTCCGAGGTATTGATTACCGAGTCGAGGGGGAGAAATCATGCCCGGGGTTCAAATAACCGTGGTGCATCGCGAGGAGTGTCGCGTGGAGGTTCAAATAGATGGGCTAATGTTGAGTGCCATCATTGTGGCTTGAAAGGCCACATTAAAAAGTATTGCCGGAAGTTGAGAAATGAAGGCAAGGGAAAGAAGATTAACCACAACAACAACGATGTCAAGAAAGAAGGTAACAATAGTGAAAATGTTGCTATTGTTGATGATTTCTTTGTCGTTTGTGATGATTATGAAGAAAGTGTCAATTTATCTCGTGATGAGACGAGTTGGGTGGTTGATAGTGGTGCTTCTTCGCACGGGACTTCACGACGCGATATTTACTCCACTTATAAGGCCGGTGATTTTGGTATTGTCGGCATGGGGAACAAGGGATACTCAAAAGTGATTGGAATTGGAGATGTATGTGTTGAAACTAGTAATGGCACTTTTCTAGTTCTCAAAGATGTGAAGCATGTTCCGGACCTTCGGTTCAATCTCTTGTCGGTTTCAAAATTGGACGATGAAGGCTATGGCAACTCTTTCTTGGAAAATGAATGGAAGCTAAAGAAAGGCTCAATGGTGATTGCTAGAGGAAAAAGACGCTCCAATTTGTATGTCGCGCAATTTGGGAGTTCTAAATGCTACGTCAACACTTGCGAAGATGAAAGTTCTTCCGAACTATGGCACAAACGTTTGGGTCATATGAGTGAGAAAGGTTTGGGAATCTTGGTGAAGAAGAATGCACTATTTGGAGTTTCCAACGCAAAGTTGAAGAGATGCTCGCATTGTTTGGCGGGAAAGCAAAAGCGCATATCGTTTCGGTCTTTTGAACCAAAGAGAAAGTCACAAGTGTTAGACTTGGTACATTCCGATGTTTGTGGGCCGATGAAGACACGGTCCCTTGGCGGTGCTTATTACTTTGTGACTTTTATCGACGATTACTCTCGGAAAGTTTGGGCTTACACCTTGAAGACAAAAGATCAAGTGTTAGATACCTTCAAGTCGTTTCAAGCGTCGGTTGAACGAGAAACGGGGAAAAAGCTCAAGTGTATCCGAACGGATAACGGGGGAGAATACATCGGTCCTTTCGATGAATATTGCCGAGAGCAAGGTATACGTCACCAAAAGTCTCCTCCGAAGACACCGCAATTGAATGGGTTGGCCGAAAGAATTAATAGAACTTTGGTTGAAAGAATGAGATGCTTGCTTTCTCAATCAAAGTTGCCGAAGTATTTTTGGGGCGAAGCATTGAGTACGGTTGTACATGTGCTAAATCTCACACCTTGTGTGCCTTTGAAGTTTGATGTTCCGAGCCGTGTTTGGAGTGGTAAAGATGTCACGTACGACCATCTTCGAGTGTTTGGGTGCATGGCGTATGTGCACGTTCCGAAGGATGAGAGGTCGAAGTTGGATGACAAGACCAAGAAATGTATATTCGTTGGTTATGGGCTCGATGAGTTTGGATATCGTTTCTTTGATCCGGTTTCAAGAAAGCTTGTTTGTAGTCGTGATGTTGTATTCATGGAAGATTACACCATTGAAGATATCGACAAAGTTGAGAAAGAAATTCCAACCTTTGAAGACGAAGAATTAGTTGATGCGGAACCAACTAATCTTGCTCCCACCCCGACCGTTGTCGAAGATGTGCAAATTGAAAATCAAGGTACATGTTAATCATTTAAATCCTAATGATTTTGTTGATGTTGAAAATGAGGTTAGCCATGAAGATGAAAGTGAGCAACCTTCTAATGAGTTGAGGCGGTCCACTCGTGTTAGACATCCTTCCGTTCGATACCCCTCGAACGAATATGTCTTTCTCACCGATGACGGAGAACCCGAAAGCTTTGAAGAAGCTTTGGATGACGAAAACAAAAAGGAGTGGATGGATGCCATGGAAGATGAGATGCAATCGCTTCGTGAGAATAACACTTTTGAATTGGTGAAGTTACCAAAGGGTAAAAAGGTGTTAAAGAATCGATGGATTTATCGTGTGAAGCAAGACGAAAGCACTTTGCAAAAACGGTTCAAGGCTCGCTTGGTGGTAAAGGGCTTTAGTCAAAGAAAAGGCATTGACTTTAGCGAGATTTTTGCTCCCGTGGTGAAGATGCAATCCATTCGGGTAGTTCTTGGGCTAGCCGCTAGCCTTGATTTGGAAGTTGAGCAAATGGACGTGAAGACGGCTTTTCTTCACGGTGATTTACATGAAGAGATTTACATGGAGCAACCGGAGGGTTTTCGAGAAAATGGTAAAGAAGACTATGTTTGCAAATTGGTAAAGAGTCTTTACGGTTTGAAACAAGCACCACGACAATGGTACAAAAAGTTTAACTCGGTGATGGTTAAACATGGCTACAAGATGACAAATGCCGATCATTGTGTGTTTGTGCGCAATTTCTCCGATGGTGATTTCATTATCCTTTTGCTCTATGTTGACGATATGCTTATTGTCGGAAAGAACATTGCTCGGATTGAAGAGTTGAAGAAGACTTTGAGTGAGTCTTTTGCGATGAAGGATTTGGGACAAGCGAAAAAGATCCTTGGAATTGAGATGTTTCGTCATCGAGAGGCGAGGAAGTTGTACTTGTCTCAAGAATCATACATCGAGAAAGTTCTTCGGCGTTTCAAGATGGATGAAGCAAAAGCGGTGAGCATTCCGCTTGCTTCTCATTTCAAGCTTAGCCACCAACAATGTCCATCTACCGATGGTGAAAAGTCAAGTATGAAGAACGTTCCATACTCGTCGGCGGTTGGTAGTTTGATGTACGCCATGGTTTGTACGAGGCCGGATATTGCCCACGCCGTGGGAATGGTGAGTCGTTATCTCTCAAATCCGGGAAGACATCATTGGGAGGCCGTGAAGTGGGTTATGAGATATCTCCGGGGGACTTCGAATTTGAGACTAGCTTTAGGATGCGAGAAGCCTACGTTAGTTGGTTATACGGATTCGGATCTAGCCGGAAGCTTGGATGATCGAAAATCTACTTCGGGGCATATGGTGACTTTTGCCGGGGGAGCCGTGGCATGGCAATCGAAGTTGCAAAAGTGTGTTGCACTCTCTACTACCGAGGCCGAGTTCATTGCCGCCGTTGAAGCGGCGAAAGATTTGTTGTGGTTGAGGAAATTTACAATGGAGCTTGGAGTCAAACAAGAAAAATATGTCTTGTTTTGTGATAATCAAAGCGCTATTCATTTAGCGAAGAACTCCTCGTTTCACTCAAGGTCGAAACACATTGATGTTCGTTATCATTGGATCCGTGACGCATTGGATTCTAAGTTGATGGAGCTCAAGAAGATTCACACCGATGACAATGGTTCCGATATGTTGACAAAGGTTTTGCCGAGAGGGAAGTTTGAGTTTTGTCGCTCGGTTGCCGGGTTGACATTGCCCTCCAACTAGTAGGTCGGGGGAGTTTGTTGGGTATCCCTCCTATTTGGAGGCCCAACAATGTGGGTTATTTTTGACCCATTGATTCATGTACCCGGCCCATGAAGCCTAGGTCATAAATGACTTAGATGGGATGAAGAAATAGAAGAGTGAAGGAGTGAGAGTAAACAAGAGAAAGAGAGCAAATTCGCGGTTTCCGCCCAGTTTCGTCGACCCTGAGGAAAATCGTCATTGCGCACTCGTTCACCGTTGGATCGTCGTGATTTTTGGACAGAACGTTCCTAAGACATAGAGGTATGTTCTGAACGGTGGAGATGTAGTTTGGAAGTTTCTAGGTCGGTCTGAAGAGTGGAAACCAGAGGCTGTTTTGTGAGAACGTTTTTCACAAATTCTTCTCTTGCTTGTTTGTTGTAATCCGAGATTGGTGTTCGATCTTGATGATGATGATGTATGCCTCTAGTTTTATCTAGGGAAGAATTCATTTGTACCTCACTCTTGATTATAGTGGATTTTAAGCGGCCTACGGGTCCCGTGGTTTTTTACTCCGTTTTGGGGGTTTTTCCACGCCAAAAATTGTCTCGTGTTCGTGGTTGTGTTTCGATTATTATCGCCTTCATATTTCAGCGGCTATTGGGAGATATTGAGATTCCGTTGCGTTGCGCTTTCTCCCAACAACATGTTTGTACACAATCGAATACATTGAAACCTAAATGCCCTAGAATTCCAGAAACATAGAGCATGCATGTAAACCTGAATCCAAAAGACTGACGAGTTGTCTGGTCGGATTAAACAGAGAAGTAGGGTGTCCATAATTGTGATAGGTTGTTGCTTGAAGTTCACCGAGAACACCGGATAAGTGTAGATCTTACTACACCATGAATATTTTTCAAAGTAAAAATGATATATGTCGTGACATGAATATATGTGATGTTTGGTAGCATTGACTCTGATGCATTAATGATTGATATGTATGGTCCTTAATGTACATTGATATGATTATATGGATCATTGTGAATCCTATGATGTTAACGTGTCATATTATTCCAAGTGTTGATATTGAAAAACAAAAGAAGGTATGATGAAAAGAATGATTTATTGAACTTTGATTTATGTCATAATTTATCTAGACATGAATAAGGTCACATTAATTAACAAAGATGACCAATGTTTTTAAAGCTCGTTTCGTGCCACCCCATCGGGGTATAAACATGTTATTAATGGGGCTTAAAAGCCCAAAGTCATGTTTGTTGGGGACCTTACAACCCTCAGACCATCTGCGGCTGCACGCAAAAGGCACGTACACATATGGGTGATCACCACGAAAGACATGGGCAATCCCTTGAGCCACTTAAAGGAAAAGAAAGAAAATAGTTTCAAAAGTAACCCAATAATATAACATAATTCAACATACATATATGCATGATTGACATATATTTTTGTGAGGATAATGTCTATACTCGCTGAGCGTAAGCTCACATATTATATGTTCATGGTGTAGGTAAGAAACCCATGCAATGAATTTTTTATGGTGGACTCACGAAAGAATGGTGATGCGTGCGGTGGTAATTGGGTTAGGATGGGTAACTTCTAAATTCCGCATGTTTTGATAAACAAATTATTTGACGTCGGTTTTATGAACTACAATTATATTTTGGGAATATGGTATATATATTACCTCCCTATGTTAAGAATTCACATATGGAATGATTGTCTCGGGTTCATAGTCCGAGTCAAGAAGTACGAAGTACGAAGTATTATTATTGGACTTTTCTAAAATGATTTTGGTAAACCATTTAACAAGTCTTCAAATTTTTATGAAGGTCTCATGTTTTGACGATTTTCCGATAATAACATCTTTTGAATATTTTAAGCTGAAGCGTTGATCTTAAATTCTTGATAGGAAGTTTAAGACGTGTGTGCTTAAAAGCACAAGTGAGATGATGTTTTTTTTTTAAAATAAAATTAAAAATTATAACAAAGAGTTTTATAAAATCTCAAGAAAGTAAGTAAATTTAAGTCGTAGCGAACGGCGCTAGGCCGGGTCTTCACAATTTTGTAACTTTCATAAATGACTATTCAAGGTATGGTTATGTTTATCTCATAGCCAAGAAATCTGAAACCTTGGGTAAGTTCAGAGAATTTCTGGAAGAAGTTGAGAACCAACTTGGATTATCTTTGAAATCCCATTCGATCCGATCGAGGATTAGAATATTTTGATCATGAGTTCAATGATATCATGATTGAAAAAGGTATAAGGTCTCAATTGAATGCTCCTGGCACACCTAAACAAAATGGTGTTGAAGAAAGGAAGAACAATACCTTACTGAAAATGGTGAGGTCAATGGTAAGGTACTCATTGCTACCTAACTCATTTTGGGGTATGCCTTGTTAATGCGACCAACATTCTAAATGTTTTGCTATCTAAATCTGTTTCAATAACATCCCTGGAATTATCGAATGGCAGAATACCGAATCTGTGACATAACAGAATTTGAGGTTGTCCTACATATGAGCGTACTGGAAACAAGAACAAGCTGGAATCACGAACCGAAGTATGTCTATTGTGGGATATTCCAAAGAGACAAAGGGAGACTTTTTTACAGACCAAAGAGTAAAAAAGTGTTCGTTTCTACGAATGCTACTTTCCTGGAAGAAGACTATATGACAAACTTCAAACCTCGAAACAAAGTTGTGCTCTGGGAACAGTAAGGTGACTTAGTCACAACTTTGCCAACAGTGTATGTTATCAAAGCGAGTGCGGAAATCACGGTCCTAAATAAGAACTCGGGGTACTCAGACGTAGTGGGATGTTCAAAAGTACGGTTGAACGCTATGAGCACACCCAGTTAGATTTTTACCTAACTGTTACAAACACTAGTGATGAAGAACTCATAGGTTTTTAGCAAACTATGGTTGATACTGATAGAAGGGAATGATAGGAAGCCATGAACCAAGAAATAGAATCAATTAATTCTAATCAAGTCTAGGAACTTGTAGACTTGCCGGGTGGCTTCAAAACCATTGGCGGTAAGTGGATATACAAGAGAAAGAGGCTAGACTAGTAGCAAAGGGTTTTACGCAGAGGGAAAGTATTGATTTCGATGAGACCTTCGGGATTGTCATGGCCATAGCTTGTAGTCTCAATTACAAGATTTGGCAGATGGACGTCAAAATCGTTTTCCTGAACGGGTATATTGACAAGAACATTTATGTAGACCAACCAGAAGGGTTCGTGCAGAAGGGTCAAGAATGAAAGATTTGCAGATTACTTAAAACCATTTATGGTTTAAAGTAAGCTTCCAGATCCTGGAATCTCAGGTGAGACCATCAAGACCTATGGATTCATCCAAAACATCACTGAGGCTTGCATATATAAGTTCAATGATGATAACAGGCGATATTCTTCTCATTGGTAACTATGTGAAGAGGTTATCCCGTATCATGAGGGATCGCAACAACATGCTTCTCGCCTTATCACAAGAAGCTTACATAATAAGGTGCTTGATCGTTTTGTAATGGAAAACTCCAAGGTATGTAATTTACCAACCAGACATGGAGTCTTCCTTGATAGGAATTAGTGCCAACTTCTCCGGAAGAGCAAGACGCGATGAGACAGATACCCTATGCTTCAGCAGTGGGAATTCTAATGTACACTATGCAGTGTACTAGGCCAGACATCAATTATGTTGTATTAATCGTTAGCAGATACCAATCCAGCCCTGGCATGACTCACTGGACATCAGTGAAGAATATTCTCAAGTATCTCCGGAGAATGAGAGACTATATGTTAGTGTTTTCAAGATCATAACTGAAACCACTAGGTTACACTGACTCAGACTTTATGTCTGATAGAGACGCGAGAAAATTGACGTCGATAGCAGTGTTGACCCTTGCAGGTCGAGCGATATTCTGGAATAGCGTTAAGCAGTCTTGTATTGGAGATTCCACAATGGAATATGAATATGTGGCAGCCTGTGAGGCAACAAAAGAATCAGTTTGGCTTAAGAATTTGTACATAGATCTGGGAGTAGTTCTAGATATGGATGGGCCCCTAACGCTGTACTGTGAAAACAGTGGCGTAGTGGAAAATTCTAAAGAGCCCAGAGACCATAACAAGGCGAAACATATAGAATGCAAATACCATCTCATCATAGAGATAGTACGTCGTGGCGATGTAAGGGTTGTGATAATAGCTTCAGGAGATAATCTGCATCCAGAGAAAATATTTATGAGGCATCTTGAGAGTATGAGTCTGAAAGACATGGGTCATCTTCTTTAAGTACAAGTGAGATATTGTTGGACATGTGTCCTTAAACAAGCTGTCTTTTCCCTAATTGTAAAAGATTTTGACCAAAGTCGTTGAATAAAAGATGTTACTTATTATATTAATCTTATTATAGTTTTTGGTAAAGTAAAATAGAATGTTTCGTTCCATATTCCTAAAGGATGCAATTATGTTGTTATTATTATCACAACCGAGTCATTGTGAGGAAGAATTAATACGTTGTACCGGTGAATTGGGACCGGAACTTTTCAACAGCAAGAGAAAGTATAATCATAATAAATGAACATAAAATGTTCATGACTTGATTAACTGAGTGGGAGCTCATTAATCGGATAAAGTCATTAATGTGACTAAGTGATGTAATCCTATTTTAGATTAAGTGTGTGCGTCACACTCACTAGAAATGCATTAAGTATGAAGCGACTTCATACTGGAATGGACCTGACTTAAACTCCGGAAGATGCCATATAAGGCCGTCACTGACAACTTGGAGTTGAGTCACTAGTAGATGATCAAATGGATATTTGATCTAAGTCCTGAGTGCCCTCGAGCCTAGATTGTTGACTTAATTGTTCTTTGATTTAACTGTTAAAGAACACATTTACTGTCTTTCCCAATGCTGCAATTTTAGGAACATGATAGTCATCAAATAAGGGTAGCTTGGTCATAGAAACAGACATCACATAGCTCTCTTCATAGTCAAGATGATTCCCTTGATTGTTAGTGGTGAGAAGTGAGAGGTACATGTGCGCAACTTATGAATCAAAACTATAAGTGGGTTACTCAAAATATTACTAACTGAGTTAAGGATGAAAATGCAATGAGAGGCAAAACGGTAAAACCGTCTTCTCGTGTGTGGATCATCAAATGAAAGATCAATAACTCGAATTTGATTGTATTAATGGACACCTTGCTATAAAGTGAATAATATATAATGAATCACTGGAGAGTGCAACCTTAGGTTTATAGTGGAATAACACCGAGGTTTGACGAACCACTAGCAGTTCGTTGGACCTTTAGTGATACGCGTCCATGGTCCCAAGGATAGCTCTGGAACGGATACCTACGGATTTAAACATTCGATATGTTTTATAATTTTTTAGGAATCATAAAACTAAATTATGTGTTAGACTTTGAAAGTTTTATTTTTGACGTGGCAAAAGTACCAAAGTTTAGTCCTGGAAATTCAACTGATAAAAGAAAGTTGAATTTGGATTTTTCATCCACTGTAAATTTGTTAGAAATTATATTCTAAGAAACTTTTCTTTTGGAACCGAGGCGTTTCGACGTACGGTTTATGATTTAGAGAATTTCGTAAATATGTGAAATTTTAATCACATGTCACGAATTTAAAGGGTGGTGTTGCACCACGATATTTAATGTATTATATTGAGATTAGAGGTAAATAATATAATTTAATCATTTGGATTTAATTATTAATATTCTTATTAATAGTTAATTAATAATTAATAGATCTATGTTATTTGATTAAAATATGTATTTGGCATATACATATGAATGTGTAGAAATATGCAGCCCAAGTAAATGTGATTCGGGCTTAGACGAATTTAATTGGATTTGTACTTTCCAAGTATGCGGCATAAGTACCTATGTTTAGGTATTAATGGATAAAACCTTGAAATTAATTTGGCTCATTACCGTTGGATCTTGACAATTAATTTGGAAAGCCTAATTTGAAAATGACTTGGTGACCAAGTATGGATTTCAAAATTGCTTGATTAATTATATCCATTGGATTGGTTTAAGATTTAATCTTAACCATTGGATGGGAAATTAATTAACAATATATGGAATGCGAAATTCGAATTCATTATAAAGGGAGGTCGAATTATAATGCTTGGTAATCAAGTTTGGGGAGTTGACTTTGTCTTAAATCAATATGGTCCATAAGATTGGTTATGGAATTAATTCCAACCATTGGATCAAGCTTATTGATTTCAAAATTTTCATATGCATACATGGGGAATTCGAGTTCTCTTATATAAGAAAGTGATTAGATAATTGATTTATTCATGGTTTCCTTATTTGGATAAATCCCTAATTAATTAGAACCATTGGATCTTTGGTGATTAAATCTTGGCCATTTGTTTAATTAATTAATTATATTTACCTATATTAGAATTCGAAATTCACGAAAGGAAACTTCCCTTATTGGCTTTTCCACGAGCCTATAAATACAAGGCTCATTCTACACATTTCACACACCTCCCCAGAACAAGAATTCGATCTCTCACTATCTCTCTCTCTCTCTCTCTAGAGTCTGCGAATTTCATAGTTTTTGATATCTCTTTTATTGTTTGGCTTAGTGAGACATTGTTCTCCAGAAGCTTTAAAAGAACCTCTTGTTAAAGTTTTTGCGACGGATTCCTGCCGGAAAAGCCCACACTTCGGTACAAAGAGTCCAGAAGAATATCCTGGAAGATCACGAGAGTTTCCCTCAGCATCGGCGAAGCCCTGCCCGGTTCAGAACGCGCAACAAGAAGTTGTCATCTGAGGTACGGCCATATACACTGGCTCAATAAATGCGAACCTTTATTTACACTTTCATTTATTTCCTATAGACAACTATATAATTTATAATGAATTTATAAAAACTAAATTGCTAATAATTTATGAGATCTTGCACACGTTAATTATACGATGTTAATACGTTGTACGGAGTAACAAGTTTCTTGCTTTAAATAATTTTTAAATGTTACCCGGACGTAATAGCGGCATATATCGTGATAATTACACCATTATCGTAATGAAATTCCCGACAAGTAATAAGTTGGAGTTGAGTTAGTAGTAGATTATCAATTGAATATTCATTCCAAATCCCGAGTGAACTCAAGCTTGGATTGTCGAATTTATTGTTCTTTGATTTAATTGTTAAAGAACACATTTACTGTCGTTTCTAATGTTGTTATTTTGGGACATGATAGTCAACAGATAACGGTAGCTTGGTCATAGAAATGGACATTACATAGCTCTCTTCGGAGTCAAGATTATTCCCTTGATTGTTAGTGGTAATAAGTGAGAGGTACCAGTGTGCAACTTATGAATCAAAACCGTAAATGGATTACTCATTTTATTACTAACCGAGTTAAGGATAAAAATGCAGTGTAAGGCAAAACGGTAAAAACCGCCTTCTCATGTGTGGACCATAAGGTGAACGATTAATAACCCAAATTTGATTGTATCATTGGAAACCTTGCTATAAAGTTATAATATATATATATATATATATCACTAGAAAGTGCACCCTCAGGTTTTATAGGGGAATAACACCGAGCTTTGACAAACCACTAGCAATTCGTTTGAGCTTCAATGATACGGGTCCATGGTCCCCAGGATAGTTTCACAACGGATAATACTTACTGGATTTAAACATTCGATATGTTTTATCATTTGTCAGGATACATAAAACTAAAGTCTATATCAGATTCTAGAAGTTTTATTTTTGACGTGGCAAAAGTACCAAAGTTTGGTACTACAAATTTAACTGATAAAAGAAAGAAGAATTTATATTTTTCATAAACTCGGAAGTTGTCGGAAATTTAATTCTAAGAAACATTTATTTGGAACCGAGTCGTTTCGACGTACGGTTTGCGTTTTAGGTAATTTCCAAGTTTCTAGTAATATTGGTAAATTAAGAAATTAAATCACAAGTCACGAATTTAAATGATGGTGTTGCACCATGAAAATTAATGTGTGATATTGAGATTAGTTAATTATAATATATTTTAATTATTAATACTTTTATTGATAAGTAATGAATAATTAATAGATTTATATTATAATAAGATACATTTTTTTTTTGTAAATATATATGTGTTTATTTGATTTTGCCCAAGAAATGTGTGACTAGGTCTACACGGACTTTCCAAATTAGCGACATAAGTACCTAAGTTTAGATATTGGTTAAAAACTCTAAAATTAATTTGGTTCATTAGATCGGTCAAGATTTAATATCAACCGTTGGATCATGATAATTAATTTGGAACCCTTATTCAAAAATAACTTGGTGATCAAGTTTAGGTATCAAATATGCTTAATTAATTATACATGTTGGATCGGTTTAGGATTTAATCTTAACCGTCGTATTGGAAATTATTTAACATGTATATAGGGCATATACAATTTGAATTTATCGAGAGAGAGATCAAATTCTATTGCTTGGTAATCAAGCTTGGAAGGTTGACTTTGTCGTAAATCAATATGGTCCATTAGATTGGTTATGAAATTAATTCCAACCATTGGATCTAGCCTATTGATTTACAAAATTATATATAGGGAATTCGATTTCTACTATATAAGGATGTGATTGGTTAACTTATTAATTAATTAATTTACCATGACTTCCTTATTTGGTTAAATCCCTAATAAATTTGAAATATTGGATATTTCTATATTCAATGTAGAGCATTGATTTGCGAGAATTGATTATTTTCCCATAATAGAATTTAAAATTTAGGGAGGGAAGCTTCCCTAATTGGTTTCACCGTGAGTCTATAAATAGGATGATCATTCTACACATTTTACCCACCTCTCCCCTGAGCAAGAAATTCTATATCACTCTTTTTCTCTCTTTAGAGTCTGTGAATTTCTTAGCCCCCGATTTCTCTTTTCTGATTCGGCTAAGTGAGACGTTGTTCTCCGGAAGCTTTACAAGAACCTCCAGTTAAAAGTTTTGTGACAAAGTCCTGCTGGCGAAGCCCACGCTTTGGTATGAGGAGTCCAGGAGGATATCCCCAAAGATCACGAGAGTTCCCCTCAGCATCAACAGAGCCATGCCCAGTATAGAACGAGCAGCCGAAAGTCGTCATATCTGAGGTACGTGTCAATAAATGCAAATCTTTATTTACTGCTTTATTTGTTTCCTATAGACTATATTATTAATAATGTACTATGAAAAAAAAAACTGAATTGCTTATAATTTATCAGATCTTGTAATATAGTCGATTCGTTGTGTGGTGTGACAAGTTTTCCCGCTTTAAATAATTTTAAATTTTACCCGGAAGAATTGACGACTTAATATTGTGATCAATACGTGGAGTCGGAGTACCGATTTTAAACACTTTCACGATTAGAATCTCCCACTACTTACCTATACTATTAGGGGTGAAACCATGTAAAAACCCAATTTTTTTCATCACCCGAAACCCAAACCCGGATTTTTGGGTTTTGACTTTTCAAACTTGAACTCGGTTTTTTAAAGACAAAACCCGGAAATCCGGTTACGGGTAATTACCCGGTTTTTATTTAAAAACCCGGATTTTAAATCCAAACCCGTTTTTTAATTCACTTTTTATTTTTATTTTTTTATTTGAAGTAAAAACGATTATAAAACCATTAATACATAATATTATCTAATTTTAAATACATCAATCCAAACTTTGTAAACATAGATGTAGTAATAATGTTAGTTTTATAAATATAATGTTGGACATAATGTTTTGTGCCCTCTATTCAGATGTTAATCTCATTTGTATAAGGATGTGATCGAACTTAAGAATGAACTAAGTTTATTAAAATTAGCCTATTTTAGTTATCATAAGATAATATGTAGCAAATACTAAACGAATGTTTATCCATAGTTCTTTTATGATTGCTATCATGTATAAATCATCACAAAGGTAGCCTATTTGTGAGGAGGTTTGACTATCATGATAAAAGAACTTAAACTTTCCATGATCTAGATTGAAATTAGGAAATTTCAAGGCATAAAAGATCATTGATAAAATTAATCACATTCATGTGGTGATCTATTACCGAATCATAGTGCGGTCCGTGCACTGTTGAAGTTTATCAAGTATGAAGTGTCTTCATATTGGACGGACGCGACTTGAATCAGAAATCATCATAATAAGACTGTCACTGATGATAGTACGATAAAGTCACAAGATGGTCAGATAAGGAGTATGTTAAAATCCTGAGCATTATGAACTTATGTCAATCGTCTTGAATGATCTTTAATATAATGATTACGGAGTATTTATACTTTCACAACTATTATTTTGGGATTATTCATGTTGACTGGGATAAGTTGCATATTGACAGATATGGATAACATCTTTATGATATTCTTATTTATGTTTCTAGAGAAACGAGTAAGCACTCATGATTAGTTAATTGGATTGATCATCCATATGAGTGAGTGGTTTTTAAGAATCATAAGAATAAGATAATGTCGTCGAGAAGGCAGTACGAAAACTTATGTACCCTCTCGATGAGTGTCATATTAACAGGAAACCTATTATACCAGATATCTGATTGTATTAATGGACACTTGTGGTCAGGAATATATAATATCATACACACTTGAGAGTTCAGCTTCGAGCTAAAATGGAATGTATCCGAAGTTGGTGAAACGTCTACACTTCACCATAGCTTGGGTAAGTACGTCCATTAGTCCCCTTTGTAGCTCCATCAAGATGACATTCGCAAACAATATTCAAATGTGTCATTTGAATAGGATAAACCAAGTTCAATTTGTAATGTTAAAGTTACAAATTAACTGCTTACCTCAAAACATGGCATAAGTATCAAATATTGATAATGCCAAATGAAACCATTAAAATATGTATGGATTTGATATTAAGACATTTCCAAGAATGTGGGAAATTAAATTCTGACACAAATATCTTTTTGAATCATGTCAATCTGACATACGGTTTATGATTTATGATAATAACAGTTTTTCCCTAAAATACTGTTATTTAAATCGTAAATAGAGATATTTAATATTGGTATTTATACCATGAATATTTAAAGAGGAAATCTAAAAATTAAATCAAAGTATATATTAATATATTTTTTATTTACACATTTAAATCTTGAAAAATAAAAGGTTTGAATCTTATCAAATCTTTTAGGGTTTTTTCAGAAAAGATTTAATTGGATTTATTCTTTATTTGATTTATAATTTAAATCAAATACTTGAGTGAATATCTACAAAGTGGTTATAGTAAATCTCTCAAAGTTGGTTATGGTTTTTCCTATAAATAGAGAAGCCAGAAACCAGAAATCATACACTCATTATTTTTGAGAATTTCGATTTCTCTCTCTTTCTCTCTCCCCGGTTTAGGCGATTTTCTCTCAGGGTTTTTCCCTAAGTGATTTTCGAATTAGAGGTAAATTATCCAGTGGGAACCCACACATCCCCGCGACGTAGTCCCGGAGAATACATCGGAAGGCTATTGGAATTTCTTTCTTACAACAAAATCGCGAATCCTGGAGTTCATACCCAGAAGAATTCAAGAATCAAGATTCGGATCAAGGATCTTCAAGATCATAAGGTACATGAATTTATTATTGGTTTATCGATAAATAATTATGAATGAATATTCATCGCTCAGACCAAAATCAAATCGTAAATAAAATTGAAATTTATTATTCATAATCGATCCGGGATAATTAAACTCGACTTAATTATATAAGACGGATTCGACTGGGTTACTGGTATGGGATTTTAACTCACAAATTTTTAAAGGTCAACACCGTGTGCAATTCTATAACTCGTTTTAATTAGTTTAAGCGCTGTGATCGTTGAGATCAAGATCAGCGTATTGTTCGACTCACATATAATACTTAGTAAAAACAAGTTTATAAGAATTATAAAAATAAATTAAATATTTATAAATATTTATTTAAAAATCCGGGTTTTAGTAAGCTACTAACCAGGCTTCGTGTTTTATATCTCAAAACCCAAAACCCGGGACTGGTTTAATTTGGTTACGGGTTTTTCAACATCGGTTTCGGTTTAACCCGATTTTAATTCGATTTTGGTTTTTTGAAGCCAGATTCGGTTCGGATTCAATTAAAAACCCGCAAATGCAGGTTTTATGGGCATGCCTATATACTATGGACATATTGATTCTAGTTTTTTATATTACGATGTTAAACCTCCTCAAATAGACTTAATGTGATAATATAACATAATTGCAAACACATAACAACTATGGATGAACACATTAATTATATTAAAAGAAATAACTAAACAACATTGTCATTCATAAAAAAAAAAAACTATTTTTTAATAGAAGATAACCAAAATCTTATACAAGCAGCATTAGCATCTGAATTCGAGGGCATATTCACCAGTGTTCTAAAACCTTGTCTAATACTTTTGCTAACAAAATCGCCTTGTGCCTATCGCCTCGGTTACCTCGCCAATCACATGCAATCAAAACTACAACAACAAAAAAAACTCATACATGATCTGAAATCCACAAAAAATGAACATAAATAAAAATACAACACGCTAAGATAAAAACAAGATTAGATCCCTTAAACGTAAAGTTATATCAGAATAATTTCATTTCCCCAATCTTATTTATCTACCCCAAGTTCTCTTATGTTTGATTTTTTTTTTGGAACTCTGTCTCACCAGCAGACCAAGAACAAATCAGAGATAAATCTCTCATACGATCAAGATGATCGCACGTTTTCTCCGCAAACCCCAACCGAAAACCTTTCAGAAGTAAGTACGTAAGAAGATGAAAAACAAAGATAGCGTTTTCTAAAACCATGTAGTAGCACGAGCAAAGAATTCTGATAAGTTGGGGATAAAGTTCTACCTTATAAGATGAAGAGTTTAGGGATTTATATGACCCGTTATATTGATCTTAATGCACCGGCCAAGGTAAGCCCACATGGTAAAGTCTCTTCAAATGAAACCGAGTCACACAAAAAAAGGCAAGTCATTTAGCTGATTAAAACAAAAATGACACCAACTTCATGAACATTCTAAACCAGTAGGCTTCACAAGGATGTAGGTTTAAATGACACGGGCTTCACAATTCCTAAACCTTGATATCCACAAATGCTTCTTAATATAAACATGTGAACAAGTACCACTTTCACCCGATCAATCCAACAAATCATAAATATCATTTGGCTCTGTTTGGTACATAAATTGATAATAGTTTTTTTAGTTTTCTAAATTGTACAGTTACACTAAAAAAATGGTTGTTTGATGTGTAACTCATCATATTGAACTCCTAAACGTTTCAAGTTTTATTATGTTTTTCTTAAGGATTTTCAAATATAGATTTTTGTTATTTTCTGTTTTTTCACTGAGATTTTTCTTTCATCACTGCTTATTTCTATCAACTTCATTAGGAATAAAATTGGAATTGGGAACTGGGAAATAACTTTTTTTTCGTCCATGATCCAAAAAATCAAATTTTTTTTGTTGTACCGGTTTCGGTTTTAAAAGTGCTTACTTAAAACCACATGTATTTTTAAAATAAAAAATTAAAATAAATGACATATAGTTTAAAATCAGAACCGGTACAAAATATTTTTTTAGGGCATCATTTCTAGTTCTCGGTTCTAAAAATGGGAACCGAGATGTACCAGCTCTCGGTCTTAAATTAAATTTTTGGATTTTTTTAAAATTGATCCGGGACCGGTACCGGAACAGAGAGAAAATCAGAAAACGGATACCAAGTTTTCACCTCTAAACTTCAACATTTAACCTTCAAAGTCTCGATGCCGACTGCGACACCAACGCTAACTGCGACAGCGGTGCCGGTACCGGCGCCGAATCTGACTTGACCTATGTGATGTTGGGACATAATTTACTTGTGTGATCACTCTGGGAAGAATGAATATGGACGACCTACTGTGGTGAATATACAATTCATGCGAATACTATGTTTAATATAATGTTGGTAAAAAATAATAGAATAAAATGACATGATATATTTTACTTTTGATGAATGTTAAACCTGATTATTTAGACTATATAGTATAGCTTTGATATGTTAAACAAGATTGCATTTAATTTTATACCGTAATATAATTTTTATGTTATTGTATTATTAATGTAATACTAGTTTTTAATTTTATTAATGTATTCAATATATAATTTTTTAAGAAAAATTGAATCGTATTCCAAATAGTTATTCTATTATTTTATTTTATTTTTAAATAAAAAACAGAAGTGTGTACCAAATAGTTATTTAAAAACAATTGCAAGAGTTTTTACACTACAACTATAAAATTATGAATAAAAAAAAGCAAAACAGTTTGAGTTGTCTACCAAACAACACCTCTATAACTCACAATGTCAACTTCATGAATGCCGCTTTAACAAGCAAATTCATCTTAACTCTTTGACTCATCCTCTCTCTTTGCGGAAGATAATAAATTTATAGGACATTAGATATATCCCTCGAACCAAGATAATTAAATAGTATTAATTAAATTTATTTAAAACAAAATTTAATTAATTAGTTTTCTTAAAAAGACTATTTAAATCAATATTTTTCGAACATACCAAAATCTCGTAGTAGAGTTACATGAACGATGAACCTAGTCAAAGCCAATTAGCCAAGAGTGGAAGTAAATTAGAGTAAAATAAAAACGTGATTCACATTCAAAAATTTTCCTAATAAATTTCCAACATAATAGCTCCTCTCATTAATCACCCAAAATCCCCTTTTCTGACAACAAAATTAATTTCATTTTAAGAAAAAAAAAACATTTTGTGAAAAAACAAAAACGAAAACCAATCAAAAGCGGGAAGACTTTTCACCCTCAATTCGAAGTTCCCACCAAACAATAGAATCTAAGCCAACCAGGGGTAATTTTGTCATTCTCTTCCGCAGGGCAACACGAAAACACAAACATCACTAGCAAGATACATCACGGCGCGCCTCGTACTCAGCTTTAGAGTAATTAGTATAAAGGCCCTTTATATATTATTTGGTGGTGCAATTTGCCCTAAATTTTTAATTTCTTACTAGTAACCCCCTCTATTTTTTTTTTACTAAGTGGTACATTGTCCCTTATTTATTAAAATAAAGTGATGAAGAATTTAATTTGTGTGCATAAAGTGATTTATTAGAGAGTATTCTTTTTACATTAAATTTATAATTTTTTCACTAATTTTGAAAAATATTCATCTTAAATTTTTTTCTTTAAAAAATTTGCACGCGTTAAAATGAACTCGTTGGTCATATTCGTTGCAAAAAAAAAACAATAAGCTAATATTTAAAATTCAGCTTTAGGGAACATCGACTCTAAAAATAAAACTTTAGGAAAAATTACATCAACTTATATATATTATATATATTAAGAAATCACTTCAATCCTAGAGTCATTAATGTTAAAAAATTAAATTTCAAGAGAATATGCTCCAAAATATAGAGTTAAGGGGTTCTCTGCTAATTTTATATTCTATTCTTTTTGTTTAATTAATTTAAAACTCAGCGCGCGAAACCCCTGTGTATCTCCCGCGCTGGTTTCGCCTCTATTTCTTTCCTTTCTTACACTCTCTCATCCTCTCTCTCTCTCTCTCCACTCTCTCGCTTTCTCTCTCTACCCTCCTCGCCGGCGATGCAGAACCACCACCGCCGCCACAACCACCACCTTCCCTCCGCTGCAGACCCCGGCGCCGGAGACTCACGCGCCCTCGTGGCGTTGAAGCCCACGTCGGGCGAGCTCAAGCGAGGGAAGAAGCGGGGGAGCTACAACTGTGGCCGGTGCGGCCTCCCCAAGAAGGGCCACGTCTGCCACCTCGGCCCCGCCGACGACGAAGATCCCGTCGATGCCGATGCGACGGCGACTCCAGCGGACTCGTCTGCTGCCGCCGCGATCTTCCCGGCGAAGTACGCTCTCTCCGCCACTCGTCCCCCGCCGCCGCCTCAGCAGTTCTCGCACCTGCGGAGAGCGCTCTCCTTCGACGACGAGAGCGGCGGATTCGATGCGCCGGCGGATCTGGACGACGGGGACGATAGCGACGGCGACCGCGACGATTTCTTTGACGCGGAGGCGGATCTGATCGCCGGAGGCTTGCCGGCGAGCTGTCTCTGGGAGATTCTCCGGCGGCTTCCTCCGTCGGGGCTCCTGGAGGCGGCGAAGGTGTGCAAGGGGTGGAGGGAGACGACCCGGCGGATGTGGAAGGCGGCGGAGGAGCTCCGGCTTACGGTTCCGGCGAGGGCTCAGGTCGGCCTGGTCGGATCGGTGTTGCACAAGTGTCCCGGTCTCTTGAGCCTCTCTCTGAGGATCGACAGGTACTGCGGCGCCAGATCTAGGGTTACTTGGACTGGTTCTTGGACTACGCATTGGAATAATCTAAGCTCGAATCTGACCACCATCGATTAACTCAATCTAAACAACAATAATCTGAAAATGATAAGATCTGAAGCAATCTGAGCGAGAAAATGGCCTTGTATTGCTTCGATCTGTGATATGAGGACAATCACACCGATGTTGACTTGATTGTGTATTTCTATGGACTTGGAACAATTGAGAGACGTGACTCCATTATCTGATTTCTTTGGTGCTTCTGATTTTGCAGTAATTTTGACGCGACGATGCTGGCTTGCATTGCATTCTCATGCCCAAATCTCGAGTCCATGGAGATCTCGATTTCTGAGTGCGCAATCAATCGGATATCAGGGTAAGTTTCTGATGATAATCGCCGTTAATATTCTATTTGTTCTTGATCTGTTTGCTGAGCGATGGATCAAATCAAACACTGGTCTTTATTTTGTTAAGCTTGGTAAAGGGAAAATGCAGCGATGTTTGTTTGAATAAATTAAGCTTAATAAAGAGTGCATCTTGTTTAGTTTGGCTCATGTAAGATCAACGGTGTGTCTGTAAATGCAGTGACGAGTTGGGTCGGTTTGTTGCGGATAGACGGAGTTTGAAAAGTCTAAAAATGGAAGGATGTACTTATCTAGGAGGCTTTATTCTCAATTCTATAAGTCTGTCCACAGTTTGGCTTTCGGATCTTTGCTCTCTCTCTAAGACGGTGAATATCTTTCAAGTCCGGTTTTGGATCTCTGAGCTCTCCATTTGCTCCGATGTTCACAGTGCTTTGTGTGCAGGTCTTCAATTGCCCTAATCTCAAGGAGATATCCTTGGAATTTTCTCGCCAAGAGAACGATAGCACCGACCTTTCCGCTATGGTTGATTGTTTGGGACGAGGTTGTCCGAGGCTGCAGAACATTCACATTGCCTCGCTCCGTCTCTCTCATGCCGTTGTTCTTTCCCTTACCGCTGCGCAGTTGAGGTATCTCATATGATTTCTTATAGTTACAATCACAATATTTCTAAAGCTTCGTAATTTTAAGAACCTAACGGTAGCAACAATTTGCAGGGGACTGAAAATGCTCTCGCTCGTTCTCGGGTCCGAAATAAGTGATGCTTCAGTGGCTGCCATTGCTTCAAGCTATCCGAGCTTAGAGCTGCTTGATCTGAGCGGGTATGTTTTAATATCGATCTCGAATTACATTTTGAAAACAGTTATGCCCGTTATATTAAGTCAAGAGTTCTTATTCCACTGCCTGCTCTTGATTTCTAGGTCCGGCATCAGTGACAGCGGGTTAGGAATTATTTGCAATGTGTTCCCGGAAACTCTGATGAGGCTCCTTGTTGCATTTTGTCCTAATGTCACATCAAGTAATTTCCTACTCCAAGTTCTTCAAGATTGATGTCTACACGTTGGGATGAAAAATAATAACCAGAAATCAAATAAAAACTTAAAACCCCGAATCATTGATCATTAAGAAAATTTGATTATTTTAGTTGGTTCTAAACCGAACAGATCTAAAATCGGTACTGGTTTTGGTTTACGTGAAAAACCCGACACTGAATTACCTAATAACTAATTTATGATCTGTAAGTGCATTTGATCTTCATTTGTAATGTTAGTCATTCTTAAGTCCTTGCTTGTAACATTGATTTCATTGAATTTTTGTTTCCTTTGAAAACCCGTGTTCGATAATAACAGGGTTTCTCTCTTGACATTGACAGGCGGCATACAATTTGCCTCAGCCCAGTTGCCTCTTCTTGAACTGATTGACTGTGGAATGACTATTTGCGATTTAAATTCTCCAAATCCCGACTCTGACAACGGTCAACTGCAGAGAAAGTCGAACACTAGTGTTCAGATGATATACCAGAAACTCATCATCAAACATGCTCGATTAAAGAAGCTAAGCTTGTGGGGCTGTAATGTCTTGGACGTGAGTTTATTTAACTTATAACAAGCTTTATACTTCTAATACTTATATTATATACTTTCTTTTGGGCTTCACTAACTATAAGAATTTCGATTTCAGGCTCTGGACCTTAACTGTCCAAAACTCATTGATCTGAATCTGAATTCATGTAAAAATTTACATCCAGGTACCCTTTTGTATTTCCTTATCTTAATATATACATATTATATTTATGTATACGCAGTAGTTATTAACTCTCTTTACTATTACATTTTCAGAGAGATTGTTACTAAAATGCCCCAACCTTGAAAAAGTTCATGCGCTGGGTTGTGAGAAGATGCTGGTTAGCGCCATAAATTCTCAGGTAATATTCAAGTCCATATAAATATCTGTCACTCACACTAACTATACATCCATTGGGGTAAAATTTTATTACTGCTTCCCGGTGTTTCCTGGTTCCTGATATTGTTTTAAAAACATGGAATATTTTTTGTAAATTACTGAGAGCTAGCAATTCTTGGTCCTGCTTTTGAGAACCCGGACCGGGACGAGTTTTCACGAATCAAAAATAGGGAACTCCCAGTCCCGGTTTATTATACTTCATGTATCTATTTTTTTCATACAAATCTGCAATATCCCAGTTTAAAATTGGATTTCCCTGGATTAAACTGGCATTTCCTGGTTTTAAATTGGTATATTTGTTTTAAAAAAAAACTAATATTGGGAGGGAACGGTCGGAAAAATTGTCAAAATTTTGGCGAGCAGTCCCTTTTACTCGTAATCCATCCTATATTGTCATCAACCTTAATTATGAGATACATTTATCATCTCACGTGATGATACACCCTAACAATCTGCTCAATCCCTCTCCACAGGTGAATAATCGTACGGACAGCGGTGAAAATGTACTGATATGTAAACGCTTAGCCGACGGATCAAAGAGGATCCGAATCCAACATTTTCTCGGGCCGCAGGTAACTTTCGACGCTCTATTTTCGGTGTTACATCTTCTAGTGGTGAATTATCGCTCAAAACATTATGAACTCTTCCTCGGCGTCATCTTATAGAGTTTTGATGACTATCCGTTTTGCAGATGTTTGACAACGACGACGACCATGCTAAACGGAGAAAAGTGGAAAGGCGGAAATGTAATGTTATTGTAAGCTGAATTGAAATAGTTGATTTTTGTCAAGAAAACTGAAATCTTGCTTAATCTTGTCAATTATCAAAATAGGAGGGGGGGTTTTGTAGCTATGTTTTTAGTACAGCCTTTCCTTGAATACCCAAACTAAAGTTGATACCTGTGATTTATGACTCATTTTTCTAATAAAGATATGTATTTTATAAGGTATCTCTCTCTTTCAAGTTTCTGCTTATGTTTCCACCAAATCCTTCTAATATCTCTTAAAATTGGATAAAAATGTTCACAAAAATATTGAAATTCCACTATAATTATTTTTTTAAAGCATTATTATGTTATAAATTTAACGAATTATTAATTTAGCCAGTTAAGCTTGAGTTGGGATTGGATAAAAATATTATTTAATCGTTGACTACTAATTTATGGAATACTAATTTGTAGAGGTTTTATTTTACTTGAGTTTAAAGCTAGGCTGTAAAATTATTTCGTGCACTGAAATCTAGCAAGACGCTTTTTACACCACTTATGTGGCATGACACGTTTGTTATATTTTAGTGAATTAAATTATTTTTGCCGTCGATCTTTGTAATTTAGTATTAATTGCAATCTTAGTCAATATTATATTAAGTATTTTCGCTACTATTATACAAAAATATATATATGCATTTTTTGTGATGAATTGATTTTACTTCAATATGGATCATCGACCGACGACTGGTTAATGACTACTATATTTAGTGTTGGGTCAAAAAGTCCATAGAATCATAGATTTAGAAGTAGAGCCATATTATTTGTTTTCATCGGTTATATCTTGAATTCAATGAATTTTGTTAAACATACATAATAAACGACTTATGGTCTAAATTGATTTATATTTTTGTTAAATATAAGAATAAGAAGTAAACGACTAATATATTGATTTTAATGATAATTAAACTAATTGAATTATTTTCATAATACTACATCTACCCACATTGTTGAGGCGAAAAATCGCCTCCGCAATCACAGAGTCACCATTGGTGTAATTTCGCCTATTAAGTTACCTTAGAGCTCGGGTCTTTCAGTTAAAACTAAATCACGTCGAAGATAGAGAGAGTTCGAACACTTGAGAACTTAGTGTAGAAATGTCGTATATTTTTTGTGTAGGATTTTTCGATTCATGGTTATATTGTTTAGCTCACTATTTATAGAGCTTAGTAATTGAGTTATTGAGATTCGATCTCACAAATGGTCGGTTACAAAATACGTGTAATTCCCTTATAATTGCCATGATTGCATGGGAACAATTGTGGGCGTAACTGTCGTCGTCACCCCTGAAGTGCCGCTCGTGCTGCCCTATTGCTCTTTGTCATCTTCATCTTCGTCGTCTATTTTTTGGTCTCGTCGCAAGATCACGCTTTCTGGCTGACTTTCATTATCCTTCGGTCTTTTGTAGTGATGGAGCCTTGTCGATAAGACCTCATCGACGCGGTTGTGCTAAAATGCATCATTCTCATCGACAGGCATCTTCGTCGCCTAACTTCGTCGCACCGCTTATTTCTGAACGTTGACTTCTGTGATAGCTAGACCCTTTGACCTGGTCTAAGACCCTTTAGTTGTTATTGGACTCCTTTGATTTAATGCCTAAATATGTAAACGACATAGATAAATTTCATCGTTTCAATTTGGCTATTTAGCTAAAAAAAACCCAAAAACAATACTAAATATTTTTATTTTTATCAAATAGTTTTATTCACAAAAGAAAAAGAAGCAGACGAGTATCTGTGTGCTGAAAAATAATTTACATATTTGATCTAAACACATTATAAAATATTTTTATCCCCCAAAAAGTAGAAGAATATCTATATTTCGAAAATTAATTTGCATATTTTTTTTTTATCGAAACACATAATTAAATCTTTTTATTCGCCAAACAAGCAAAACAGAATATCTAAATGTCAAAAAAAGTAATTTTGCCTTTATAAAAAGATATTTTTATTATTCGAAATTAGAAAGCTTCTAGAATTTATATGCGACTTAATTAGAATCTGATTCAGGTAAAATAAAACCTTAAACGTAGGAGACTTTCTAACGTCCACGTGGCAGACCAATCTCTCTTTCTTCAAACTTCAAACCGCGAACTGCGAACTGCGAACTCTCCTGATCGCGAACTGCTTCAATTCAATGGAGCTCTCTCTCTCTTCCGCTACTGGAAAAAACTTCCACGGCTTCTCTCTCTTAGGTCACTCTCTCTCTCTCGATTTCAAGTAATCTCAGGATTTCTCATGTGTTTATATCGATTTCGGAAGAGATAATTAGAATATTGATTGTGTGTGCAGATTCGTGGAGGCTTAAAAGAGCGAAGGTTCCAAGCTGGGGTTTGTGTCTCCAATCACAAACCAAAAAGACAGAACAACCCCTGTTTCGTCCAACTCTGTCTCTCTCTCGGAAGAAGAACACCTTTCTCAAGGTTTCTTCTTCTTCTTCTTCTTCTTCTTCTTCTTAATTTCAATAGGGATTCGTGTTAAGTAAAAAAAATATAAAAATATAAAAGTGAAGTGTTAAGTAATGAAAAAAAATTAAAGTTTAGGGAAGAATTTGATTTTGATGTGAAAACCCAATTTGAGAAGAAGAGAGAGTTAAAAAATAGGTTGTAATTTAATATAAAACGCCAATTAAAAATAAATTCGTAATCCGAAAAGTCCATACAGTAAAGTTATATCAGCCTGTACCTTCCTATAAACGGGTCCGGCCGGGCCAACAAAAAAAAAACGGAGTCGTGCCACAAACTCGAGCAGTCTTCTGTTTTCAATTTATTCTTATTTGATATCTTTTGTTCAATGTGACAGGTCAGCTGTTGTCTAAAGAAGGAGGCTTCTCTAGTTGAGGGCAGGTTTGATCTCTTATAAAGCCGGGATTTTGACTGTCGGTCTCGTTTTGTGTTAAATTATTTATCTCCACGTTGTGTATTCTTGTAGTTCCGTTGACGAGATATACGACGCCTTAGCCCGGCGTCTGCTTCCGAAGGTTCAATTGAACTCAGATCCCGGTTTCAAGTAAGTTTCAAATTTGCGTCAAAATTGATATGATTTTGAATTTTTAGTATAAGATGTCAATATGGCATGCTCAATGTTACGGGTATTTTGATGCCGAATTTGACTTAAGAAATTGGAAAACGGGTGTAACACTCACTTTGGTTTATTAAGTCTTCTTGGAAAAAAATTCACTAGAATTTAGTACGAAAAAAAATCGTAAGTGTTGAATTTGATGAATCTCTGATTAATTTAACTCCTAAAAAAATCTCTTTCAGATATCTAGTTGGCTTGGCGGGTCCTCCTGGCTCAGGGAAGACCACGGTAGCCAATGAAGTGGTTCGTAGGCTAAACAAGTCCTCTTCCTTGGACTCACAATTTAAGATTTCGGAAGTTGCCTCGTGTCTTCCAATGGACGGCTTTCATCTCTATCGGTCCCAGCTTGATGCAATGGAGGTTGGCTTTTGACTTCTTTTCTCATTTTTTTAATCCCGCGCGACTTAAATTCGGATTAGAAACATTTGAGTTCTGCTACATTTATACACATTTTCATGTGATATTTCAGTAGTTCGCGATCTTTTCATCAAACACCTGATATAATTTTTATTGTTATTTTTTCGTTTTGTCACGTCTAGGATCCAAAGGAAGCCCATGCGAGACGAGGAGGTGAGGCTTCTATATCTACATATATATATTTTCATCCTTTATCACGTTATGATTGTTGGAAGCTTAATCTTTTTCATAATTGGCGAATGCAGCTCCTTGGACATTCAACCCGGAGCTACTGCTTACATGTCTCCAGAACTTGAAGACCCAGGTAATTTACTTTTGTGTATTTCAATATTGAACTCATCACAATTAATTCAAGCAATATTCTCAAAAACGGGTTTTTCAGGGCTCAGTTATTGCGCCGTCGTTTGACCATGGAGTCGGCGATCCTCTTGAAGATGACGTCGTTGTTAGCCTTCGGTGCGTAATCCGGTCCTTCCCTATAGTTAGTATTCGGAGCAAGTTTTTTTTTTTGGAAAATGTATTGGAAAATTTACATGGAAAGAGTAATATAAAAACAAGTAAATTGTACCTAAGATTATTTATGCTCTATTGTTTGCGTTGCTCATTAAATATATTTCTTTTCAGTCACAAAGTGGTAATTGTAGAAGGAAATTATATACTTCTGCAAGACGGAACTTGGAAGGACATATCGTCTATGTTCGATGAAAAATGGTAAGATTAACTCTCTTCCAAGTTTTTATCCTGAAAAATTATACCGAGAAACTTGATCATTTATTATTTTTCCGTTCTATATTAAAGGTTCATCAAGATCGACATCGACAAATCCATGCAAAGAGTACTAAGGAGGCATGTCGCAACAGGTATTTCAAAACCTTTCAATTCGACAAAAAAAATGTTTCTAATTTCTGTTAGGAAGACGATTAAAGGCAAGACAATGATTTTTTGTTTCGTTTGTGTTACAGGAAAATCTCCGGATGTTGCTAAATGGCGGGTAAGTTTCCAGTTTCATATGCTATGTAATGTTATCTCGTTGCGTTATTTTCTAACTTCTATACCTAATTGTTTAACGCAATTCTAATTTTCGACAGATCGAGTACAACGACCGGCCAAATGCAGAGCTTATCATGAAATCATCAGAGAATGCCGACTTAATAATCCGATCGGTCGACTTCTGAAGGGAGAAGCTTTCCGATGATACTAACAGTTTAATGTTACACACACCGATAGAAGCGAATAAAGTGCGAGAAGCCGGTTCCCATCTTAATCTTACTGATTGAGTATGGTATTTCGTCCATTTTATGAGAGCTGTTAAAATTTTTTCATTCTGTCTTCTTGCTTGTAAAAATGGCTTCAAAGTTGCCTCAAAAGTTCCATTCTTTCGTTTATTTATTTGTTTAAAGATTTTTTTAAAAAAATACTACCGGAAAAACTGATCTGTTTGTCGCGACCTAATATCGTAGTTAAATCTCCATCTTTTGAGAGAAATTTAATTTAGAGAAATTGCTTCAAATAGCCAAATAGAAAAGTTTGATTAAGCGAAATAGCCAACCTTTACGTAATCTTTTTGAAATAGCCGATATGTATGAGGTGGCATTTTAATATCAGTTTTTATTCTTATTATATATACCCTTTTAATAATCTTTGTTCACACGTTCAAAATTCCAGTGAATTAATCGTTAATATACTTAAAATTAAATAGGAAATATACTAAATTTTAGCCACGTATAAATTCTGTTACTAATTTGTTATTTATATTGATTTTTTTAAATATAAAACATAATATTGATATTTTTTATAATATTAAACGTGATAAAAAAATTAATTAACAGTTAATACCCTAAAAATATGCGTTTATAATATTAAGCGTGAAAAAAGTTAATTAACGGTTAGTACCCTAAAAAACCTAAAGTACCAATGGTTAGGTATAAACAAGAATCGGCAACGCATATTCGAAATAAACCTAAATACCAACGGTTAATAGAGAATTTTTCAAAATAAATATAAGTAACAATGGTTAATATACCAAGAATCGAAGATGCCAATTTGAAATATAAACAAGAATCGACGACGCATATTCGAAATAAACCTAAGTACCAACGGTTAATATAGCGTTATGAAAAATATAGGATGATTAAAACTGAAATCGTTGAATATATATATATATATCGATTTAATATTCAAAAAATAAATAGAAAATATCCTTAATTATAGCAACGTATGTTTAGTCATTACTTTGATATCGTCAACAAAATATTCATTAAAATAATATCATTAAATCCAGCTGTATCTTCTTGTTCATAATTTTGAACGTGTTCATACGTTTAAACGTGTTCTGGGCTGAGCGTTTGAACCATTTTTTTCACAGAAAGTCTTCTTACATTATTCAGCATATAAATCTGGACATTTGTGCGTGCTAAACGTGTTCTCTATTGAATTCTCCACGTGTTCTCTATTGAATTCTCCAATAACGACTCAAGAAACACCTCTAATACATATAAACCGAAAAGCACTGGATAGATACAACTTTATTTCATTCAAATTAACATTGTTAATACAAACATAATCACATGATACGAATTAAGGGTCATTAACAGTTTTAGTTCATCTGATTGTTAACTCATCAGATTGTAAATACAACTTTAACTCCAAAAAGACAAAGAATCTGATTACGATTCCAAATAAACATTGTTAATCAATCAGATTCGAAACAAAAAGGCAAAAAGACGATCGTTTCCCTTTCGCACTACATTCCGCTTCTTGCCACTTGATCTCGTTTTCGTCATTGTTAATTTTAGTTGACCCACCCTCTATAAGAAAAAACTTACTTAATACTATATATCAACATGAAAAAAATGGGTTAATACAAACATACATATTAACATGAAAAAATTGGGTTAATATAAACATACATATTAACAAGAAAAAACTCTGTTAATACACATATAAACCGAAAAGCACTGGGCAAATACAACTTTATTTCATTCTAATTAACATTGTTAATACATAAATAATCACATGATACGAATTAAGGGTCATTAACAATGTTAATTCATCAGATTGTTAATTCATCATATTGTAAATACAACTTTAGTTAATTCCAAAAAGACAAAAAATCTGATTACGATTCCCAATAAACATTATTAATCAATCAGATTCGAAACAAAAAGGCAAAAAGACGAAGAGCATGATTCGAAATAAACCTAAAGTACCAACTGTTAATAAACCAAAAAACCAGAATTTATTCGAAGAGAATCTTACCCTTTACACGGACTACTTTCTTCGCCATTAATGGAAGCCAGGAAAAAAATCGCCGTGGATGGAAGCTGGATGATAAACGCAGTTCATAAAAGTAATTAGGAAATCACCGAATATGGAAGCAGGGAAATAAACACCGTTAATTACATGGCAGACGCCGTCAGTGGTTGATCGCCGTGAAAAAATTGCCGTTTGCGCTGACTCTATTGGAACGTTACCCGTTTGCGCTGCATTTTGTTTATTGCCACTTGATCTCGTTATCTTCATTGTTAATTTTAGTTCAGACACCTATAGGTGAACCGATAGTATTACACATTTGTTAATTTTCGTTTATCTAACAGAATAACACGATTCATACAAATTTATAGAGATTCGTACATATTAACACGATTTATATAGATATATAGAGATTCATAATCTAGGTATTTATAGAGATTCATAATAAAATGATACGAATAAATCAGAATTAACAATGGTCATCCGATTGTTAATAATTTCAATGATCGTTGTTTATTCGAATAAACCGAGTTAATACAAACATTCATAATCAATCTGTTTGAATATACAAAAAAAAAAAGCAATGAATTTCAATGAACATATCAAACATAATCCGTCTCAATGAACATATCAAACATAATATCAAACATAATCTTGTAATTAACTCAAAAGAATTTAACGAAGAATCATATTCGAAATAAACCAAAAGTACAGTCGGTTGATATAAACAAGTATCAACACATATAAATCTAAGTAACAACGGTTAATATACCAAGAAGGAAAGCCAATTCGAAATATAAACAAGAATCCAATTCGCAGCGAAATTCAAAATATAAAAAAGAATTTGCAATGCATATACGAAATAAATCTAAGTAAAACGGTTAATATACCAATAATCGAAGATGTCAATTCGACATAAACCTAAGTATCAACGGTTAATATAAAGCATATAAACCAAAAAACCACGATTTATTCGAAATAAATCATATTAAACCAAAAACCTGTTCGAAATAATACTTACCTTTACGGACTATGTTTGTCGCCGTTAATGGAAAAGTTCCATGGTTGAAGCCGATGGTTGAAATAAACCGTCTGAGAAGCTAGGCGATTCGGCTGAGAAGTCAATGGTGGAAGCTGGGAAAAAATCGCCGTGAATGAGTCGGCGAGGTTGAAGCTGTGATTAATCGCCGTGAATGAGTCGGCGACTATGGTTTTTATCGGAGACCCTAAACTTTCTCGACTTTGGTTTTTCTCGAAGACCAGTCGGTCGTATGAGAGTGAATTACCTAATTTGAGGGATTTTTAAATTTGAATATGGTTTTTTATATTTAATTTAATTATATATTAACGAAAATTCAATATTAATTTTAATATTAAAAAATAAATTTGAATTCTAAATCGTTGTAACAGAATATCGATATTTATAATTAGATATTAAAATCAGAATATATAAATTAAATATTTAAGGGTATGTAAGTCAATTATATTTATTAACATGGTTAAATTAAAGGCTATGGATAAATATAAACCGAGAATTGGCTATTTAGCAAATTTAAACTTCTTATTAGGCTATTACGATATAATACCCTTTAATTTATTAGTCAATATTGGCTAATTCGTCTATCGACATAAGTTCTAAACTATAATTTGTCAAGTTGAATGGTGGTATATAATTTGGAGAATGTAATTAATATTATTTGAATCATAAATCCAAACAAAAGTTCTTAATTAAATTATAGTTGATGAGGGGTACTTCATTATTTGAGTCTCAAATTTTGAGGTGCACACATTTTTATTTTTATTTTGATAAAAAATGAGGTGCACACATTAAGATTAGTACAAACTTGAATAATCTCAACCCCAGAATTATTGGGATGAAGTTATATACTGTTAAGGTCAAATTTGGTCAAATCTCTTCTTAACACCACCCTTTGTCGTTTGTGGAATAAACGACATAAAGCGAGAGGAAGATTGCTTGAGGAGGATTGCTTGAAGAACCCAAGCCCATGAAAGAATAAAGAAATTAAGGCCCAGCAAGCGAAGCCCACGAGAAGTCAGCATCCGATAAAGCCGGCCCAACGTCTCGTCGCGAAAAGGGAAGTTCATCGAGGAAAAGCTCTTCGGGAAAGCCTAATCGCGTTAAAAGAGGAACTCATTCGAGATCGCGAGAAAGAAGGGAAGATTGGCTTATTCGGTTAAAGATTTCGTGGGATATTCAACGAAATATAAGGAAGGTCAACTACGATCATAGCGATTCAGAAGGGAACCCTAGCAAGAGTTGAGGAATATTCTAGAAGACCTTCAAACTTATAAATACGAATGTAAACCTAGCATAAAGATATTCCAGTATTCAGTATCCATTATTATCGTGAGTTTGAGAGAATAAATCCTTGTGTCTTCGAGTTTGCTTATTCATAGCATTCTCGATCTCCCAAGGGTTAGAGTGTGTAATCTTCGATTGTCCAAGCTATCAAACGGAAGAAACCGGGTCCTCTCGGAATCATAATAAATCAGAGATATTCGTATTGTCCATAATTATTTAATTATTTCGATTATCTTTGTGACTGCACGGCGGTAAAAATCGCCTTCTACATATACGTTTCTGATTAGTAATCGAATTAAGAATTTTCAATTCGAAGGATTTATTAATTATTTGATTATAGGTTTTTTAATTCCATTATTTTATAGGATGTCTGTCGTTTCTCTGTTTTCTGATTCTAGTTAAAATATGTCAAAATGATTACAAATTTTCGAATTGAGAGGGATATATCCAACTATTTTGCACGACGATAATTCTTGATTTTGGCTTTTTTTTTTTTTTTTTTTGCAACCCAGATGATTGTGGCAATTGATATTCCTTTTTATCACGCAAACAAAATAAATTACCAAATGTTACGTATCTTTGTTGATTGCGGCGAAAATACTCAATATTTAGCCTTATATTTTTATGTATACCCAACTTGAAATAATATAAATAAAAATACCTAACGTGAGACAGGCTTAACAGCCACGTAGACACCATCTAGCAGTGTTAGACGAATTCAGTAGGCCAGCAACAAAAAGAGCATGTTAGGTATTTTTGCCTACTTTATTTCAGGATGAATATAAATCAGAGCATATGGCTAAGCTTGGGTATTTTCCTTGCAATTAACCCTTAATATTTTACATTTAACTTTTAATTTTACTGAATGAACATGGGTTTATTTGTGTAAAATACAAGTATGGCTGACTTCTTCTTTTTTAATGATCTTCTGAAGAAAAAAAAATTATGTAAAGTAGAGGCCGACGTCTTAAGTGACTTTGAACTTCAAGTAATTAATTTAGTATCCAGAAAACACAAAGTAAGAAACACTAAAGATGCTATATATCAATAATTTACTATTAGTATTATAGTTTAGTCATAAGGTTTTGGTACACCAAATGGTAGTCACTATACCCGTAAATCTAAGTTATAGGTAATGGTATGTTAAATATTCCGAGATGTTTGAGAGGAAAAGGGAAAACACTAATAAAAGATTAGGTCAAATCACCGTTTTAAGGTGGTTTGAAGTTCCAATAACACTTGGTAATTTGTCGTTAGAACTAGGGTCATTTGATGCTCCAACGATGCTCCAGTTTCCGTCGTTGGTTAGAAGCTACTCATAACGAGATGGTTTCAAATGACGGTTAAGGTCAGTTGTTGAAACTTGAAACTAGCTCCAAAGTTGAGTTAAAAAAAATTGAAATTTTTCTGTAAAATTACATCGCTCAAACACATTACGAACTACCCAAACAATAAAAAAAAATCAAAACACACATTATTGTATAGCACCAACACATACCATGAGCACAATATGAGCATCAACCAAACAAACAAAAGAATACCATCTGAACATCAAGAACATCATGTTGGATCCCAAATCACGGATTTGCGAATAACACGAATAATCACCACGAACCAAACGAACTTAAGAACACGAATTTGGGAGAAGAATTTCTCTGATTAATATCGAAGGCAATTACAAAGAGATAACTTGAAAAAAAAAACTTAATGGACTCAAAATCTATTCGACTCTTCTTAACTCGCTCTACTTTATAGAGTACACTGCTAGGTTTACATAGGCCTCACATAGGCAAAACCCTAGCTAACAGAATCGCACTAAATCTGGAAACTACCCTAAATAATCTCGCCAAATATTTGACTTGGTTTGCTTGCTCTTCAAGCTACGCGTTTTCCTCTCTGGGTATACTTTCCCTTTCCTGCCCGGACAGTCTTTATGTCCCCGAGTTTATCTGCTCATATGCTCCGGGCTGAGCTTGCCTTCTATGCGGACCTTCATGTGTTCGCCCGAGCTGTGCTGAACGACTGTCCGTCTTTTGTTCTGGTCGGTACCCGGGCTGACTCCTCGCAAGTGTTTCTGCCCGTCCTGGGTTTTGGTCGTCATCCGGACTGAGTCAAGTTTAAGCTCACATTCTCCCCCGTAAGCTTGACTTGCTCGGAACTCGTAGAGAGTTGGTGGTTTCTGCTCGGAACTCGTCATCTCATTGAGTAGCCCTTTCAACCACATAGCCTGACATGCTGTTGCGGTTGCCGCCATGAACTCCGCTTCACACGAGGATAAAGCCACTGTCTGCTGCTTCTGAGACTGCCGTTGAGATAAAACGCCATCCCTCCGGTACTCTTTCTATCATCGATGTCACCGGCCAAATCACTGTCCGTAAAGCCGACTAGCACTTCTACTCCACTTCCTCGAATGTACTGGATCCCGTAGTCCGTCGTCCCCTTCACGTAACACAATATGTGCTTCACCGCTTGCTGGTGTGCACTTGCGGGGTTCTCCATGTAGCGACTGACTATTCCTACGGCTTGTGCAATGTCTGGTCGGGTATAAGTGAGATACCTCAAACAACCGATCACGCGTCTGTAGTCCGTGGGATCCACCTTCTTCCCTTCAGCGTCCTTCCCGAGCTGCAGCTTTGCCTCCATGGGGTACTTGTTCGAGTTACAGTCCTCCATCTCGAACTGTTTAAGGATCTTCCTCGCATAGGCCATCTGTTTCAGCGTAATACAGTCTTTCTTCTATTCCACCTCGATCCCGAGATAGTACAAAAGTAATCCGAGATCGCTCATCTCGAATTCGGCCATCATCTGCTGCTTGAATCCATCTACGCCTCCTGCGCTGGATCCTGTGATCAGAGTCTCTTGTCCGGTACTCCTGGTGTAGACTGCCTGCTCCCTCAGGCACTTTGCAAATCCAAGGTTCTTCAACCTCTTGTCGAGACGTATGTTCCATGCTCTTGGTGCTTGTCTCAACCCGTATAGGGCCTTGGAAAGCCTGTACAGCTTATGCTCCTCGCCTGTGACGCCGAACCCCTGTGTTTGCTTGACGTACACTTCTTCCTCGAGGTCACCATTTAGGAATTCCGATTTGACATCCATGTGGTGAACATCCCATCCTCGATGCGGTGCTAAGGCAAGAATCAGTCTGATTGTGTCCAGTCTCGCTACTGGTGCAAAGACTTCGTCGAAGTCTATACCTTTCTTCTGCACGTAGCCTTTAGCTACCAGTGTTGCCTTGTGCTTAAGGACATTCCCCTCTATGTCCTTCTTCAGCTTGTACACCCACTTCAGGCCAATGGACTTATGACCTTTTGGAAGGTCAGTTAGCTCCCATGTCCTGTTCTTCTCGATGGACTCCATCTCCTTCTTCATCGCTTCCTGCCACTCCTGCTCGGCCGCTGCCTCTTGGAAGTTGGCTGGCTCTTCTGCGCAAAGCAATGAGAGTTCCTCGTGGCCCATATTTAATAGAGGAATCTCCCGAGCTGGACGGGCTAGTCCTGCTCGGACTTGGTGTCCGTGGTGTGTCCGGGGTGATCTCTCCAGGGCTGGGTTCCCTCATCTCCGGCAAGACTATTCCCGAGTTGGGTGTTCCGGGTTTTTCCTGCTCGGCGACATCCTGGTCGTCTTCGACAATGAACTCCACTGAGTTCTGCTCGGGTTCTCCCTTCTCGTTGCGCCAATCCCACTTCATCTCTTCTTCGAACACAACATCTCTACTCACTTGGAGTCTGCCGCGTCGTGGATCGTAGAATATGTGTGCCTTGCTTCCTTCCTCTGCTCCAAGGTACACCAACTTCTGACTCCGATCATCCAGCTTCACGGCCCGCAATCTTTACATTTGCGGTGCTCCCGAACACTTTCAAGTGCTCTAAGTGGGGTTTCTTCCCGTACCACGCCTGGTAGGGAGTGCACTCTCCTAGTGCCTTGGTCGGTAAACGATTAAGCCAATAGACCGCATGTCTCAATGCTTCTCCCCAAAACTTGGCCGGAACCTGCATACTCTTCAGCAAGCTCCTAGCTGTGTTCATCACAGTCCGATTTCGTCGTTCCACAACACCATTCTGCTGAGTCGTGTGGGGTGCGGACAGGTGTCGCTGAATTCCTTCCTCGTCGCAGAATTCTCCTAACTGCTGTGAAGTGAATTCTCCTCCTCGGTCTTTACGCAAGACCTTCAATCTGTGCACCACGCTATTCTCCACGAGCTTCTTGAACTTCTTAAAAGTCTCGAAAGCTCCGCTCTTCTCCTTGAGCATATACACCCACATCCAACGACTGTAGTCGTCAACAAGTAGGAAGAAATACTTGTTTCCGGCCGTGGTCGCAGGGGTGATTGGACCGCAGAGGTCAGCGTGCACCAACTGTCTGGGTTTGTCGGCTCGGAACTTGGCCTTGATCGGGAAGGGTATCCTTGCCTGCTTCGCGATCATGCAGCTCTCACATAACTAATCTGGGTGCTCTATCCTAAGAACTCCGAAGGCCAAGTTCTTCTCACCCATCATCTTGAGTGCGTGAAAGTTCACGTGTCCGAGTCGAGCGTGCCACAACCAAGCCGGGTCTGCCATCGACGCCATGAGGCAGACGGGCTGGCACGTCTTCAGGAGGATTTTGTAGAGTCTGTTGGGTGTCCGCTCCACCTTCATCAACAGTACTCTATCCTTAGTCCACATCTTTAGATAGGACCCGGCTAGCACCACCGTATTCCCGATTTCTGTCATCTGTCCCAGACTGATGATGTTGCTCTTCAACTTCGGGATGTAGTAAACCTGGGTCATCAAACGCTGATCGCCATTCTTGCACTCGAACATGATCGACCATCTGCCTTTGATCTCTACGACGGTCGTCGCCGAATTTCACGTTGCACGTGATATTCTCATCGAGCTCTTCAAACTTAGCTCGGTCCCCGGTCATGTGGTTGCTCGCACCGTTGTCAAGGTACCATACGTCGGTGCTGACACTTTTCTCATCGTGCGTGAGGAGGTTTACAAAAACCTTGTCCTCAATGAGGAAGACCTGCTCGCTGGTCTTCTTCGGGTAGCGCTGCTCGGCTTTCTCCTCGCCGATTCGCTGATCTCTGATATCCTCCGGACAGTCCTCCTCGGCCTCGTGCTCGCCGTTCTTTCCGGCCAGGTGCATTATCTGCTCGGCAAATAACAATGCCGGCTGATCGTCTGGGAACCTCGCTAGATTCGCCTCCTCTCCCTGGTTTATGCTCCGGCAATCTGATGCGAAATGCTCGAGCTTCTGACAAGAGTAGCAATTCACCGTGCTTTTGTCTCTCCTCGTCGGTCCTTCTTGACGGCTCGAGCTGCTTCCGCGTCCTCGCAAATCTCTGCCTCGACCTTGTCCGCGTCCTCGGACCTCTCCACTATAGCTGTTCCGTCCTGAGAAACTTGAGAAAGATTCGGCTCCTCCAGATCTTCTCTGTCTCGCCGTCCACTCCTCATGCGTGAGAAGGATATTTTTCTTGTCTCCTTTATCGTTGTAGCCCCGAAGTCTCTCTTTGTGTGTTTTGAGACGCCCAACAACCTCTTCAACCGTCATGGTCTTGAGATTGCCAAACTGCTCAATCGACGTCACTATCTGCATGTACCTGCGAGGCAACGCACGTAAAAATCTCGTGACAATAGTGGTTTCGTCCACCTTGTCTCCTAGCGAGCGTATGCCAGTCACAATGGACGTAAGTCTCAGAGCGAAGTCGTCCACCGACTCGCTTTCCTTCATCCGCATAACCTTGAATTCACTCTTCAGGGTCTGGACTTTGGCATCCTTGACGCGATCTGCGCCCATGTGCTTAGTCTGAAGCGTCTTACATGCTTCCTTCGCGGAATCCTTCTCTGAGAGCAAGAGAAGGAGTTCTTCTGGAACGACTTGGTAGATTGTTGCGAGTGCCATTCTTTCTTTGCGTCCTTCGGAATCGCCACCTTCAATGGCCTCCCACACTCCCTGCGCCTCCAGATTCACCATCATCTTCAGCGCCCACACAGCGTAGTTGCTCTTCGTGAGCATGGGGTAATGGAGTGTCACTGTGCCTTCCCTGGATTCTGGTTTCTTCACAACCAGATCTTCGATCGACGATTCTGATGAAGACATGTTTTTCGATTCAAGCTCTGATACCACTTGTTGGATCCCAAACCACGGATTTGCAAATAACACGAATAATCACCATGAACCTAACGAACTTAAGAACACGAATTTGGGAGAAGAAATTCTCTGGTTAATATCGAAGGGAATTACGAAGAGATAACTTGAAAAAAAAACTTAATGGATTCAAAATATATTCGACTCGTCTTAACTCGCTCTACTTTACAGAGTACACTGCTAGGTTTATATAGGCCTCACATAGGCAAAACCCTAGCGAACAGAATCGCACTAAATCTGGAAACTACCCTAAATAATCTCGCCAAATATTTGACTTGATTTGCTTGCTCCTCAAGCTACGCGTTTTCCTCTCTGGGTAGACTTTCCCTTTCTTGCCCGGACAGTCTTTATGTCTCCGAGCTTATCTGCTCGTATGCTCCGGGCTGAGCTTGCCTTCTATGCGGACCTTCATGTGTTCACCCGAGCTGGGCTGAACGGTTGTCCGTCTTTTGTTCTGGTCGGTACCCGGGCTGACTCCTCGCAAGTGTTTCTGCCCGTCTTGGGTACCCGGCCTTTTTCAGCCCAGCCTTTTTCAAGTTACTTTCTTTTTTGGTCAGTACCCGGCCTTTTTCAAATTTAAAATATTAAAAAGTTACTGAAGTAAAAAAAGAAAAGAAAAAATAAAAAATAAACATAAAGAAAAAGAGTAAAAAGTAAAACCTATTAAAAATATTAAATACGAAAAATAAATTAAAATGTTGATTTCATATATTAATAATTCTCCACGTATACACACTTGGAAGTCCAACCTATGACTTACATTATCAATTGATTATGATAATATTTCAATTCTGCTTTCTCGTACGGATTCGCCTCCTACTTTAGAGATTGTAACCAAATCCCGGTTTTTGTATATGTCCCGGTCTAACATTATTTGCAAATATCTCTTCTTTGGAATATCTCTGAATTTTTAACGTCAGTTTTCAAGGCGACAGAAATAGACCAACAAAGTAGGAAAATCCAACAAAGTACACTAAGTTAATAGTTTTTAAACTTGAGTGCCATTGACGAATCAGAGTGGATTAAACTGAGGAAAAGAAAGCTTTATTCATTTTCATGCAGAAAGCAATACGTGTATTTTTAGGCACCAAACGTACAAAATGAGAGCAAAAACTCCGACCATGCATTAATGTAGTTTTCAGCTGTGCCTTTTCATTGGTCAATATACGTGTAAATGCTTCGTTTGTCACATGCACTTAAATCCTATCCTCATCATGTATCTCCATTTTCTTCAATTTCCCATTAAATAATAAGTTTAAGTACAGTGGTCGGACTTTTTTAATAAAAATATTTACACTTTTTTTAGTTGAAAACGAAAATATTGATTATTTAAAATAAATAAAAAATAGTCTTTGGCTTGTTTGATCCAAAAGCTGTAGTTTATAAATATATAATAAAAAAAAACTCGGGATTGCTTGGGTATTATTTTTTTCCGAACTTGAATCTCTGGGTCGATAAAAAAATATTAATTAAAAATTAGGACTTTCGTATTTCAGAGACTTATATCAACATGATTAGTCTAGTGTCGTAAATAATTTTAATAATTTTAATATTATTAAGAGATAATTGGGGTAAGAATATCAAATGTTGTTTTTTGCATAGCCCCAAATGTTTATTTTCCTTTACGAGTTAGAGAATTGAGAATATAAAATGACAAATAAATAATGGTAAGTTGTGTGGACATGTTACACGTATATTACGAAGCCAGAAAATTTAATGAATAGGGGCAAAAAATAACATAACGTAATTTTTAAAATAAGATGAAATATTAAAACACGTAATATAATAACATATATTGCATTACAATTGTCATTTATAAATTTTTATCAACTAAAATAATTTATTATAATCTCTTTATCGATACAATAAATATATTTTTCTTGGATTCTTATACTTAAATTTTAATTTTTTTTTTGAAAGATAATTTTTAAAAAAATTGTCGAATATTCCGTCATTGTATGATAAATTAATATTTGAATAACATGAATATATGAGATAGTTTAATGATGTATGTGTTAAAATAATTTTTAATAATAGACTTAAATAAAATGTGTGTGATTTATTAAATATATATATATATATATATTAGTTGTGAAGGATAATTTTTTTTTTTTAACTTTTTAGTAATTTATATAGATTTGCCATTGAAAATAAAAAGTAATGAAGAAGGAAAAGAATGCATATTTATGTCTATGGTGGGAATTGAACTTTGGACCTCTTTATCAAAAATTAAAATTATGTTGTACTCCTTTTTCCACTACACTACGATGTAAATTTGACAATGTAATGAGTAATTTTTTAATATTAATGATTGTATTAATATTTAAAAATATTTAAAAAATTGACTCAAAATCTCGGATTGAGTTGGGGCGACCGATCCCGCTCGGCCCAATGTTAAATCACCCCTGTGTAGATATATATATATATATATATAAATAAATGAATTGAGTATAATATTGTAGTCATATTGTGGTGTCGTCGTGTCGACGAACATCTCTCTCGTTCATGAATTGAGCATTAATAATGGGGTAAACTGCGGCTAATGTACCCAATGTTTGATTTTGTGCGGATTATGTACTCAATGTTTATTTTTGGCAGCTAATGTACCCAATGTTTGATCCGTTAGATATTTTTAGGTTTTCCGTCAGTTGACCGTTAGAGAGTTATGCTCCTCTATATGACACTTTTTGTATTTTTTACATAAATCACTCATTTTTTGTCCAAATTTTATGCACGACCTATGGTTGGAAAGATAAGAGATAGATCTACAACTTTCGTGCTTTAAGTTTTGTAAAATAAGTTTAAAAAAATACAAAATTTCAAGTACAACGTAAAACTAGACATTAGTTTAATGCAAAATATTTTTTTCCAGGAAATTTTAATATACTTAATGACTTTTTACGATGAATCATAAAAGAAAAACGTTATAGATAAATGTTTTATCTGTCCAACGGGTGTTTATTTATAAATTTTGGATAAAAAACAAGTGAGTTATGCCAAAAATATGAAATATTATTTCACAACACATCTTTCATATTTTTGGCATAACTCACTCATTTTTTGTCAAAAATTTATAAATAAACATCCGTTGGAAAGATAAAACATTTATCTACAATTTTTTACTTTTACGTTTCATGAACAAAAGTAATTAAGTATATTAAAATTTGCTCAAAACAAATATTTTGCATTAAACTAATGTCCACTTTTACGTTGTATTTGAAATTTCGTATTGTTATAAAACTTATTTTACGAAATTTAAAACACCAAAGTTGTATATCTATCTCTTATCTTTCCAACCATAGGTCGTGCATAAAATTTGGACAAAAAATGAGCGAGTTATGTCAAAAATACGAAAAGTGTACATACAGAGGAGAATAACTCTTTAACGGTCAACTGACGGAAAACCCAAAAATATCTAACGGATAAAACATTGGGTACATTAGCCGCTGAAAATAAACATTGAGTACATAATCCGCACAAAATCAAACATTGAGTACATTAGCCGCAGTTTACCCTTAATAACGAGGTATATAATTGAAAACAAAAATAAAAGAAAACCGACGGTCCATATGATTATGATGATATGATAGCACGCACATGATGTTGTTTCCTTCTCCATTTAACGAGGCAGATCATTCACTCTTCCCATTTTAATACTTTCTTTGCTCTCTCAATCACAGCTTCAAATTAATCACCCATATTTATTACGTCGAATATTTATAGCAAATTTGGATTCTTGTGTTCATGTACTCTTTATTTACTTTATAAAATGATTACTTTTACACACTTAACTTTGTATATTTGTTCTTATATAACCCATATTTTATATTTTTGGTTCTTAATATTACAACTTTTTTTAAGTTATTGTAATATCACTTCAAGGCTAATTAAATAAGACAAAATTTTAAAATCAAGTAACATATAAACAAGAATACAAAGTTACAAGTTACGTAAAGACAAAGATATATATATATATATATATATATCAACTAGAAAAAATCTACTAAAATTTTTAATAATTTTTATGCTAAATGAAGTGTGTACCCTCTCAGTCCCATATATAAAGGTAAAGAGCAAGGTTCAACTTGCCGAATTTGCCGATAAATCACTTGTCGTTTTCAAGAGATTTATCGTTTACTTGTCGATTAATCGACGGAAAACTAATAGACATTGTAGATTATCGTTACCAACACTTATCGAGGATTATCGACAGTCATTGAGGATTATCGATGAAAAATCACTAAAATATTTTTAAGAATATATTTACTAAGTTTATAATGTTGATAAAACATTAAAAAATGCAAAAAATAAAATCATTTCATACTCAAACATATGTAAATAAAATATAGTCTCACTCTCACATATGTAAAGACTCGAATAAAATCATCGAAAAATGTAAAATTTCTTGAAAAGTACCATATTTTTGTTATTTTTCAATATGTTTGCCGATTTTTGATAAAGATCATGAAAAAGTACTGGCATGGCCGTCTTACCGATAACTACCGGCAAGATAGATAATCGTGAAAAAGTCGAACCATGGTCAAGAGAGTTATACTTGAGAATAAAAATTAAAATGATAGGCTTTTAATAATAATTGCCCTATTTCTTATTAAAAAAAAAATCATAAGAAAAGCACGATCTGGGGCAATATTGTGTAAGAAAAATTCACTGAACAACTAGTTGATATATGTATCTAAAATAGCAACAATAGATATAATAAAAACACATTACAATATTGTCTCATTTATTATCCCAAATACCAAATATTCAAGATTAAATTAACAAGCAAGCAACACAAACATTCATAACAAAGCTGAGTATTTCGCAAACACATAAGAGTTCTGATGGTTTCTGAGTGTCCATGATATAATAATAAAAAAAAACAAATTATCAAATAGTAATATCTTTCACATTAATCATACATTCATACTATAATAATAATATATTATCACCAAACCATAACTTACACATATATCATGATCATAAAAACCCTAGCAACTAACCTGCTCAATCAGATTAAAAGAGCAGGCTTAGCCAGAGCCATTTCACTATAGGGCTTTAGCTTCTGTTCTTGCATTTCTCCATGGCTCTTGGGGCTGAAATTAATAGACGTATGAATGATTACTACAACACTATAAATATCACTATTAAGGAAAACTAATATTATAAGTTAAACATTGTCAATTGGTTTATAGAAATAAATTAAGTGAAAGTATTTTTTATCAAAACCATGCACTATATACGGCGGATCCAGAATACAGATATTGTGGTGGATAAATTGTGGAGGGACGATATAATTATAATTTTGGAGTAAAAAACAAAAAATATGAAAGCCAAGTATTAGATTTTTTATTTTTTAAAAAGGAGTAAAAAATAAGAAATATAAAGTTTTGGGGACGGCGTCTTTTTTAGTTACATAGTTTGTGGCCGCCCCTGATCTCGCATGATGAAAGGTAACGTTAATACTGTAGATAAAGGTTTTGTATATGAGTATCTTAGCTATATTATATTGAAAATGTATAATTTATAATATAAAGATAAAAATCAATTTTGTTATATCATGAGATATATGTTAATATCTAGATAGGGTTTTTGCAGCAACTTACCGAGACCAACAGCCTCCTTTCCTTTCATTATGCGCAACCTTTTGCATGAATCCACGAACATCCTGGTTTTGCCCAATTTTAATTAAATTAGCTTAATACCCACAAATAATAAAATTTCTTGTAATTGAAAGCTACAATAAATACTCAATTTATCAACACAGTTAATTTGACTGATTACAATTAATTATATAGGTATACGCATATAATTTAAATCTTTTTTCTGTTTAACTCGATCGATAGTAAGAGGAAAAAAAACATGTACCAAATATATATTATGGCCATTTTACGGAATAGACGATTATTGGCCCGAATAGACCCTTTTTTTATGAGTATTTGCGAGAACAGTCTCTCGAAAAAGATTAAGCGGCGAAATGTTCTTTCTATTTTGATTTTTGTATGGCGTGCTTTTCCCGTTAAACCAGATTAAAACTTAGAGATTACGTTATTTTGTTATTTTTTAAGGTAATTACACCAATTACTCATATTATAAATCTTTGAATTTTAAAAAGTAAAATTTTATATATTTTCTCGAAAGGACTAAAATCGCAATGCCGGGACTATTTTGGTTATTCTTTTTTTTAAAAAAAATTATAAAAAAGACTTAATAGATGGATGGAGCATTTTGTAGTAAATGATATAATATAAATATAAAGGAAGTTAGTAAATAAGTGGGGGACATACTCCCATGGGACATCGCCAACAAGCATCCAGTCACCATCCTTGTCTTCATAAGTGGGCACGTAATCTGAGCCCTTCAACACATCCATCAGCTTGCTCTCATTCATGAAGTCCTTCATTCCTTGCGATCCACAGTTTCCTATTTCATAATTCCAATACCATACACACCAAAACCGTGAGCTGACCCCAATATTGATAGATGAATATCAAGATATATGTTAATTAGGATTAAGCTGCAACTAATTAACATGAGTTAGGCTAATCAAAATTGTGGGAGTTTATGTAACAATTCTTTTTAAAAAAATTGTACAAAATGTTCATTTTATGTCAAACTTTTTTAAAAACTACCCATTATGTATTAGCACGCACGAGTCCAACCTCGCCAAAATTGCCCTGAAACTTCTCATGGCAAGACATTCCACCAAGAAAAAGCGGTTCTGGCAACTATTGGTCACAGAAACTTTGGCTCCCCGATGCCATGGCCACGATTTTTCATTGTGTTCGAAAACTCTTTCTTAACATTTATTTTGCAAGAATAAAAAATAAAATAAAAATCCAACGACCAACAGGCGTGGCGGCGAGCTCTGAAATTGGCCACGAAAGCAAATTCCCAGCCACTGGCTAGATCTAATATAGAAGTCTATGAAAAAAACGGAGTCTTTAGATATCGTTACAAACATTTTTAATTTAAATAAAATAGGTGCAAAATATAAAATTGATTATCTTATAATTCTGATTAATACGAAAAATCCAGTTTAAATTAGTATAGATTTTTTTGAATCAATTGATGAAGTGAAGAAGCGTACCTATGGTGCTGAAGGAGCTGAACATTTTGCCAAGAGCATCAGAGAGTTCATGGTAGTTCTTGTACATGTTCAGGTCAACCTTCCTCAGGTACGGCGCCCCGTCCATGCTGACCTTCACAAGCACCCCGCTCTTCTCGCTCTCGTCGGTGGCACTCTTTTGCACCGCCATCACGTTCTTGCGGTATGACCGCACCGGTGGCCAACCCACCACTTGCGCCCTACAATATAATTACTATTTAAAATCACCATAATCCAATTTGAATAATTACAAATTATGCTAATTTAATTAATAAAAAAATAGGGTTTCGTCCTTGATTCATTTTTAGGAAAATATACCCTTTATTTTTTCATTAATATCAGGGCCAGATACACCATATAGTCCAAAGCTATTTTTGCTTTTTTTTGTACCTATTTATCTCTTAATTTTCTACTTTTTGTAACTTTAAATGATCATTATTATTTTGTTTCTCCAAGATTTCTATGTTCCTATATTTGTATCATATATCCGCAACTTATTATATGTACAATTATATACAGAAAGGTTATTAGGTCTATATTTGTGAATGGTTAATTATTTTGAAGTACTTTTGTCTCCCCATTATATGATAATTGAATTTATTTTAAAAAACTAAATTAGAACAAATATAATAATTCAGAAGATCTGTGGCAATGAGAAATCTGGTGGTACATAAAGTTTTATTTATATTTTTCTATAGATTTACTTAGTAAGTGAAAAAAAAAAAAGTGTTTACAACTTTAGATTTATCTTATGAAAATATATGTGTTTTCTCTATTTTAAAAGGGAAAAGAAAAGAAAGCATAAATAAATAAGAGATAATGAAGTTATTTTATGAATAATTGCGTGAAGAAGCACTTGATCGTGTGTTCAAGGAAGAGAATTGCGTCCAAGTATCTATATCTATATATATATATATATATATATATATATAGTGCTAATATACAGTCTCGCCTCCTAATTTTTAATTAATTATATATATCAACCCCTAAGCCTAAATAGACAATAGATTAGTCAAAGACTAGAATAAGAGGAATTGAACAAAAGCAAATAAAACTAGGGTTCTTATTTCTGACTCTCACGATCTCTTCTTAGAAAGAGCAAGATCTGTAGACATTTTATCTTCTCTTATCTATCGTAATAATTCCTTCATAAATAGTCAACGATCCAAAAATAACAAAAGTCCACGCTCATAGTCCGTCAACATAAGTTTTTTTTTTTTTTTTTTTTGCATGATCTATTTATAACAATGATCTGTATATATTCTTTTTTGGAAGAATATATAGAAGATCAAATACTTAATTATTAAATTATGCTTCATTGACCACACACAATGCTTTTTCAATGTTTATCTAACCCTTGAATGAAAGTACTAAAGACACTAAACTATCTCTAGTTATAGACCAAAATTAACATACAGATCCTCACAATCAAGACACACACGTAGTTTTTTTTTTCTTTCAGATTTTTGAACCAACTCAAACATACAACAAAAAGTCAACTGCTTAAACTAGTCTTTGTTGCCATCACACGCAGAGAGAGAGAGAGAGAGAGAGAGAGAGAGAGAGAGAGAGCATGGTCACCATAACACGCACATATGTATATGTTTATGTGTATATATATCTTATATCTATAAGGATGTGTAGTAGTGAGCTTACTTGGCAGGAGGCTTGGCCGGATCAGCAGCGAGAAGATTCTTCTCCTTGAGGGTCTTATTATTAGCAGGCTTGTTTTGGTGATGAAGATCATCCTTGGACGAAAGGTTGAGCTTCAAATCCACATGATGATGATGATGAGTGTTGCTGACCTCATCAACACAGCTCTCGTCGCTGCTCTCGCTCTCCGAGAACCCTCTCTTCCTCACGTCGCCCGCCCCGTTTCCCGGCAGCCCCAGCCTCAGCTCCGTCTCCTCGAACAACGCGGCCATCTCTCTCTCTCTCTATAGTCTCAGCCAAGAAAATGCTACAATAATTATCTTGTGTTTTTGTTGTGGTGAAGGTGATAATAGAAGTGAATTAGGAAGGAAGGAATTCTTGTCACGGATGGGGTATTAATATATCTCTGGACTTATTTAATTAATTATTTAAAATGCGAGGGACACGTGGCTGAATATGTGAGCTGGAATTGCCGGGGTACGTGACGACAGGGTGATGTTATACATCCTATGATTGTTGGGTTCAGAAAGTGGAAACTATGAGACTACATGTAGACACCCCATGTTGCATTTCATTTCTTTTTTTATTTATACAAATATATTCGTGTCAATATATATATATATATATATATATTGTTTATATATTTTTATCTTTAATTACCAAGTCAACTATTTTTGTATTTATATACTAAACCAATTTGCTTAATTTTTAGTTAATATTAACTTAATATAAGAACAATTAATGTCTGTTTTGGAATATATAATCCTCACGGTACGTACAAGTAACTTGTAAATATAATATATTGCTCACCTCAAAGTCAAGTAGTGATTTTGGTAATATTTCGATAAATTTTAAACTATCAAGTTAGCTATTTAGCTTACACGATCCCTAAAAATAATGAGAATCCATTACGAACTTCCGTATTAAATGGGTTATATAATTTACAGTGAAGGGATTATATAATTTACATACAAGAAAGAACCAAAGTAAATATATATAGTAGAGTTATATATCGTTATGGAAAAAAGAATAATACGTATTTAAGATGGTCACTCTAGGTATATAGCTATAGCCACGACTTAGCTTTGTGCAATGTCTTTTTGGTTTTAAATTTAAAAGCGAACACTATCTATCTCATTCGAGTAGTGAAATGAACAATAGACGAATCAATAGTAGGATTATGGTATTTTGTAGAGTTGAAACTAGAATGATGAATGACATCATAAAAGGAACTTAATCTACTAGTGAATATAAAAAATGCTTACGATATAATTAAGTATTTAAATTATTCATCAAAGGTGTTTGTATATATCAAATTTCTATTTATGGCATTAATAAGTAAAAATATTAAAGCAATGTTGATATCTAATTTTGTTGATATCGAGTTAATTTCTGTTATGCTAGAGTAGAGACAGACATGCGATTCTAGTTTAATAATATAAAAAAAAAACGTACATTTTTAGAGTTCGTAAAGAAAATGAATATAACTGAAATTCAAAACTTCCTTATAATATTTGAATACTATAATTGCGATACATATCGATAAAATTATATACTTATGACACAAATATATATTCTTGTTATAAATTTATAATGATACATAGTTCTTTTCTCGAGAAAGTATATTTTCTTATATATTTTAGTGGAAGAGATTATAGAGTTTCTTGCCTATAAATTATAGTGGTATAAATATGAGGACCGCATTGGATCATGAGTAAGTGATATAGTTCATGGCTCAAGAAAAGTTCACTAATTTGTCAACTTGCGTAACCTTTAAACATTAATATAATAATTCATCGAGAAACACACAATTGACAATTTTAATTAATATGAATAGATAAGTACATTTGTGAGTCACATTGTTACTAACTTTCCTAATTTGTAAGGCAAAAATACCACCTGCATTACCCTCCTTGCCTCTCTATTTTCGTTGGGATACTCGTACAATTAATTGAGGGGACCAAAGTTTATGATAGCTTGAGGCTAATTAATAAATAAATAATTCTCCGTCAATATGTGAGATCCAAACAATTGTTATTAATTATGGTAAGCCAATTAGACGATGCTAGTATTTATAAGTAATTTATATATAAATAAATAATTTTCACGAGTCCCAGGATTAGATTTCACTGGGATTTGCTAACTAAAGTGAGATCACGTTAATCTACTTTTTGTCCCCTTGATTTCTTACTGCTGATTATTTATCTCTTTCTCTTCTTTTAATGTAACAACTTGCCATCTTCATATCCAGCTTCAATCACTATATTATCCGTGACATATTTTATGAAAAAAAAAAATCATTCTAATTGATTTATATATAGAATATAAGTTTGATAAATTGTTTACAAGGAAAAACAGATTGTATAATATATTATTGAAGTTATTAATTTATTGAGGGATAATTTAGTTATGTTAGTTAGAGTCGGACTACACAAGAGTATTACTTTATTGAAGTTTTATTGTACTGGTTTTAATAAATTTGACGAGAATAAGAACCGGGGAAAAATTATAATAGAGATATAAATTAATCAAGTATATATATAAAGAAGTTCCATCCTCTCCTTCTTAAGGTTTTATTTTTATTAAATTTGATTTTATTTTTACTTCATAGTGGAATTAACGTTTTGAGTAAAGGGTAAAATATCTTTAAAGTTTAAATACTTGGTATTAATTTTATCAAAATTTCAAGCTAAGTACTCCTTAATTCTTACTCTAATTCCAAACTAACCCTCTTAATTTTAAGGTTCATATCACTAAAATTTAAACTAATTTCCGTAAATGTAAATCCCGATTCCGCTATTATATATATGTATATATATATATATATATATATATCTGCATTTGGATAATTTGGAAACTGGAAGCTACAAGAAGAAAAAGAAGCTTGAATTAGAGTGCTTTAGTAGTGGTAGTGAAACATGCAAAAAAGAAAGTTAAACTAACTAATGAATATCTTTCGGTGATGTGTGTGTACATGCAATGCTCATAAAAAAGAATTTGTTGGGGCAAAAACAGAAAAAAGTGCAATTATTTGACAGGCACGCTTAGTTGTTTGTGCTGAAATTAGAGCAAATGTTCACAACATGTGTGATGTTAATAAATTACTACCCTATTCTTCATGAATTTTAGCACAAACAGTGGCCACTTGTTTCATCACGTTTCTTATTTATATTGGAGGATAAAACGTCAAAATTAAATTATTTGGAAAAGGTTAAACATTACGTGTATAGAAGAATACTTAATTCGGAAAATAGGCAGCAATTTTGGCATCATTGGATAAGGGCTTACCAACTTTTTCTGTGAATATTTTGATTAGGTGATTACAATGTGTTTGTATATATACACACATATATATAATCTATTAATTATCATCTTGATCAACCCGTTATACATTTAGTTAAAAAAGAATCGATAAATATCATATATATACTTCAATTTTATCAAAGGCATAGCTAGACTATTTTCAGCGTGCTTTGTCTTCATTTACATATTTTTAAGAAATTTTAAGTGGCCGTCAATTGTATGACTAGTTGCACGCCAAATACGCATCATTGGATAAGGGCTTACCAACTTTTGCTGTGAATATTTTGATTAGGTGATTACAATGTGTTTGTGTATATACACACATATATAATCTATTAATTATCATCTTGATAACCTCGTTATACATTTAGTTAAAAAAAATCAATAAATATCATATATACACTTCAATTTAACCAAAGGCATAGCTAGATTATTTCCAGCGTGCTTTGTCTTCATTTACATGTTTTTTGAGAAATTTTGAGAGGCCGTCAATTGTATGACTAGTTGCACGCCAAATATACTTAACATTGGAGTTCATTCGGATAGAATTATGAAAAAAAATACATCTTGTTAAAATCGGTAGCATTAATCAATTTCGTTAATCCTCTTTTGACCGTACAGTCTCACGACTTGTATTATCTTGAATAAGCGTGCAGTCTCATACCTGCAACATTCTCATGAACGTCCTATTAGCACATCCGCTTATCCAGGCGACGTGAGATTACTCATTACCCTTTCTTGCTCTCTCGATTAAGGAGTTGATAATAGTTAAATTAATAAAATATACTTAAGCAGATAGAGAAATAGATTGAAAATCAATAGTTGCAATCTTTTTTAGTTTAGATCATTCTATATTTTAGAAATAATTGTATTAGAGTAAATAATTTGATATTAATTGTCATGGTATTTTGTCTATTGAAAATTGTATTCTCTTCATCATTTTTTTTAAGAAATAGATGATATATAAATTTGTACATATTTTCTTATGGCTTAAAATACAATCCATTAAAGGAACAAGAACTAAAATAGCTCTAGATAAAAAAAAAAAAAAAAAAAAAAAAAGTGGAAAATTATTTATTTCTTCCTTCTTTAGTGCAAGTTAAAATAATTAGCGAGAAGAGTTTGTATGAGCTAGGGCTTGAAAGTAGTGGTTGGTTGGGTCTTGGGAGAGTGGAGAGAGTGGGACCCCAAATGAGAGAGGAGGGAGAGAGAGAGCGTAGAGAGCATGTGCAGAGATTCAATGGTTTATTGAGAGAGAGAGAGAGAGAGAGAGAGAGAGAGAGAGCATGTGATGATGTTGGGTGTGTCACCCAAATGTCAAACCCTATCCCATGTGCGTCGCTGCAGGGCATCCCGCTGACCCCTCCACATTCCCAAAACTATATTTAATCATCAATACATATACATATATATATATATATAATCAACGCGTTATATATCATATTGATATATATATATATATATGGGTGATTATATTTATATCATAATCATCATATGGTAATTAATAGTCAAAATGCATGCATGCATGCTTTGTTATCTTAATTCTGATCAACTATGTAACCTTGAGTTGAAAGTATGAATTTTGATCAAATATATACGAACGAAGTTATAATAAATTAAGAAATCGTTTATGGTTGATCAAATTCTACAACATCAATATTGAAAAAGTACGTATGGGAATATATGTAGCATGGCATACCGTTTTCGTTTTAAAATATATTAATCCATGTTTACCAATTACCCTATTATTATTTTTTGATGTAGCGCGAATTTCATGATATATATATATATATATATATATATATATATTGAAGGTCTACTAAATTGGGTACTAGATTTTTCTAATCTTTTTACAGCCTGGATCGTCGGTTTTTTAGGCCTCAGAAAATCGAGCTTACTCCCCATTCCAATTTCTGAAAATATAGGCGGGGTTGCAACCGGATTTCGGGCCAAAACTTACTTCTCTATTAAGAATCCTTTTCTATAAGTAGATTAAGAAAAAGAAAAAAAAAAACGCTAGAGAGAGAGCGCTTTAAACGAGATAAGCCATCCCAACCCTAGCCTTTGATGGTGATCAGTCTCTAATCATTATCGAATGAGTATTAAGCATTGTCATCATTCCAAACTATCAATTTTCCACTTGACTTTTAAAACTTATCATAAGAATTCTCTTCATTAACCATTAACGTTTTCGATCATTAATGATTATCCAATTATTACACTGTTGAAATATAAGGCAGTGATTATTTAACAAATTAATATTTAGTTCATGTTCCAATCCAATAGCAAACTGGTATTTGATCTCTATAATATACCTCTATATATAAATATAATGTAACGATCCGATTTTTTCGAAGCCGTCACTTACTAACTACTTTAAAATTCTTTAAAAATTCTTGGCCATTTTTTTAAACTTAATAGTAAAAAAGTAAATACTTAAATATTAAAAATCTTTATCAGGAATTCCTTTAAATATAAAAAAAAAATACAGAAACATGTATGAAAAATAAGCGGAAAATGTCTTCACAGTGATTACCCATACACCCAATCCCTCACACATCCTCCACCGTCACCGTCCAATCCACCATGAAATCATATCATAGGTTGCTTACCTACAGTACGAACGAAAAATCTTTTGTGTGATCTAAAAAGCTCAGTGAGATATAACTATTTTCTCACAAAAAATCTCAAATAAAACATACCATGCAAATGACCAATTATGCTTCGTTTTTGCGTTTTAGGAATCTATTACTAATCTTGTCTTAGGTGATCACCATATTGTGTACCTACCAACTTCATTCGCACGAGACTCAATAGATCGACAGGGGTGCACATGTCCCGAAGCCTAAGGTCAATACATCTGGCGGTTCATGATACCGCATGATTAATCCCATCCTCGTTCCTTTCAACTCAGGGAAATCCTAAATTCATCCCGTCCTCATTCCTTTCAACTCGGGGAAGAATCGTAACATTATCCCGTCCTCATTCCTTTAAACTCGGGGATATCATATAACATTGAGAACCCCTTCCTTTCAAGAGGTGTGGTACGCCACTTCATTAATTCATATGTTTCTCTTGTTCTTATTATCATAAGTTTATGAACTAACATTCCGTATCTTATTCTTTTAGCTAAAGGAAAAGATCATCTATCGACAATCATTCATGATCGTCACATAATCAACATCAATCTTGCATATTCATCTATCATTAAGTACTTATAAATTACTCATGCATCAATGAAACAAAACGATAAACACACATTCAATAATATTCTAGCAAGCGTTCAACAAACCACAAATCAAACATGTCAAACAATACTTTTATTTTCAAACTAATTCGTACTGCAGTGAGGTTGAACTCACCTGGACCGGTATAACAGTCTTTCTCGTGACTCTGACGAAGACGCTTCTACGAACGATGCTCTAAAAGCTAAACGGGGATTTCGGTTTTCATAAAGGCTTTTGAGGTATTTTCTCGATATATCAAAATCGGTAAGGATTTGGAAAAAGTGTTCGTCACAAACTGTCATTATTTTTCGAAATTGAACAAATTTTGTGTTTTTATAATTTTCAGAAAAAAGCTGCAACTATGCTATATCTTAACTTTTTAATTCGGCAGAAATACTAAAACGCAGTTTCGGGTTAGATCCCGACATATTTTGGAATTTTGTAAAACATGAAACATGCTTGAAATTGACTTTTGAATAACATATATCTCTATATAAAAATCCTAATTTGGAATCTATGAATTTATAAAAATCAAAATCAAAATATGCTTTGCAGACTTTTTCGGTTTTTCCAGAAAATTGAAAGATTGAAAATACGATTTCGAGCGATTCAGAGCTCCAAAAATTCTGAAATTAAATATGAGACTTATATTAACCTAATCGAGTACTGGTTAAAATTTCAGCAAAAACCGATTAGTATTTTAGGAGATAAAAATTAGAGAAAATTATGCATCATAAGATTACGAAAATAAAAAAAGAATTAAGAGTATATACGTCATCATACCTTTATGATGATGGAAGAAAAACATTTTTCGGGCTAATGAGATGAAGGAATCAAAGAGTTTTTCTCTCTTCTCTCTAGAGAGATTTTTAAGTTTGGGGAAAGAGGCTAATAAGAGAATAAGAGAATATGTGGAAACCCTAACCTAATTGAATTTAAATATAACCCTAATTAATAATAATTTTCCCAGCTAATTAAATAACATAAAAAAATATTTTTTTTATTAAAATATCAAAGATATTTCTAATTATCTTATATAAAAATCCCAATTTAATTAAGAATAAAAACAGAATCAATATATATTTATTTTATTTGAAGACTCTAAAAATACGGGATCTCACATATAATATATAAGAGACGTTTACTGGACATACCCAGTACATTTATTATTTTAGGGACTTAGTAACCGTGTAATTTATTTTTCGAATTATTCTTCCCATTTATTTAAACCAATCAGGCTTTTTTTTTTGTTTTTACAAGTTAAATACTGAAATTGAAAAATATTCTAGTATTAGTAAAAAGTATCTAATAAAAGTTTACCACTCTTAAAGTTTTTAAATTATTTGTATATTAAATGGGGAACACATTGGGATTAATATTTTTTCGTAGATCATATATATATTACATATATATATTACCGTAACACAAATATTTCCAACACGTTTTGTCCTCACTTAAACTTCTCTTAAGAACCTTCACATGCCATTGATCATTCATCTTAGGGCTACTCCGACTCAAGCATGACTATCGAGAGATTTCACATGTTTCAGTGTCTTATCCTCACTCACATACTTTATGAGAAACTTTTACATGACGCCGTCCATCTTAAGACTACTCATACTCAAGCTTGAGATTTTTTGGTTGACATAGTAATTATTAATGTACGATTTCGTCCACATTAATTTGCATTGATATGGCGAAATCTGTCTCTGTCATTTACAAACTTGGGCTTTGGTCAAAGAAGCACATTATCAACAAAATGCCCATTGACTAAGTCAAAGGGGATCAACCAAGAAAGAAGTTAACGGTCAAGATGAAGGAAGACGAAGATAGGCGACAAGGATGTGCCCCTTGTCATAACCTCATCGATGAAACCTCATCGCTTCTGGAGATCGGGAGAACAGATGAGTCGGGGACTAAATTCAAGCGACAAAGCATAATCTTGCGACGAGACTAAGAAGCAGACGACGGGAATGAAGGTAACGAGGAGCAATCAATGTAGCTCGAGTGGCGCCTCAGGGCTAACCACGACAATCACGCTCATGATCATTGCATTTGTAATTAAGGCAATTATAAGGGAGTTGAACGCTTGTAACTGGCCATGTATGAAGTCCGATTTCAATTATCAAGCACTATAGATAGTGAGCTAAACGATGTAAAATGGTACAAAAAATTCTAAAGAAGAAATACGATATTTTCACACCAAAATTTTCCAGTATCCTGCTCTCTTCAAACCCATTTTTTTAACGTGATTTAGTTTTAACAAAAAGACTCGAACTCTAAGGTAACTTAAAAACGGGATTTACACCAATCGTAACTCCGTGACTGCCGAAGTGATTTTTCGCCTCAACAGTAGAGTCTTGAACTTCTTCGGCTGTAGAGTCATGTAAATGTCGGACAAATGTGTAGTTTTATACCTACGCCATCTCAATAACGTCCTACCAATACATTACCTTGCGAAGACGGTACGCACAGTTTATCGAATATGTAACTTTACACACAATGAAGCTCTTTTTTGTTTGAAAATTAACATAATAAATTAATAATACATTTCCAACGAATTAGCCTAAATACCCCAAAAAACAGAAAAGTGATATGATACGCATGTTGTGATTAGCTTGGGCAGATATCTACACTGTGTCCCACATAATCAATGTGGGTCAGATTTTGTTCCCACCAAAAGTGGTTCCCTATTTTTTAATGGGCTTTTCTTGCAGAAAAGCCCAATACTGGAATTCATATTTTTGGCCCTGTGGGGCCCAAACGACAATATCCACACTGGTGGTTGAAAGTCTTTGAATGGACTTTATTGCCTTTGCAATTCTAGCCCCAACAAAGTTTTACTACACTATTTTTTTGTGCATGTGAATTAAATTCTCCCAACTAAAGTATTTAATATTGAAAACGAAAAAACACCATACAAGTTTGACATTTTTTTTTTGCATCTTCAGTTTTATGAATAATATTATACATTAAGATATCTTTTGTGAAGTATTTAACTAGTAGTGCTATACAACAATTCTAAGCTCCATCCAAGTTTTTTAACGCCTATTAGTTTTGGGTATGAATTTAATTTTTCTCAATTATTTTATGTAGAAACTCCAAAATTGAATATTCAAAGAAAAAGATAGCCCTAAAGTTTGACTAAATTAAATTCATTATTATTAAATAAACATATTAGGTGTGACTAGATTTAAGCCATAAGCCTTTAAATCTTGCCCTTTCTACAATTTGCCTCTTTTTTTCATTTTTCTTTTTTGTGATAGAATAACTCGTAACCATTAGTTTTTATTTGTATTTTTTTTTTCTCTTAAAAATGCAGTGTACTTTTTCACCTTCCACACTAAAAAGACAGATACTTATAACAGATGATAGATGTATTGGAAAATACTAAAAATACTCTACATCGAGTAAGGTGATTTGCACATCGTAAATCTCTAAGAAAATCTTATGCTACTATTTGAAACAATAAACGTAAAGGCACACATAGGTCACAATTGCAAAAAATCAAAATTAAAAGAAATCGGTTAAATATATTACTCTATATTTAAAAACAGTTAATATGCTTTGAAAATCTAACTTGAAAATATTACCCTTTCAAGTTTTTAATTTATTTATTAAAAAAGCTCAATGCTCCATTATTATCGATCGCTAATATTTAATTTTTTTTATAAAACTTATGATATGTTTTTCTCAAAAATTAAATTAGTTTACATATAAAAAAAATATAAAACTACGAATAAGGTGTGACTTTGGGTTTTTAAAACATTAAAATGATGAACTAGTATAAAACTATAAATAAAATACATTTTGACCGTGAAGGTATTTTATATTTGTAAACAGAATAAAAATTCCCTAAGTCTTAACATCTATATATATTATATATATACATATATATTTATCGAAGTGTATTTATGAGAATGAAAAGTCCGCTATGGATGGGCCCACCCGAGACATGGGCTACACGGTAAAGCTTATCATGTCGGCCTGTTTGGCAGCATGGATTGAGATGCCAAGGCCGAGTGGGCCCATGGAGGCCCACAAACATAACTCTCAGAGCCCATTTTCCTAACCCAAAAGTCCAAGTCCAAGCACTCGACTCCCACGTGTGGGGTGAGGCCCACGTGTCAATATCAGCATTGAAGGCGCCACACGTGTGCGTGTCCTACTGTACAATGATGGTACGACAGTTGTTGGAGTCTCCATTCCAATTTGGACCGCTCATTCCTTTGAAGTGATGATCTTCGCATTTATTGCCGATAAACTTAAGTCACTTCTTCTTTATGGGCATTCACAAATGGATTTAAAATTAAATAACATTATATCATATATTAAATATTTAAATTAAATTCATCGGTAGGTATATATAGTAGAACACTAAATAGATCACGACCACCTATATTTTTTTTTTAAAGTAATTTGATTTCATTCAATCAAACAAGTTGGGGAGAAAAATCCCTCAACACCGTTCCTACAAGTCACTCCGGGCAATAAGGACACATGAGGTCCGGTACAAAAGAAGAGAGACGTCTCTTAGCCAAAGCATTGGCCACCTCGTTATATTCCCGTGGAACCCAAGTTCACTCTCCGGTCCCGCCTAGTTCGCGGCCGAGCTCTCGCACCTCCGCAATAATCGGGCCTTGCAAGCCCAACGAGTCTCGTGCCTTGGTGAGGTGGGAGGCCCGCAAGCAATCCGTCTCGGCATACTCGATCTTCCACCCCCGTTCGCGGGCAAAAAGAAGCCCCCGTCGCATCGCAATGCACTCTCCGGTAAGTGCCGAATCGACATGGTCTACCAAGGAAGCCAAGACTCCCATAACCCGACCGTGGTGGTCTCGCACAACCGCGCCCACTGCTGCCCGTCCCGTCTCCCTGTCCCATGCCGCATCTACGTTGAGCTTGAGGCTCCCCGCAGCCGGCTCGGACCATGCCCTCGGTACCTCCTCCCTCGGCGAGCGGTGGTTCTCCGTCGTGTGTGCGCATCGCTTGTAACTTGTGAACCATCCGTCGACTTCTTCCACCCAAGTCTCTGAGGCCCGTACACGGTGCTCGAATAGGCGAAGGTTGCGGTCGGACCACGCCGCCCAAATAAGCCCGCAAAATAGCTCGAAGTTCGGTGTGGAAAGACTCTCGAGCGCCCGGTAGCACAATTCTTGAAATGGGATCTCCCCCGTCTTTTCCACCCACCGGTGGATCGTAGATGATGCCCAAATCGCCTTGGCCCTCTCACACCCCCAAACAGCATGTAAGGCGTCCTCTGGGAGCGCCCCGCAAAAGTTGCAAAATGGTAGAACGTCTACCCCTCGGATCCGAAGTGCCCCGTTGGTCGGAAGAGCTTCCGACCACGCGCGCCACACTATGTGCTTCACTTTCGCGGGGATCGTCGTGCCCTACAAAGCTTTCCACCAATTTGGCTCCCCTTTTCCCGAGCCCGAAGGTCCGCTCCGTGCTTCCGACCTAGCTAGTCGGTAACTGGACCGCACCGAGTAGACCCCGTTGTCTTCGTGGTGCCAGACAAGCCGATCTGAACCCTTCCCCACCGGGATCCTCAAGACAGCCTCTGCATCGTAGGGGGTTAAAAGGGCCTCAACCCGAGAGAGGTCCCAATGGTCGTGGGAGACTAGATCGGCTACCCGCCACGGATACCCGTCGTCTGGAGCTTCCGAAGTGGCAAAGAAAGCCCCAGGCCGTGGGATCCAAGGTTGGCCGTGAACCCGTACGTTGCCGTCCCCGATTTGCCATCTCGTACCGCGTCTAAGCAAGTCACGTCCCCAACACAGACTCTTGCAAAGGAACGAGGGGCGTCCCCTGCAATTGAAGTCGAGGATCGAGGAGTCGGGGTAGTACTTAGCTTTTAGGATCCGCGCTAAGAGACAACCGGGATTTTGGATGATCCTCCACGAAAGCCGTGCTACAAGGGCCCGGTTGAAATCACCCATGTCCTTGAAGCCCATACCACCTTCCCCTTTCGGCTTTGCGAGAATGTCCCATCGTCGCCAATGGATCTTTCTCGACTCCTCCGATCCGCCCCACCACCTATATAATATGTCTATATTGAATTGTATAAATGGTTTTGTCGTCACTCGTTAGTCACAAACATGAGCCAATCGGTAAATTTTTAAACATAAGTATTTAATATGTTGGGACATTGTTCATATAATATGAATAGAACAAATTAACATATATAAAATATAATTAACGTCTAAGTATGTCAGCATTTATAGAATGATTGTCTCATAAAAAAAATTCGATACGAACAAAAGTTAACGGAAAAAACCCTCAAGAGTCCATATTTTATTTTATTACTATTAGTGTTTGTCGTTTTCATTCCTCGTGTGAATCTCTTGATAGTAAGTCTTTAGGTTTAAGACTTGTTCTTGAAGGGGGTTAATCAATATGAAAAAGAAAAGCGTACCAATGATTGTTTACTTAGTATTTTAAATTTCAAAAGCACACATGGTCATAAAAAAGCGTCTTTAAAAGAAATCTTAGACTCGCTTTTCAAAATGAACTGAAAATTATATGTACCTTTAGCTTATAATAGACAAAAGGCAAACTAACGAATCTTATTTTATTTTTCAAAAGAAATAAGTGTGATGTAAAACATGTCATGTCATGAACAAAGAATCCAGAACTCTTTTCTTTTTTCGTTCCAATCTATTCATAATAGATGTACCAAATTTCAAAACTAGTGGCGGAGCCAACTTTTTTGGTCTAGCCGAAGCACTATATCATTAGGCATGATGCTAATGCCTAAAAACGACGGCAAAAGTCCTCAATGTGCACTAATCACTCTAATCACAAAATTTCATCCAACTAATTGGATGGATGTTAGTCAACTAATAATGTGGCAGTGTTGACCGCCACGCGGACAACCACATGGCATGCCACGTCATTTTTAATTTTTAATTTGTTTCCACATCATTATTTAATTAGTCGTGATATTGTTAATAAATACATAAATTTATTTCATATTTATTTTACTTTATTAAATTATCATAAGATGTAAGTATTTAAAACTCTTAAGTAGGATAATATTTACAATTTTAGTAGTATTTTCAGCAACTACCCGAAAATAAACTTATAAGTAGGATAATAGTTACAACTTTAGTAGTATTTTCAACAACTAACCGAAAATAAACTTATAAGTAGGATACTATTTACAACTTTAGTAGTATTTTCAACCACTACCCGAAAAATGACGGATAATAATCGAAAAGATATCTCACATATTAATGGATATGTTTGTTATTTAAATTGTTATATCCATTACATTTTGACAACAAATACCTTTGATGTAGTAATTTAGTGCTTTGTTTATCTGGGTTTGGTCATGGTTCCAAAATACAAATACAAAATATTTTGATTACTTATTTGGATGACACGTGGGACAGCTTAGGAAAGAGAGAAAGAGAGAGAGAGAGATAGAGAGAGTGTACACGTGGCAACGTGGGAGAGGGCGAGAAAATAAGTAGTCCCTGTAAAAAAATTAAAAATAAAATAAAATAAAAAAGACGTGGCAATTTTTTATTTATAAAAAAGTCGACATGGCGTGCCACGTAGATGTCCGCGTGTCAGTCAACACTGCCACATCATCATTTGACTAACAATCATCCAATTAGTTGGATGGAATTTTGTGATTAATGTGATTAGTGCACATTGGGGACTTTTGCCGTCGTTTTTGGTCATTGGCATCATGCCTAAGGAAATTCAAAAACATTGGCCACTTATGCCGCTAATTACCCTTATAAATTTTATGAAATTAATTTAAACGGTCTCTAACTTTCTATATTTTATTTTTGTGTTTGTATGTTTATAAGTGAGTCATATTCTATAATTTTAGTGCGCAAATGTGTGATCGATTTTCTTATCTCATTCAATAATTTAAACGTTACGAATTGTGTTCTACGATATATCAAGAAAAATAACAAAGCAACAAAATCATAACTAAACTTTCTATTATAGCTCTAAGAATAAGAAAATAAAGGATAATATATAAGTAATATGAGTATATGTGACCAAGCAAAATAAAATAAATAAATCTCATTATCTCATGCATAAAAACAAAGGAAATGTATTTAGAATTTCAATGTACTCAACTATAAAGTTTGCCGACTTAAGCAACACAAATACAATATCACTTCATTAGATTTTTCTTTTGACATTTGAGCGTAAGCAGGTGCAAAGTCAAAACTATACATGTGCTTAGCTATTCTAATAATAAAAAAATAGATTTAGCAACCGAGTTTTTTTAGAAGGAAAAGCTAAAATTTGTCAATAATGCTTAACTCCGATCATCATCGTGTATTTTTGAAAAATATCCATGTCCTCGTATTATTTAATTATAATTTTGAAAAAAGATTAATTTATTTGTAAACTCGTCTCAACTATATTAAAATAATTAAAACTCCAAAAACTACCAAATTCTCAGCCTCTAAGACAATAGGGGCTCTTTAGTATCTCAAATTTCCATTCATGTTTATCTGGCCCCCAAATTATCCCCGGAAATTGTATCCCGGTTTGGCATATATCGAATCCGATCTATGTGAAGAAGTGGGGCATGAATGACAAAGAAGCAGAGAAGTTTCGTTAAGTAGGTCACAAATGTGCAGTGTATATATTCACTGTAATACACATGTACACAGAATTGATATAGATATTGATGAAAAGAAAGCAATAAAGGTCGTGGTAGACCCTTTGTGTGAGCTGGGTTTTCGAAAGAATGGCGAAATGCTGCACTTTTGATGAGGTTTAAATGTTTGTCTTTTTTCGATTATATGTATGAAGAACGAAGTATGTGTTTTGTTTGAGCATTTGTCCTTTGCCATATCTGCTACGGCAATGAGCTGTCTCGAGCCCATAAATGTCGTACGTCGTCGATGCCCATTTCCCATTTCACCATCTTTGCAAAACAACATATTCATCTGACCATTTTTTATATAAGCAAAATGTATGATCGTTTTCATCTAGTTTGTGTCTCGAAACTACGACCGGCACTAGAGTGGCTCTTGAATCCCTAGTTTTTCCAATATTGAAAAAAAATACCATCAAATAACTCATCGTCGTTGTTCTCTTAGTAACCTTATAAGTTGTTACGTAGTAACCTCAAATCGTTCGATAATCGACGTTGGTTTGTCAAGATTTTAGATGTGTGCAATGCTTAATTTTGATGATTTGCATCTTAATTATACTCTACATATTAATGTGTATATGCTCAAAAAGTTGATGAAATTAAATCTTTGATTTTTTTTTAACAATTATAAGTTAGAAAATTAGGATAATATGATTTGGTGGCGCTCATTCACCGTCATTTTTACGAGCATGTTTTCAGTGTTTTTATTTTTATTTTATTTTTATGAAACGTTGCGTGTTACAACAACAAGTGCAGTCACGAATAATATTGAAAGTGGTAATGGAAAAGATAATTTATAGAAGAAACAAGACAAGATAAGAAATTCAAGGAGTGATAATATTTTGGAAGCACAATTAAGTTATGACACCATTGTATATTTGCTGGTTCAAGCTGCCATATACATATATATAATGTGTCACTTTCATATTTCTTTCCGTGAGACTCTTAGCCATGCAAAGTTGCAACCCTTTCTTTGAAGGTTCAAACGTTTTTCTTATTTATTTATTAATTTTATTGATTGGTGTAGAAAATTTGGCATGGTCAAAGGCTTTTCAAAGCGTGTAAAGACCAAAGACAGATGATGAGTTTCACAAAGTGAAAAGTACGTGGTCCAACTCCAAATAAACTAGTTGAGTTGAGTCCATTTTGGTAAGCAATTAAAAAATCATTTATAATATATAGAAACAAAATTACGCTTTAGCTTGGTTGTTTGAACTTAGACAATCTTTTTGTTACATTTATTTCACCCATCTCACACGTGCTTGCTTGCTTGTTTATAGGGCAGTGAAGAAGAGAGAAAACATGCATGTGCTTGTCTTGATGATACTTTAAACTAAAAATAGAAAGTGAGATTCTTTTCATTTTTAATGTTGATTGGTTGACTGATCATGCAGATAATAAGGTTAATTGAAAATATAACTCATATTTTAAAATAAAATTTGATGCATTTGGCCCATTGAATTGGAATTTGGAAGCAATGTTGTTTGATGAAATTCCGATAAAAATTTGAGAGAAATAAATACTGGAAAAACTTTCAATGTATAGTGTCATACTTAAAAACGAAAAGACTACGTGGAATTGTTGGTAAACCAGGGCTAAACTCTAATTTTCAAATTAATAAAATTAATAAAAATAAAAGTGACACGGAGTTGTAAACTATCTGGTTAATAGTTTTTGTTGATAGTGACAAAGAGACTTGTTTGTTGTGACATGAAGTTATGTATATTTCGTCTCTCTTTCTTTATGTTAAGATTTGATTCGACTCTTCTCATTTCTTTTCTTAATTTATTGACTCGATGAATCTATTTTACTATCATTCGAAAATAAATATTATCTATTTATATGTCTAATAGTCGCTTTAATATATTTGTTTATAATTTTTGTTTGTTTAGATATTTGAAAAAAATCTATTGAAATATACTCTATGATTCGCCTGAAATGAAAGTCTAGATATACATAATATTAATAAATAAAACCACACTAAATACTTGTGAAAATCTCAAAATACTTTCACTAATTAAGTATCGAATTATGTCACTAATTTGTAACCATTTCGACAAATTAAACTTTGGCCATTCATTATTTTTTATTAAGTTTTCATATTCCTATTACATCGTGTTAAGTAGAGTTGAATTTCACGGCGTCGCGACCCGTCGCGGTGAAATCGTCGGAGATCGCCAAAGTGCACGTCGCGATGCGTCGCGATGGTGCACGTCGCGATGCATCGCGATGGAGTTGAGAGAGAGAGAGAGAGAGAGACTGTGAGACGGAGAGAGAGGGAGAGGCATCACGTCGCCACGATGCCTCACATTCGCGATTGATCGCGATTTCATCCTCCGAATCGCGATGCGTCGCGATTCCCTGAAAACGTCGCGATGCGTCGCGATTGGCGTTCATCCGTCGTCAACTGCAGCTCTAGTGTTAAGGCATCTCAAAACACAATCGTGTCATAAGAATAATATTGATCTCTATAGTAGAATAAAATAATGCAAATTAAGTTTTATTATAATAATAATAATATATAATTATATATAATGTTGATGTTGTGGTGGACAATTGGAAAACAATAATGAGATCTGAGCGTCCGTCGTCCGTGGGAAGCCGCGAGAGAGAGAGTATCCACATGACAGACCACATGTCTTCTTTTGCCGACACTCCACCTATCCCACGCTCTTCACTGGGTCCCATTTCACGTGGCATGCTCCTCCAATCACAGACATCCACGTGTCCCGCTCATCGCCGCGGGTCCCACTATGCCCCCTACCCGCCAAGCACCAACCTGCCACGCTGTCCCCCCTTCTTATTAAATAATTTGTTTTTCAAAGACATTATTTTTAATATCCAATCAGTCAATTAATGATAGACCGTGTGGACTTCTAGTGGGTCCCACGGAAAATTGAATGACCTATGAGGATTGGCGGTTCAGGCAACGCGTACGTGACAGCAAGTGAGGCTATCATTCCCCTCTCTCTTCGTCTTAAAGAAAATGTAAATTGCGCAAATCCCTCCTGTATTTTACTACTTGATACACTTTGCCCCTTGAGCTTCGTCATTATTGTAGAAATACCCTATATTCTAGTAAAAGTAGCATTAACTCAGTTAAATTTGTTTTCATCAGTTAAATAACTTGACCACTTAGTGCTTAACATTTAGTATCGGTATATCATACGAGTGTAATCTACTTATTTATTGAAGAAGAAAAAAAAGCATGACTAAATAATGTAGCACATAAGTAAATATTGTCTTGAATTTTGAACACGTATATTGTATACTAAGTAATTTATTGAAGAAAACATAAATAAATTATATGTACTGCACAAAATTAACATTTTCTACAATTATAGTATTTGACATGTTCCCTATGATTTTAACGTATTTTAACATGTTAAATACTAGCACACTGTCATGTAGCAGTATATTTAAATAATCTAATAAAGAAAAAAATGTAAATTATATGTAATGCACAAATGAATATTTTCTTCAATTAAATAATTTGACAACGTTCTCTACACGGAAACGCTCCCTATGCTTTTAACATGTTATTATTTTCTTCAATTTTAAGAAAATATTTTATTTCTCAAAAGCATGGGCATTTCCGCCAAAGATTGAACTTAAACTAGCCAGATGCAGCAACACTCAAAGTTGAGGTGGCACGACAGCTAATTACTAATTTATTATTTATTTATTTTCATATTATTTTAACATTCAACGCCCTATAAAAATCCGTGACGATTTCATTTCTGAAATCAGAAACCACACATTCACATTTCACAGACACACTCTTCTCTTCTCAGCTCAACACAGGCTTCAAACTTCGAACAAATCTTCTTCTCTGCGATTACGTCAGCAATGGAGTCCGCCATGACTGCGACGAAGTTCGCCGACAACGACCACGACGCTCGCCTCGACCTCAGCCTGGGACTGCCCGGCTCGAGGACCAGCGCCAAGCGATCCAGGACCGACGAGGCCGACGGTCAGGATTGCGCCTCCGTCGCCAAGTGCGGCAGATCCGACGGCGGCGCTGCTCCGGCGAAGCAGGTGGTCGGATGGCCTCCGATCAGGTCCAACCGGAAGAACAATCTGCCGCCGCCGATGAAGAAGGCGGCCGCGGAGTCGGACGGCTGCTTCGTGAAGGTCAGCGTCGACGGAGCTCCGTACCTCAGGAAGGTCGACATTAGGGTTTACAAGAGCTACCCCGAGCTTCTCAAGGCCTTGGAGAGCCTCTTCCACTTGACAATCGGTAAGAACTCAGATCCGCGATTCGCGATTCTCTTAGGTCTCGGAGATCCAGATCTCTCATCTCTGTTTGGCGATGATTCTTTAGGTAACTACTCGGAGAGAGAAGGCTACAACGGGTCGGAATTCGCTCCGACGTACGAAGACAAGGACGGCGACTGGATGCTGGTCGGAGATGTTCCATGGAAGTAAGTCACCATCATAATAGTCATAGACCAAGATCTGAAACAAATTCTCCATGGTTGAAGCAAAATTCTGAGACTGGTTTTGTTTGTTGGCTTTTGCAGCATGTTTGTGTGTTCATGCAAGAGGCTGAGAATCATCAAGGGGTCAGAAGCAAAGGGACTTGGTTCCTCATGAAGCCAGAGTTGAGCTTGTAATTGTACAGAGGAACATAGATTCCGTGATTTTGTTTATATCATATATCATATATATATGTTTAAGATTACAAAGAAGAAGAAAAAAAGAGCCATAGTTTTGTGTAGATCCGCATTTGCAATCGATTTTAATTGGTAATAGAAAACATACATTCAACAAAGATTCGACTTTTATATGGTAGAATCTCGGTTAAGTAAATACTTTTGTGTGGTCTAAGACGTTACTAAATTTTACCTCGATAACATAATAAAACTCTTCAACCTTTTTACAGTGGATGGTTTTTGTTTCGTGAATTGATTGGTCTAGCGGAGTTAGTTACACAATCAGCGACGTAACTATAGACATCAATTTTACGCGAGAAATATGTTCATAATAGATATTTTATTATTTTAAGGGGAGTGTTGAATCCAAAAGTAAACATCTCTGGAAACTATGAAGAGAACAAAACTGTAACATTAAAAACATTATAACAACGTCAAAGAAAATGGGTCTCACACAGAAAGTATCTAAAATTAAGGTTGCAATAACCATTTTTTTACAGAATAGAAGTTTCAAAATAATAGAAGTTATTATCGCAGTAATTCAATTATTCTCTTATTATAACAGTGATTAAGTTAAGAACTTTAAAGAGAATCATGTATAATAAAAGACAGCTATTTGTGCTTTTCTTTGTAATATTGTAGATGTAATCGATGATTAGGTTCTAACATATAAGTATATAATTTCATCAAATAAATAATTATAATAAAACGAAACAGAGAATCTTTCACAATCTTCAACTAACGAATCTGCCTCAAGGAATCTTTCTCGACAACTTATAACATTAACAACTCAAGCTGTTTTTTTTGTTTTTTTTAATTGTAACAATGGTGGAATCCAAGTAGTACTTGAGAACAAACAAATAATATCATCAAAACTTTAAGTCTACAATTTACATAAACATGTGGCACATAATACAGATCACACGACTTCGAACTGTTTAAAAATTGAGATAAGTGTCTCCGGGCATCAAATTGGCGTTGGTCCGGCTATCCTGAGAGTTGAGTGAGCCCATTCTTGTGTCCAGGATGGAAAGCTGAGACTTCACCCATGGCGGATTATACCTTCCTTCGATCCACAATGCCTCTCCGGTATCTTTGTGTTTGAAGTCCGGGTATTTCGGGTTCCTCTGAAAATTGGAAAACAGCATCATCAAGAAATATGATTTTTTTCTTACGGCAACAAGCTAGATTGTTCGAAAACCCAACTTCTGACTTTTCTTCTCTACAAAAACTAATTTAAGTTATTCTAATTCAAAATTGAAATTTCTATGTCGTAGTAATATATTTCTTTAAGAGTCAAGATCACTGGAATCGTGATTTCAATCATGATCCCGCATTAAAGAATTAACCTTTTTGTTAAGTACAAAGCAACAAATAAATTGTCTCTCGTGTATCAAACCAATCAAAATTACCATATATATATATATATAATACTTATCCAGTAGAGAACAAGAACAATCTCGTCGTGATAATATTAAACAAACACATTCGAGATCTCTTTTGTTCTTCTTCTGAAATAATATATTTCCACAATTTTATTCATATTACTCATGTGATTGGTTGTCAGGAACCTGTCATACTCTTTGATTTCTAATTATTATTCATGATTCTCTATCTCCTCTCTATTTTTTATTTATAATTTTGAGCAGTTGAAGGCCAAGCTGCGCCCAATAAATTACCTTATTATTCCTATTATCCCACCAATCCAAAGGATTGGCAAAGAAGGCTTGCCATAGCTGCTCGGTGGTTTCATCGCCATTTCCGCCACTGCTTACAGGCTTTCTAGCTGCAACAATGTGAAAAATATTAATTAAAAATCTGACCTGAAATCAAGACTTCTGCATAGAAAATAGGACTTGCCTTGTCCCATTGAATCAGAGTTCCCTTCATATGGGGTCGCCGAAGAGAAGGTCTTTTCGATAAAATTCAGTTGCTGAACAACCACCTACAAAGAATGAAATTGCCAATATTACCCCCATATGGCTACCATTCTTCTTATTCCATCATAATTACAAGCAATACTCTTGTTCATGTACAAAAATCAACTTACTAACATGGAGTATTTTTAGGACTACTAGTTAAAATACAAGTATACAAGTCAATTTGTCGTTTTATCTTCTCAATCAAGTCTTTTTCTTTCTCATTGATAAAATTGTCTCGAAAACTGAATTCACCAAATAAACTTAAAGATAGCAAAAAAAGAGAAAATGTGTAGAACTGTAGGAAGGTAGATATGTTAATTTACTTCATTCAATTATATAGCTACTTTGTAATAAAATTTTGCAGTTTTTATTTTTAGATGGTTTCCCAATTTAATGTAAGTTATTTGCACAATTTTATTAGATGTTTTCGTAATTTACTGTAATGGGAATAATTTGTGCATATTACTTGCCCCTATTATGGAATAAAATACCAGATGAACTCATTATTTACATTACTACTAAATGAATATATACACAAAAAAAGAGACCTTGTAATAAGTCTGTTGTTTTCCATCCTCACTTTCAACCGTGTCCGAGATTAAACGCCCGCTGACATATATTTGCTGACCTTTTTGAACATGCTGAGAAGCAATCTGCGCTAACTCGTCCCAAAATGTCAAATTGATCCTGAGAGACATCATTTGTCAATGCCAATTAGGAATAAAGAGTTTTGATCACAACATTTAGACTACACATTGATGAATAAGTATGATACTAAAAAACAAAACTACCTCCAATACATGTTCTTAGACCAATGCTAATGCTTCCTCCAAAAAAAAAAAAGACAAAAGAACAATACTAATGCTAAACGAATGCATTTGATCCCAAATTCAGTCTCCAAGTTATACTATTGGCACTACTAAACAAGAAAGAGATAAAAATAATGTTTGAAAAAGAAAAAATTCAATTTGTACATCAGCATTCTGGTACTACAAAACCGGTTTACATTTAGCATTAGCCGGACATTATGCACCAGGGATGGTCTAAGGCCTTCATTTCCTATCGTGTATGATTACCATTCTTCTTATTCCATCATAATTACAAGCAATACTCTTGTTCATGTACAAAAATCAACTTACTAACATGGAGTATTTTTAGGACTACTAGTTAAAATACAAGTATACAAGTCAATTTGTCGTTTTATCTTCTCAATCAAGTCTTTTTCTTTCTCATTGATAAAATTGTCTCGAAAACTGAATTCACCAAATAAACTTAAAGAAGAGACCTAAGTCAATTTGCAGAATTGGCTGATTCCACATAGGGGCAATGCTATTTGAATGTACTATGCCGATTACGATACAAACTAGGGGCAATGCTAATTGTGTCAAACAAGTTAAATAATGGGAGAGCAAGCCACGAACCCGACAACACGTTGGGACCCAATAGAAACGATTAAAGACTAAAGTATGCATTTTATGTATGTTACAAATGTTTTAAAACTAATTATGAGTCAAACTGTGTCTTTTGCTTTATGAATAACCTTGCTTAATTATAGAAATATAATACAATTACTTAGTGTCAAAATTTTGTATTATTTTAGTTACGATTCTAAAAATAAATCTATCTTTTTAGCTCTATAGTGATTAGTTAATGGGTTAAGCGGGGTTTGCCACGAACAACACAGCTTTAAATGAGGCGGGTCTGGTCTCCTTAAACATGATTAATAAACGGGGCGACCGAGACTATATAAAACTAGTAAAAAAAACGATCAAGACACGGGAGGCACGAATTGCAACCTCTGATACAAACCTACAACTGGGGGCAAAAGCCTACTACAATGAAACTGAAAGCACCAATTATTGTGCTGTTATCTATCAAATTATGCGGTCACTCGATGAGGCAATTTTTGAAACTGCCCAGAAGCGAATCAGACTTGTGTTTGAAATTGAATCATACCTTTTAGTCATTTGCTTATCCAATCACACAAAGCTACGAGCACTACTTCGAAGAAGAGAACCAGGTTCCGATTGAACTCACCATGAGGTGTCGGTGGAGGATTTCTTGACGGCGAGGCGAGTCCACGCGAGGACCTTGCCGGAGGCCAACTGCTTGCTCTCCACCGGAACGCCGATTACGCCGATGAGCTGCACGGCGTTGCAGAGCTCCTTCTTCCACTCGATCTCCGCCGGCCGAGGGAATCCCCCTTCCGCCGCCGATTGGCCGAAGTAGTCCCGGCTGTACTCGACGGAGCACTTGAAACGGCGGCGCGCGAAGCTCAGTCGATTGGCGCAGGCGGTGAGGGAGGGAAGAGGGCGTGTCACCTTGGGGTTGAGGAAGGAAGAAGATGACGCTGGGAATGTGAGAGCTCGCTGTGTCGCCATTGTTGGCCCTGTCTGCAGTGAACGCGCCAATTTTGGTGTAGAAGCTCAAGACGAGAGAGAGAGAGAGAGAGAGAGAGAGAGAGAGAGAATATGGGCTTCCAGTTTGGGCCCATTTAGCTCAATTGGGTCATTGGCTCAGAGAATGCAAGATCTGAAAAAGATATAATGGTAATTTGCGTAAAGATACCTAACATTAGATTCCGGGTTAGTAGCGGAATAAGTATCTAAAGAAGTGGAATAAAGCCAGTCCTTTTTTTTCATGGTTAAGTTTTACGATGCCCGCTATTTTTATTCTCACTAAAATTCCGTCCATTTTTCAAACTTAGAAGAATTTCGGATGCAGCGTAAACAAAATTTCATCTCGCTCTCTCTCTCACATCAAAATTATGTTAAATCAATTGAAAATAATTTTGAAAAGAAAAAAATAGTGAACATTGAGACTTGAGAGTGAAAAAAAAAAGTGATGCACGCCACCACAAAATTAAATAAAGATTAAATAAAGAAAAAGTGATATTTTTCTGCAGTGATTGAGGAGATCGGCCCGCATAACGTGGTGCAAATTGTGACCGAAAATGCCGCGGCTTACAAAAAAGCCGGCACCGATTTGATGGAGAAGTACAATTTGTACTAGACACCGTGCGCTGCCCGCTGCATCGACTTGATGTTTCACGACATCGGGAATAGGAAGAGCATCGAAGAGACCGTGAAGGGGTGTAGACTCATCACGAAGTTTATCTACAACAACGGTCAGGTGCTCGATACAATGAGGAAGACATGCAAGGGTGAGATCATCCGTCCGGGGGCGACAAGGTTTGCCAGAAACTTTCTCTCCCTCGCCTGCTTAAAGGGGAGAAAGTCCGGACTCAAGGCGATGTTTATATACGACTGGTGGGATAACTCCCCGTTCAAGAACACGAGAGAAGGGAGAGCCGCGGCCACATTGTGCTTGAGCGATACTTTTTGGGCTTCGGTTGACAATGCCTTGAGCGTGTTCGCTCCCTTGTACACAGCACTCCGGCTCGTCGACACCGAGGTGCATCTGACAATGGGAATGGTGTATCGCTTGTTCGAAATCATCGTAGCGGAGCTCCGCGCACTTCAAGGAAAACAATGGGCAGTCGAAATTGTTGAGGCGCGATGGCATAAAAACTTGGACCATCCATTGCATACTGCGGCCCACTTCTTGAACCCCAGAATCGCCTACGAGCTATGCCAGAAAATGCCATCCGAGATGTCACCAGGATTTACGACCGGTTTTTTCCTCATGAGGACGTGACACATCTGGCGGCAGAGGTAAGATCTTACTTTAATTTTGTAATTTTACTTCGTGTGGTTAAATTAAATTAAAACTAACTTTCTATATGTGTATTATAGTGTGTGCGGTTTCGTGACGCTGTAAGTCCGTTGCGCGAGCGGTCATGCGTGGCAGCACGGAAGACTCTTGCACCAGGTAAGTTTTATACATTGAACATCAACATGCTAAGTTTTGTTTTTTATTCATTTATAGTTGAGTGGTGGAGCATATTTGGGGGTCCGTGCCCCACATTGCAGAAGCTAGCAATGCGGGTTTTGTCGTAGACCGCGTCTGCCTCAGCGTGTGAGAGGAACTGGAGCACGTTTGCCCTTATCCACACCAAGCTCCGCAATCGTCTGGCGTATGCGACACTTGAGAAGCTAGTGTTCTGCAACTACAATCATAAGTTAGCGATCCGAGACTTGAAGGCGCAGTACGACCAGGCCGACAAAGCCGATCCGTATAAGTACCTCACGAAGTCTTTGACTATGGCCTCTGGAGGTGTTGACTTCGAGGATGCAATTGTAGAGTGGATCTGACCAGTCCACCTCGATGACGAAGATGGAAACCCAGACCCAGAGATCGCCATGGAGGCTCAATCATTCAGAGTTGTGATCAGCCGAGTCCTTGGTGAGCGAAGACTCGGTCCCAACCCCGACCCTCCGGGGGTTCATGGAGGAGTTGACTGCGGCTCAACCGATGCTGGGGCTAGTTCCAGTCAACAACGTACTCATACGAGCAGTACTCACCGTAGTTCCCCTTCCCATACCCCCTCACAATCACATAGCGGCTGGGGTGGGGGAGGAGGTGACTACCAGGGAGGATGGGGTGGCAGCCAGAGAGGTACAGGTGATTATTACTATTTTAATTTTGTTGATTACATGTACATATGATTGTCAACTAATTTGTTTACAAAACAGGTGATACGTATCGAGGCGACCTGAACTACGACCCTGCCAACATGGGATACATTCCCGACCGACAGTACGGTGACCAACAATCTCCTCAACAACAAGATGACGCATCTTCTGCTCATGTATTCTACTTGGGCAGTGAATATCTATCTCAGAGCGAGAACCCCGTCGACGAGCTGTCCGGGAACTTTGAGACGATGTCGATGGTTACTTCCGTGAGCACTCAATTTGCTACTCCGCACCCTGTGCTCGATAACGGAGTGTGGGCGCATCCCCAGTATCCATCTCGTGGCGTGTTTACGGAACAACACACATATGATTACCATGTGAGTAACTCCCGTATGTACTTCGAACCACATGGCTTGTTTTGGAGGACATATTGTAACATGCATTTGGAATCAAGTGGTGCCACGGGTATTATGGAAGCCCATATAGGAGATCGTCGTTCTTTTGAGGTTGGAGAAGTCGATTTGACTGTTAAGTATTATTTCTATCCACGCACTTCTTTCTATTATGTGTTTGAGTTTGAAATATTACTATATGACTTTGTATTTGATAGTTAAGACTTGTTAGACTATGTGTCTATGACATTATATGTGTGTGTGTGTGACATTATCTATGTTTTGTATTTGAGGTATAAGATATTATAAAAATATTTTATAGGTTTTCTGTCGAAAAGTATCGAAAAGTATCGATAATCATCGAAAAGTATCGGTAATCGGTAAGCTACAGTATTATAGGTCTTCCGTCGGTTAATCGGTAAGCTATTGATTAACCCGTCAAAAACAGTAATCGATTTATCGGTAACATCGGTGAGTTGAACCTTGCTTATTCCTTTATTAACCCTTAAAATTTTGTTGCAACTTCATTTTGAATCATGTGGGCACGCTAACAGAGTATGTCAATGTCACGTTATACGTTGATGTGATGCTACACGTATGACAAAATAATTAAAGGGTTATTTACAAGTTACAACTACAATACCTAAGTTGTTTTACGCCAAAAATATTATGTATTGTTATTGTTATTATTATTTTTATTTTTTTTGAATGGGCATGTGTTATTGCTCTACCTCTATTCACGGTAAAAACAACCGGTCACTAGCTACCCTTAAGCTGAATTGCCGTCATTGTCACGACACGAGGACAATATGCTTTATAAAATCACTCACACAGCCCTCAAAACTCATAAAATAGAAAGTTCATCGTGAAAGCCATAATATATCCTAAAAGCTTTTTCGATCGAAAAACCGCCATATCAAAAAGGGCAAGAATATAAGCAATCGTCAAAAAGAAGGTTATATAAATGTTTTTTGATGAATAGATAATGTGAGATTAAATCTAATACTTGTAAATGCTCGAGAGAAAATTGTTGTAAAAAGTAGTTAGAGAGCGTCAAGTTCATTGCTTATTTCCGAGAGAGTAATCGTGAATGATATGTAACCGAAATAGCTCTCCGTATAGTTGTTATGAAATCTACAACCTTCAATTTAAGTCAATTTATCAATTTGACAACAATCGGATTTGCTTTTCCGCACGGCTTAGATTCAAATCACCCGTCGCAAAGGTCAAGCCATCCAATGATTCATTCAACAAGATAAAAAGCTCTACATTATTTATGCAAACACACCAAACGGCCATGGACCCCCTAAACTCAAAAGAAAATAAAGAGACCATTTTCTTTTAATTTGACCCTTCACAAAAACTACACAATATATTATTCATACATATTTATATGTGTGCTCCTCCAACTCTTTTGAGAGGTCCCACAAGCCACTAACACCAAAAAAGTATAGAGAAAAGCCCCACTAAGAAAGTGCCTTCATCATTTCCCACTAACCATCCCCACCAGTGGCTCAAAAGAGAAGAGCATATTGACAAATCCTCTTCTTTGGCAAGGGGCAAAAAGGGAATGCTTCCATTTTATAAGGCATTGCATTGACATCAATAAACCCTGATCTGAAAAAACAAGTCCAAGAAAGCAGCCACAATGGCATCTGACACTGATTGCATTTTGAAGCAACCAAATATGGGGGTTGGGATAGGACATGTAAGCTCTGGGACCCACATGAGCATCTAGTGTAGTGCAACTTTCTATATAATAATTAGCAACTAATACCCCCTAAATTTTACTCATTAGTTCATTTTCCCCCGTCAAAGTTAACTCTGGTGCATTTCCCCCCTTTAACTTTCATTATCATGACGAGGCAGAGATCAAGCCTAGGGGGAAATGCACTAACAAGTTAAGTTCGGTGGTAATAGTGAGATTTACTCTTTTTTTTTTTTGTGGGAGTTGGGGTAAATTTGCATATATAATTTCTTCTATAGGTCGTTTATGAAGGAGGGTTTGTCTCAGATTTGACCATGCTTGAGGAATCTGGTGGTTGGGAATGGTAGATTGCCGACGCAAGTGAGACTGGCATTATGCATAGAGCTTTCGATTGAAGGAATTGCATCGCGGAACCGACGTTTTCCTCCATTAGCTTAGCGACTTGTCGTTCGGTCCCGTCGTTCGACCATTTCTCCCAGGCGGGTTGACTTCTTCCGCCGTCGCTGCCTTCTTCCTGAATTGTAGAAAGGCAAGGGCGTTTTTGTAATTTAGTGGCAATCCGTCGTGTATAGATAGAATGCGTAATTTTTATCGTGATTAATACCTCAACTGAGGATAGTGGAATGTCCGTTACAAGTGGTGCCACTGCACCAGCTCCGCCCAATCTACTCATGCTTAGAACCTGGAGAGTAGATGAGTAAATATTCAACAATGAACAGAGAAACTCTTTTCCTTCTTGAAATGATTATCAAAATAGAACCAAATTCTCATTTTGCATGGAAATTAGGTTATTAGTTGACCAAATCCTTCGGAAAGCACTAGATTTACGTTATTATTGCGGGTTTTTACCTTTACTTGAAGCCTAAGGAACTTCACATAATCCACGATTTCGTCGAGCATTGCAGCTCTATCCGTCTGCAGAAGAACAAAATTAAAAACCTAACGTGATGAACTCGGGAAACGCAAACTAGCCTTACTGTGTAAAGCTTCAATAGAATCATGTCTCTGAAATCAAATACTAAAAAGGCTTTGAAAATACATGTCTAAATGAAAAGTAATATTCATCACAGTACTTGACACTACAAAGAAAAATATCATCCCATGTCCCACCACTAAGAAGTTGAAAATATGCAAACTATCAAGTATAAAACACGAGTTAGAACCACTGCGGTCAAACTCGTAATACACGGTATCTGTGATTAGTCAATCCTATAATGATTTATTTTGATATGATTTAGATTTTTAATGATTATATTATATCCCACAAAGAATGTCAAAGAATATTACTCATTTACAATCTTGGGAAGCTGAAATAAGGTGTTCTTTAGAAAACTATGGTTGCTAAGAGACCTCTAAAGCTTCCTATGGGCGTTCTTTACCGCTACGGTAAAACAAAGAGGACGGATTTTACTATCAAACTATCCCAGAAAATGAAGAAACAGAATACATATACATACAAATAAATATATTTCGTTAGAAGCCTTGCAAAGAAACGATTTTGTTGCACAAAACCCCTTTCTCCACCTCTTCCGGTAAGGGGAATTTGACATAAAATTTATGGTAGAATCTACAATAGTTGAATATTTAATGCAAAAACAGATTCCTTAATTAATTATTCGAAAAGTTATGAAAGTGAAGACATTTACTTTGTTTACGCTAGGAACAAGCTCCTGCAAAGCCCTGATTCGTTCGGCTATTCTTTCACGGCGCAACTGCACGTGAAAGCGAGAAAGATGCTTCGAAATCAATTTCGCAGGAATCAAAATGAACTAACAAAATTCAAAATCAAACATACCCGTTCAGCGATGCTGTGAGGATCAGTAGCCTGCCCTCGTCGAGCCCTCACTCGTGGCCGCATTGTCGGAGGATGGGGTGGCGTGGCAACGGAACCGGACATTTGCTGGCTGTGAAAAACCTGATACATAAAAAGCAAAAAATTAATAAAAACCAAAACATCTTCGCGAAGGCACAAAAATCAGTATGAACTTAACGATCCGTTCACTAACTACCGAAAATTATTCCGATTATTTCTGTGAAATACCTGAAATAATCATAATGTCAAATTTTCAATTGAGCTAATACTTAAATGTTGATTCATAATGAACCAGGACGAAGTTTGTCACTCTAGTTCTTCAGAACCCTTACGAGCTTTACTCTCCATCTCCATTACATACACACACACACACACACACACACACATATATATATATGTATGTATGCAAACGAATTCAGCTTATTTCAGCACCACCGACTGAGCTAAGACTTCAAAATTGAATCACAAATTAGAAAGCATCAAATAATCTTTCAGTACGATCACGATCACTTGACATGCAAGAAAGCAAATTACGCATCGAAGCTCGAATTGAGAATCGGAAATGGAAATGGAAAAGTGAGTTCTCACGTTCTTCGCCGCCGAGCCACGGCCTTCAACGATGTCGTCGCGGAAGCGCTTGCCGCTTCCAGAAGCCTCCTCGGGCTTCAGGAACCCTGGCTTCCCCTGGTCGAGGCTCAGCCCCAGCGGAAACACCGATCCGTGAAACCCTCCGCCGGAGAGGTGTCCGGAGCCGTCGCCGGAGCTGAGCTGGAGCATCATCTGCGCGCCGGGGGCGCCGGACATTCCGCCGGCGCCGTCGCCGTCGGCGGAGGCGAAGGTGGGGAAGCCGAGAATCTGGTCGAGGAAGTCATCGGCGGGAGTGTCGGAAGGATTGTTGGCCATGGGGGCGGAGGAGAGAGAAAGTGCATGCAGGGAGGAGAGAGAAAGCTGGAAGGAGTGTTTCAGTGAAACGGAGAGAGAGAGAGAGAGAGTATAATTTATAAAAAGGAGGTGGCTTTTATGTTCGTTAAAAATGTCTCCCTTTTACACTAAAGGGTCTGCCTTTCCCATCTATTTACGTTCCTCTGCCATTCTCGTTTTCGTTTTTTCATTTTTCTTTTGGAAAAAAGACGGGTCTCGTTAAATCCTCCGAGTCCTCCAAACAGGTGTGGTTCGACAGGGAAGAGTACTCTGCATCAAATTACCATTGGTCACAACCATGCGAGCGTCCTGATCAAGGATCGAGACTCCTTGATTACGTCCTGAATCATTCAAAAGAAGAGGTTAAACACTGGACGAGAAATACTCCAACCAAACAATATTGCATCTAGACTTAATAGCGAGTTTCACAAGAACGTGCGCGATTTCATTACATCTTCTCGAATTAAGATAGAAATCTACATACCCCACCCGAGTAGCCATACGATGTATATTAGAGGTAATGGAGCCCAAATCTTAAAAAGGGTAAAATTTACAATCTGACTGTATTCGAATCTTCAAACAGCCCTGATCATATGCCCATTTAGCTCCTCGACGGATAGATGAAGCCTCCACAAGTTCAGGAGACAACCCGTGCCTGTAGAAATTGATACCCGAAGCAAGGACTCGGTTCAAGTGATTGCGAGGCACTAGGCCAATTCCGCAGCCCTCTCCACGGCCATCAATCGCTCTGTCAACAAAATTGTCTACACATCCCACCTCAGGGGGATTCCAAGTCAATGTAGATGTCTTGTCAAGTTTTTTTGGGTTCTCCGTCTTCTGGGCCGCCTTGAATTTTGAGAGGTAGCTGAGCGTCCCATAAACAATATTTTTTTGGGTCCTTAGTTTACTTCCGTTCATGACATTATTTCTATTATTCCAGATTTTCTACACCATAATAGCAAATAATGCAGACTCACCCTGACTGAGCGAGGTGAGAGCCGATGACACAAGGCAAAGAGGGTCGATTTCTGGTACGAACAGGTTCTGAATACTACCTAACCCTGCCAATTTCCAAACTTTTCGAACGCATTTACGCCCCCAAAAGCAATGCCCAACAGTCTCGTGTTGAAGATGACAGAGATGGCATTGTCGCCATAGGACTACTTTGATAAATTAACACTCGATAAATTAATAACCTTGTTTATATAATAATTTTGTGCAGTCTGGATTCGGGCCTAACTAGCTAAATTTATAATTCGCTAAAGTTATAATATAATAATTTTTTTAGAAGTATATAGACCCCAACTAATATATAGATTAATATTTCAATATAAAAATAATAATATTATATATATATATATATTTATGAAATCATTATTGTTGATGTATAAATTCGTTCCATATTAGAAATGATAAATTCACATTAATTAAATTTACGGTCTAAATAATGCAGACCAAAGTACATGAATAAATATGATAATTCATGCAAATGGGTCTCTAAAGTGGAAAGAAAATTGAGGCTCATCAAAGAAGAAAGCAAGGCCCAGGTCCGCACAGACTTACACGGCCCAATAACCTAAGCTCGACCCGCGCATAAATTGCCAGAAAGGGACCCAAGCAGAAATCTGCAATCATCAAAAAGCCTGAGCATAACCAGTCAAAGCTTTATTCAAACACTCTGAAGCCGGACAAAAAAAGCGTCACTATCAGGATTCAAACTCCCATGAAACCAAGTCAAGTCCAATATAGCGCGATTCTCTTCAGAAATGGCCCACGTGTCAGTTCAGCATTGAGTCAAACGCCGAACTCGGAGCCACTATAAACGTTCACAAGAAAGCTCAAAAGGGGCAGAATTGGAGAGCCTATAAAAGCAAGAAAAATGCACCATCACACTCACACAAGCAATACCTGAGAGAAGAGTCTGTCGTAATTTGTATTTTTTAGAGTGTTTATCTTTCATCTTTTTCGTTCAATTGAGAATCGCGTTGTGGTTCCGGTTGATCTTCTTTTCAAATAAATAAACTTACAGAGGACGTAGTCAACTACCGCATTGGGACGAACCTCTCTAGAAAACCTCGGCGCTTTTACTATTTCATTTTTTCATTTTTACATCGTCTATGTATCGGCGACATGGAAGCCAAGATCCACGAATCCTTGTAGAATTCAAATAAAAATCCCATAAACAATTTTTTGTGACTATTGGTGTGTGAAACCACGTCAATAATTTGGAACTGTCTGTGGAAAATTTTGATCTCGCTAATTCTATCATAATTGACACACAGTGAGTTCACAAGAGAACCCCGTCTCCGACGCTCCCATTAAGGAAGATCCTGATCGATAAGCCGAAGGACGGTCTTTGAGAACCCAACTGCAAGAACAGGCGGCTCAGAATGAGGAACTGAAAAGGCAAATTGAATTCCTTATGAGCAACCGAGCTCGGCCCGAGCAATGGGCTTATTCTGCGAACGAGCCCGGGCAGAGTTCTGGGCAAAGGAATCATGAACGGGTCAATTTTGACTTCCTGGATCCTAACGATCCCCGAGCCCGATGAACGAATCTGCCACCACATCCTCAAAGGGGCGCGCTACCTGCCACACTGCCACCACCACCGACCACGGATGCCCACCAGTTCAGGATATCAATGTTGGAACCCGGGATATTATTCCCGACTTCATTACGCTGAAATTTCCCTCCGAGCCGTCCCAGTAACATTTAAAAAATTATTTTAATGCGGAAAACTTGTTATCGGACCAACGACACGGATATCGGGTAATAACCATTTTAACAAGACCCGATAAATATTACGAATTTAATATTTCATAATCATTATTGATAAACTAGTCAAATAGGAAGTAAATAGAAAGCATTAAATGGTTGTATTTATTAACTCAATGCATAAGGCCGTACCTCGGTTGACGTTTTTTGGCTGCGGACTCTGAAGTTCGGCAGGGCTCCGCCGAGGGTGAGGGAAACACCCATGATCTTCCGGGATATTCTCCTGGATTCCTTGCACCGAAGCGTGGGCTTCGCTGGCAGGACTCCATCGCAAAACTTTAACTAATGTTCTTTTTAAGCTACCGGAGAAACAACGTTCTCACTAAGCCGAACCGAAAAGGGAATCAGAAGCAAAAACTCGCAGACCCTAGAGAGAGAGGGAGAGCTCGAGTTTTTGCTCTGGGGAGAGGAGTTTAAAATGTGTAGAATGACTCCTCTATTTATAGGCTTAAGACCGTAACCGAATTGAAGATTTTCACTCCAAAATTTGAATTTTATTTATATTTAAATACTTTAATTATTTCAATCCAATGGTTGAGATTTAATCTCATCTAAATCCAATGGTCATAATTAAACTTGTATTTAATTTAAATAAGAAATACTTAATAAATACAAAAACCAATCTTATCTTCTTATTTAAATATAATTCGAATATATATATATATATATTTAATTTCGAAAATCATAATTAAAAATAATTAATTATCTTAATCCAAAGGCTTAGATTCAATCTCATCTAAATCCAATGGATGTAATTAATTAGGGATTTAATTAAATAAGAAAGAATTGGTAAATCAAATTAACTAATCTTATCTTCTCAGTTTAATTTTGAATTATGTATATATATTAATGATAATTTCAAAATTAATTATCGAGATCCAACGGCTTGGATTAATCTTGGACCGATCTAATGGATCAAATTAATTCGGGATAAAAATCAAATATTCTAAGACTTGGTAAAAGCCTAATTCGATTTTATCCATAATATTATCTTCGAATTTATATATAATAAATATAATTAATTAATTTCCAATCCGACGGTAAAGATCAAATCTTAAACCGATCTAACAAATAATTAATAAGGTCAAATTCGAAAACCCTAAGCTTAGTCACCAAGCCTCTATTTTTCGAATTAGGGTTAGGTAAAAAATCAATCATCTTAATCATACGGTTGATATTAAATCATATCTGATCTAAAAGATAAGATTGATTTTAGGGTTTTTGCTAAAGTACCTAACTCTAGGTACTTATGCCGCAAATATAAAACCCTAACCAGGTCAAACTCGCGTGGGCTAGGTCATACAGGCCTACATCGAATTACACATGTAATATATATAATTAAATATATATTATTATTATTAATATAAATTTATTAATTATTAATTAATTATTAATAAGATATTAATAATTAAATCCAAATAATTATATTATATTAATATTTTCTGATCTCAATATCACATATTAAAATTCATGGTGCCACACCGTCAATTAAATTCGTGACATGTGATTTAATTTCATAATTTATTGCACCGAGCATAAACTTAGAAAATCCATAAATCACTAACCGTAAGTCGAAATGACTTGGTTAAAAAAGAATAGTTGCTTAGAATTTAATTTCCAACAACATAGTGCTGATAGGAAATCTAAATTCTAACTTTATTTTATCAGTTAATTTCTTATACCAAGATATGGTACTTTCGCCACACTGACGATAAAACTATCTGACGTCTGCCACAGACCTTTCAGTTTTATAAGTCTAGCCAAATGATTAAACATTATCCAGAATGTATTTTAATCACGTACGCATCATCCGTTACGGAGCTATCTTGGGGACCATGGACCCGTATCACTTAAGCTCCAACAAACTGCTAGTTGTTCGTTAAACCTCGAAGTGATTCCACTATAGACCCGAGGCTGCACTATTTAGTGATACGGTATTTATTATTCCCTTTATATCAGCAGGGTGTCCATTGATACAATCAAATTCGGGTTATTGTTCTTTCACTTGATGATTCACACATGAGCATGCGGTTTTTACTGTAATGCCTCTCATTGCATTTTCCTCCTTGACTTAGTCAGTAATATTATGAGTAATCAACTTATAGTTTTGATTCATAAGTTGCGCACGGGTACCTCTCACTTCTCATCACTGACAATCAAGGGAATCATCATGACTCTGAAGAGAGCTGTGTGATGCCCATGTCTATGATCAAGCTATCCTTACTACTGACTATCATGTTCCCAAAATAATAGTGCTGGGAACAACGGTAATATCTTGTGTTCTTTAACGGTTAAATCAAAGAACAATCAAGCTAGTAGCTCGGACTCAAGATCACTCAGGACTTAGAACTAGTATCCATTTGATCATCTATTTGTGACTCAACTTCAAGTTATCAGTGGCGGACTTATATGATAACTTCTTGAGTTTAAGTCAGGTCCAGTTCAGTATGAAGACATTTCACACTTAATGCACTTCTAGTGAGTGTGACACACACACACATAATCAATAATAAGATTGTCACTTAGTCACATTAATGACCTTATACGATTAATGGGCTCCCACCCAGTTAATCAGTCACTTAGTCACATTAATGACCTTATACGATTAATGGGCTCCCACCCAGTTAATCAGTCACTTAGTCACATTAACGACCTTATACGATTAATGGGCTCCCACCCAGTTAATCAGTCACGGACGTTTTAAGTTCATTTATTATGATTATTAATTTTTCCTCACATTGACTATGTTGTGATAATAATAACATAATTGCATCCTTTATAAACTAAGGAAACAAACATTCTATTTTACTCTATTAGAAACTATAATAAGATTTAACATAAAAAATATCATTTTTATTCAATGACATGTCATAATCTTTTACAAAGGGATAAAATATCTTGTTTAAGGACACATATGTACAACAATCAATGTCACAACAATAACCCCGTTGGGGCACGAGCAAAGTACGCCTTACCAGCAATCGCGCAGTTGCCCACTGGGAGTCCAGATTACAAGCCCTTCCAGGGCAGAAAATTCGGATTTTGCTACTCCATAAAGGCCGAACAGATTCCTTCCCCAACAGGAAGATAGGAAGAACGACCCGTATCCCCAATATACCCATGTCGAACCATCATCTCAAAACAACTTCAAGCTGGACGATCTCAAACGCACGATGAGGCAAATGGGAGAAAAATTGTCCTAGGTGGACTCCCGCGTGCACATTGCAGCGTCAACTGCCCCCGAAATTGAGCGTCTGGTCGAAGAATCTACGACAAATCCATTCTCTACAAAAATCACGGATACGCGCTGGAGATACAAAAGGAAGATAAATTTGCCTAAGTACGACGGCACCACCGACCTAAAAGCGTACACATAAGAGCATTCAGAATCGCAATGGGACGGGAAAACCTGGATATCCACGAGTTGGATGTTGGGCGCTGCCAATACTTTGCTGAAAACCTGATTGGGGCATCAATGGAATGGTTCTCCAAACTGGAGCCAAAATCGATCGAAAGCTTCGAACAACTGACGATGGTGTTTCCCAAATACTTCTCCATGTTTATGGAGAATGAGACCACCGTGGCAAACTTGTACGCTCTACAAGAAAGAGCAAATGAGCCTCTCATGGACTTTATGATGAGGTTCAAATCTAAAATGGTCCGAATCAAAGGACTAGCGGATGAAACGACCATCGCCGCCCTAACCAACAGACTGAGATATTCCTAAATGGGGAGCTCGGGGACCTTCCAATGGTCTTCTTCAAGTTGGAAGGGGAACGCGCCGACCAGGTCCAACAACAAAACGCTAATCAGGGCGCTGGCGCGAGACCCGAGCCAAAACCGCATGCCCTAGGCAATCACGCTCCACCGAAAAAGTGAGGCAAGGTCCTCATGTTAGAAGATCAAGCCGACCAAGAGTCGAAGAAGTCGATGAACCAGAAGATGAATAGGTCATAGGGAGAATTTATACAATTTTTGGAGGATCACAATTTTATAGGAACTCGATCAATTCCATCAAGGCCCACCAGAGAAGGATGTGAGTCGGGCATGCGGTCCTCCCACAACAAGAACCCAACTACGAGCTCATCTTCAAGAACAGTGAGGCCGCGACACTGGTCGGTCCCCATGATGACGCTCTAGTCGTCTCTCTTCGAGAATCCAACTACGTTACAAAAAAATAAAAAAAACTATAAACTATGTTCTTATATTTATTTATTGATATTGAGTACGAATTTTATAAGTACATAGACGGACAATATCATGAGCAATAATAGCACTCTAGGTCACTCGGTGTAAAAGTATTTTCACATACCTCGAATGTCGATCCTTTTTCTCTCTTGCATTATTCGCCTTCGGCACTTCCATCTTCTTAAATCTCTTTTAATATTTCCTTAATATTGAATTGTTACGGTAGTTTTTTACTTACCTTAGTGATCTTCATTTACTCTTCCCTTCGAGTCACCATTGCATTAATTTCAACTAGTGAACAGCACCGCGGTGGCGATTAATTACCAATTATTAAATTATTATTTTTTAATTTATTAATAAATATTTTAAAGTCAATGATTAATTATTGAAAATAACTTCGTAAAGATAAATATTGTATCACTCTATACGAATATAATTATAATATTTCCTCTATTCTATCTTCACTTGGTGGCAAATATCACCCTTGAAAATTTTGCTTCATCTATTGATTCAAGTTGTAATGTGAAACTAACAAAAAAAACTATAATAAATTCAATTCTCATTATTCATAGATATCGCTATAGATTTTGATAGGAAAACTTCAATAAGTATTCCCGGTAAAGCATGTGTTTTTTAAAAAGTACCCGAATTTGTTAAATTACAAAACTATGCCCCAACGCAGTTTTTGTCTTTAAATCAAACACTTTTAACACTTTAAACTATGCTCCAAAAACTGTTGATGTTACATAAACACTTTTTGTCTTTGCATACACTTTTGGAGCATAGTTTTGTAATTTAACAAATTCGGGTACTTTTCCAAAAACACATGCTCTACCGGGCATACTTATTGAAGTTTCCCTTTTGATAAGTATATTAATTTATTTTAATATAGATATTGTGGTATAATAATCTATAAATAGACTACAATCTCATTAAATTGGCTTTTTTCTTCTTATTCTGTCATTATAATATGAAAGTATATAAATTTTAGAGCTGTACTAATAATTCTTATTAAAAGTTTTAGAACTATAATTATTCGTATTAAATATGAATTCGCTAATATTTCGCGATTTTAGAACTGTGATAATTCGTATTATTTGACATAATGATTTACCGCGATTGCCAGAAAATACTAATATCTTCACATAATTTGACTAACTTCTACAACAAAATCTAAAATCCAAACTTAAATATATTATGTTGTATGCAAAGACGTTTTTCTATATAGAGATTTCTCAATTGAAAAAAAAAATTGATCGATTCATTTCCTCAACCCTTTGCATAAAGGGGTTGAAGGTCTTGGCAAAAATTGTTGATGGTAAGATGGTAAAACATTGTTGACCTTCGTATATAACTATTAACAAACATTTTATAGCAGTCTATTACAAAATTTTGCAACAATCTCATCTGTAAAAGTTATTAAGATCCTAATAGGGAGAACTAAAAGCAAACGAAAACTCTCTTCTCGCATATATAAGACCCTAATAGGGAAAACTAAAAGCAAATGAAAAAAATGTCATGTCTTGCTTCATGGATCACATACGTCGGTTCTTATGGATGGCTGCACACCTCCATCAATTTTTATATCGACAGCAATTTGACAAATTATCTTTCTGAAAACTAACTCGCAGAACATACGGTCCAATCCATAAATACACTAAAAATATTGTGTAGCTGGAATTTAATACGCCAATAAATAATTCTTCTCTTCGATACCGTCATCCGAGAAACTCTCTTCATTCTCTCTGTCACCACCTAAATAAATATGGTATGATTCTTCATTGCTAGCAATTATATTGTGGAAACTTACAATTATGTCAAATTTTAATTTGTTCGAAGGAAAAATGTTTGCAAAGATATGTTGAAAAAAGCACTATCGAATTCCAATATTATACAAAATTAAACTCAATAATATGATAAGAAGTTTTCATATTTATTCACACACCACAATGTATCATTTTACGCTCATGCTTGTACATAGCACATCGAATCAAATTAGGTTAAAGCAAAACTTCAAGAATCCAAATGCCACAATCAAACACACATTGCAATTGTAAAATTAAATATGTCAGTGTAAAACTAAATCTAGCCAATCAAATTGTTCATAGACTGTCTAAAAAACGTACCTTGCAAATTAGAGCATCGTAAATTTTAGAGAAACCAAACCTCTATGAGCATAAAAAGTACATTTTTCTTCCTCTTCCTGGCAACATAAATTCCCTGAAATCAATTTAATAACATTGTTATAAAGATTACATATTTTTATTACTTGTCATGAATGATAATTATGTATTAGCAAAGATTTTATATTTTTTTATCAGTCTCGTTAGTTAGAAGTCAGTTAAATTATCGAATAAATTAAAGCTGTAAAGTTGAACGCCATGAATCAACATCATTAACACTCATGAATTACATGTTTAAATAAAACTTGAAAGGGGAGTTGTCTCTTTCATTAAAGAAACAATTAGAAAACAGCTTCAATGCAACCTTGCAATCGAGCATCATTTTCTGCAAAGTGCAGAAGTTTGGGGTTCAGAGGAAGATAACCGAAAGCAGAAAAACCCAGAAAGAAAAGCAAACTACATGATTCCATAGATAAAAGGAAAATACATAATTTCATACCAACCATTTAACCGTAAATTGTAACGCCCCTAAATGGGGGTTAGTAGGATAAGAAAAAAAAACGACGACTTTTCAAACTTGGACCGGCCAACGACACATCATCATTTAAACGATATCGTTGAATATTCAACGTCCACGTCAACAAACACATAACTTTTGCCCATGGGACTTAAAACGACAATACAACATCAACGACTACAGTTTATACAACACCATAAAACGACAATTACAAAGTACCACCATCACAAATATCCTTAATTTAATCCTTTACATTTTTGAAATTAAAGATCAACTAAAAATACGAAATTCACCACGACGAACATTAAAGGTTTAGGTAAGCAAAACGACACGTAGACTTCCTGAATCAAACTATTCCTCATCCGGAGTCTGGTACTGAACACCACCTGAAGCTGGAAAGAAAAAGATGTATATGGAAGGGGTGAGCACCACACGCTCAGTAGGGAATCTATTACCAATTCTCTTTACCGAACCATTATTAGTCAAATTTCAATTAATTAAATTAAATGACATCATAAACCATTTATTCATCAATTTCATCATTTTCTCACTTTCAACAATAAAACAGATAAATAAATATACTCCACAAAAGTCAAATCATTTCGGTGGTCCATGCCGAGTCAGCTCGCGCCTTTTCTCCACTATATCCCATCGAGTCCTTAAGGCACGAGCACAGGTGGACTAGAAGTCCCTAACCGTAACTCGCCCTCGACTCGGGATCCTAATCACCACCAAAGACGGCCAGTTCGCCATGGGTCAAAATATTGACTTTTGGGTCACCAATCATATCCATATCCATATCCATATCCGGCCTACTGCGCAGTAGCCAGCTGCTCGTCAGCAGCTCATCCGCCCGAAGCGGGTACCATATCAATATACACATCATCCGCCCGAAGCGGGTACCATATCATAAGAATCATCATCCGCCCGAAGCGGGTACCATATCAACACACGTCATACCGACGTAACCATAAACATAATATAATAACGAATAATCAAACTATACCCGGTTTTCTGCCTCGCTATCAGGCGACGACAATCATAACATTAATTTTATCTTTTGATTAAAATAACATTTCATTAATTCCAATTTTAACCTATCCGATTCGATCTTTATTTAATCGTTGGTTTCTACGTTCATTTTATATAGCGAGAAAAGGTAATAGCCCCTACCTCAATCCGTGGAAACTTTGACCGATCGACTAGCTAGTCGAAGATGCGGGTTCGTCTTGGCCTTGACTTCGATGATTAGAGACTTCGGGATCCGATGTACTTTTCATAACGGGTGATTCAGGTAGCACGGTTTTCGAGGCGACCACGGGCGACTATCCACGCCAACTATAACACCGATACCATCCATAAGTCAAATATTACTAAGATTGGAATTCAAATTGTCAATTGAAAACCCGATACGCTGACATTTAACCCGGGCTGAATTCCCGTCGGGCACGCAAAACGAGGCAGTAAAACGGGCATCAATTCGACAATGTGATACCTTTCCTAGCCTAATTTGACTATTCTAAATATAATGGCGAGGTCAATTTCATCAATCAAGGCCCAGAACATACCTAATTTGATCATCTAAAATCAGAAACTAGGGCAAGGAAATTCGAGCTTACCGGGAGTCCGATGACAATTCCGATTGAGGGCTTTCGATCTCCTCGACGAGGGCTTCAAAACCCCTCAATAAATTTCGGGATCGGAAACTGATGCGGCGGCCGACGGCGGCGACCGGCGACGGCGAGATGGCACCACCAACAGGCTCTAATAGGCTTCATGAACATGATTCCGGTGTTAGATTTCTCAAAATCGAACCCAAACGGAATAGATCTCGAGTTAAGAAACCGAACCTTCCGGCGACTATTCCGGCCAAACGCCACCACTTTCGGTTGACATCCGCCTATCACCGGACTCGCCTCTTCACGAGCTTTCCGACGGTACCAACCATTCATCGATCGGAGTTCTAGAGAATAAGTTATGGTGTCTTGAATCTTGGATGTGAGAGAAATCTATTTTGGAGAGAGAGAGATAGTGAGGGAATCGATGGGAGAAGAAAGAGAGAGAAAGAGAGGGGACGTGACTACCCCTGTCCAAATCTGATTGTTTTTTTTTTTTTTTTTAATAATAAATATATATTTTATGGGCATTACATAAATGTTTAACCATTTCCGGAGAAAAACTACGTAATCTAGACCCTCGTCTGAGAGCGAAGGGACATGCGAATGGAAAGATAACCGGTTCCAATATATAAAAATGTGAGGAAAAAAAAATGAAGAAGAAACAAAAAACATGACAGCATGACGAAAAAAAATCCACATACCTTCGGAAGAGATGGCGGCTTGCCGATGGACTACGGTGGACAACTATCCGAATATGGAATACATTGACAGAACTTACTCTTAAACAGCTCTGTGATACATTCTCTAAAAATTCATCAACATATGCGTCATAATCCCAAATTAACCAAACTTAAAAACTCGACGAAATTTAGCCAACACAAACTATTGGCCGAAATAGACTAACACGGATTAAACCAAAATCTAAACAGATTATATAACAGATTTATATATATATATATATATATTATAAAAGAAAGATGATTTACCTGAGGTTGTATAATGGCAACGGAGCACAGACGCCGCAACAGAGAATCGCTCATTGCCCTCTCGGGGAAAAGCCCTGAAAAATGAGCGGATGCAGAAGCATCAACGGAGTATGCAGAGAAAAGCAAGTCACCTTGGGTGAGTGTCTACAACATGGGATGACTTCGTCGGGCTTAGCTCGCTTGATCGTCGCTGCGGAGTGGGCTGAGAAGCTAATATGAAGAGAGAGAGAGTCGGTGAAGAAAGGGAAAGAGAGGGTCAACTCCCGTCTCCCAAAGAAATATGAATAGTTTCTTATTATTTTTTTACAAAAGAGTGATTAAGATTTAAGAGTAGTTATTATTCAGTGATCTTTCCTATTCTTCTATTAATTATTTCTTTTTTATTCTTCCATCAGTATTCAGTTAAATGACAATAAATTAAGATTACTCAACGTATAACTAAAAGGTGAGATTACTCAGCAAAGGTTTAAGCAGATGAGTCTGTATATTTAGAATATAAGGATTCTCAAAATCTTGTTTTTGTGTGTTGCCACGTCATCACCGAAAAACTGTCCTTTTATATATATATATATATATATATATAGAGATTATTGTCAGTGATGAACCAATTCTCTTTGTTATGGCGTCAAAAAGATTATCATTCGTATATTTAACATTTTGTTGGCGAGCATGTTGTAGCGAGCTAATGGCACCTAACTCTAGTAATGCGAGAGTGCATAATTACCTTGGCCATTAGTGTTACCCTCATTCAAAATAAAAATTTGACATCGAACTATTTTTTCTAATTAACTTGGGCTTGCACACTACTCAAATGGATTATAATTGTTCTTTGAACTTCATAAGGGGACCGGGCCTGATTAATCTTTATTATATTTCGAATAACAAAAGACTTTTCGGTAACTTTATACATATAAACGGCAAATTGAAAAAAAAAAATCATATTTATATTTCAGCTAAAGAATCGGACCAAGGTATTTATTATAAGTTTTGATTTTTTTTCTTCTTCTTGCTTTCATGTCAAATACTTATCATATTTCATTTCTCTGAAAAAGTGTGGAACATTAATATGCTCTAATTCTCCAATAGGATCTGTCAAGTAGATTACGTTGACTTGTTGACTGTAGTCACACATTTATTCTCTCGTTGATTTTATTAGCCAAAGAAGCTAAAAGTATAACAGTTTAGTGTGAAACAGAAATAGTTTTAAGTATTTCAAAATGGGGAAGTATATCCCAAAATTGAACTACGTGGAGTTAATATTTTTTTTTACGTATATAAGTTGAGGTTATAAGAGAATATTGCGTGACAGCTGAGACAGATCAAATAAAATGCTCAATTATGCATGTTTTAATTCCTCGTAACTAAAAGTTCAGGAATACGTTGTCTTATTTTGAACAACTTTGTATATTTGTTTCGGTACTGTAATATATCTATTATCAGCATAATATCAGTTCTAAGAACTCGAAACCTACATTTTAAACGTGTTTTTTTTTTTTTTAATGTGTATAGTTCTTAGTTGCTTGAGCCAATTTGGGTTTAGTTGAGAAAAACACTTATTAGCATGGATTCAAATATCGATACTCATTGGAAACTACAACTTCCATTCTACGTGTATGTCGATAGATAACTGATTTGTGGATAAATTTTTTGAAACATCTTAGCGATGAATATTTTAAAGTTTCATAATATATTTAGGGTAAACTCCGGCTAAAATACCTAAAAATTCAAATTTTGAGTTAAAGACCCAAATATTTTTTTTGGCGGCTAAAGTATCCTATCTTGATTCCGATAGGCTATTTGGTTCACTTTGTTAAAGTTAACTAACATAATCTACCGTTGGACACGTGGCGGCCTCTTAGGTCCCACGTGTACAAAATATTTTAGAAATAATTTTTAGTTGTGGATATGTCGGACAAAATAATGGCGTTCATCAACTGAGAGATATAGAAAAAGAGTGGTGGGATAATTTTTTTAATATAATTTTATATTATATTAAAAATGTTTGATAAATAAAAAAAAATATTTAGTACTAATACTTTGTTATTGACGACTTTCGCGATATGATAAGAAAGAAAGACGGTCTCCGTTTTGATGTTTTGGTATGTGTTCTAACTTCATATTTAAGATTTTTTTATGCATTCGATTGCTTTAATAATTTGATGCTTATTATTATTGTTTTGAAACTTGGTTTCGATCATGTAAGGTGGGTTTTTTTGACAACGAGAAGAGTCTAGCGACCAATGAAGATAAAATTCAGTATGTTTTGTAGTTATTACCGTTGAATAATCCAGTATATTTTGTAATCGTTACTGTTAAATTATCCGGTTTATTTAATTAAAAAAAGTAAAGCGTCCTCCAAATGATTTTCCTACATCCATCTTTGTCTAGTAGTCTGACAAAGGTAGTTTTTGATATACGAAACACTAGCAGTTCCCTTGCGACGTGGTGAATGAAATAGAGGCTAATAAAGCTCCCGAGTTGTGATCCCGAAAAGATGAAAAGCGCGTGCACACGCACTACGAGGAGGAATCAAAAGGTACCACGCAACATAAAAGTCATTAAAATTTTGATAAAATCAGAACAGTTTGATTTTGATAAAATCAGAACCGTTTGATTTTGATTGTGATTATTTACCTAGATCAATAATTTGAGGATTTCTCAAGATTTTCATCTCAACAAAAGGAACACTTGTAAAAGGAATTTGAGACACAAATTATATCGGCTTATTTAGTCGTCTCGAGACTCTTCCAAAAAATGTATAAACAGATTGAAAAATTCAGTCGTCTACAAAATAAAACAACCTAAAAGCTCCTCCGGCCCGTAAACTCGAATATTGAGTAGTAAACTAACAAAAACACCCAAGAAATGTGTGAAAAATACATATGTATATAACACGTATATTAATCGGTGCCTCTTATAAAATAAAATTAAAAAAATGTTCAGTGTTATTATAAAAGTAATGTGTGAAAACTACGTATGTATAAAGCACTTATATACTCGTTAAAAAAACACTTATATACGTGGTCGTGGAAACATTTACTCTGAAATAACTTCTTCAATTAATTAATTAATTATTTAATAAAATAAAATAATAATTAATTTTAAATAAAAATAATTATTTCGCATGCACACTAGTATCCCTTGAGGGCCCTACTCAAGATCCAATTCCAACGTGTCTTTCTTCTCGAAAAGAAATATGATACTTCCGGACAGAAAATGTCACAAAATCTCCCATATGGGCCAAATGAGGCAGCAAAAATAATCCAGAAATCAAGATAAGCCTAAGCTAACAAACCCAATCAATCCATTAAGCTAAATACCAACCCAACAAGGATAATTATCCTAACAATATGATAACAACTTATTAATTGCCATTTCCATATCTCTCATTAACATTTATTACCAACCAAAATGATTGATCTAAGTTCAACGTATTTCATACAAAAAGAAGAAGAGAGAAGTTATTGGACGTTATTAGTCCTTTCATTTTAAAAGATGTGCATATTTGACCATTTTGTTCTAGAAGTAACAAAAAATAACCTACTTTTATTTTATTTTTTCTGTTAATTCGGCCACTCTCTCTAAACAATAATAAATTTGGTCATTCGACCCTCAATCAATATAAAATTTAACTCATTTAAAAATATTTGGTGAAATAAATACCCCTAACTAAAAAAATATGTAAACATATTTAAAATGTTTTTCTTATATTAAAATATGTAACGGACGGTATTTTTTTTTTCCGGAACAAAGCAAGACGACATCTCCAAAGAAAATAATTAAATCCGCAACATACATCATAAAAATGGGTCATACTCATTTCTACTATTTTAAGATTAAATGAGGCAAACTTGCACATTTCTCATAAAATATGGGTCAATAGTGCAATAGATTAAAAATAACACACCTACCCCCAAATACCGAATTAAGCAATTATTAATTTTGTATTATAATAATCCTAAAGCATTTATTCTCTCTGTCTTATTTACAGGACAGCCATTGGAGAATTTGGCCATTTCACTCTCCAAGCTCTGAGTGAGTACTCATCTCTTCATGGCCATCGCTCTGAAACCCACGAGCTTCGTCTTCTTCAAGAAGCACACCCACACTCCTCTCCTCTCCTCTCCTTCGCAGCTTCGCGCTTCCTCGCTCCGAACCTTCGCTCCAATGGCGGCTCTCACCTCCGCCCCCAGCGTCGGCCTCTCCGAGACCTTCTCCAGACTCAAGGAGCAAGGCAAGGTAACGCATTTTTCCAGCTGAGATTGAGTGTCGACGATTTCTCATGGTGATTTGATTCCTGTGTGTGGATGTTTGGGTTGAAGGTTGCGCTGATTCCGTTCATCACGGCGGGAGATCCCGACCTCGCAACGACGGCGAAAGCGTTGAAGGTGCTCGATTCTTGCGGCTCCGATATCATCGAATTGGGCGTGCCGTACTCCGATCCTCTGGCTGATGGGCCTGTCATTCAGGTTCGGTTAACCTTCTCTTTCGATTTGAGATTGTCTTCCTTGAAGTAATGGCTGCTCGTCAAGCCCTGTTTTGTTGAAACCGGAGCTCGTTGTCGGCTCCGATGGTCCGCAGCGTTGTGCGGGAATGGTACGGGATTAGTAGTACTCCACAATTAAATTGGACGGGAAAATGGATGCAATCAATGATTTTTCTGTTTACTTGAGTGACAATGATTGATTCATAATTGCGGGTAGAATATATGAATTTATGTAATTACCCGTCAAGTTTCCATCTAAGGTGATAGTGAAAGACTAATGTCCGATGGCGGAACAGCCAAGGACGGGGCGGAATTCAACTATTTTAGTGTAAATTAATATAAAATTCAATTATAACCCAGTTTCGTTACTGTTTAGTTCTACACCATGAACATTGTTCTCAACTTGTTGTCACTGTTTAGTGACGTAAACTACATTTTGAGACCATGTAAGTGTTCTTTTCTTTTTTTCTTTTAAGATGTAGAAGAGAAATGTAACAAATAAGTTCTCCCAAGAAGCAAAAGTTTGGCCAAACGGGTGATTTTGCGTGCTATTCGTCACGGGGTTTTGTATATTTTGTGTGTTTGATGGAAGCTCTGTTCTCTGATCTGTGTATTGTTTCATTCAGGCTGCAGCTACGCGAGCCTTGGCGAAAGGGACCAATTTCGATGCGATTATTTCTATGTTGAAGGAGGTAAAGACGATTCTGATCGTTTTGTTTTTTTTAATTTGATGAAAATGCTAAATTGTTGCTGCTATGTTATGAAATAGTTTCGAGGGCCGCTTAGGTTTTCTCTGTGAAACAGACTCTGACTATTTTTCATTTGTGTCTTATTAAAAAGTTGTTTGTAATTTGTATATGGCGTTGTCCTTGTGGTGATTGCAACAGGTGGTGCCGGAAATTTCTGCTCCCATTGCTCTATTTACGTATTACAACCCTATTCTGAAGCGTGGAACTGGAAATTTCATGTCTATCGTGAAAGATACCGGCATACATGGTACTGCATTGCATGTTTTTTAATTGATAAAAAAAAATAAGACCTTTTTTTTTTAATCTCTGCTATGCTGTTATAAATATAATTAATTCATTACGTGTTTCTACATCTATCGGTAGGGCTCGTGGTTCCCGACGTTCCTTTGGAGGAAACTGACAATTTGAGAGAGGAAGCTCTGAAAAAAAATATTGAACTGGTTTGTTTCTTCTAGCCCTAATTGTTGGATTTTGGTTTGGCTTTTTCAATGTTTATATTTTGTTTCTTTCAACGATATTTAATCTGAATGTGCATTCTGATCCTGTCGGTTTTAGTACTGAATGTGGCGTTCTTTTGCATACGGTTTCTGTAGTTTATTGTTGGAAAAATTTATATCATATGATGAAGACAGCAAAATTCACTTGCTTGAGATTCTTTCGATTTTAAAATCATGATGCTTATTTCAGTAGTAAGCTTGGGTTTTTGATAGTGCAGAGTTTAGCATAGTGTTTCATTATGTGTTCCCCATCTTTATACCCCAAACCCTGCCTGTTTCTCCAAGTAATCCCAACCACTTGAATTAACAGGTTCTTCTTACAACACCGACCACTCCGACAGATCGGATGAAAGCGATTGTGAACGCTGCAGAAGGGTTTGTCTATTTGGTAAGGCTTTTTCTTATCAACCGAATCGTCCTTTTATTTATTTTTTCACTCTTGTAATATTTCTGAGATTTTGAGATTGAAACCTATCATGAAATTTGAAGTTTTTATCATAGGTGAGCTCAGTCGGAGTAACCGGTACCCGTGATTCCGTAAGCGGCAAGGTTGCGGGCCTTTTGCAGGACATAAAAAAGGTCAATCACTCAACTCTTTTACAGAACTTCAGTACACAAATTGAGTAAAATACTGAGAATTCTCCACCGTCGTTGAAATGCCAGGCAACAACGAAGCCTGTAGCGGTCGGTTTTGGCATATCGAAACCCGAGCACGTGAAACAGGTTAGCGTTTATTTTATTAGTTAAATTTGAACAGGTAGCGACAAATAGTAGTATTAATTTTATCATTTAGATTTGAAGTTAGCTTTGTTGGGATTATGTAGTATTAATTTTTTTCTTCACGATGTCCTTGTTTAAAAAGGTCAATCACTCAACTCTTTTACAGAACTTCAGTACACAATTTTATCATTTAGTATTAATTCCGATTACTTGACACGATGGGATTCTATTACTTGATTTAGGTTGCTGGGTGGGGAGCTGATGGAGTGATCGTCGGGAGTGCCATCGTTAGAATTCTCGGGGAGGCAAAGTCGCCGGAAGAAGGATTGAAGGAGCTTGAGAGCTTCATCAAGTCGTTGAAATCTGCTCTTGTTTGAATTTAGGTAGGAACTTGTAGACTTGTGTTTAGATTGGGGTCAAATAAAGACATAGATGAAGATGTTATTTGAATAAGGCATCGACCCTTTTCAATTCGTTCACCAATTCTTTGACCCTTCTATCAAAAAGTGAGATAAAATGATTACTATTGGGTTATGAATACTTGCAACTATCAGATGCTACTACACAGAGCTTGCGAAAATGGCCTTTTGCGGCCCGAATTTCCGGCCATTGGCCTTTAAGTAAAAATGGTTGCAGGGGAGCGCCACCGAAACAGGGCTGCACAATATGGCAGAATTCTACTAGACATGGTTAAAAGAAAAAGAAAAGGAAAGAAGTCAAAGCAACAAAGTTAGTAGGAATAAACGCAGTGGGTTATTTAATATTAATAGATCGAATATTGTATTTTAGTATTTTTATAAGGAAAAAAAAAAGTCAAGAACAAGAGAACAAAAGCTGCATTTAAAAGGTTTATCGAATATTAAGCTGCATTTAAAAGCTGCATCTTGTTTTAAAAAAGATGAGCACGCTAGTAATTCCACTTAATGGTTTGAAAAAACACAATCCAACCCAACTAACGAGCTGGGTCCAGCCCGAATAATTAATTGAGTAGGAATTAGGGTGAATGCATTGAGTTCGGCCGACCCAATTGCTCCAATCAATTTTTTTTTAAATAATTATCTTTTCTATATTTTGATTTTTGATGTATATTAAATAAGCAAAAACATATTAAAAGTAAAGGAATAAATAAAATAAAAATCCTAGAATCCCATTTTTATGTTTAAAATTATTTCTACTTTATATTTACGATCGCGTTTCTAGTTTAACTTACGACTACAGTTTGTACATTTATTATTGAATTATTATGACTAAATAATGTTTATTTTTTTAAATGGGCGCTTAAAAACATTATAGATTGACGTATTAAATTTAGTGCTATTCGGTAAAAATAAAATAAAATTATATCAGTCCAATGACCCAACCCAACCCCGAGTTTTTCGACTTGGGCTAGGAACGACTCAATTCAACCCATGCATGTTGACGTGGTTTCCCACCTCAAGCAGTCAAGTGTGACTTGTGAGTGTATGATATTCTTGGAGTAGGATGATTTGGTGGAATTCGATCTCTCACGTTGCAAGCTCTCGATTCACTCTCGATATATATATATATATATATATATATATATATATTATATATATATAAAAGCAATATAAATAAGACAAGGGATTTTTTATAGAGGTTCGTCCCAAGGCGGTAGTTGACTACTTCCTCTGTTAGTTTATTGCGACAATTGACATAGACGGATAGCTACAGACAGCAAATCACGCCTAGAAAGGGAAAAGAATAAGAAGGAGGAAAAGAATACAACAAAATCTCAAAGTGAGCAAAAATGCCGGGTAGAAGCTTTCTCGATGTATTCTCTCAGAGTTGTACGTATGAGTGTGTGTGTTGATCTGAGCTTGAGCTTGGTATTTATAGACTTCAATTCTTCCCGTTGGTCTTCCAGGAATCGTGGGGTCTTCCTCTCCGTGCTGACCGGGTTGAATGGATGGTCTTGCTACACGTGTCTCATGACTTCGTTCTCTTTGTCGTGTTTGAATTATGCCCGTTGGAGACTTGACTCCGTGCTCCTGGTCTTCCGCTTGGGTTTGAAGTGGGATGCCGGGTGGAGAATATGACAACTCTACCCTCGTCTTTCTGGATTGATGACGAATAGATATTGGGCCTTTGGGCTTTTTGGGCCGAGTGACTTTGTATCCGTTGGGCTTTGGTTAATTCAGAATTTAACTGGGCTTCTCAATTGGGCTTTTACGAATATCGATTTATTCTTTAAAGCCTTTTATCTTTGTTTGTAAATTTTATTAATTCACAACTTTAACACTTTATGTCATATTAAATAATGACGAATTTGTACATCAACAGTTAGCCCCCTACTATAAAAAATACGAAGTAAATTTTATAGTATTTACTCAATGAAATCATGTAAAATTCGTGCCGGATAGGATTAATTAAATTCGTAACTTTCGCCGCAAATCTGCTTAATCCGGGCAGGATTTTGGATAATTTCGAGATATGATGGACGGATAGGATCTTGAAGCTGTAACCGTCGCTTTGAATTTTTGGCGAGAACAATTACAACACGTGTCCCAATTTGTGGAGTTCGAAGAGAATAAACTCTTCACATTCTCCTGACACAACTGTCATGCTGACGTGTCGCCGGATAGCTCGCTGATCTCAACCGTAGGATGAGGTTTGTTGCAATTTTCGAGGAAACCCTAACCGTAGGATCATCGACAATTTTCCAGTATAAATACTCGAGTGTTTCGCATTAATGGGCACGTCTCTTCAGCTTCAGCCCGTCACACGTCTTGTCGAAGGTAACCTCTCCCTCTCTCCTCTATATATACTTTGCTTTGCATTCGAATACCATTTTCAAATTTTTAGAGAGAGAAAAACTCAAACTTTAGAGAGAGAAGCTCTGCGTCCGCCATTTTTGAAGATATCTTTCAGGTTTCTTCGAGTCTAGAGATCCAGGTTCTCCATTTCTTCTTTGTTCTTTCCTTTGAGAGTCTAATTGAAGGCTTTTCTGGGTTTTTAGATATTTTTTTCCGTTTTTTTGTGGAATTTGAATCTCTTTCTTTTCTGGTTTCTGGGTTTTTGTGCTCGTCTAGGTAGTTTTTCAGTTTTTTCTAGGATTTCTTAGATAGCATGGGTCCTAAAAAAGCAGTCCCAAAATGGCAGACGGAGTTTCTGACTACAGATTCTCCTAAGTCGATTTTGATACCTAAGGATCTAGTTAGGATCCGGGTAGAGTATAAGATTCCCCAATCTATAGAACTTAGGTTGCCGGGGCCAGATGAACATGCCGACGGGCAGCACTCGGACGGCTGGGTCTGCGTGTATCAAAGGTTTTTCGAGTCCGGGGGGCTTAGATTTCCTATTCCTGAACTCATCCTAAAATATCTTACGTATCTTAGGGTTTTTATTGGGCAACTTAGCCCTAATTCTCCTAGGATTTTGACGGCCTTGCTCGTCCGGGCTCACGAGTGTTTGTATTCACTTACACTTCATGACCTGTTGACGGGCTTGGTCATCAAGGCCAACGGTCAGGCCAAGGGTAGGTTTTTCCTATCCGTTAATAGGAAGGGGAGATTATTACCGGTCTTCCCAAGAAGGAAAGTGCTTGGACCCACAAGTACTTCTTCTTCCTGGCCGGTCAAGAAACACTGGGTTCTTGGTCGCGCTATAGGAATGAATGGGTCCACGAGATAGGTGAGATTCCGGGTTGGGTTTTCTTGTTATTTCTATTCGGCTATTTTTATATGTTTGCTGATTTTTTCTCATTTTTCTTATGCAGTCGAGGATACCGAGAAGCCTAAATCTCTCCCTATTACGGAAAAGTGGAGGGCTTTGAGGAGCAGGCTTTTTCCTTCCGGTCCAGAGCTTTGGTCGAATTTCTCGAAGGAGAGGTTCGAAGCTGCTGGTCTTTGGTGCGAGCCAGACGAAGAAGAGTTTCCGTGTATGGTTTCTGAACCTATATTTTTTTTTTGTTTTCTATTTTGTAATTTCCTTTCTTTTTACTAAGTGTGGATTTTTGACGTGTAGAGAATATGGATGCTCTGCGTCTTAAGGGTAAGAGTCTTCGCCAGAGGCGGAGACAGGAAGAGCAGGCCGGAGCGTCGGCCTCTGCTGGAGCTGTTCATCAGGAGACGAGCAGGAGGGTGGAGGAGAGGGTGCCCGGTGCATTGGCACCTACCAGGGGTGTTCGTCAGGAGACGAGCAGTAGGAATGAGGAACCTCCCGCTCGGGAGTTTCCTGCTGAGGTCGCCCCTGAGGCGACCAAGAAGAAGGATGTCGTCGAGCTCTCTGACGACGGGGACAGTACCCCGGAAGCCACGCAGATAGCGAAAGTTTCCGAGGTGAAGAAGGCTCCCTCACCCGCTCCTGCCCGTCCTTCTAGGGACGTGACCCGTCCTGTATAGGACAAAGCCCTCCCGAAGACGGGGTCGGAGGCTCCTATGAAGTGGCCGCACGAGGGAGGCGATTCCGAGGCAAGGAAAAAGGCGAGGGGCGATCTGGCTTCGAAGGAGGTGGTTAGGGCCTCGGAGAAGGAGAAGGGGAAGGGGATCGCTCGAGAGACTGAGTGTCCCAAGGAGGTTCCTCAGGGCGAGGTTGAGAAGACGGGGTCGGTACCTCCAGTGATCGGGGTAAAGGCCAAGGAGAAACCAATCTCCCGAAAGGCGTGGTGCACTTGGATCGGGGACAAAGGTCTCCACAAGGCACCCAAGGGTGGCGACCGGTCTTATCCGGCAGATAACGAATGGTGGGGTCGGTAGGGTCCCCAGGAGTATCGCCGAGAAGAGGGCGTACAAGGACGTGGCCGCGGCGACAACTCAAGTAAGTGTTGTTTAACTTTGGTTTGGTTTTTTAACTTAAGTGTTTTGTCCAACTTTGTTTTTTGAACGTGTAACTCGTCGCCTCTATCAATGACATGGTCCCCGATTATGAGGATCAACTGTACGAGGCGAAGGAGGGTGCGCAGGCTGCCGAGCAGCTTGCATTAAAGGAGAGGGAATTGGCCAACGCCGTATCGGCCATCCGGGTGAAGGCTGACCAGATTATGGTCATGAGCAAGAGGGTCGCCGCATATGACGCCAAGGTCAAAGGGCTCGGGATTATGGTGGTTAATCTTCGGGAAAAGCTAACTAATGCTACCCGCCAGGCAGATGCTGGCTTCTGATGCGGCTAAAGGCCGGGCTGAGGAGATGGCGAGGAAGAAGGAGGAAGAGGCCATGGACTTTAAAGAAGACATGCAGCGCCTTGCTGCTGAGCTGGTTGAAGTCCGGCAGCAATCTTCTGATCGTGAGGCCGAGAAGAAGGCTATCTGTTCTCGCTATCACCGAAGGGTGGAAGAAAGGGACGCGCTACTCGCGTGGTATAAAGGTACGGCCGCTGACAATAGCTGCTTGGATCAAGCCGAAGGTTGCCTCGTGCTGATCCAAGACATTATTGACGAGAACGTTCAAGATTTCGAGGCCAAGAAGGATGTCCTAGAAGGCAACGCTACTCGCTACCAAGCTCTCTTGGATGCGGTTCCGGCACCGCTGATAGGGTCTCCGGCTATGTCTCCAGACGCCGAGTTGACCGACCTTTCCTTTGCATATTTGAATCTCCGGTCTGAGCGATCGATTGCCAAGGAGCCCGCCTCTGAAGATCCCGCCCCTCAGGAGCTTGTCGTTGAAGATCCCGTGGCCGAGGAGCCCACCTCTGAAGATCCCGCCCCTCCGGAGCCCGTCGTTGAAGATCCCGTGGCCGAGGAGCCCGTTGTCGAGGATACCATTTTGCATGTGCCCGCCGAAACCGAGGAGGTCGCCCTCGAAGAGCCGACCCTGCCTGAGCCTGATGTCGCCGAGGAGACTGCCACCGAGAAGCCGACCGAACATGGAGGCCAGGACGATGAAGAAGAAGAGAAGGAGGAGAAGGAGGACCGAGAGGTCGACAGAATACCCGGGGTCGATGCGTAGAGCGTCCCCCTTTTTTTTTCTAGTTAATAAGGCCTAAGGCCAAGACAATCACTACGGGCAAGCCTATGGCGGCTTGAACCCTTTTTTTGTATTTATTTGGATATGCCCGTGGTTAGGGCCTTTGCTATTTTCTTTTTCGTTATGCTATCTATTCCCCTTTTTTTTGAACTCTGGTTTTTTTTAAGCTAATTTTCTCCTCGTATTTCTCTCTAATGCTTGCTATGTTTTGTTCTTCTATTTGAGGCTTCTGACGATCTATCCTATACACGGGTAGAGAATAAAAAATGACGAAATTTCGAAATTTTCTAAGTATAAAAAGTGTATGGATACCTTGTGATGTGATTGTTCCCTTGATGCTTCCCGTCGAATATCTTGCTCGTCTGTCATAATAACCCGTAGGTTTTTGTTTCTGAAATAAAAATATTCATAGATACTAGATTTATATGATTATCTATTTCAAAAAGGGTACGCTCGTCGCCTTAGGAGTCGGGTTGAATACCCGGTTGGGTTTGTTGCTCTTGTATTATGGGTTTTTTACCCGGATAGGCCTATTGCCTTTGGTGATGGGTTTGTTACCCGAGTAGTCTTGTTTCCTTATGCGATGGGTTTGTTACCCGGGTAGACTTGTTGCCTTGTGCGATGGGTTCGTTACCCGAGTAGGCTTGCTGCCTTAGGGAAATTTGGGACGTGTTACCTTTTTAGGTTGACTCTACTGAGTCTTTCAATTCGTGGTCACCGGGCCTGTTTGGTTTTGGGTTTGGATTGAGACTGCGCCCATTGTTTAGGATGGGCTGCCTACGTACCCCAAATTTGGGGATCAAGTCATTACGTAGTTCATGGGAAACCGGGTAGGTCGGGTTAGGCGTAGTATTTCCTTAAGTGCATGGCATTCCAACTCCGGAGGACTCTTGTTACATCCGGAGTGGCTAGCCGGTATACTCCAGGTTTTACTACTTCGGTGACGATGTAAGGTCCTTCCCAATTGGCCCCGAGCTTGCCCGCATTCAGCTCGGCGGTATTTTGGAAAACTTTTCTGAGGACTAGTTCTCCCACTATGTATTTTTGACGTCTGACTTTTGAATCATAATACCTTGCTATCGAATTTTGATAGTTGGCAATTCTTATCAAAGCTTGTTCTCGTCTCTCGTCGATGTGGTCGAGCTGGTCTTCCCTCATTTCGTCATTGAGTTCTGCGTTCAAAGGGGCGAGTTCCCTCCGAAGGCTGGGTGTCTCTATCTCTGCTTGTATTACGGCATCGGTGCCGTGTACCATTGAGAATGGGGTTTCCCCAGTGGCCCTACGCGGGGTGGTTTTATAGGACCAGAGGACTACTATGAGCTCGTCTGCCCATCGTCTTTTTTTAGTGTCTAAGCGTCTCTTGATTCCGTCCACTATCACCCGGTTAGCTACCTTGGCTTGGCCGTTGCCTTGAGGATATCTCGGAGTGGACGTGTTCAAGGATATTTTCCAATTTATGCAAAAGTTTTGGAATCTCGTAGAAATGAATTGTGGTCCATTATCAGCTATTAGCTCTTTTGGGAGGCCGAAACGACTGATGATGTTTTTCCATAGGAAATTTTCTACATCAACATCTTTAATGTTTTCGTACGCTTCTTCCCCCACCCATTTGGAGAAGTAGTCTGTTACGACGAGTAGGAAACTCTTTCCGACCAGAGCCAGGGGAAAAGGCCCTACTATGTCCATAGACCGTTTCATGAACAAGTATGGGACTGAGAATGATGAGAGTTCTTCTGCTAGCCGGTGTATGGACGGGGAGTGTCTTTGGCATTTATCGCATCTTCTGGCATAGGCCTCGGTGTCCGCCAACATGGTGGCCGGAAAAAAACCTTGCCTTTTTGCTTTGTTTGCCAAAGATCTTCCTCCTGAGTTGTTGCCACATTCTCCGTCGTGGATTTCATGGAGTACCATTTGAGCCTCGGTCTTTCCTAGGCACCTTAGGTAGGGTCCGGTATAGCTGCGTTTGTACAATTTTCCCCGATCATGCAAAATCTGGCACTTTGGATTCTCAATTTCCTGGCCTTTTTCCTATCTTGGGGTTTGACTCCAGTTAGGATGTAGTTAATGATTGGGGTCCTCCAATCATTTTCTTTCGTTTGGATGTTGCAAACTTTGCGTGTTACGCTGGGTTCGTCTATTGTTTCGACCGGGATTATCCTTTTGACTTCGGGGTGCAAAGTTGAAGCTAAACCGGCCAATGCGTCTGCCGACGCGTTCTCACTTCTCGGTATTTGGATTATATCAACGTGCTCGAACTGTTGAATCAAACCCTTTACTACCGAGAGGTATTTTTCCATTCTGTCATCTCGGGTGGCATACTCGCCACTGATCTGACTAGTAACTAGTTTTAAGTCGGAATGGGCCCTTACTTTCCGAGCTCCTACGGCTTTTGCTAGTTTGAGACCGGCGATGAGGGCCTCGTATTCGGTCTCGTTTTTTGTCGCGTGGAATTTCAATCGAAACGATTGTTCCAGCACTTATCCCGTAGGGGATATCAAACGAATTCCGATCCTGGATCCGCCTTGGTTTAAGGTACCGTCAACTTTGAGTTTCCATTCTCCATCTTCGTGGCCCTCTTTTGAACCGTCGCCTGGTAGTTCGATGAGAAAGTCAGCCAATACTTGTGATTTCGCACAAGTTCGGATCTTGTATTCTATATCGAATTCGCTTAGCTCGATTGCCCATTTCGTGAGCTTTCCCGATTGATTCGGGCTATGAAGGATGATCCTCAAAGGTTGGGTGGTCGTTACCATGATGGTATGAGATTGGAAGTAAGGACGAAGCTTTCTCGCTGCGTTTATCATTGCCAGTGCGAGTTTTTCGATAGCCGGGTATCCAGTTTCAGCATCTTCCAGAGATTTGCTGATATAGAAGATCGGCTTTTGTTCTCCGTGGTCCTCTCTCACAAATACTCCACTCACCGACGATGGTGAGACAGCCAGGTATAAGAACAATGGCTCCCCCAAGATCGGTCTAGTGAGTATGGGTAGGGTGGAGAGATACCTTTTTAGCTTTTGGATAGCTTCTTCGCACTCCTTGGTCTATTCAAACTTTTTGTTCCCTTTTAACAACTTGTAAAAGGGCAAACATTTGTTCGTAGCTCTTGATATGAACAGGTTAAGAGCGGCGATTCTCCCGGTCAGTCTTTGTGTCTTCTGAACAGTCCTCGGGGAGGGCATGTTCTGGAGAGCATTTATCTGGTTGGGATTAGCTTCTATTCATCGCTGTGTGACCAAATAACCTAGGAATTTTCCCGAAGTTACCCCGAAGGTGCATTTTGTCGGGTTAAGCTTCATTTGATACTTTCGTAGTATTGCGAAGTAGTCCTCTAGGTGGGATACATGATCCGTTGCTTGGGAGGATTTTACCAGCATGTCGTCGATGTAGACCTCCATAGTTTTACCGAGTTGCTCGGCGAACATCTGGTTGACTAATCTTTGATATGTGGCTCCGGCATTCTTTAGTCCGAAAGGCATAACTTTATAGCAGTATATCCCTCTATCGGTTATGAATGCCGTTTTTTCTTGGTCCTCGGGGTGCATAAGGATCTGGTTGTATCCCGAGAATGCGTCCATGAAAGACAATAATTCGTGCCCGCACGTTGCCTCAACAAATCGGTCGATGAGCGGCATTGGGAAACTGTCTTTGGGACAAGCTTTGTTTAGGTCGGTAAAGTCAATGCAAACTCTAGCCTTTCCGTTTTTCTTCTTCCTGACGACTGTATTTGCTAACCAGTCCAAGTATTTAACTTCCCTGATGGATCCGGTTTGCAACAACTTTGTGACTTCTTCGTTCACAGCTTGGGCCCTATCCGGGCCTAGCTTCCGCCTTTTCTGCTTCACCGGCTTATAGATGGGGTCTACGTTTAGGCGGTGGGTTGTGACGCCTAGGTCTATCCCGGGCATGTCCTCGTGAGACCAAGCGGAACAGTCCCGGTTTCTGGTGAGGAATTTGAGGAGATCTTTTCTGACATTGTTGTCTACTCCCTTTCCGATTCCTACCCGGTGGTCCGGGTTGTCAGGATCGATCTGGACCTGGACAGTCATTTCCACGTTAGGTCCTTCTGTATTGGTGGTCCTTTCCTGGTCGTCCTCCTCTTTTCCTTCTACCGCCATAAATTGCTATGCGGTAGCCTTTTCTTTTCCGGCCTTAGCGGCCTGGATGTTCCAGAATGCGCTTATGTAGCAGACTCTGGATTGTTTTTAGTTTTCCTTTATTTCAGCGATTTTTCCTGCCCTATTCGGGAAGCGTATTAGTTGATGGTAGGTTGATGGTACGGCCTTCATCATGTGTAGCCAGGGTCTTCTTAGTATCATGTTGTAAACTGACGGGTAGTCCAACACTAGGAAGTTCTTGTTTTTTCCCACCCTGCTGCTATGATGGACAGCCGTACCGTGCCGATTGCATTGATGGTTCCTCCATCTCAATGGGATAGCTTCCCTATTGATCTTTGTTTCCTCGACTCCCAGTTTCAGCAATGGCTCTAGGAAGATCACGCCGATTGAGCTCCCGTTATCGATCAGGATTCTATCCATCGTATACGAGGCAACTAGGAGTGAGACAACCAGTGCGTCGTTGTGTGGACCAATCAGTGTCGCTGCTTCACTATCCTTGAATGAGATCTCGAAGTGTGGCTCTTGCCTCGGTACGACTACCGGTCCGGCCTTGAGCCTCCTTTGGTGGGCCTTGATGGAATTTACCGAGTTGCCGTGTAGCTGGGACCCTCCTACAATCATGTAGATTCTGCCAATGGGCTCGGGAATATCGTTGAGCTGCTCTCCGAAGTCTTCTGCTTCCTCGTACGTCTGCTCGTCTGGTTCTTTGAGCATGTGTACCCGTCCTCTCTTGCTTGGCTGTATATTCTTGCGCGGTGTTCATTGATGTTCGCCTCTTTTTTGGCCATTCTGAGGTTGGTCATGAGGGGGGTTCTGCTCAGTTGCTTGTCCATTCTTCAGCTCGTTACCGAAGTTTATTTCTCCCAATTCTCCATTGATGTATTTTTCCGCCAGGCTGGCACGGAGTACCATACAATTTTTTGTATGGTGTCCGAACACCTTGTGGAAATTGAACCATGCTTTTGGGTCGTGCTTTGGAAGATTTCGTTGCTGTATGGTGGGAGATATTTAGAGCTAACCAACACTTCTCTTGGGGTCTCCTCTGCTTCAGTCTGTTCTTCGAAATCCGCGGTTTCCGAATTTACGTTGAAAACGTACGGATTTCGCGAGTTTGGTCCGTTATTTTCCCTTGGATTTTGGGTTTGGAACGGGTGCTTTTGGATCGGAGAGGAGCTCCTCTGTCCCCTGAAGGGGTTGATGTGACTCCCGGCTTCGGGTTGCATTGGTTGTCCGGGTGGTCCTTGATTTCGCTGATGGACGGGCTGAGGTCCATGTCTTCCGTAGGGCTTCGAGCTCCTCGTCGTGTCTAATCCAGTTGGATGATCTGTGGATCACGTCTTCGATGGAGTCATATCGATTTATGACGATGTCCTTTTTGAACTTCGAGTCGTACCACAGTCCGGTCGTAAGAGCGGCTATGGCGGTTTCGTCACTGATCCCGTTTATTTTGACCAAGGTTTTCTTGAACCGGGTCATGAGAGCTCTAAGGGGCTCTCCTCTCTCTTGTTGTAAGGCATCGAGGTCTGCCGCCGTGATCTCAGTCTCCATAAACATGGAGAAGTGCTTGAGAAAAAAGGGTCGTCAGCTGTCCGAAGTTATCTATGGATCGAGGTTCCAGTTTTGAAAACCACTCCATCGCTGGGCCGACCAAGTTCTCTGAGAAATACTGGCAGCGCCCAGCGTCTAATTTGTGCGCTTCCAAATGGGCCCGCCCCATCGCGATCCTAAAGGATCTCAGGTGTACTTTGGGATCGCTCGTCCCGTCGTACTTTGACACATATACGCGCCCGCCTTCCCTGAGTATAACATTAGCTATGACGGGCTTAAAGGGCGTCCTTTCTACCTCCTCCACTAAACATTCTATCTCAGGGGGCAGCGGTGGTGGCACTGTGTACGCGAGAGCGCACGCGAATGAGTTTCTCATTCATTTCGGCCATTGAGCGTTTAAGTTCCTCCAATTCCGTGCGTTGGGGAGCTGGTTCGTGACGCACAGCCTGGAAGGGTTCCTGTCCGTACACCGGGCTGGGATACATCGGGTACATGATCGGCTGGCCGTTAAGGGCCTGGCTAATGTCGCGATTTTGCTCGTACCCCGATGGGCGGTTCTGGGGTCTAGAGCGTTGGTGACTGCTCGAAGCAAAATTTCCCGCACTAGACGGGTAGAGACCCGGCAAGGGGGTGAAAAAGGGTGTTCCTGTTTCAGGAGGCGGTGGAGGTGTCGAGGGTCTAGGGCCGCTGGGTGGTCGGGGCTGGTTCTGCCTCGACGCTTGCGGATTGTCCAGGTCGGCGAAGTCAAAATGGACAGCGTTGAGGCCAGCCTGGCTTTGATGCCCAGAGCTCTGTCCCGGGTCTGCCCGGTTACTAGTCTGGCGATGCTCATTTTGGGCTCGATTTGCTTCAAGAGATTCGAGTCGCCGACGCAACTCTCAGTTCTCAGCAGTACTAGCGTCTAGTTGAGATTGCAGGTTGTTCGGCTCCGTGTTTCGGTCTGGGTTATTCACCTCAGACTCGTTCACGATTGCGATTTCGTCATTGCTCATGTTTACAGAGTGCTTTGAGCTTGTAGAAGTTGGCGAGATCAATTTCCCAGAGATGGCGCCAAACTGTTGACGTGGTTTCCTACCTCAAGCAGTCAAGTGTGACTTGTGAGTGTATGATATTCTTGGAATAGGATGATTTGGTGGAATTCGATCTCTCACGTTGCAAGCTCTCGATTCACTCTCGATATATATGTATATATATAAAAGCAATATAAATGAGACGAGGGATTTTTTATAGAGGTTCGTCCCAAGGCAGTAGTTGACTACTTCCTCTGTTAGTTTATTGCGACAATTGACGTAGACGGATAGCTACAGACAACAAACCACATCTAGAAAGGGAAAAGAATAAGGCCGAAAAGAATACAACAAAATCTCAAAGTGAGCAAAAATGCCAGGTAGAAGCTTTCTCGATGTATTCTCTCAGAGTTGTACGTATGCGTGTGTGTGTTGATCTGAGCTTGAGCTTGGTATTTATAGACTTCAATTCTTCCCGTAGGTATTCCAGGAATCGTGGGGTCTTCTCTCCGTGCTGACCGGGTTGAATGGATGGTCTTGCTACACGTGTCTCATGCCACCGAAACAGGGCTGCACAATATGGCAGAATTCTACTAGACATGGTTAAAAGAAAAAGAAAAGGAAAGAAGTCAAAGCAACAAAGTTAGTAGGAATAAACGCAGTGGGTTATTTAATATTAATAGATCGAATATTGTATTTTAGTATTTTTATAAGGAAAAAAAAAGTCAAGAACAAGAGAACAAAAGCTGCATTTAAAAGGTTTATCGAATATTAAGCTGCATTTAAAAGCTGCATCTTGTTTTAAAAAAGATGAGCACGCTAGTAATTCCACTTAATGGTTTGAAAAAACACAATCCAACCCAACTAACGAGCTGGGTCCAGCCCGAATAATTAATTGAGTAGGAATTAGGGTGAATGCATTGAGTTCGGCCGACCCAATTGCTCCAATCAATTTTTTTTAAATAATTATCTTTTCTATATTTTAATTTTTGATGTATATTAAATAAGCAAAAACATATTAAAAGTAAAGGAATAAATAAAATAAAAATCCTAGAATCCCATTTTTATGTTTAAAATTATTTCTACTTTATATTTACGATCGCGTTTCTAGTTTAACTTACGACTACAGTTTGTACATTTATTATTGAATTATTATGACTAAATAATGTTTATTTTTTTAAATGGGCGCTTAAAAACATTATAGATTGACGTATTAAATTTAGTGCTATTCGGTAAAAATAAAATAAAATTATATCAGTCCAATGACCCAACCCAACCCCGAGTTTTTCGACTTGGGCTAGGAACGACTCAATTCAACCCATGCATGTTGACGTGGTTTCCCACCTCAAGCAGTCAAGTGTGACTTGTGAGTGTATGATATTCTTGGAGTAGGATGATTTGGTGGAATTCGATCTCTCACGTTGCAAGCTCTCGATTCACTCTCGATATATATATATATATATATATATATATATATATATATTATATATAAAAGCAATATAAATGAGACAAGGGATTTTTTATAGAGGTTCGTCCCAAGGCGGTAGTTGACTACTTCCTCTGTTAGTTTATTGCGACAATTGACATAGACGGATAGCTACAGACAGCAAATCACGCCTAGAAAGGGAAAAGAATAAGAAGGAGGAAAAGAATACAACAAAATCTCAAAGTGAGCAAAAATGCCGGGTAGAAGCTTTCTCGATGTATTCTCTCAGAGTTGTACGTATGAGTGTGTGTGTTGATCTGAGCTTGAGCTTGGTATTTATAGACTTCAATTCTTCCCGTTGGTCTTCCAGGAATCGTGGGGTCTTCCTCTCCGTGCTGACCGGGTTGAATGGATGGTCTTGCTACACGTGTCTCATGACTTCGTTCTCTTTGTCGTGTTTGAATTATGCCCGTTGGAGACTTGACTCCGTGCTCCTGGTCTTCCGCTTGGGTTTGAAGTGGGATGCCGGGTGGAGAATATGACAACTCTACCCTCGTCTTTCTGGATTGATGACGAATAGATATTGGGCCTTTGGGCTTTTTGGGCCGAGTGACTTTGTATCCGTTGGGCTTTGGTTAATTCAGAATTTAACTGGGCTTCTCAATTGGGCTTTTACGAATATCGATTTATTCTTTAAAGCCTTTTATCTTTGTTTGTAAATTTTATTAATTCACAACTTTAGCACTTTATGTCATATTAAATAATGACGAATTTGTACATAAAAAATGCAAACCCTTAATTTTCGCTAAAATAGTTTCATTTTTGTTAAATAAATCTGTTGCTTTTGGAGAATATTCTGATTATTTATCAATCAAAATGAAATTGCATACACTAACATAATTAGAAAGTAATAAAATCCTAATTAGCAATAATTATAACAAATAGTTAAATTCAGTTAATGTTCACAATATACATTATACATCCTTTTAGCTTTATAACTCAACAAAAATCAGAGTAAACATCGAGGCTTCCGGAAACGCAACAGTAAAAAATTCTATTACCTTTTGCATTCTTCGAAAATTCGAGTTAGGCAAGAGTTATTGACGAATATTTATAATTGCCATTACTTACACATTTTACACTAAAATTAGTGTGCAATACAATCTAAGAAATTACAGGAAAACAAATTGTAATATGTCGAAATTGACCTCCATGAATTGTTCAAGGCTGCTGAATTTTGGCACCAGCTTGGAGACCCGATTGGACTTTGCTTTGAAAATGGGCTTCCAGCCTAAAAGGGTAATCAAGTAAGTTACAACAAACGACATTATAAAACCTGATAAAATGACTTGGTATGTATTTCGTATTTTAACCTCTTAAAAAACTTAATAGTAAAATATAACTTTTTAAATAATTTTCTGACAAAAATAGCCTCGGAATTATAGATAAGTTGTGACAAATATTATGTAGTTTTGTTTTTTTTTTTTCTTTTTTCTTTTTCATTTTTCATTACAACTTATTCATTTCAACTTAACGACAAGATAAAGATCTAAACTTTCACGACTTTGTAAAATTTGCCTTAAAATATTCTCAAAAGTTACATTATTTTTAAACAAGGACATCGTGAAGAAAAACAAGTTGTCACAGAACTTTGGATATATATATATATATATATATATATATATATATATATATATATATATATCCACCTTTCTAAAGCGTTTAAAGTGGTAAATTTTTGTTTTTATAATATAAAAATGAGCTTTGTATGAACATAAATGAACTTTGCAAAAACCCATTTTTTGTCCTCGATTTCCAAGGGTATTTTTGTCCTTTTTTTTTTTTAAGTTGTCTTCAAACTTAAGGTTAAAATATCAAATGTTTGGTTATGTAGGGTCATTTTATCACATTTTCCTAACACAATTAAACCATACCTTGTAGAGCACTTATAATAAATCGTCTCGGGAGAATTATATGTGCGTGCATTGGAGAACATCCTCTTTACGTCCGCGAGAAACATCTCCAGTGTCACGTAATACTGCTCCGAATCGACCCTCTTCGATAGAGTCCTCAAATCTGCATCATTTGATAATGTCGTTTATAATAATTTTAATATATAAAAATATAAAATATACATGACATTATATGATCTTCTTGAATGCTCAACTTTGCATGTTCTGTAGTTTGCCCATTGAATTTTCGGTTTTGGTAGTATAATTACTGTACTACTGTAAACTAGCAAAATATACTGAGCATTAAAAAGTGACGAAAAATCTTTAGCTTGCATGCAACACGTGATAGGTTAAAAGATAATTTCAGCAATTTTATTTTTCTTCTCAAATCTTGTGGGACTTTTGTCGTAACAATTCGTGAATAACTACATTCATTGGCTGTTCCATATAATCCATAATATAGTAACTTCAATCTTGTTCGGTAATTAATTGACCAAAATTCTTTTCGTAAGTCATGTGGTGCAAGTTAAAATTTTAAGTCATTTTTAAGGCATATTAGGCGATGCTGAGTTTTTTAGTACAAGGGGCATTGCTGCCAAAAAATAAAGTTTACAGAGCAGGCTACACCAACATGTAATTTCAGGGAGCATTACTTCCGATTACTGTAAGATTAGCAGAATAAAAGTAATTTGAAATTAAGAGAGGTTCTTACCCATGGGATCTTTGATGATCTCATAGTAATCCGGGACATCCCGCGCATCAACCGGCTCTTTGAATGGCCACGCATCAACATGGTCGTTCATACACTGATCATGTTAAAACAGACTAGTATCATCAGTTTTGACACAACTGGACAACAAATATTTATTTGCAAATTTCTTGATTTTGAGTAATTATTAGCTATGTTTTCTCAAATTATAAACTATAGCAATGTCTACCCTGATCGTTAAAAATTCAAAATTTCCGTCAAATTTTTATGCCATGTGCAATTCACATACTGCGTTACTGTTTAGGGACACAATCATCATCGATGTATTAATACGTGCATTGTATATGGCTTAAAGTTCGACGAAAACACCGATTTATTAACAATCAAGAGGTAAATTGTTATGGCCTTATGGTCCATGAGAGCAACATCTAATTATTGTTAAGTGAGAAACAAGGACGATGTGGCAAGTTCCACAAAACCTCGAAGACATGCCTTAAGAAGTGAGCGCATGAACGCAGTCAAATGTTTCTTTCCGGATTCAGTGGCAGCACTCAGAATAGTGGCACGTGAATAGCCCCATTGGTCAGGCGTCCAACCAGCCTCTCCTACAAAAATATCCACAAGCTCGCAATTAAAGCTTGTAAAAACAATTTTTTTATCATCCATATTCTTGAGCAATTATAGTGTGATGAATTTTAATGGAGATAAACAAAAATTATGACAGGTAGAAGTACTACTAGTAATAATTTTTACTACAATCCAACATTTAAATATATACTCAATGTTTTTTTTTTAAAAATACTTGAAGTGAATAATAATTGCTATAATTGAGCTGGAGATAAATATATTTCGAAGCCAAAACTAAGTATTAATAGCTATGAGATCTAATGTGAGTTGAGAGCGCTTACGTAAGCCCGGGATGTCCTCAACTTTGATAATTTTTTTAGGAACACCGGCTTCCTTCTGAGAAGATATGAATCCACAATGAGAGTGTTTCAAAGAGATTTATATGATGCTGATTCTCCCACACATTTTAATAAATGATATAATATTGTGAATGAAATGCATTTATCTATACAAGCCGCATACTTTAATAAAGAATAATATCAGACCTTTTGAAAATCGATGCCCGGATAAACAATGTGACAGTTTGAGAGCTCTCTTATTTTTTCATCAATTGCCTGCAACCAAAGATTAATATTTTTACAGTTAGAAGCCGGTTAAACACAGGAGTAAATAAGAGCATATATTACCGATTAACACAAACCTGCCTCTGGCGACGAACCATAGTTGACAAGTCGGTGTAGGGAAGCTTCGGGTCAATTATGCACTCCATAAGTATTCCTCCATCATATTCTTTTATGTACCTGAAATTTTTCCACAAGCTTCAAAATATAAAACGGAACACACGAAATGAAAAGCAAAGTAGCAGAATTTCACGAACGCACGTCATTGGTCAGACTAATCAAAGAAGGGCCCAACCACTTTGCCGATTTTATAATTTTATTTATTGTCTTGTTATTTAATTCTGTTATTTGATTTTTTAATTGTGCTCACTCAGTTATTGTATTTCGCTTATTTGAAGAGCCGTAAGGAATGTTTAATAAAGAAAAATAAGTTTTTAGCTTAGTCTTTTATGTTTAGATAGTTTCGCGGATTCTTACAATCCGTGATGAGATCTATAACTCCTGACCATAACAATGAGCTTAAATGAGAAATCACAGAAATGCAAGAACTCTGATAACCACAGGAACAATCTCCAAAAACCGGAATAGAAAAAAAAAAAAAACATACCCTTGCCAGCGATCCTTTTCCAGGTGAATCTCTTTGGTAAAACCCTAAAATAAAGAGACACAGCTCAATGTGCTATCTAAATAAAATCTTAAGAAATCAAAAAAAGGATACAGAAACATATTTTTTTAAAAAGCTTTTCCTCAAGCACCAATAAAATAAATAAATAAACAAATAATAATCGCACCTGCTTGATAAAGTAGCCAACGGCATTATTATCGGCATATGTCAAAAAATGAGTAAGTCCGTCTGCGTCACGTGCATGCTGCTTTAAGTGGTTCATCAATCTCGTACCGTAGCCTTTGACTTGTTCATCAGCAGTGATTGCACAAAACGCTATCTCCCCAAACTTTTGGCTGTCAGTTAAGAGTGACAGAAATGTCAGTGATGAGGTTAAATTTACGACGGTGTATTAAGTTCAAGCTACCACAAATGAAATTCCAGTTCAAATGCTCATCATTTCTTATTGCATGAACATTGAAACTTCCACTATATACTAATTATGTCCACAAGATAAGAAAAGAATTTCGATTCATTCACCTGGCATAGGGTCGATAGGTGATGCCTCCAACGACCATGTTGCGTCTGATTACCATCACGGATTTATGATTTCTGTAAATCCATTTTAAAGCAAGCAAACAATTACTATTTAATTATGAATGTTACTAGGAAGGCGCAAAAAATAAAATAGTTATTTGCACAAAAACACGGGTACGCCTCGACATATTTTGAGTACCTATTATACACCCCAAGGTGGTCGGACGACATATTTTTCTCAATCCCCTGATTTCATTTTTTAGCACGCATCTACCTTCTTTCTATTTAGCTCCGTTAAATTTTAACGGAATCAACTAATTATAACGATCTTTTGTCATTTTTTATGCTAATTTATTTAGCCACAAAGTCTACCTATAATAAAGAGAGTTGTGTTAACTAGATGCATCTATGTTGCGATATATGACTACATGACGGTGACAATAGTATCTCCAATACTATCCTGATTTGTTTCAATTTTGAACGAACTAAACAGAGAGGAGGGTAAACAACACAATAAAAAAAAACGAGAATTCAAATACATAGTTTAAGGTCAAAGCATTATGTTATTTTTATCAAACTCCGGAGTTGAAACTTTCTAATTTGACACCCTCCCCCGAAAAGAATCTATTAGCTGAACTCGTGATTCTCCTTTATGACAATTGTGTAACTATAACGTTATTCAATTTATTTCGAATTACCTATCCATGACGAGACGCACGATGTACTCTTTGGGCATATTCGGTAGTTGCCTACCAAAAATGTTCTTCAATCCCACTAGCCTGAAAATGCCACAAACAGGACCACGAATTAGAGCTTAAAGGCGTAATCTTCAACTCCAACGAACTATGATATTGTAGATCGACCTTAACAAAACAAGCTAAGATGGAAATAAAAATAAAAAGAAAATCAAGATTAAATAGATAGGAAATAAGAGAAATGAAATACCAAACCATATGCTCATCAATACCATCATTCCATCGGCAAACAAACTTCAGCTTTCCCGTCTCCTCCTACACGAGTAGAAAATTACAGCTCCACTCGATACGTGTAATACAGAAATATAACATATAGAACAAATAAAATCAAATTCTACATAGCAAAAAATCTTCTTTGTCATTTAATAAGTCGTCGTAATATCGAAAGAGATTTACAGTTGGAAAAACGGGATTGTATTACGATTTGTCGCTTGAATTTTAATCTTCTTTTATAATGTAACACATTATTACACATTCGACGATATAATTAAGACTTATCCAAAGGTATGTTTATCAAATTTTGTGAGACTTTTATCGTAATAGTTCTTCCAAGATTTAGCCCTAGATTGCTTCACAAAGCTCCTGTTGTTTGAAATCACACAAAGGTCTTACAATCAAGTACATTGTTACAAAATTTGCATTGACGACATAGTTGTAAAAAACTAAATTTTAAGGTACGAATTGCTCTAAGATGCAAAATTGAAGGGCGTAATGTCAAATACTCAAATTTAGAGTGACCTCACCTCTCTTTTCAAGCTCTCTTCCCTTGCACTGTACGCACCACTGGTCTGCAAATTCTCAGTGAAGATCTTCGTCGGATCTTCCTTCACCACGATTCCCGGCACGGCATTCGCATTCGCATTAGCACCGGAACCGCCACCCCCGGCGGAGGAACCGACTTTCCCGCCCTCGGTGCTCTCGATCTTGACCGTGGTCTCCGCCTTGAGCTTCATGTTCCGCGCCGCAGCAACCACGGAGCCTCCGACGCTGCTTTCGAGCCGCGCGGCGGTGAAGTTGCGCATGGCAGAGTCGTTGTCGAATTCTTCGTCATCGTCCACGGCAGGATCCTCGGACTCCTCCTCGGAGTCGGAGCCTCCGCCTCGGGCGGAAATGCTTTCCAGATCGTCGTTGGAGGTGATCGCGCCGTCGCGCGCGTCGGCAGAGAACGACGGAGGGAAAGGCGGTGCGTGGTCGTCAGACGCCATTTTGCGCTTGTGGACGGACGACGTGGCCGAAGCCGAAGCCGAGTGCGACGGCGACGGAGACTGTGAAGTCCGCGAGCGGTTCGGCGCGGCGAGGTGCGAGGAGTGGCCTTCCATGGCGGTTCTGGTGGCTGCGGTGACGCGGCGAGTGACGTCAGTCGGCCATTGCAGAGATTTCTTGGTTTCTAGGGTTTTGCAGAAGGGTCCGAATTGGGAAATTTTGGGGAAGACGATGATCAAAGTAAGCCAGTGAAACTGTGTAAATGGCCTAGAAAGAATTGGCTAAAAGGCCACACTTAGAAGTTAGAGGTGTGGTTTTTAATACTCTCCGTTGATGCCGTTTTTTGGATCAAACACTGTTGAGGCCCAAGTTGTGGATTTTGGGCCTGGCCCAATGTCGTTCGTTGACGTGGCGGGCTTTTGTTGACTTTTAGGTGGGCCTTGGTTGGCCTAGTCGTGTGGGTGGCTGATTTTCCCCCTCTGTTTGTGGTTTTGATGGGACTCCGTTGACCTTGGGTGGTAGCCTGCTGACCTTTGAGTGAGTTTTTAGTTGACCGATATGAGGACCCTGGGTAGGTGTCCCTGGCACTTCTAGATTCGAAAGCCTCTTTTCCGTTCGGGGTCCAGGCGATCCGGGTCACTCACTACCTGTTACCGCAGGGCCTGGAATGGACAAGGCCGGGGTTAGAGATTTGGAGGCCACGGAATCGGGGGTACCAGCGAATGGGGGAGTGCGTTCGACCAGGAAGTGAACCCTGGGGGGTTAGACTCTCCACCTGATATGGCTTGTTTAAGCCCGGGCCGGTGGAACTGTCCGCAGAGTCGTGGTATCTTTAAGAGATACAGGGACTAGGAGACATAACCTGTGCCGCGCAGAGCTTAGAACAAGGGTAGGTGGGGTCTCGAACCTGCCCAGGATCTTCTCTAGGGGTTCCTCTTAGAGTGATCCCTCTGTCGTTCGGATCTTAGAGAAATTCCCTCAGGTCAGACCCTACGACCTGAATTGTGGGTCCCGCTACGTGTCCCCAGACAATACACACAGCCGCGCAGTGGAATGGAGATAGGCTGGACACAGCGTAGAACAGGACCTATCAGGCGAGTCGAGGACCATGTAAGAATTTCCCCAGGGCTTCCGCTTTTGTAAATTTCTCACTTTCCGGACCTGAAGAAAGGGAACACCCGAGGTCAAGGGAAACAGGGGGGTTACCCCCTGATTCACCTCCGACGCTCAACATTAGAACGGTGTTTGAGGGGAGGCGAGTTTATAGGGAGTAGAGAGAGAATCGAGAGAACTCGAGTGAGTTTCGAAGTCATACCGTTTCAACTGAACTGAGCTTCTATTTATAATAGGATTCAGGGGTCTAGGTGCAATATAATATTATTTCGGGAAGCCCCCGGGCAATATTATATATGCAGATTGGTCCCCGGGAAAAGAGGAATCCATCACCGCCGTCGGATCGCCGATCGGACTTTTCACGCTTCCCCACGCGCAGAAAAGGTGAGCAGCGCGCAAATCGGGCTCATCTGGGCCCTCCACGTGTCAGCCTGCGAATGGCTGCCCACAAGTGGAAGCTGATGTGGCGGGCGTGTGCCAGGCGTGTGGTGGTCACTTCGCTGCCACGTGGCGCGATCTGGGAGGGGGCTGCACCTTGTGGGCCCCACAAAAGTGTTCCGGAGTGTTTTTCGCTCCCGAACACGTCCCGCGTCCGTTTTCCATAAATTTTATGTCTTTTTTGGGCGTTTTCATATTTTTAGGAACACCGGGACGCCTTGTTTTGCAAAAACGGGCCTCCGGAGGGAATTTTGGTGACGTGGTTGATCCCCAGGTGCCTGGAGATAAACCCCGCCAATCGAAAGAAACTATTCTCCAGTCGCAATAATCGTGCGTCGTCTCCGACATCCCCGGGATTGTTCATTCCCGGCTGATTTTGAGCAGGGCTCTGTGCACTGGTGCCCTGGTTAGCGTCCCTAGTGGGGCCACGTGTGGTGTCGTCCTAGAGGTTGATTGACATCTTCTGAAAGAGTAGGAGGCGTGGTCCGTGAGACGGCTGAGAGGAAATCTGAGCTGTAGGCGTGACCGAAATTCTTTTTAGGTGTTTTCAGTGGTGCCGGGCGCAGTACAAGAGGTTCGCACCGCGATAAATTTCGCAGTGTAGAGATAATAAAGCGGTATTGTGAAGACCTGCTTTTTCTTTTCTATTTTCTCTTTCCTCTTTTTTTTTTTTTTTTTCTTTCTCTTCCTTCAACGATCAGGAAGTTTTCTTTTTTTTCCCTTTCTTTTGCTTTCTTTTTCGATCAGGAGGCTTTCTCCTCTTTTTCTTTTATATACATATGATAAAGGGATACATCTATATATATATATATTTGAGAAGTATATATATATATATATATATATATATATATATATATATATATGGAGCTTGGTGACCGGCAATGATGCGGCGGTGTTTGTCGGTGCGAATTCGAGTTCGTGGCGGCTTGACTTCAACAAGTGTGATGTATAGCGACTGTGGTGGTCGAGTGTGCTGGTAGGGACTCGAGGCTTAAACTCGTGAGCCCCCTCCTTCTAGCGCCAAAATGTTGATGCCGTTTTTTGGATCAAACACTGTTGAGGCCCAAGTTGTGGATTTTAGGCCTGGCCCAATGTCGTTCGTTGACGTGGCGGGCTTTTGTTGACTTTTAGGTGGGCCTTGGTTGGCCTAGTCGTGTGGGTGGCTGATTTTCCCCCTCTGTTTGTGGTTTTGATGGGACTCCGTTGACCTTGGGTGGTAGCCTGCTGACCTTTGAGTGAGTTTTTAGTTGACTGATATGAGGACCCTGGGTAGGTGTCCCTGGCACTTCTAGATTCGAAAGCCTCTTTTCCGTTCGGGGTCCAGGCGATCCGGATCACTCACTACCTGTTACCGCAGGGCCCGGAATGGACAAGGCCGGGGTTACAGGTTTGGAGGCCACGCGAATCGGGGGTACCAGCGAATAGGGGAGTGCGTTCGACCAGGAAGTGAACCCTGGGGGGTTAGACTCTCCACCTGATATGGCTTGTTTAAGTCCGGGCCGGTGGAACTGTCCGCAGAGTCGTGGTATCTTTAAGAGATACAGGGACTAGGAGACAGAACTTGTGCCGCGCAGAGCTTAGAACAAGGGTAGGTGGGGTCTCGAACCTGCCCAGGATCTTCTCCAGGGGTTCCTCTTAGAGTGATCCCTCTGTCGTTCGGATCTTAGAGAAATTCCCTCAGGTCAGACCCTACGACCTGAATTGTGGGTCCCGCTACGTGTCCCCAGACAATACACACAGCCGCGCAGTGGACTGGAGATAGGCTGGACACAGCGTAGAACGGGACCTATCAGGCGAGTCGAGGACCTTGTAAGAATTTCCCCAGGGCTTCCGCTTTTGTAAATTTCTCACTTTCCGGACCTGAAGAAAGGGAACACCCGAGGTCAAGGGAAACAGGGGGGGTTACCCCCTGATTCACCTCCGACGCTCAACATTAGAACGGGGTTTGAGGGGAGGCGAGTTTATAGGGAGTAGAGAGAGAATCGAGAGAACTCGAGTGAGTTTCGAAGTCATACCGTTTCAACTGAACTGAGCTTCTATTTATAATAGGATTCAGGGGTCTAGGTGCAATATAATATTATTTCGGGAAGCCCCCGGGCAATATTATATATACAGATTGGTCCCCGAGAAAAGAGGAATCCATCGCCGCCGTCGGATTGCCGATCGGACTTTTCACGCTTCCCCACGCGCAGAAAAGATGAAAAGCGCACAAATCGGGCTCATCCGGGCCCTCCACGTGTCAGCCTGCGAATGGCTGCCCACAAGTGGGCGCTGATGTGGCGGGCGTGTGCCAGGCGTGTGGTGGTCACTTCACTGCCACATGGCGCGATCTGGGAGGGGGCTGCACCTTGTGGGCCCCACAAAAGTGTTCCGGAGTGTTTTTCGCTCCCGAACACGTCCCGCGTCCGTTTTCCATAAATTTTATGTCCTTTTTGGGTGTTTTCATATTTTTAGGAACACCGGGACACTTTGTTTTGCAAAAAACGGGCCTCCGGAGGGCAGTTTGGTGTTAAAGATGATTTAATTAATAAAGAAATGATTATTTAAATAATATTTCTTTATTAATATTCTTTTCAAAAATACCCCCCAACACTCTCGTTATAATATTTTGTTTATTTTACATTTATTTTTATTTTTTCTCTAATAAATACAAATTGCGAGTTATGTTTTTTTACGTTTAATTTTTTTTCTAATAAAATACAAATTGCGAATTACCATTTATTTTTTGCTTAGTATTTTGCGAAATTACTAATTTTCCCTTTGGTAGTTTAACAGTTTATTTATTACATTTTCTTTTAGTTTTTTTTTTCAAACATATTCCAGCTTCTTCTCTGTGATTACTTTACTTCGACGCTTTCTATTCTCAAGATCCTATCTTTCGACTCTGAACGTTTTCTCTTCTCCATTGTACTCCTCGTTCTTCTGCTTTGTTCATTCTGGTTCGCGAACGACTTCGAGCAACGAGGCTTTCTTCTCTTTGCTTTCCCGGCGAAGCACGATCATTTCAGCTCCTGAGTTTCTCCGACCATCGTCTTCATCCTCCCCAAAGCCACATAAATTGAGGTAAATGTTTATTCTTTGAGAAACCTATGCTTAGCGAGCTTTTTTGACTCGTAATGATGTTAGAGTTTACTTATTTTACGTGCAATATACTATATAGTGTGATTTACGAAGAAGGACGAGTGTAGGGGTTGTTCTGTACCTATAAAAGCAATACTGCTATCTATTTACGCTCCGTTCACATAATACCGCTAGCTCTCCTGGATTCCTTGCTACCGAAGCGTGGGCTTCGCTGGCAGGACTCCGTCGCAAAAATTTAACTGACGGTTTTTTTAAAGCTACCGGAGAAAAATATCTCCTAAGCCGAACCAGAAAAGAGATTAGAAGCAGAAAACTCGCAGACCCTAGAGAGGGAGGGAGAGCTCGAGTTTTTGCTCTGGGGAGAGGTGTGTCAAATGTGTAGAATGAGCTTCCTATTTATAGGATCAAGCTGTAACCGATTTTTGAGATTTTCCCTCCCAATATTCGAATTCATTTAATTAAATATAAATAATTATTTCAATCCAATGATCCAGATTCAATCTCATCTAGATCCAATGGATATAATTAATCAGAGATTTAATTAATTGAATAATATAAGATAAGATTAAAACATTTAATCTTATCATCATATTATATATTTTCGAATTATATTATATATATACATATATTCAAATTCGAATTTGTTAATGATTATCTAGATCCAATGGTTAAAATTAAATCTTCAACCAATCCATTGGATCAAATCAATTAGGGATAAAGTCAAATACCCTAGGGTTTTACAAAACCCTAATTCGAACTTTTATCTCATATTTATTCGAATTTTAATATCATATATATAATGTTAATTAATTTCTAATCCGACGGTTTAAAGATAAGATCTCAAAACCGATCCAACGGACAGAATTAATTAAGCAAATTCGAAATACCTAAACTTGGTCACCAAGTTTCAATTTCGAATTACATTAGGGTTTGAATCAATTATCTCAATCCAACGGTTGATACTAAATCATAACCGATCCAATGGATTAAATTGATTTTAGGGTTTTTGCTAAGATACCAAACTTCAGGTACTTATGCCGCAAAAATAAAATCTTCAAATTTGGTTACTCGAATTTATCTAGGGTTTGTTTTCTCCAAACCCTAATTCGAAATACACATTAAATAATACATGAATATATATTATTTATTTATTAATATAAATCCTTTAATTATTAATTAATTATTAATAAGATATTAATAATTAAATCCAAATAATCAAATTATATTAATAAACCCTGATCTCTTTATCACACATTAAATTTCATGGTGCAACACCATCGTTTAAATTCGTGACATGTGATTTAATTTCATAGTTTATCGAACCGAGTCATAAACTTAGAAAATCCATAAATCACAAACCGTAAGTCAGAATGACTTGGTTCAAAAAGCAAAGTTGCTTAGAATTTAATTTAGAACAACATGGTGCTGTTCGAAAATCTAAATTCTATTTTTCTTTTTATCAGTTACTTTTGTGTACCAAAATATGATACTTTTGCCACGCTATCGATAAAACTATCTGACGTCTGACACAGACTTGTCAGTTTTATAAGTCGAGCCAAATGATTAAACATTATCCAGAATGTATTTTAATCACGTACGTATCATCCGTTACGGAGCTATCCTGGGGACCATGGACCCGTATCACTTAAGCTCCAACGAACTACTAGTTGTTCGTCAAACCTCGAAGTGATTCCACTATAGACCCGAGGCTGCACTCTTTAGTGATACGGTATATATTATTCCCTTATATACAGCAGGGTGTCCATTAGATTCAATCAAATACCGATTATTGTCCTTTCACTTGATGACCCACACATGAGCAGGCGGTTTATACCGTAATGCCCATCAATGCATTTTCATCCTTGACTCAGCCAGTAATATTATGAGTAACCCACTTATGGTTTCGATTCATAAGTTGCGCACGGGTACCTCTCACTTCTCACCACTGACAATCAAGGGAATCATCATGACTCTGAAGAGAGCTGTGTGATGCCCATATCTATGATCAAGCAATCCTTACTACTGACTATCATGTTCCCAAAATAATAGTGTTGGGAACAGCGGTAATATCTTGTGTTCTTTAACGGTTAAATCAAAGAACAATCAAGCCAGCAGCTTGGACTCATGACCACTCAGGACTTAGAACTAATATCCATTTGATCATCATTTTGCGACTCAACTACAAGTTGTCAGTGACGGTCTTATATAACAACTTCTCGAGTTTAAGTCAGGTCCAGTCCAGTATGAAGACGCTTCATACTTAATGCACTATTAGTGAGTGTTGACACACACAAAATCCAGAATAGGATTGTCACTTCAGTCACATTAATGACCTTACCGATTAATGGGCTCCCACCCAGTTAATCAGGTCACGGACATTTTAAGTTCATTTATTATGTTTATTAATTCTTCCTCACATGACTCTTTTGTGATAATAATAACATAATTGCATCCTTTATGAACTAAGGAATCAAACATTCTATTTACTCTACAGAAACTATAATAAGATTAACATAATAAGTACCATCTTTATTCAACGACTTGTCATAATCTTCTACAAATGGATAAATATCTTGTTTAAAGACACACATGTCCAACAATCTCCCACTTGTACTTAAAGAAGATGACTCATGTCTTTCACGCCCATATTATCCAGATCCCTCCTGAATATTTTCTCTGGCAACGTCTTGGTAAATGGATCAGCCAGATTGTCCTCCGAAGCTATTTTCACAACCCATACGTCCCCACGACGTACTATCTCTCTAATGAGATGGTATTTCATTTCTATATGTTTCGCCTTGTTATGGTCTCTGGGCTCTTTCGAATTCGCCACAGCTCCACTGTTATCACAGTATAGCGTTTGTGGTCCATGTACATATGGGACTACACACAGTTCCATGTAGAAATTCTTTAGCCAAACTGATTCTTTGGCTGCTTCTCATGCAGCCACATATTCAGCTTCGATTGTGGAATCTGCGATACAGGATTGCTTTACGCTTCTCCAGAATATCGCTCCACCAGCAAGGGTGTACACTGCTCCCGAAGTTGATTTTCTCGCGTCTTTGTCAGACATAAAATCAGAGTCAGTGTACCCTAGTGGATTCAGATCTGAACCTGAAAACACTAACATATAGTTTCTTCACTGCAATCCAGTGATACATACCGGGGTTGGATTGGTATCTACTAACCATTCCCATAGCGTAACAGATGTCTGGTCTTGTACACTGCATAGCGTACATCAGACTTCCCACTGCTGAAGCATAGGGTACCCGCCTCATCTCGTCTTGCTCTTCCGGAGAAAGTTGGACACTGGTTCCTGCTTAGGAACACTCCATGCCTGGTTGGTAAATTACCACCCTTGGAGTTTGTCATTGCAAAACGTTCAAGCACCTTATCAATGTAAGCTGCTTGTGACAAGGCTAGAAACCTGTTGTTGCGATCCCTAAAGATACGGATCCCAAGAACATAACTGGCTTCTCCCATATCCTTCATTTGGAATTGTGTAGATAGCCACGCTTTCACGTCTGATAATCTTTTCACACTGTTTCCAATGAGAAGAATATCATCGACGTATAGAACAAGAAAAATCTCCACGGACTCATCATTGAGTTTATAAATGCAGGCTTCAGTTTCATTCTGAATGAACCCATAGGTCTTGATGGTCTCATCAAACATTAGATTCCAGATCTGGAAGCTTGCTTCAATCCATAAATGGACTTGAGTAACCTGCAAACTTTCCTTTCTTGACCCTGTTGCATGAACCCTTCTGGTTGGTCCATATAGATGTTCTCGTCAATGTACCCGTTCAGGAATGCGGTTTTGACGTCCATCTGCCATATCTCGTAATTGAGACTACAGGCTATGGCCATGAGAATCCGGATGGACTTATACTTAGCGACTGGAGCGAAGGTCTCATCGAAATCAATACCTTCTCTCTGGGTAAAACCCTTTGCCACTAGTCTAGCCTTGAAGGTTTCAACCTTCCCGTCCACTCCTCTCTTTCTCTTGTATACCCATTTATTCCCTATGGTTTTGAAGCCATCAGGTAGGTCTACAAGTTCCCAGACTTAATTAGAATCCATTGATTCTATTTCTTTGTTCATGGCCTCCTGCCATTCTCCCTTATCAGGATCCATCATAGCTTCCTTGAAGCTTATCGGATCTTCAACACTAGTGTTTGTAACAGCTAGATGAAATTCCAATTGGGAATGCTCGTAGCGTTCAACTGGTATTTTGAACCTCCCACTACGTCTGAGCGTCACTTGGTTCTGATCCTGGGACCGTGATTTCCACTCTCCATTTGACAACAATCACTGTTATCAATTCTGGTATAGCAACAATCTCCCTTATTGTCATGAATTTCCATCAAAATGATTTTTCATCATTATGATAAGATATTAACCCTCGATTTAGAGTTTTATCTAAGATATGAAGATTTCAGATATTTACTCAAGATGTATAGGATCAGCAAAAAGAAATTTATTAAAATAGGATTGTCAAAAATAAATATTGAAGGGTTTTTCAAATCGCCCTTCAATTTGGATCCATACATGAAAGAATAAAATCGAGTCTTCATTATCTGCCTTTAGGGTTCTCCGAGTCTCTCGGATGATTTCTGGCAATCACTCTTTAGCTGCTGCAGTTTCATTCTTCTTTTCACTTTGGAATTTGGGACAATCTCTTTTCCAATGTCCCTCTTCCTTGCATAGGAAGCAACTTCCTCTAGCAGCAGCTTTCTTGCCTCCCGTTTTTGGCTGGAAATTCTTTCTCCACTATTTCTTAGGACATGGCCTTTTCTTCATCTTCGGGTTTTTCGAAGAGTATCCTTTCTTGAACGCAATGTTCAATTCGGATTTCTTCTTGATCAGACCCGAGATGTCCTCAAAGGTTTGCAATTCATTATTCGAATGTGTCAAACCATATTTCAGTTTGTTCATAATGTAATTGCTGGTGAATGGAACAAACTCAGGTGACAGCGAATTAAGAATAATGCTGATCTGAGATTTCTCATCCACCTCGGCCCCGTGCAGCTCAGCCTCATTGAACCAGTTCGTCATGCTCATGACATGATCACGAAGATACGTGCCTGGTTTCATTTTGGCATTCATGTAACGACGAGTCGCTTCATGTTGAGCTTGCTCAGACTGCTTACCATACATCCCTTGAAGGGATTCCATGATTTCATAAGCAGTGTCCTTGACCTCTAACTTGATTCTCAGCGAATCTGCCATGCTAGCCAGCATGTATGCCTTAGCACGATTGTTCGCTTGTATCCAAGAATCATAGAGTTCCTTTACACCTCTGGCGCTACCAGTGCCAGGTGCAGTTGGACACTCATCAATAAGAACAAAACGAATGTTCTCACTGATAAGAACAATGTTGATGTTGCTTTTCCATTTTGGAAAATTACTTCCATGTAGAGTGTTGTTCGAAAGCAGTGACATAATTGGATTCGACATTTTAAACTGGCATTGAAAAAGAAACTTATTAAACTTTAGTATAGGTAGAATGTTTTGGGTAATTAAGTTGGTTCGAAATAGTCACATGATGCAAACATGTTCTCGGGAAAACGTTAATAAACCCTTGGACTATTTCATGATAATTCAACCGACTGTACACATCGTTGCCGTCCTTAAGGCATGGTCACTCTAAGGTGACTCGCGGTATCAACTGTGTAGTTTGGTTAAACTAAGTTTTAGTCATAAACTTAATTAATATTCAAATTAAGAACCACCACAGTTCTTTATGATTATTAACTATCATCATAGACGGTCGGGAAGTACCAACTTCCGTGCAAGCTTAACCCATTATTTTCTGTTCTCGAAATCTTCTTGAAAACGTCGTCCTTAAGGAATGGTCACTCTAAGGTGACTCACGGTCCATTTCCAAGATTCCTCCGTCCCCATATTCTTTTGAAACTATCACGGTGCCAAACCTTCCACAAGCACACCTTTCCTTAAGAGGAGTGGTCACTCTAGGGTGACTCGAGGCGGTGTGGTCAGCAGACCATGTGACAGTAATAATGGAGACCTTTTATCATTAATTCTATACTTGCCATTGTTTTTGTTAAATAACGTTTTTAACTTCTTCATAAGTTAATTAAAACTTATTATAAACTTTCCTTTAATGACACATTAAAAGTTTATATTTTGGCTTTAATAATTACGACACGTAATTATATATAAGGCCTCAATGGTTATAGTGTTCATTATTTTATCGGTAGTGATAGGTCAATCATACTTTCTCCAGGTAGATAGGAGGGGTCCTAACCGGTCACCCAGAAGTGGATGGTGAACCGGCCCCACTTTTGATTCCCTCTTCCTCAGACAAGATTGTATGATTAAGATTTTTCCGATTAATAATGACCACTTTACATTTACTCTTTACTATTCATATCTATCCTTAATTCGACATATTAATAATGATTAAACATAAGCACTATGTTTACGGGTTATGAAAATAGGTTATAACAAATTATATCTATGATAAATATATATAATTAGATTTTAATGATTCCCATTCTCTAAGAATAATCATTAATTTATACTATGGCTTATAATTAATTATTTATGAAATTTTAAAATAAGTCAATGATATTATTCCTAAGAATTATCATCCATATTTTATTATTAAATAAGACAATATTATTTATTCACTAAATAATATCCATATTTAATTTTGTGAATTATTTAAAATAAGTCAATGTTACTTATCTATAAATAACATCCATATTTTATTAATTCATAATTGTTTAATTTCAATTATAATTAATATTTAATTATTCCTAGGGAACCGGGTTAGAATAAATTCTGACCCATAATTAAAAATTATGTACGTGGGCCCTCCGGGCCTAAGCCCGGGCCCACATCCCTAGGAGAAGCCACGCCCAGCCAGCCGAAGAGGCCAGGGCAGCGCCCACCTCGCGCTGGGCCCGCAGACCCATTCCGCTGCCAGGCAGCGTGGGCCGCAGGCCAGTGCGCGAGGCCCAGGCGCTGCTCGTCAGGGAACCCGCAAGGGTTTCGCCCTGGCTTGGGCCTTGCCACGGACCTGGCCCGTGGCACTTAGGGTTTCGACCCTGGGGCTGCAGCGGCAGCCCCTTGTCCCCTCTAGCCACGGGCTGGGCTGCGCCTAGCAGCCCGCCCTATTTTCCCGTCACGATTTCTCGGGTCGGGAAATAATCTAATTTTAAATTAAAAATTAAAATATCTAGAAATAAATTTCAATTTTAATTATTAATTTATTCATCAAATAATTCGTTCTTTAAACCTTTAAATTAATTTCGAAATTATTTATCCTTGAACCATAGCTCTGATACCAATTGTTGGAAATCGGTGGTATCAAGCCGACTTCTTTACCTCGATAATAGCCTTTGGGCCGTCCCGGTAACATTTAAAAATTCATTTTAAAGCGGAAATCTTGTTATCGGACCGACGACACGGATATCGGGTAACAACAAAACGAGATCTGATAAATATTTCGAACCTAATATTTTCATATTCATTATTAATAATCTAGTCGAACAGGAAATAAATAGAAAGCAGTAAATGGTCGTATTTATTTACCCAATGCATAAGGCCGTACCTCAACTGATGATTCCGGCTGCGCGTTCTGACTTGGGCAGGGCTCCGCCGGCACTGAGGAAAACTCCCGTGATCTTCCGGGATATTCTCCTGGATTCCTCGCTACCGAAGCGCGGGCTTCGCTGGCAGGACTCCGTCGCAAAAATTTAACTGACGGTTCTTTTAAAGCTACCGGAGAAAAATATCTCTTAAGCCGAACCAGAAAGGAGATCAGAAGCAGAAAACTCGCAGACCCTAGAGAGAGAGGGAGAGCTCGAGTTTTTTCTCTGGGGAGAGGTGTGTCAAATGTGTAGAATGAGCTTCCTATTTATAGGCTCAAGCTGTAACCGATTTTTGAGATTTTCCCACCCAATATTCGAATTCTTTTAATTAAATATAAATAATTATTTCAATCCAATGATCCAGATTCAATCTCATCTCAATCCAATGGATATAATTAATCAGGGATTTAATTAATTGAATAATATAAGATAAGATTAAAACATTTAATCTTATCATCATATTATATATTTTCGAATTATATTATATATATATATTCAAATTCGAATTTGTTAATGATTATCTAGATCCAATGGTTAAAATTAAATCTTTAACCAATCCAATGGATCAAATCAATTAAGGATAAAGTCAAATACCCTAGGGTTTTACAAAACCCTAATTCGAACTTTTATCTCATATTTATTCGAATTTTAATATCATATATATAATGTTAATTAATTTCTAATCCGACGGTTTAAAGATAAGATCTCAAAACCGATCCAACGGACAGAATTAATTAAGCAAATTCGAAATACCTAAACTTGGTCACCAAGTTTCAATTTCGAATTACATTAGGGTTTGAATCAATTATCTCAATCCAACGGTTGATACTAAATCATAACCGATCCAATGGATTAAATTGATTTTAGGGTTTTTGCTAAGATACCAAACTTCAGGTACTTATGCCGCAAAAATAAAATCTTCAAATTTGATTACTCGAATTTATCTAGGGTTTGTTTTCTCCAAACCCTAATTCGAAATACACATTAAATAATACATGAATATATATTATTTATTTATTAATATAAATCCTTTAATTATTAATTAATTATTAATAAGATATTAATAATTAAATCCAAATAATCAAATTATATTAATAAACCCTGATCTCTTTATCACACATTAAATTTCATGGTGCAACACCATCGTTTAAATTCGTGACATGTGATTTAATTTCATAGTTTATCGAACCGAGTCATAAACTTAGAAAATCCATAAATCACAAACCGTAAGTCAGAATGACTTGGTTCAAAAAGCAAAGTTGCTTAGAATTTAATTTAGAACAACATGCTGTTGTTAGAAAATCTAAATTCTAACTTTCTTTTTATCAGTTACTTTCGTGTACCAAAATATGGTACTTTTGCCACGGTGCCGATAAAACTATCTGACGTGTGCTACAGACCTGTCAGTTTTATAAGTCTAGCCAAATGATTAAACATTATCCAGAATGTATTTTAATCACGTACGTATCATCCGTTACGGAGCTATCCTGGGGACCATGGACCCGTATTACTTAAGCTCCAACGAACTACTAGTTGTTCGTCAAACCTCGAAGTGATTCCACTATAGACCCGAGGCTGCACTCTTAAGTGATACGGTATATATTATTCCCTTATATACAGCAGGGTGTCCATTAGATTCAATCAAATACCGATTATTGTCCTTTCACTTGATGACCCACACATGAGCAGGCGGTTTATACCGTAATGCCCCTCAATGCATTTTCATCCTTGACTCAGCCAGTAATATTATGAGTAACCCACTTATGGTTTCGATTCATAAGTTGCGCACGGGTACCTCTCACTTCTCACCACTGACAATCAAGGGAATCATCATGACTCTGAAGAGAGCTGTGTGATGCCCATATCTATGATCAAGCAATCCTTACTACTGACTATCATGTTCCCAAAATAATAGTGTTGGGAACAGCGGTAATATCTTGTGTTCTTTAACGGTTAAATCAAAGAACAATCAAGCCAGCAGCTTGGACTCATGACCACTCAGGACTTAGAACTAATATCCATTTGATCATCATTTTGCGACTCAACTACAAGTTGTCAGTGACGGTCTTATATAACAACTTCTCGAGTTTAAGTCAGGTCCAGTCCAGTATGAAGACGCTTCATAATTAATGCACTATTAGTGAGTGTTGACACACACAAAATCCAGAATAGGATTGTCACTTCAGTCACATTAATGACCTTACCGATTAATTGGCTCCCACCCAGTTAATCAGGTCACGGACATTTTAAGTTCATTTATTATGTTTATTAATTCTTCCTCACATGACTCTTTTGTGATAATAATAACATAATTGCATCCTTTATGAACTAAGGAATCAAACATTCTATTTTACTCTACAGAAACTATAATAAGATTAACATAATAAGTACCATCTTTATTCAACGACTTGTCATAATCTTTTACAAATGGATAAATATCTTGTTTTAGGACACACATGTCCAACAGTTAGTGGAGAGTGAGAACGGCGGTGAGGATGGAGGTGAGGCATATGGAGAGTCTGAAGGTGAAAATAGTGCATCTGGTGGTGAGTTAGATGGTGAAGCTGCCGCTGAGGATGGTGAGCCTGGAGGTGAAGATGCTACGCCTGGAGGTGAAGATGCTGAGCCAGGCGGTGGGCTAGATGTTGAGCCTGGCATTGAAGATGGTAAGTCTGGAGATGACTCGGACTCAGATGGAGATAAATCTTGTTACCCTGATCTATTATCACTTTCACCAGCACCGAAGTACCTCGAACGCGTGTTCACCCGGTGGTTGGATCAAGAATCTTCCACGCCCGTCATATGTGGTATCAGAAAATACGACCGAGCCTTTTTTCAGACTCTAGTCGACCGTGATGGGTGGCTGGACGACGGGGTAATAATTCTTCGATGGCAATATTTCTATATTTATTTTATTTTTATTTGTTGTTACCAATTCATTGATATTAAATGCAGTTCATCGAGGAGATCACTTACGGGCTCCGTAAGCGACTTGCTACTTTTCCCTGGAGTATTCCTAATTCTGATGCAATCGCTGTTGTCGATAGTTCCTTCATGACCCAAGTGATTATCATTGTTGGGAAGATCCGTAGCGGTGCACTGGAAGAATCAGATTTTGGGTATATAGATTGGGTATCAGGAGACCAACGAAGGTTTTACGGCCAAGCGTGGAAATACGTGGACAAGTTGTACTTCCCGATTAATTTTAATGGTCAATGGATAGCATGCAGAGCCGGTTTCCAAACAACGCGGTTTAACCTCTTTGTTCCGAAGTCGAACTACGGTAGTGAAAATATGATGGATATGATATTGCTGGATCTTGTGCTGCACTTCCCTTGGATTTTGGAAGCGTCAAACTTAACTGCATTACCCTGCCGTGCACATCTTAAGAATCGGCGTTGGACATGGAGGCGCACCTCAGGGCCAGATTGGACCCACCCTGTCGACTCTGGAATATTTGCTATGAAGTTCATAGATCTAGACATGACCGGAAGCTCCCCTTTCTCAATGGTTGACCGTTTAGTACCTCCAGCCCGGTCTCGATACGCGATGGAAATCTGGACGAATTGACCCTTCCAACTTTGGAACTAACTTTATGAACTCTATAATATTTTGACTACGTTTTGTTACCTATTTTGTTTGGACCATTGGACCAGTATGTGGTAACTATGCTTATTACTTTGGACGAGTATGTTCTCTATTTACCTTGTTTAATTACGATGTATGAGTATGTTTATGTTTTTTTATTCACTTGTTTTGCCAATTTGTATAACATATTTATCGATGCCCAAGGGCTATCGCTAGGTTCATTCTCAGATACTATAACCTCTAGTAAAATGATACAACCTTGCTGATAACACTATTACCAAGTGTGCGTCTACCGCTATACATTCGAGATAATATAGTTTTTATTAACTTTAACAAAAAGTTAGTCAATCCCCAAGTGTTATCGCTATGTTTATTCTCAGATACTATCTCCTCTAGTAAAATGATACAACCTTGTTGATACCTCTATTACCAAGTGTGCTTCTGTTGGACATATTGTATTATGCCCTCTATTCAGATGATAATCTCACTTGTGTAAGATTATGATCGAACCTAAGAAGGAACAAAGTTTGTAAAAGTTATCATATATAGTTATCTTTAGGTAATATGTAGCAAATACTAAACGAATGTTTATCCATAGTTCTTTTATATTGTTATCGTGTATCAATCATCACAAAGTAGTCTATTGTGAGGAGGTTTGACTATCACGATTAAAGAACTTCAATTGTCCATGATCTAGATTGAAAATGAGAATTTTCAAGGCATGAAAGATCATTGATAAACTTAAATCACTTAATGTGGTGATCTATTACCGGATCATAGTGCGGTCCGTGCACTGTTGAAGTTTATCAAGTATGAAGTGTCTTCGTATTGGACGGACACGACTTGAATCAGAAATAATCAAATTAAGACCGTCGCTGATGATAGTACGATAGATTCACTAGATGATAGGATAAGGAGTAGGTTTAAATCCTGAGCATTATGATCTTATGTCGTTCAGTTTCTATAGTTTTTAATATAATGGTTACAGAGTACTTATAATACTCTCATAACTATTATTTTGGGATTACAGATATTCACCTGCATATTCACCTGGATAAATTGCATAATGGCAGATATGGATAACATCTTTATGATATTCTTATTTATGTTCATAGAAAACCATATAAGCACTCATGATCAGCTCATTGGATTAATCATCTAAATCAGTGAAAGGTTTGTATGAATCATAAGATTAAGATAGTGTCATCAAGAGGGCAGTACGGAAACTTTTGTACTCTCTCGATGAGTGTCATAATAACAAGAAACCTATTATACCAGATATCTGATTATATCTATGGACATCTGTGATCATGAAGATATAATATCATTCACACTTGAGAGTTCAGCTTCGAGCTATAATGGAATGTATCAGAAGTTAGTGAAAGCTCTACACTCATCGTAGCTAAGGTGTGTACGTCCATTAGTCCCTTTTGTAGCTCCATCAGGATGACACCGCTAACAGATATTCATATGTGTCATTTGAATAGGATAAAATCAAAATCAAGTTTAATATGTAATGGCGTAGTTACAAATTACAAAGTCTGGTAATGCCAGTAAAAACCATGAAAGATGTATAAATATGATCCTAACACATTCCTAGGAATGTGGGAAATCAAATTCTGATACAGATATCTTTTTGAATCGTGTCAATCAGACTTACGGTTTACGATTTATGATAATAACAGTTTTTTTCCTGAACACTGTTATTTAAATCGAAAATAGAGATATTAAATATTGGTATTTATGCCATGAATATTTCAAGAAATAAAAAATTTTTAAATCGAAATATATATGAATAGATTTTCGATTTTGGTAATTAAATCTTGAAAAATAAAAGGTTTGAATCTTATCAAATCTTTTAGGGTTTTTTCAGAAAATATTTATTTGGATTTATTCTTTATTTGATTTATATTTATTTAAATCAAATCTTAGAGTGAATATCTCCAAATTGGTTGAGAGAATTTCTCTAAGTTGGTTATGATTTTTCCTATAAATAGGAAGCCAGAAACCTAAATCAAACACACTCCTTCACATAGAAATTTTGATTTCTCTCTCTTTCTCGTTAGGCGATTTTCTCTCAGGGTTTTTCCCTAAGTGATTTTTGATTGGAGGTTATTTTATCCAGTGGGAGCCCACACATCCCCGCGACGTAGTCCCGGAGAAGACATCGGAAGGCTTCTGTATTTTCTTCCTCACACCAAATCGCAAATCCCTGGAGTTCGAAGTCAGAAGAATTCAAGAATCAAGATTCGGATAAAGAAACTTCAAGATCATAAGGTACACGAATTTGTTATTGGTTTATTGATTAAGAATTATTTATTTATGCTCATCGCTCAGAATCGATATCAATATCATAAATAAAATTGAAATTAATTATTCATAATCGATCCGGGATAATTAATTCGATTGAATTGCATAAGACGGTTTTGACAGGGTTACTGGTATGGGACTTTAACTCAGAATTTTTAAAAGGTCGAAACCGTGTACTATTTTGTAACTCGATTTAATTAGTTTTGAGCGGTGATCTTTGAGATCAAGATCCGCAACATTGTGCGATTCACAATTGGTATAAGAGCTCCGATTAAAATTTTGATGAACATTAATTTTGTTTTAATGAATTATTTTTTCAAAAATTTTATATAAAGAGTAAAAGAAAATCGTTTTTTGTTATAATGATAAATAAATTATTTGTTAATTTATTTTTATTTTTAAAATAATTTCTTTTTAATTATGAAGGCTGGAGTTTCGGTTTATACCGAAACCCTAATCGCTTATTTTTTTATTTAGACTTCGAGAATTTTTTTTTTTATTTCCTCGGATAATCAGAACCACTCCAAGCACCATGTGTTTCTCTCCTCCTCGGGAAGCAACAATCAAGAGAACCCGGACGATTGGTTCTTTGACAGTGGGGCCACTAATCATGTTTGTCCTTCTGATGGACAATTAGCTAAAAAATCTGACTATCACGAGAACATCAAGCTCGCAGTAGGAAATGGCACAAATCTGCCTATAAACTCCATTGGTAATACTTCTGTTATTGCTTGTCGAAATAGACAGATTAAACTTCTCCATATTCTTCATGTGCCTCTTATTACGAAAAATATTTAAAATTACAACTGACAATGATGTAATAGATGTATTCTCATCGGATGGCTGTCTTGTTAAGGACAAGTTCACGAGGGAAATTCTTATGAGTGCAACTCTTGAAGATGGGCTCTACAAACTTGATGCTTTAATTCTGCCAGGGGCATTTTTGTCCAAAGTTTCTCAGAACTTTTTGCCAACACCTCAGCTCAGTCTAGCTAATGAAATATTTGTCTTTTATGTCAATCTTAATGATAGTTTCTCTCTTTGGCATAGTAAATTGGGACACTCGTCCATCTCTGTTATAAACGATGTATTTTTTCTTGAAAAACTTAAAGTTGTGAATAAATATTCCTGGCTTTTCCATGCGTGTTAACTTAGGGAAATGCATCACATTCATCTTCGTCTTCCACTCTCAAAACTAGCAAACCATTTTAGCTTATTCATGTTGATGTGTGGGGCCCTGCATCTGAAATGTCAACTGACGGTTACCAATATTATCTATTATTTGTCGATGATTTCTCTAAGTATATTTTGATATTCCCGATGCGAAAGAAATCTGAAAGCTTTTCTATTTCATGCAATTTAATGCATTCATTGAGAGATATTTTGAGCTCAAAATTAAAGCTCTCCAAACGGACTGGGGCGGTGAATTACATACCCTTCAGCCCTCTCTGCAACAACTAGGCATTATCTTCTGTCATACATGCTCTCATGTGCATCAACAAAAATGGTCGGGTTGAACATAATAATCGGCACACTATAGAACTCTGCCTCACTCAGCTTGATCATGCGAACATGCCTCTCAAGTTATTGTGGGACTCTATCGTGTCAATTGTCTATCTGGTCAATAGCTCCCTTTCACTGTCTCTTTAACCAAGCGTCTGACTATAAGTACCTACGATTCTTTGGTTGTGTCTGTTACCCTCTATTTTGTGCATACAATTCGCATAAATTGGATTTCATGCTCAGTGTGTATTCCTGGCTATAGCCCGTTTCATAAGGGGTATGTGCGTCAACATAGCTCAGGACACATCTATATTGCACGATCAGTAAACTTTGATAAAAATTCTTTCTCATACAAAACCCTGTTTCCAACCAATACAGTCCCCTCTTACAACACCAAAACTTCTCAAAGTTTTGTCTCAACTCTTCCAACTCTACCTCCATGCTTCCCTCCATATCCCTCAGTAGACATAACTCAACTTTTCTAGAACTTCCCAACAAAAATCGGCAACTCTCTCAACCTGATCCAAGAAAGATCTCCAATCCCCTTGTCCAATCCTAGAGTTTGTTCCTATCTGAAACATTGTGCCAACTCTCATAAACACCACTCTATCCACATCCACTTCCCACATCCACACACGTTCGAAATTAGGAATTTACAAGCCCAGAGTTTCAGTGCCAATTTTATCAAATGCAATGACTTTCTTGAGCCAAAAATAGTTGCATCGGCATTGAAGGATCCAAACTGGTTCAATACCATGAAGACTGAATTTAATGCTCTTATGTAGGGATGAAACCGGGTCAATTATCCGGTGTTTTTGAGGTACCCGATACCCGGATCCAAAAACCGGGTATCCAAAAATTGATACCCGGTACCCGAAATCCGGGTATCTAGTTTTTGATACTCGGATCCGGTATCCGGTACCCAATTTTGAAAAACAAATTTGGGTTTTCAATCGGATCTGCGTTCATACTCGGATCCGTTTGTTTTTTGTTAATTTTTTAAAATATATTATCTCAAAATAAATATTGTCTCATAAATAAAAACATACATCCATAAAAAAAACATAGTCTCGCGGTTTCTTCGTTTCCGCCATCATTTCTTCGTTCCGCGCATTAAGCATCATCAACCTCAATTGTAAATATATGATATGAAAATAATAATAAAAAAGTATTACAAGTCAAATAAACATGAGATAAAAATAATTAAATTAGATTAAGGAAAATAAAAGTATTTAAAAAAAATCAGGTATAAAGCCGGGTACCCGGTTTTTATTATTTTAATACCCGGTATCTGAACCCGGTTTTAAAGCCGGGTACGGGTACCTGGATCCAGAATCTAGATACAGGTTCATCTTTGAGTTTTAAATCTGAATACGGATTAGATTCGGATTTTTACCCAATCTTTTTCGGTTTTATTTTTACCCTTACTCTCATGTCTAACAAAACCTGGGTTCTTATCCCTCCTTCTCCGAACATGAATATTGCTCATAACAAGTGGGTGTTCAATTCCAAGTTCAAATCCGGTGGCACTCTCGATAATCTAAAAGCTCGCCTTGTTGCTAAAGGCTTCTAACCAACTGAGGGCATTAGTGTTGGACATGTGTCCTTAAACAAGCTGGTTTTTATCCATTTGTAAAATATTATGACAAGTCGCTGAATAAAAGATGGTGCTTATTAGGTTAATCTTATTATAGTTTCTGGTGGAGTAAAATAGAACATTTGTTCCTTAGTTCATGAAGGATGCAATTATGTTATTATTATCACAACAGAGTCAATGTGAGAAAGAATTAATAATCATAATAAATGAACTTAAATTGTCAGTGACCTGATTAACTGGGTGGGATCCCATTAATCGTATAAGGCCATTAATGTGGATAAGTGATAATCCTATTCTGAATTTTGTGTGTGTCACACTCAATAGAAGTGCATTAAGTATGAAGTGTCTTCATATTGCACTAGAATTGACTTAAACTCCGTAGTTATCATATAAGATTGTCACTGATAACTTGGATTTGAGTCACTAGTATGATGATCAAATGGATATTCGATCTAAGTCCTGAGTGTTCTTGAGTCTAAGCTGTTCGCATAATTGTTCTTTGATTTAACAATTAAAGAACACAGTATATTACAGTTGTTCCTAACACTATTATTTTTGGAACACGATGGTCAGCAGTGAAGGTTTTGGACATATGTGTCCTTAAACAAGATATTTATCCATTTGTAAAATATTAAGACAAGTCATTGAATAAAGATGATACTTATTATGGTAATCTTATTATAGTTCCTGGTAGAGTAAAATAGAATGTCTGTTTCCTTAGTTCATAAAGGATAAAATTATGTTATTATTATCACAACAGAGTCAATGTGAGGAATAATTAATAATCATAATAAATGAACTTAAAACGTCCGTGACCTGATTAACTGGGTGGGAGCCCATTAATCGTGTAAGGTCATTAATGTGATTAAGTGACAATCATATTCTGTATTATGTGTGTGTCAAACTCACTAGAAGTGCATTAAGTATGAAGTGTCTTCATATTGGAATGGACCTGATTTAAACTCAAGAAATTATCATATAAGACCGTCAGTGATAACTTGAAGTTGAGTCACAAATAGATGATCAAATGGATATTAGTTCTAATTCCTGAGTGATCTTGAGTCCGAGCTAGTGGCTTGATTGTTCTTTGATTGAACCGTTAAAGAACACAAAATATTACCGGTGTTCCCAACATTATTATTTTGGGAACATGATAGTTAGTAGTAAGGATAGCTTGATCATAGACATGGGCATCACACAGCTCTCTTCAGAGTCATGATGATTCCCTTGATTGTCAGTGGTGAGAAGTGAGAGGTACCCGTGCGCAACATATGATTCTAAACCATAAGTGGGTTGCTCATAATATAAGTGACTGAGTAAGAAGGAAAATGCATTGAGAGGCATTACGGTAAAAAGCGCCTACTCATGTGTGAATTATCAAGTGAAAGAACAATAACCCAAATTTGATTGTATCAATGGACACCCTGCTGTATAAAGGGAATAATATATACCTTATCACTATAGTGGAATCACTTCGAGGTTTGACGAACAACTAGCAGTTCGTTGGAGCTTAAGTGATATGGGTCCATGGTCCCCAGGATAGCTCCGTAACGGATGATACGTACGTGATTAAAATACATTCTGGATAATGTTTAATCATTTGGCTAGACTTATAAAACTGACAGGTCTGTAGCACACGTCAGATAGTTTTATCGGCACCGTGGCAAAAGTACCATATTTTGGTACAAGGAATTAACTGATAAAAAGAAAGTTATAATTTAGATTTTCTATCAGCACCATGTTTTTTTAAATTAAATTCTAAGCAACTTTTCTTTTTGAACCAAGTCATTCTGACTTACGGTTTGTGATTTATGGATTTTCTAAGTTTATGACTCGGTTCGATAAACTATGAAATTAAATCACATGTCACGAATTTAAATGATGGTGTGGCACCATGACATTTAATGTGTGATATTGAGATCAAGTTTTATTGATATAATTTAATTATTTGGATATAATTATTAATATCTTATTAATAATTAATAGATTTATATTAATAAATAATATATATATATATGTATACATAAATGTGTAAAACTCGAATTAGGGTTTGCTCATGTTAAACCCTAGCTAAATCGAATGATAAGATTTGGATATTCCATATTTGCGGTATAAGTACTTAGTGTTGTGGTATTTTTGCAAAACCCTAAAATCAATTGAATCCATTGAACCGGTTATGATTTAATATCAACCGTTGGATTGAGATAATTGATTTAAACCCTAATTATAATTCGAAATTGAAAGCTTGGTGACCAAGCTTAGGTATTTTAAATTTGCTTAATTAATTGTGTCCGTTGGATCGGTTTTAAGATTTAATCGTTACCGTCGGATTATAAATTAATTAATATAATATATATATATATATATATATATATATATATATATAACATTCGAATATATAAAAGGATAAGAATAAGAATTAGCGTTTCATTAAAACCCTAGGGTATTTGATTTTATCCCTAATTGATTTGATCCATTGGATTGGTTTAAGATTTATTTTAAGCCATTGGATCTAGATAATCATTATACGAATTCGGATTTTAAATATATATATATATATATTTACGAATTTATTTAAAATGATGAGAAGATTAAATATTTTGATCTTATCATGTATTATTATTTAATTAAATCACTGATTAATTATAACCATTGGATTTAGATGAGATTGAATATGGACCATTTGATTGAAATAATTAATTAAATTTAATTATTGAAATTCGAAAATTAGGACGAAAAATCTCAAAATCGGTTACAGCTTGAGCTTATAAATAGGAGGCTCATTCTACACATTTTTCACACCTTCCCCAGAGCAAAAACTCGAGCTCTCTCTCCCTAGGGTCTGCGAGTTTTTTGCTTCTGATCTCTCTTCTAGTTCGGCTTAGGAGATCATTTTTCTCCGGTAGTATTAAAAGAACCGTCAGTTAAACTTTGCGACGGAGTCCTTCCGGCAAATCCCAAGCTTCGGTAAAAGGAGTCCAGGAGAATATCTCGGAAGATCACGAGAGTTTCCCTCAGCATCGGCGGAGCCATGCCCGAGTTCAGAACGCGCAGCCGGAATCATCACTGAGGTACGGCCTTATGCATTGGGTAAATAAATGGAACCATTTACTGCTTTCTATTTATTTCCTATTCGACTAGAATATTAATAATTTTTATGAAATGTTAACTTCGTAGTATTTACCGGATCTTGATGAAATGGTAATTTCTCGATAACTGTGTCGTCGGGCCGGTAACAAGTTTTCCGCTTTAAAATAATTTTGTAAATGTTACCTGGATGCCTCGAAGGCTAAAATCGTGGTAATGAAGTATGGAATCAAATCCATATTTCCAACAATTGGTATCAGAGCCATGGTTCAAGGATAAATAATTACGTAATTTAATTTAACGGTTTAAAGAACGAATTATTTGATGAATAAATCAATAAATAAAATTGAACTTGAATTTCTAGATATATTAATATTAATTTAAAATTAGATTATTTCCCGACCCGAAATGTCGGACCGGGAAAATTTGTCGGGTTGCATAGCGCAGCCCAAATCGCGGCAAGAGATGACCAGGGGCTGCCGCTGCAGCCCCAGGCTCGATTCCTAGCAGCCACGGGCCAGGCCCGTGGCAAGGCCCAGGAGCTGGGGAGGCCCAGGGCAAAACCCTAATGGTTTGCCCTGGCGCGCAGCACATGTGCCTCGTGCACTGGCCTGCGGCCCACGCTGCTTGCAGCGGAATGGGCATGCGGGCCCAGCGTGAGGCGCACGCTGCCAGGCCTCCCCGAGAGGCTAGGCTCGGGCATTCCTCGGGCATGTGGGCCCGGGCTTAAGCCCGAAAGGCCCACGTGCAATAATTATGGGTCGGAATTTTATTCCGACCCGGTACCCTTGGAATAAATAAATAAATAAAAAATATTAATTATTATTATTGAAATTATGAATTAAATTAATTATGTTTAATTAATTAAAATATGAATGTTATTTCTAGATAAATAATATTGACTTATTTTATATAATTCATAAAATTAAATATGGATATTATTTAATGATTAAATAATATTGTCTTATTTAATATTAAAATATGGATGATAATTCTTAGGAATGATATCATTGGCTTATTTAAAAATTTCATAAATAATTATTAATAAGCTGCAAAGTGTTTTAATAATAATTCTTGGAGAATAAGTATCATTAAAATCTAATTATAAATATTCATCATAGATATAAATTGTTATAATCTATTTTCATAACCCCTAAACATAGCGTCTATGTTTTGTCATTATTAATAAGTCGAAATTAGGATATATATAAATAATAAAGAGTAAATGTAAAAGAGTATTTATTATTAGTCAGAAAAATCTCAGTCGTACAATCTTGCCTAAGGAATAGGGAATCAAAAGTGGGGCCGGTTCACCATCCACTTCTGGGTGACTGGTTAGGACCCCTCACATCTACCTGGAGAGCGTACGGATTGACCTATAACTACTGACGAAATAATAAACACCATAAAGGCTAATTTAAGAAATTACGTGTAGTAATAAATATAGCCAAAATATAAACTTTTAATGATTTAATAATAGAGAGTTTATATTAAGTTTTAAATAACTTAGTTATTAAAAACGTTATTTAATAAAACAATGGCAAGTATAGAATAAATGAAAGGTCTCCATTATTACTGTCACAAGGTCTGCTAACCACACCGCCTCGAGTCACCCTAGTGTGTCCATTCCCTAAGGAAGGTGTGCTTGTGGGATGTTTGACACCGTGATAGTTCCAAAAGAATATGGGGACGGAGAAATCTTGGAAATGGACCGCGAGTCACCCTAGAGTGACCATTCCCTAAGGACGACGTTTCCAAGAGGATCCCAAGAACCGAAAATAATGGGTTAAGCTTGCACGGAAGTTGATACTTCCCGACCGTCTATGGTGATAGGTAATAATCATAGGGAACTCGGTAGTTCTTGTTTTGAACATTAATTAAGTTTATGACTAAAACTTAGTTTAACCAAACTACACGGTTGATACCGCGAGTCACCCTAGAGTGACCACGCCACTAAGGATGGCAACGACGTGTACAATCGGTTAAATTATCACGAAATAGTTAAAGGGTTTAATTAACGTTTTCCCAAAACATGTTTGCATCATGTAACTATTTCGAACCAATAATTTTACCTAAAACATTCGACCTATAATAAAGTTTAATAAGTTTATTTTTCAATGTCAGTATAAAATGTCGAATCCTATCATGTCACTACTTTCGAACAACACTCTGGCCAGAAGTAACTTTCCGAAATGGAAGAGCAATATTAATAACATTCCGAACAACATTCGTTTTGTTCATACTGATAAATGTCCCCCGGCACTGGCTGGTAACAGCGCCAGATGTGTAAAATAACTCTATGATTCTTGGGTTCATGCGAACAATCGTGCTAAGGCATACATGCTAGCTAGCATGTCTGACTCGCTGAGAATCAAGTTAGAGGAGAATGACACTGCTTATGAGATCATGGAGTCCCTTCAAGGGATGTATGTTAAGCAGTCTAAGCAAGCTCAACATGATGCGACTCGTTGCTATATGAATGCCAAAATGAAACCAGGCACGTATCTTCGTGATCATGTCATGAGCATGACGAACTGGTTCAATGAGGCTGAGCTGCACGGGGCCGAGGTGGATGAGAAATCTCAGATCAGCATTATTCTTAATTCGCTGTCACCTGAGTTTGTTCCATTCACCAGCAAGTACATTATGAACAAACTGAAATATGGTTTGACACAGTTGATTAATGAATTGCAAACCTTTGAGGACATCTCGGGCTTGGTCAAGAAGAAATCCGAACTGAACGTGGCGTTCAGGAAATGATCTTCTTCTAAGAACCCGAAGATGAAGAAAAGGCCATGTCCTAAGAAAAAGTGGGGAAAACATTTCCAGCCGAAAACAGTAGGCAAGAAAGCTGCTGAGAAAGGAAAATGCTTCCTTTGCAAGGAAATGGGACATTGGAAAAGAGACTGTCCCAAGTTCCGAAAATGAAAAGAAGAATGAAACTGGTGAGTGTTTCACCCGATAAGTTTCTTATTACACATTTGTTTTAGAAAGTCTTTTCTCCAAAGATCTAAAACTATAACAGGTGACATTCTTTGTTTTTCAGCAGCAGCTAAGGAGTAATTGCTGAAAGTCATCCGAGAATCTCGGAGAACACTGTCGGCGCAATAAAGACACTCATTTTTTTTTTAATTTTTACTCAATTTATTTTATGTAAGGATCCTGTCGTTGAAGGGTGATTTGAAAACCCTTCAACTTTTATTTTTGACAATTTTCATTATCGTTAAATAAATTTCTCTTTTCAGATCCTATACAAGTTTGAGTAAATAATTGAGTTATTAATTGTTAGATAAACCTTTAGTAAAAGGTTGATATCTTGACATAGTGATAATTCATTATGATGGAAATAAATGACAATAAGTAAGATTATTATTGTACCAAGTTACAAGGTGTTACAATAATTGACAACCGTGTCAATTGTCATAAAAGAGTGCAAAAACCACGGTCCTAGGATCAGAACCAAGTGATACTTAGACGTAGTGGGAGGTTAATTAATATTGACAACACTACGAGTAACCACAGTTTGAGTTTCATTAGAAACTCAAGGAATACTCAGATGTAGTGGGAGGTTCTATTGAACGGTTAAACACTACGAGTAAACCTAGTTTGTATTTGACATAGTTGTTACAAACACTAGTGTTGAAGATCCCACAAGCTACAAAGAAGCTATGGAGGATCTTGATAAGGGAGAATGGCAGGAAGCCATGAACCAATTAATAGAATCGATGGATTCTAATGAAGTCTGGGAACTTGTAGACTTACCTGATGTTTTTCAAAACCATTGGGAATAAGTGGGTATACAAGAGAAAGAGATGAGTGGACGGAAGGTTGAAACCTTCAAGGCTAGACTAGTGGCAAAGGGTTTTACCCAGAGGGAAGGTATTGATTTTGATGAGACCTTCGCTCCAGTCGCTAAGTATAAGTCCATCCGGATTCTCATGGCCATAGCCTGTAGTCTCAATTACGAGATTTGGCAGATGGACGTCAAAACCGCATTCCTGAACGGGTACATTGACGAGAACAACTATATGGGCCAACCAGAACGGTTCGTGCAACAAGGTCAAGAGGGGAAGGTTTGCAGATTACTCAAATCCATCTATGGATTGAAGCAAGCTTCCAGATCCTGGAATCTAAGGTTTGATGAAACCATCAAGACCTATGGATTCATTCAGAACGAAACTGAAGCCTGCATTTATAAACTCAATGATGAGTCCGTGAAATTTTTCTTGTTCTGTACATCGACGATATTCTTCTCATTGGAAATAGTGTGAAAATATTATCGGACGTGAAAG